>OV281355.1:22400000-23600000 GCA_923062675.1 Marasmarcha lunaedactyla
GGCAAAGATGCATTGATTGCATGGGTGATTATTTTGATTTATAGAAATAAAAAATATATAAAAAAATTACGCTTCATTTATTTCGTGAAAAACGGCAATTTCATAGGTAAAGACCTAATATTTGCAGCTAAAAGTATTATACACCTACTGTCATCTTTAATTATGTAATGTCAGTCCTTAAGGGTCTACTATGGACCTAGTTTGGACAATGAGCTACCATCAACTAGTAGTATGTTATACATATAAGTAGCCGTCGTATCTATGGATTAAATATTGACTATGGACTTAAATTCATTCTGATAAATAAAACACGAGCGGTATAATTATAAAAAAACTATTTACTTCACATATATTTATATATATTTCAACGATGAAAACAAATTGTTTCGTTAATTATTACTATTATTAATATATATTTTTTCAAAATTAGGATCAGCCAAACCGTATGTCAGAATGTGTAAAAAAATATGTTGTTCTTCTCTACTATTGTAAAATCTAAGCATTAGGTCATCATAACAGACCATGCGGCCGTTCACAAAACCATGCGCCTTGTAGTGGTCAGCCGGTTGACATACTCAATAACACCCAATATTGTAAAACATTTTCCTTTCCAAAAGTTTTTTTATGGATAATTCCTTTAAACTAACTTTATATAATAAATAAATATAATAATAAATAAAATCTTTTATTGCGGACCATAATCCATATCTTGGTTAGTAACACAATGAACTTAAAGACTATGTTAGTAGATATAATATAATATTAATTCATAAATTTTTTCAGGTTTTTTGAAGCACTGGGCACATGTGTCTCAATATAGGACACTCAGGTTTATCTGATATAACGCCCAGAATGCTGTTGGCGCTCCCACGCACCCTGTGCCGCAGCGACGCCATTCGTTTACTAATGATGGCGTAAAAATCATCGGTATGGGCGTCTGCAAACATACCTGATGCACTACAGTATCGTGGGAGCCCCAACAACAGCCTGAAAGCATTATTGTATTGAATACGGAGAGCGTCGTATGCCCGCCGCGTGTATCTAACCCACAAGGCACACGTGTATAAAGTTTGACAGAAGGCCTTGAACAAAGTAATTTTTACTTCCGCCGTGCAGCGATAAAACCTGCGGGCCAGCATATTGCAGCGGACAGCCATCGCCCTCCGTTCTCTTTCTATGTCTTTATCATCTGTTAAACCCTCGGTTACCACATGGCCCAGGTACTTGAATTCAGTGACACGTTTTAATGAAATGCCTCCTAGTGTCACTTGCGGGACGTAAGTAGGTTTTTTATTGCATACTTTAAACACAAGGAGTTCATTCTTGGTGACATTATACCGAGGACCATGTGACTCCGCGTAAGCTTCACAAATGGCCAATAGTCGCCTAAGTGCACTGACTGACGGGCTCAGCAGCACCATGTCGTCTGCGTAACTGATGCTCTTTACCTGAATACCGTCAATCGAACAGCCGACACGTGCGCTATAGATAAGCTCCTCAATCAGCTTATCTATATGTAGGTTAAAAAGCGCAGGTGAGGTTAACCCCCCTTGCCTCATCCCACATTCCAACCTATACTCGTCCGACAAAGCATTAGACCATCTGACCTGGTTAGTCTGGTTTCCATACCAATAACTAAACATTTTTATATACGCTTCCGGAAGCCCGGAAGTCCGTAGTTTTTGCCACAAAATATTATACCTAACCAGGTCAAATGCCTTCGAGAGGTCTAGGAAGGTGGCATATACAGGTGTATTCCTATCTGTGTAATACCTAACGATGTGCTTCAGTGACAGGATCGCACTTTCCGTGGACAGTCTTGGTCTAAAACCAAATTGTGCATCGTTTGGTTTAATATATTCATTTAAATGTCTCTCAATCACACGGTCAAGTATCTTAGCCATAGTTGTTGCTAAAGAAATCGGTCGGTAGTTATTTATATCCGAGATGTCACCATTCTTATTTTTTAAAATCGGAACCACGATCGTTCTCTTCAGCTCGTCCGGCAAATAAGAGTGCCTTGTACAAATTGTGAATAAAAGAGCTAACAACCTAGGCAGGTGTGGGCCCGCATGCTGAACGTGTTCTATGCCGAGGCTGTCATGGCCAGGTGATTTGCCTCCCTTCATGCCCTTTAGGCGATCTGCTTCGCAGTAATGCGTTCCGGAATGAGGACCGGGGTATCAGTCACGTCAGCCTCAGCATCGACCCTTACAGTTAGCTCTAAAGGAGATTGTGTTATAAACTTATTCCTGAAAAGATTGGCTATCTGATCAGGATCATTTGCGTCGGCAACGCTCACCGGGACACCCACTCTGGAACTCAAGTTTTTAGTATTTTCCCAAAATGCACGAAAATCTTTGGCTCTATGTTTAGAGGCTATAATATTCATTTTAATTTGGTCTTGGTTATTTTGACAGAACTTAAGTTTTTGTTTAAATATTCTTTTACTTATTACCATTTCATTATATATATAACCATCACGCGGTTTACCGTGCCAAACCCAGTTAAGGTACTTACTTCGAGCATCCCGGTGCGCATTGCGCACGTACTTGTTCCACCTTAGTATAGGCCGACCTCCCCTCCTAACCCTCTGTCGGTTGAGATCAGTGTCGTAACTGAGCTCAGAACCTTCACACAGTATACTAATTATAGAGAAATATAATCTATCTATGACACCCCTGTGAGCTAAACAATTACAAAAATTATCACAGCACAGACTCAATTCCTGAGGGAAATGTATTTCTCTTAATTAACTATTACAATATTTATTGTACATGTCAATCTGCTCTATGCCGCGTTCACCCCATTTGACTTTATTAGTCATATCTGATTGAACTGGCAGAGACCTGCGCCTGACCATTCTGAGATCGCAATTTACTTCTAACGGGATGTGATCCGACCAAAAAACACCGTAATGAATTTTAACTGAAGTTACAGATTTCCATGCCGCCTCCGTTGTCAAACAATGGTCAAGCCAGCTACAACTACCGTGTACGTCACTAATGTAGGTATAAGAATGGGAGTCGATTCCCAATTTTTCAACGTCAGCACAAAATAAATTTTGTTCTTGGCAATAAAATAACATTTCCTTACCAAACATCTTAAAAGGATCGCCGTTAAAGTCCCTATTCCGTTATCTATAGTTATATAAGTTATAAGCTATAAGTTATCTATCCCGTTCAAATCAAATGAGATAAAATTAAAAGCTCACAATTTGAACTTCCTACACATTTGCATGATCATCCCCAATACAAATTGCATCTTCTAGACTGGGAAACGCAAAAAATCTAATCATATCTATATTACATATGAAATTGGTGTTTTGTATGGGAAGAACATAAAGTAATTTTTTTTAAATATTTATTTATTTCATCAAAATATGTGCCATTGCTATCTATGCAATGTTGCCATCTCATAGATCTCATAGGTTGATCCCTTTACTAAAAAAACCATTCGGACGCAAATCAACAAAACCTTTGAAGGCTTTGGACTGCCCCATCGGAGTTGAATTTTTTCCCTTGCAAGACGATCTCCAAATTTCGAAAAAAAATGGGAATCTGTTAGCAAGGTCCGGGGAGTACGGTGGATGTCTTAGACATTCCAATTGAAGCTCCTCTAATTTGGTAGCCGTCTGTTGTGCAGTGTGTGGTCTAGCGTTCTCCTGAAGCAGCAGTGGCCTAGAGCGATTGACCAGCCTCGGTTGTTTAGCAGCTAGCTTTTCCATCATGGTTTGCGGTTGCTGACAATAGACATCTGCCGTAATCGTCTGGTCAGATTTAAGAAAGCTGTAGTGAACGACACCGGCACTAGTCCACCAAACGCTCACAAGTAACTTTTTTGAGTCGATTTTCGCTTGGGGCATGATTTGGCTGGTTCGCCAGGGTTCAACCATTGCGATGAGCGTTTCCGATTGTCGTACAGGATCCACTTTGCATCACAGGTAATGATTCGATTTAAAATCCTTTCATTATTGTGCCGGTTGAGTAATGTAACGCAGCAGTCGACGCACGATTGTCGGTTTGCTGCACTCAATTCATGAGGTACCCACGTCTCAAGCTTTTTCACCTTCCCAATTTTATTCAAGTGGATTAATAATAATAATAATAATAAATTTTATTTATTATGGCATCCTGGCCCAATTGTTAATATTACAAATAACTTCTTAACACTATGTTAGTAACACAATTTATATTTAAAGTTAAAATAGTTATAAATTCAAATAGTATGTCAAAGTCGTTCAATGTATAAGTCAGTCAATTAAACAAATCATAATAAAACTGTCACTTATTGTTAAATGTCACATGTCATAATAAAATTATAGTACTTACTCATACAGTTACTTAAATAAATAATTAATAATAAATAAATAAATAATTAATTAATAAGTTACTTAAATAAAGTAATTAAACTTCAGTTTTGTCATAACACCGCATCCTACTGCTAACTCGGACGTGGTTTGGTGATGGATCCACTTCCACAATAGCCTTCAATTCGTCATTATCAACCTTGGTCTCCGGTCGTCCACGGGGCTTATTCTGCAGGTCGAAATTTCCATAACGAAAATGTTGGAATCAAAAACGCACTGTGTTTTCTTTTGAACAAATTTGAAATTGGAATTCTTAACCAAAGATCTGAACAGATCAAAGTGGCCAGTACGACAAAACGCCAATTTCATATGTAAGAACCTCATATTAATCGGCAAAAAGGGCACCTTTTGGAAGATCGTGTCTGATTTATTTTTAAATATACAGGTTGCATTACAAGCACAGTCAACATTTATAACTTTACACTCTCGCGCTTTTTTGAAAAATTCAAGTGCTATATGAGACCTTATTTTATAAAGGTCTTGACGTGGTGAATGACTATCAGATTAATGTTAAATGTATCTTGCGACCGAAATATTTTTGAAAATATCGATACTCTTTTTCACAACTTGATTTTTATTGTTGTTGATGGCGCGAGCATGTAGCATCCCTGAGTAGCGAGCCACTCTCAGTCCATAAAAGTAACAAATCGTATCTACCTTAAAAATTTTTCTCCTAAAGTTGAAAACCCATTTCCTCTTAAAGTATCACTTTTAGAAGAACGGACGATATTTTACAATTTAATTAAGAAATAATTAAAAATCTTATTCTATTTTGCGTAAATCTATATGATTGAACCTAGTCAATAAAGCGTATCATATTCGACTTCTCAGTTCAGACCTTTTTGTCGAATTCGACCTTAATTTACTTCTTAATAATTAATATTAGTGTCGTTATTTATTTTTTATTTAACTAATTCACATAGGTATCTAAGTAAAATATATTAAAGTCGTATTTACTGTAATGTAAAATCTAGACATTTGGGAACTTCTTAAAATATTAAAGAAATTCTTTACTAAATTCTTAAATAAAAATTACCAACCCAAAGACAGTACTTTGTGGGATTTAGGCTATGCCACTTTATGCACGCGTCTGGATTGAGGGCCCAACTTATTTAATCATAACAGTTTTAATTCACGTTTAAGAAATTCATGGCCCTTTGCTTTAAGTTTTAACTATTTTTAACTAATTTCCCTATAAGTCTTATTTCGTTTGGTAAGGATTAAAAAAATGGGCCCTCAATCCGGATACACACCTTTAATTCATAAACTTCTTACGCAAGGGGCTCTACACTCTACACGCATACTCGGGCGGGCACTAAATCGGCAAAGCCGGGCGGCGAAATCGAATTACCTATGTACCAGGCGACTCGGAAAGTTTTGCGAAAAAAAGTTTTTTATGTATGGAATGCTGGCGAGTTATAATTTATTAAGAGAATTCGATACTTTAAAAGTAAAAATATATTATTTATCCAAGTTTAATTTCAAGTCCAACTTTACACTTGAATCGCTTAATCGACTTCAATTAGCTTTTATGAACAAAATGCCTTCTAAAGCAATTTTGAATTGGCTTAAATTTGAAGGATGAAGAAAGATGTGGTCGTCTTTTGACTGCTGTTACGGAAGAAAACGTGCTAAAGTGAAAAAATTGATTGAACAAAACCGGCAAATCCCATACCAGGAAATTCAGTACAATCTGCTGATTGGATCGGAAAGTGTTCATGATATTCTACTCAAAAAGCTTTCTTGCGACCGTGTTTACTTGGAGGTATCTGTACTAAACAAATGTGTGTCCCTTGTTCTTCTGACAGGCGTGTTTAATTCAAGAGTGATGTTAGTGAGCTGAGTGCTATCTACCCAACCTTTGCATATATTGTGAAGGAAAAACATATCAAGAAGGTGGCGGCGATTATGTAGGGATGATATTTTGTGATATTTGCAGGCTTCTGTGTACTGTGTAAGATGGTTTTTACGTGAACGATAATTAAGGGGTTTAACTAATTTCCTTTGGATCAACTCTATGCTATCGCTATTCGTGGTGTAAGGCGTATTCCAAATTGCATTACAGTATTCCAGGGTACTTGTTACAAAACTGTATTGCAATAGTTTAAGGCAACTTAAGTCCGAGAAAGTAGCAGAGACTCGTAATGTAAAACCAAGACTTTTATAAGCTCTGGTGACAATGCTGTTAATGTGTTTGTTGTAAGTTAACTTTGAACCCAAAAGCACACCGCGGTCGCGCACGAGGTTAGTACCGAGAATTTGAGTATGGTTGAAGTGATAAAGGGTCTCAATTGGCTTCGGTTTTCGAATAAAACTTATGTGCATACACTTAGTGATGTTAATACTGATGCGATTGTTAGTAAAGTAATCATATAGGCGATTGAGATCTGATTGTAGTTTAATGCTGTCAGACTCATTTTTTATCGGTAGGTATACGTTTGTGTCATCCACATACATAATGAATTTGGAGTGAACAATACATTGGCCTAAGTCATACAAGTACACTGAGGTCCCAGTATAGACCCCTGTGGTACTGCGGAAGGTACCGATACGTAGTTAGATCAATACCCACCCACTACCACAGCCAGATACCGAGGGAAATGTTCAAATGGGTAAATATTTATTATTATTATGCATAATGCACAAGTTATACCTCAAATAAAACCCTTTGAACCGGTTTTTACCGCATTTAATTATAATTTTACATTTGAAGTATAGTTAAAAAGTGTTTTATTCAATATTATGATTTAAGGAAAAGCTTTGATACTTTACTTTTGGTAGATATAAATGCTCAAAAAATGTGGGGCTTTCAAATATGTGTTTCTACTGTTTGTTTTGGTTCAAGAGTATGATGTCATGTCAAACCGAACGATAACAAAGAGCGTTTAGACGCCAACCAGCTCAACTTCTACATAAGAGCAATCCATTAGGCAGCGGTTACGAGCGCGGCCGGCATCGCAGCTTATATTAAAATTGGACGTAGAAGAAATATGTTTCCTGTATACAAAATATTGAACACAAGGTTTTTCGATTAACCTAATAAAAATATCGTACTTACTCATATATTTCTTGCTCGTTTTATTCACGATACAAAGTTTACCGATTATACCTGAATATTAATAAATATTTGTTCATCTGCGGGGGCCAGGTGAATCAAAATCTTAATTTGCAATATATTGTTAACTAGGAGAATATGTTATTTTTGCGACATCCATTTTTAATGGACTGAACTAAACGGTTCGATAGCTCATTTTTGGTTCGTGTTGCCAAAGAGTGGAACGATTTGCCTGCGTCTGTTTTTCCAGACAAATATAACCCTGGCTTTCAAGTGTAGAGTGAATAGGTACTTCTTGGACAGGCGTGTATGATCCTCGTCTTCATCGTCACTTTCCATCAGGTGAGATGGAAGACAAACGCCTGCTAATTATTAATTTTAAAAAAATGTAAGCGAAGAGGCTGCGTGCTGGTTGAATCCATTTGGTTGGCCATTATTCAATTTATTTTCAAAGTATTTTAAAAATAAATATGTGTAGAGTGTGTAGAGTAAAATAATAAGTCAAGATGAGATTTATCAGAAAAATCTTTATTAGATTGTATAATTAAGACAACACTAGTTAAGTCACCTACCAGCTTCAACACAAACACAAGTCATTAACAAAAAATATTTATTTTCTTTCTATTTACAATATCTTTAAAAACATTTGACACAAACAACCGAAGCTCCACAATAACGTCTTTATCAAAATTAATTTGTTTGATTTTCACTATGAACGCGTATAATACAAGCTAAATAAATGCAATTTCTGTTTTCATAATATTTAAATTTGTATAATTTTCCTTTTGAACTTTGCTTGTTTGCGTCAAAACTAAACGAAAATGTGAGAAACACAAATCTTCGAGTGAATGAACAAATAGAATATCATTAAACAACTAATTAATGGTATAGTATAATATGTTACACTAGAGAATGTTAATTACGAACTACAAATGCTTTGCTAGCTTGCTGGACAAGCCGGCGGGTCCGCGGCGCTTCGCCTCGCCACTCAGCCAACTCAACACCAGTCTTTATTATTGAAAACTTACAATAAACTACGTTTTAGGTCATTTAAATTAAACTTAAAAACAATGCTTTCCAAAAATATTGTGGCGGAAAATTACAAACTTTTCATTTTCATGTGTACCGCACATGGAAATATTAAATCTTTGTCAAATTATATCTCATTAGTTCTAAAAATAACGAGGTAATTTTTCTATAAGACTATTAAAATATTAGAAACTTAAACTAGTTCAGAAAGAATAATTAGTTGTACTCTAGAGCAGCACCGTAGACCCTTCCTATTAAGTACAATATTGAACCTTATATACACTGATCATAAATATTATTTCTCTACAAATAAGTTACTTACAGTTCGACATTAAATTTCTGTAATCATTATAAAGCTTGTCTGTCAAATATCTACGATTAAAAAGAAATATTTTATACACTACCATATTCAAACACCAACCTTCTTGGTTACAATCTAGTTTGACAAAACACTTGAGCTTATGAAATACAAACAACATAACACGTCGTTTCCAGACAAGTCGTAGATTTCATTTACGAAGGTTTCTTTTATTTCTTATTAATATTTGATCACAAATAAAAAAACTAGATAGACCATCAAACAACCGCCATACTTTGTTGTTTTTTTTTTTCATTTAGAAAAGTACGTGCGTTAATGTAAAATCGGCTTTAATGCCAATAGCGCTAAGATAAAATTTTCTTGTGTAAAGAATTAGTTCGCGATCTCGATGAATTCTAGATTTACTGGCGAGTTATTACATAGAATAAACATTAAACTTTGTTTGTGAAATGGCCCTCAATGTTTTTAGCTGAATGCCAAGGTTCGTAACAATAATAAGGCGGGGGGGGGGGGCATATCGCCAACAGATAATTATGAAAGAAAAATCAATTTCATGAAAAAAAATTTTTACGACACAAAAGGGCGCGCGTTCTTCAATGGCAGTTCATTCGGATCGTTTATTTAGCATTTTAATAATGACCCAAGTCCTATAAATATAATTTATCTTTTCATCACAGGCGTTTCAAATAAATCTGTAAATATGCATTTGCTGTTAACACGGTTCGTACCCGACCGGTCTCTAGGAAAACTTTCATCAAAATTAGCGCAGACAGAACAGATCTGCAATTCACAAATAAATGTTCATTTTAGTACGCTTTGCGTACTAGACGTCTAAAAATATACATATTTATATGAATTTATCTATCGAAAGCAATGTTAATGAAGCAGTTTAGCTGAACAATTTGTTTTCACTTTAATTTTGAATATGCGACTTTCACAGAGTGCTCACATATTTTCATAAATACGAATTATTCTAGAAATTATGATGTTCGTATCGAGATGTACGTGTCTGCACAAGCTTGTGAAATGACAATACACAAAATTAAACAACAACCCGGTTTTGGTACAATAACATTGTATCATTCAATTGTTCTCTGACATACAATGAGACAGTACAACAAGTTATATTCTTCAGATTAGTTCATCTTATTTATAAAGAAGCCAATTGTCTATAGAACTAGAGTTAGTCAAATATGAATACTTTGAAATAAAACAAGAAATTATATTTTATTTAATAGTATTCACGAGGATTCGAGACCTACATCATTCATTAATGTTCAGTAATTATAAATAAAAAGATATATACAAAATATTAATATAATTACAATTAAAAAATATTTGCTTTCTTCTTTCCTATTGAGACCAAGCTTATTAAAAAATAAATTTATTTACAAAATAATTTACATCTCCCAATCGTTTAGTCTAAAATTGTATGTCATAAAATGATTACTTCAGTGTCGATACTAAACACAGAACTAGCTTAAGAACTGTTCAAATTAGTACAAACCAAGATAACAACAAACTACTATTGATAGAACGTCAGGACCATGGTCCAGTGAGCCAGTGAGAGCTGTCTGATCATTTCTATAACCGGAAGTAGAAAAGAGCTATGAAACAATTTACTAAATATTTTACAACTTCATAATTTCTATTGAAATTTGATGAATATTTACTTCAAAGAGCTATGCGATTGCATTTTAAACCTTGTGACTAGTAGTGAAGGTTCAAAATATTGACAAATCAGTAATTTGGCAGTTTTGTATTTGAACAGAATGAATTATTTATAAGAAAATAACAGTTTTTATTAGACACACCCAAAAATTAACTGCATTTGCGTAGCTGTCACTGTCAACCTTTTAATTGCAAGTTCAATTGCATTTCTTTACTCAGACAGCTCCCTAAGTAAATGTAGGTAAATATTTGGGTTAATGCATGTAATAAAGATTCAGTTTTCACTGGTCGAAATAAATCCGATATATGGTGCTGATATATCACGGAGTGTTCAACTTATTCAGTTTTCACAAAATGAAATAAATCAAGAGTAATTTTTTCCACAGCGATAGTCATTCATTTTAACCACTCATCTTAGCTCAATTTATTTTGCACATCGATTAGCATACACCTAGACTCTTACGACAATCTAAGCCGTATTACAATCACATAAAGTTCGAAATCCAAAATCAGTCGAATAATTATAATTTTCACACGTTACACTTAACTTGGCATACAACTTTGCACTTCCTTTTCAAAGTTTACGTTCTAACCATTTTGCACCCTAAAATGATCAGTGACGGTACATATTCAATCAACGTATCGAATCTAAACAGTTCAAAAAACGCCTTAACTCCTCATGTAATACAAAGTAATTGACACTTTCCTTCAACCTCAATATAGCTGAAACTCGCTAATCAGTCAGCTATCACTCGTTTCGATCGAAAATTTGCAAAGAACATTCCACTTTTAATCTTTAGCACAAGGTCTAAAATCGACCAAACAAAGCTTCTCAAAAACGATCATTTGTTTCAGCGATTGCACAGAACTTTCTGCCTTACACCTTGGTAACAGGGGCTAGTAACGAAGGGCAGGTCAGTCCGCGAGGTACCGGGTTCGTATGTCGTCGTCGTCCCGACCGGGGCTTATGCTCTCGATTTCGTCAACTTCTTCGAGATTTTTAGTATTCGGGTTGCACAATCTGGAATCAGAAAAAGGGAATATTAAATTTTCAATAGAAGAACGCTCTAATGCTAAGAAACTTTAGAATTTAAAAAAAATTGTCAAAAATACTATTGCATATAACTTAGTAGCTCGATGATTTATACGATTTTTACACGATGTGCTGCAAGAAGCAATAAACCTTTCTCTTTCCTATAGACCTGTGTTCATCAGATCGCCGCCATTGGCCGTCCGTGTTACAATCTCCGTGAACTTTGCGGCTGTGTAGTATGTGTTTGCGTAGGGTGTTATTGTTATATTTAACACGAGCAGGTGCTCCTTTCAAGAAAAGCATTGCAAATGTCGAATCTTTATCGGTTCTTGCGCCTAAGCGCGCCCCTATCCGGGGCGAAACACATGTGGGGGGGAGAGCCTGTTTTTGCGTGTTGTGGGGTATTTTGTCAATAACTTAAATTATATAATAATTAGTAAAATTTTGATGTAATTTATTTTTTGATGTAACTAACTTATAATGTGATTTAATCATGCAACTTAAATTATTTTTGTTATTTAATGATTGATGTAATTTAATTTTTATTGTTATTAAATTTTTGATGTATTTTTGATTTATAATTTCATTTTTGGTAAAATTAATTTCTAAATGTATTTAGAGTTCGTGACTATTGTAAAATCTAAAGCTTACGCATTACGTATTGATACAATGTACTAAATAATTGCGACAACTGTAATTGGTATTTGTGAAAGGATTGTCACATTCGTTTTAAGAACTATAATCTGTATGTTTCCCTTGAAAAGCAAATAAATAAATAACACTGCGTGTATATTAGTCGGAGGCAGAGCGAGGAGTAGTGTTTTCAGTAAATGTATATATATATGTATACATATATATATATATATATATATATATATATATATATATCCCGCACACTTAAGAAAAAGCAAAGTAATTTCAACTAGAATCCCGTAGAAATTTCTAGCTAAAATCCTTGTTCAATTTCTACAGCCCTTCTGCTATGTCCACGCCAGGAATCACGTAAATCCGTCGCTCTGTTTCGACGTGACGGAAGGACAGACTAACAATCAAACACACGCACTTCCACATTAATAATATTTACTAGTACAGTATAAATACAGAAGGATGGAGGGTACCTGCACTTGCAGCACACGATGCAGGGCGCGGCCAGCAGCAGCAGCGGACTGGCCACCAGCAGCAGGAGCCCGAACCCGGCGAAGATGCCCACCACCTGGGAATAAACACCGCATGGGTTCAAATATTTCTATTTCTCAAAATTGACAATTACTTGTTCTTATTGACGTCAAATAAAGCCTGACCTTACCACCAGTTCGGGAAAACCTTCGTGAAGAAGAACTGGCAATGTCTCTAAATGTACAAATCGTACTCTCCATCCCAAAGTATCCAAACGACGAACACCCTCAAACGGCACCCGGTTCTGTTACTTTAGATTGGCTAATAATGAAGTGAAACAGAAGGTGCCACGGCTAGCGAAGAAAGGAGCAAAGCGTTGGGAAAATATCGAACAGTTTTACATTATTTATTTTATTTTCTTAAATTGGAAATATCAATTACATAGTACCTGGGACTCTTTGGTGTATAGGCAACCTAAAGGTAAAATATTCGTGGACTAACATCTTTACTCCAAATTTATTCATTCTCGATTCTTATTACTGAAGTAACAAAATCTATTTTCGGTATTCGTTCTGATACCTAACACGGTTCGTGTTGCATTGTAATTCTGATTGTAATTCACACAAATCAATTTGCAACAATTATCTTACAACTATATCATAAATAGATTGAACTAATTTGATAAAATTGTAAGCTATTTAATTTTAGGACTAACATCGCCGACAGCTGATGTCTTTTGACTTCCACGGCGGATCCACTCGTAATATAATATGTAAATTGAAATGAACACATACCTGTGCGCGGTGCCATAGCACGGATGCGCGGGAGTGACCCAGCTTGTTCTTACACGGGCCTTTGTCATAATGCCGCAGCAGGAAGTCGTCCTGAAACGATACAACAGTACAGAGTTATAGAGAGGTACGATAATGGTGATGAATGGGGGGGGGCGGAGATAATTAGTTCACAGAGTAAAGAGCACTGTTAAAAAATCTACAGCTATGCTTTGAAAATTAGTTCAGAAATGAAACTTTGTATAGACGCTGGTGGAGAGTTCTTTGAAAAGATGTAATAAAAAATATACAACCTATAGAACATATTTTTTTTCTCAAAACTTTCTGTGTGTCCCACGTGGGGCTAGGAGTTACTTGTCGTTCAACAAATACTGCCAACCCGCATGTGCTAGCCCGCCCGTCACTACTTAGGCCGCCTAAATAGCATGTTAGATAGAAAAAGTAAAATGTCTTTCAGAAACAAACAAAGGTAGTTCAAAACGCAGGGCCACAAACGCACCGTGGTACGTGCGTAACGCGGACTTGCATAGAGATCTTGAACTGCCTACAGTACAACAGCACCTCAAAACACTCTCTGAAGCGTTCTTCAAACGCTCCGAAACCCATCCCAATCCTCTAGTTCGTGATTCAGCCTCATATACTACTCCTGTTTTAGATTCGAAGTTCAAAGTCGCTAGGCCTAGGAATGCGCAAGCGTACTCTTCCACCAGACTGTCAGCGGATCTCGAAGCCCTTCTGGCCGCAAATTCTAAGTCTAACGTAAATTCTAAGTCTAACGTAAATTCTAATTCTAACGTAAATCCTAATTCTAACGTAAATGCGAATTAATTCAATTTTATTAAGCAATTAAAAATTTTTTTTTTCATTATTTACTTTTCATTTTGAGCACCTTCAGTGCTATGTATTCACCTTCAGTGCTTTGAGCACCTTCAGTGCTATGTAAATCCCAGCGGGTGACCCCTTCTGGGCCCCGCTAGCGCGGCCTCTTTCTCCAGTTGGCCGTCGCTCAGATGAAGGCTGAGTGGCAAAAAATTGCACGAGCCGACAGGGGGTTTTTTAGCGGGTAGTGCTTATTAGGAGCTAGTCCCGGATGCCTTGTAACGCGCGCGAGAGGCATGCGGAAATGCATTTTTTGCCTCCTGCCCAAACGGGGAGCAAAAAAAAAATGTGCTATCCCGAACATGTGGGTACAACTCCTAACGAACAGACTAAGTGCTTCTAGTACGTGTACATTTTCGTCACAATCGTACCTACGTATTTATATGTAATTAAATTAAATTAAATTAAATTCGAAATACCGGTTTCATTAAATCATTCACTGCAAAGTGATATTAATTCATTTGCTCCTTTTAATCTTTTAAAAAATGTTTATATGCGTCCTTTTTTCGCTTGTTTTATTTTTATTTTAGTCCATTTATATAAGTAGTTGATTATCAACTATTTTATGTTATTTCAAAAAGAATCTTATTGCGCGCGTCTTGAGACTCCTTATTGTTCACTTTGTTTTACTGAGAGTTGTTTTAATTAATTGTACTTTTATTCCTCATTACTTGAGTATTCAAGTTTTATTTGCCAGACAATAAGTTTAATTTGGAATCTTCTAGAACGATGTTTTAATTTATTTTTACACTTATCATAATAATGAAATGGGGTTTTGATGTTGAATCTTATTATAATTCTTCAGATATAGATAATAGTTACTTTTTTCAATGTTTCACTTAAAATATAGTTGAAGGCACAAATGAAGGATCAGATCAGACCCACTGCGAGGATATCCGCCTCAGTCTAGTCCGCCACGCTCGCCTCATCACTCAAAATATCTCATTTTTTCAGAAAGGCACATACCTCAAAGTCACCTTATACACCTAGTTCTATGATAACCGTTCGTAATTCGAATCGTTAGATCGACAGCGACTGATCGATAAGTCAGACTAAATCAGACAGAAAAATTATAAAAATGTAAACGGACTGTTCACCTGGTCCTATGGTCCTTTTGAAATTTCACCGGTCTTTGTGGCTTGGCGCTGAGGCCGCTTAGCCGAAACTTAAACTACTAGGTGCATACGACACGTTGGTAATTAAATTTTAAGTTAAAAGTTGCGTGTAAACAGTCAATTAAGTGACAAGTGGTAACTTAAAATTTAGTACGCAAGTGATTAAGTAGATTAGGATTCGTTCTATTCTTCGTATAAGTAGGTGGGCGGGGTTTCTCAATTAACACGTTTAAACGTGATTTTTTAGTTAAGTGCATAAGTTGACAAAGCGGCGATTGCGTGCTTTGTGGCCAGTCCGGCCACACCGCAAATTACAGGGGCTGCCCTCGTTCACCCCGTAGTATGCGTCCCAACTCCAAGAGGGCGGCACCCAAACAGGCCCCGCCCCTTTCTCAGGAAAACTTTCCGCCGCTGCGTAGCCGGGTTCCTCCGGCTGCAAAGCCTACTCAACCCAAGCCTGCTCCAGAGAACTGGAGGCAGCGCCCCGCTGCACTAGCAAATCCCATCCCGGCTCCTCGCCCATACAAATCCACTCCTCAACCCTCCGTAGCAGACGATATGCGTATAAAAAAAGTGAAAAATGTGGCGGCAAGAGCTCGTATTTATGTCACATTTTCCCTTTTTTTTTATTAATGTTGGAGTGGAGTTTAGTTTCAACTTTAAAATTTGTTGAAGAATATTTAAAATAGGTATGCTTGTAGAATAAACGAGGTAAAAAATTTAGAAAAAACATGTTCTTGTTAAGATTTTAATTTCCGAATAAAATTCTTCTCTGAATTTGTCCAAAATCACGTTTACCACATATCTAATAAGTACAGAATCGACGAATTCCGTGACATTCATCACTGCTCATCTTCATTGAACTTATGAACTTAACTACTTAATCCGTTTGAACACACAAGTGACATGTAGTAACTTACAATTTAGTTACCAACTTAACTACTTAATACATGTAAACCGAGCATAAGGGGACCTCACTACAACGGTGATAAGCTAAGTAAAGCTGTGATCGATTCAATTCGCATTGCGCTATGAACGATGCGAAACATACATTTCGTGTCAAGTAAATTCCGCAGTGGAAATGAAATGGTGGCCACACCTTTACCGTGCTGACACGTGTCACTAAAGCAGAGGTCGCAAGCGGACTAGATCCGACTCTGGTGAAACCAAACCGAATTTTAAATTCTTTCACTGTTAGGAACGTCGTTTGAATTTGAATTTGATAACTGTGTCGGGACCTCTTGTATTACTTTTCTTTCTTTTTCTTGTTAGTTGCAATTGATACGATATCTTGTAAAAATGCTTTCACCACAATAAAGACAACTTCGGCAGAAGCGGTATAGTCTACTTATAAAACAGAAACTCCCACAAGACGAAGCACGCGAATCGCTAAGTATTCATCAAGTAAAAACAACACCTACTGTTTCTGTAGCATTTGCATTTGAAGCCACGAGCAAAAGCTAGTGATGGTGAGTGCACACTTGCGAGTGGATGGCGCTCACTGTGTCTCATCTATAGTTGTCTAGGTGTCCAACCATGTAACAATTTTTATTAAATAAACTGATTGGAACCATGTAAAGATTTTTATCAGATACAATTACGGCATTCCATAGTAAAGTACACGGGCGTCGCAATGTAGTATGTTAAACGTGTGTGCATTTAAATACAATAAACAGAACGATTAAACAGATACAGAACTACAGTTTACACTATTATTAAATTGTCAACAATGTGAAATGTGCTTGCGAATAGATAATTATTTAATATAATAATCGTAAACGTTCAAAACAACTTTTCGATTTCGACTTTTAGTTCTTGACATTGGAGCTTTTGAACAATCAACTATCAAATAACTAAAAAAGTATATGACTTCGTACAATACTAAATGCGGACAAAACATTTATAGGATACCTTAGCTATCATCTTGTAAATTCCATACATCTCCCCGCCTAACACCCTGTATAATTGTCCTACATAGATAAATCGCGGCTATAATTTGTACAAGTTCACTAGGAATGCGATGCAATTGAAACGATGCCCGAGGGCTCAGATCCACGTGGCGTGTTAGCATTCACACCGTAGGAACTGTAATTGGGTTAACTGCTGTGCCAATTACAGGCTGCGAGGTCAGAAGTCACTAAGTGTAGGTTTCATTTCAAATAGTAAAAATTTAATAAAAATCGTGATGGAAATATCACATTTGTTTGACTAAATTACTGCGAATATCATACAAGTTCATTTCGGACGCAGGGTTCCAATCTAACATTTAATTTAAACTAATTGTATTGTTGTTCGTTATTTACTTACATAATTTTCACACGGTCAGCACTATTAATGTCCTTCATACAACTATTTACTGAGGCAATAGAATAATGTCTTTGGAAATTTCGCAACAAGAAAAGGTATAATTACAGCAACATCACCGACGACTGAGTGGTGTAGTGGTAAGTAGTCTTGCCTCATACACCGAAGGTCCCAGGGTCCAGTCCGGGGTATTCATTTGTGTGATGTAAAACAGATGTTTGTTCTCGGGTTATGGTTGTTTAAATTTATATATGTATGTTTAGTCTGGGTTCCCCCCCAGTTCGCTGTATGGTCATCCATGACACGAGCTCTGCTCACTTTGGGCCATACAGTTGGTGTGTTTATCTGGGGCTTTATTATTTATTTATTAACTTCATACCACGTTTATTAGTTAAACGAGCTGATCGCATGGGCTGCTTAACATGTGAAATGCTGCCTGCCTCTTTTATCTCCAAAAAATTTAAATCTGGGAATACAAGTTAAGGGTTGAAAAGGCAGTAACGGTGTTGGCTTCGTGCGAGATAGGAGGCAAAATCACAAGTGAATCAAATGATGACAACGGACATTGTGCATAGATGCATAATTCTACGAGTAACTTAAAATATACTGTGTTTTCATGATGACTTTTAAAAGCATCTTCCCTTTACGCATACAACCAAACACAGTCAGAAAAAAAAACACTTAGCATTTAATAATCACTCCAACAAACAAATCCAGATAGAACTCCTGTATACTAAATTCGGAACAGTGAATAAGTACGATTGTCAATACCAATTACATAAAACTCCACGGCCATTACGGTTTTGCTGTTTCAAAACAAAACTCTGCAATTTCATTGGCTGTTTAAATAGAATTCGAAGTAATACGTTTTAATTTGTCTCTGAGATTGGCGGAACACGCGGATTGAGCGAATCAATTGTCACTTTTTATTTTTGCCATTGTTTGATTGGGTTTTTGTTAGACAAGAAGGTAAATAAGGAAAACATTACACTATGGCTGACTAGTAGTGATACTAAAATCTCATCAAAAACATGTAAAAAATACCGTCACATGTTGAAAGCACGTTTGTGGCGCGTGCTGCCACATGTACATTACAGAGTAAACGATATAAGCCGCACAGGTCACACTAAATTCGCCATCAAGTGAGAGAATATTCTGCTGTTTATTACGTACGAAAATATCAATTTCAGTAAAACCTTGATATATTTTAATGTGTTGTAAATATATACCGAATCAGTCCAAATTTGATACGGCTATGAATTTCAGTATTTGGTACTTTATTACTTAAATAAAAGAAACTTAAAAATGAGTTTCAAGGTTTAAAATTGATGACTCCGTGAGTGTAAGCAGGCCGATACGTCATCAGTCTCATAGTGTTTTCTAAAAGTGACAAAATCTCGGATAGTATACTTATATCAATTATTATATCACAATTTGGGTCGTCTCGTTTTTATGTTTATATCACGCCGACAGCCTAAGTCGCATGGATGCTAACACTTAAGACTGAGGATTTCTTGTCTTGTTACTTGAGTCTTGTGTCAACCAATAGCGTTAACCAATAAACTTCTGGTTGATAACAAAACTCGCAATGGACTAGCATTGTATAATCCAGTCACAGCTACTTGATAGGAATATACTTTCCTGATATTTATATCTATTATTAACGATTTATGATACACTATTTGAGACACATCGCTTCTGGTGTCTGGAAAAACCGACACAATATACCACAGACCAGACAAGCGAATTGCGGCAGTTGTCTTACAGCCGCCTACGTAGCATATACATCTTATGTCAGCATCTAATTATTCTAACCTGAACCTAACGTAAAAGACAAGCCTAACCACACCTCCAACAAACTCTTCTTCTCAACAACCAATACTCACATCCAAAGACGCCAGACAATACCAGCAGAAGACATGTTTGCATCTCTTGCACATCATCTGCGCGCAGCCCTCGTCTTTCTCGATTGGGACCCGGCACATCGGGCACAGCTTGATGAGCTCCGAGTCTGCCAGGAGGGGAGCTCCTGCGCCTGATGAGGAGGCCGCTGCCGCTTCGCAGCTCAGGGTGCCGTGCCACTGGAATGAAGAATATGAATATAGTGAAGACGGATGGGTTAGATTGTGAAAGAAGAATATCTGAGTAGGCGTTTCTTAAATGGTGACCTTGGGTATCTTACTTGTCTATGCAATACTTGTGATGGTCAAGTCAAGCAAAAACCATCTGTTGACGGCCGAGTGGCGTAGTGGGTATTAGCCCTGCCTCATACGCCGGAGTTCAAAGGTTCTAGTCCTGGCCGGGACAATAATTTGTGTGATGAACAAAAATATTTGTTATAGGGTCACGATTATGTATGTTTATTCTGGGTTCCCCCAGTTCGCTGTATGGTCATCCATAACACAAGTTCCGCTTACTTTGGGGCCATACAGTTTATCTGTGTCTTTAATTTCACAATTGTAATGGGGAAATGACTATTGTTTCAAAGGTCGATTTAAAGGTGAGTACCAATTTACCTAACATTGCTCAGATATATTCCTTGAGTAGACGTAAAATAACCACGATTTCTATAATTGTATTCCGCATTCACAAAACGACAAAAGAACCCTTAACTTTCAAATATATTTTTAATAACAGATAGTAAACTTCAAAGAGTAAATAAGCCCCACCCATCATCACACATCTTTAAAGCTTCTAAATATTGGCAACGCGACCGACGCCTACGCAACTGACAGCTCGGCCTTTCTTCAACCACGCCTCGTTCTATGTAATTAGATGACCATTTGGACATAATGGACCCAGAGGTCACAACTTGCCCCAACTTATGTTGCACGGTAATGAAAGGGTCTTGCAAGAAAGTTGAATAACTGTGTATAGTAACTTTATAATTGACAAGCGACCCAGCCCGGCTTCGCCCGGGAAACCGTAATGAATGCCTATAGTTTCTTTTCTGTTAGATTTAAATGTAATGTTTATTTGACCGAGTAGTGTAGTGGTAAGTAGCCTTGCCTCAGTCGCCGAAGGTCCCAGGTTCGAGTCCTGGCCGGGGCATTCATTTGTGTGATGAACACAGATGTTTGTTCTCGGGTCATGGTTGTTTATATTTATATATGTATGTTTATTCTGGGTTCCCCCCCAGTTCGCTGTATGGTCATCCATAACACAAGCTCTGCTTACTTTCGGGCCACACAGTTGGTGTGTTTGTCTGGGGATTTATTATATATTATTTATTATTTAACCTACATGAAATAATTGTAGACTTTAAAATTATTTCATAATATCCTAGCCTGCAAGTTTTCAAAACGTAAAGAATCGCTTTATATTATAAAACAAATAACTAATTTGATGAGAATGACCTTTGATGACATTTACTCAATCAAAGGTGCGTAATTCAATTTTACCAGTTCGATTGAATTTCGAAAAACAAAACGAACGCAAACCTACCATAAAACATAAAAGTTTAAACTAATCAAAAATTTGGCTACCTCAATCTTCGATCATACATCACGTTTTTATACTGACTCTTTGTAATGATGAAGACCTAATAATTCAATAAGGCAAATCGCGAAAGGTTCCATAAAAAAATATAACAAATATTTCAATAATAATTATTAAAGTAATAAATAAAAGAAAGACTTTAATTGTTAAAGTCTGTTACAAAAGTCCTTACGGGAGGTAACCGCTCGGCGTATATATAGCAACAGCGAGCGAATTTAATATTGACGCGCGATAGTTTATTTTCTAATCTTTTTTTTTGTAATTGTACAGTGTAAAGGGCAATTATAATTAGTATGAAATGCTTAAGGTAATTAACGTATTTCATTGGATAAGGATTAGAAATGATATCGTATTCGTCTAGATAGCTCTCTAAATACAATTTTTTTTTAATAAACAAATATTTCTAACAATCACACCACATTATCTAGCCTAAGTTAAGTTTCATTACGAACTTGAGTTATGGATACTAGATAACGGATAAATAAACTAAAGAAATATATAAACACACATAGATTTTTTTATATACATAAATATTAGAAATAAACCTAAATAAACATACATACACATCCATGACTAGAAAGCAAATATGATAAAATATCTGCCCCTACCAGGATTCGAATCCGGGACCTCTGGCATGGAAGGCAAGGCTACTTACCTCCATACCAAACAGGCCGTCACATATTGTTAGTGACAATTTTTTAAACATTAAGATGGATACAGTGTGCTACTCGTGACAAAGACAAACGCCATCGCTGACTTTTCGTAGACCTATAAGATAAACAACTCCATCATACATTATTTCGTTATATTTTAAAAGAATTGGACAGCATTTTCGATGAAAGCTCGCAGTCGGCCAGATTTCTTCCGACAACTTGAACAATTATCGTCATATTTCAAACAATTAAAACAAACAATATAAAACTATACGTATAAATCTATCTCTTGATTCACTCTATCTATTCAAGAAACCCGCATTAAAATCCGTCACGTAGTTTAAAAGATCTAAGGGTACAGAGGGATAGACGGCGGAAAGCGTCTTTGTTTTATGCTTCATAAAGCTTATCTTTGCACAGCATAAAACCAAGGCTGATTGTTCAATGATCAGATATTTTTTATTCGGAGAATAACTCTGACAATTGACAAGACTTTCCATAGAAATTATGTCATGCTTTCAAAATTTCCACTGACCAACGATCTCTGAGCCTTGAGAAAACGGCCCCAAGTCAAACAACATTTATGTCATGAATTGTCTAATTTGCCGCATCGATTCGTGGGAGAAGCAACAGTGGTGTAAATTATTTTGTTCTGCTAAGTATTTGCTGTTTTATAAATAAGTGTATACCAAGACTGAACTAGGATTTTGGAAACTTTTGCATTTTAGTCCATCTACGGAGCTGAGTAATAAAAATCACGTTGGAAATCACCATATCTGCCGAAATTCTTAACTTTTCGGTCTGCAGAACACGACTAAGTTAAAAAAGACGATTATCAAAATAAACCTGACAAATATACAATTCTAAAAATGCTTTCAATTCATAACTTTCTAAAGAACTTCTCGGCTTCAAATAATGATTTCGAAACTGCGTAACATCAGCAATGGTGTTACTTTTGATCTATGATTAAAAATGGCGAGTACAATGCTGGTGAGGGGCTCCTCTCACCGTGCGCCAAGGTAACGGCCTTGACATTCTGGGGCTAACTTAACCGATGGTTAGCACATTTTAAACTCAATACTTACCTAACTGATTCATCTAAGCAACGAAATGAAATTCACATTATGGTTATGTGAAATATTTTCATTTTGGTGTAAACATATAGTTGGAATCAATTCGTTGGTGATTAGATTATAAAATCATTGTTATAAATTAAAACGTCTGGTATTCAAGACAGAATGCGAACGACCCTATAGTTTTATTATACGTTTTAATATTAAACAACTATAAGAAAGGATTACATTACACGCCACCTTTAACAATTATTAAGAATATTTTACTTTACCTACTTATGTAAGACTTCTTTATTTTGGTTCATTAGAATTACCGCAGACGTCGGCGCAATGTCTTGCCTATACTCACTAAAATTTCTAACGCACATTCAATCTTCCTGCCTATTGTGGATTACGCTGATGCCTGTTATCAACTGAATATCTACTTAATAAACTTGAGCGCCTCCAGCATTATATGTATAAGGTTCATATTTGGTTGACGCAAATATGACCACATCTCAGAATACCGCACTCAGCTCAAGCGGCTTCCTATTCACCTTCGCCGGAACACCCATTTCCTCTGTATCGGATACTGTTCAACCCAACTACTCCGCCATACTTGAAATGAAATGAAATATTTATTTTCTCAACATTGACAATTACTTGTTCTTCTTGATGTCAAATAAAACATTACTCTACCACCAGTTCGAAAAAACCTTCGTGAAGAACTGGCAAGAAACTTCACGGGTATATTTTTTTCAAAATAAATTTACAGAGTCTCTTTATGTCTATACAAAGTTATTCTTATCTGCATCCGTTAGCTCGGCAAGTCTCCCTCCCCCCCAAGTATCCGCACGACGAACCCCCTCAAACGGCACCCGTTCACGAGTTAACGCGGGATCCAGCCATCGCCCTCCTCAACCATATTAGAGGGAAGTGACTTGAAATCCAGATTCCATTTTCTACACAGTACTCACGAAAGACAACTGCGTTCGTCTATTAATTAGCTATTAGCTACGCCACCACATACCACATCACACTTCAGTAAGTCATTCACGGTGCACGTGGTATCGCTACGGAACGAGCTCCCGTTTAAGATTAAATCAGCTCGAACTGTATACTCCTTTCAAAAGTTGGTTATATATATAGAAATTCTAGTACACTATAAAAGGCATCAAATATCATCTTAAGCAATGTTATATATTATGCATATGTATGTACGTATATGTGTGTATGTATTTAAATATTTGTATTTATATTATATTGCCTATTATAAGCGTCATATTTACACTTATATTCTGTTACACCCCAGTACAAGGTTTCCTATGTCATACCTAAGGTTGTCTGGAAGAAATCACTATGCAGTGATAAGGCCACCTTTTGTACATTCTGTATAAGCTTTTTTGCTTTTATTTCCTGCTTTTGCTATCTTTTTTTGTATTTGTATGGTGTGCAATAAACATTATTTATTTATTTATTTATTTATTTAACAATTTATGCACACATATAAGTAAGAATAAAAGAAAGAAGAAAAAAAAGTAGAATTATATGTACAAAGGTACTGCTTATTTCCTAGGAAATTTCTTCCAGCAGACCTGTGACTGGAGAGTTTCGTATAAAGCAAATAAGTGTGCCATTATGTATTATAAATACAAAACATTACATAAGTACAATTTATACATATTTACTTATATAAAAATACATATATACATACATATACATAAAACAATTCATACGTATAGTATTACATACATAGATTACAACGATGAACTCTTTAGCAAAGTGATAAATAGTGCTCTCTTACTCTACTCTTAAAAATAGACAGTGTTTTAGCGTCGCGTATCTGGTGAGGCAGCTTGTTCCACAGCCTGGCCGCATGGACGGTGAACGAAAAAGAAAAGAAGTCAGTTTTGTGGCGAGGAGTCACTAGTAAGTTTCTTTTAAGTGGTCTGCAGATCTCATCACCTGTGTGGGTGTAGGTAAAACGGTTACGTAAATATGGTGGAGAGAGAGGGTTGCTAAGCACATTAAACAAAAGATACAAGATACGAGTATTCCTACGGAAACGTATGGGCAGCCACATGAGTTTCTTGCGGAAGTGGGAAACATGATCATACTTTCTCAGTCCGAAAATAAAGCGAATGGATAAGTTTTGTAGGCGCTCAAGTTTGTTCAAAAGCTCTTCGGTGGCATCCAAACAGCAGGAATCAGCATAATCAATTATAGGTTGAATTAATGTTTGAGCGAGAGATATTTTTGTAGGTAATGGCAAAAAATTTTTAAGAGTTTTAATGGAGTGAAATGTGAAATTTACTTTGCGGCTAATTTCATTGACATAGTCATTCCAGTTAAGGTTACAATCAATGATCACTCCCAAATTCTTTGCTTTATCGGACCAATCAACTGGTATTCCATCAAGGCAAACTAACGGCAATGTCGAGAAATCAAGGCAACTTCGAATACGGCGACTACCAATTATCATAGCCTGTGATTTATTGGGATTGATAAGCAGACCGAAAGATTTGGCCCAGTCACTGATATGTGAGAGATCTTCATTAATAGAAATTACAGCAGAATTAGCATCTTGAACTGAAAAATGTTGGTATATTTGCAGATCATCTGCGTATAAGTGATAATTAGACGAAATTATTTTTGTTATAGAGTTTATAAAAATCGAAAATAGCAAAGGTGACAATACCCCACCTTGAGGAACACCTGCAGTTAGCTTACACCATTCCGAATAAGTCTGATCGACACGAATTCGCTGCGAGCGGCCACGGAGGTAAGAGTCAAACCAGCCTAGTGCAGAAGGAGACACGTTAATTGACTTCAGCACTCCGAGTAGTACGTCGAAATCCACAGAGTTAAACGCATTGCTGAAGTCAAGCAGGATCAGCACAGTAAGCTTCCCATTCTCCATGGCCCAGCGAATATCGTCTGTAACATTGAGCAAAGCTGATACGGTACTGTGTCCAGGGCGAAACCCAGACTGATATTGACTTAGAACATCATTAGAGCATAAGAACGCTGTTAACTGTTTGTGTACTATGTGTTCTAGGACTTTAGCAAGGAATGGAAGTATGGATATAGGGCGAAAGTCAGAAAATAAAGAAGGGTTAGAGATTTTGGGAATAGGGATAATATGTGCAAAGGGTTAAGTCCATTTTAGGCCGTCAGTAAGCTTTATGTTTCAGCACTTAATGGACGAATGGAATGCACGATAATTCGTATCATTTATGTAAATGATTATTAAAAAAAGTATCAGAACTAAAATATTTCCCAATAAAATTATCTAAATTAATAAGAAACAAAACCTAAGGAGTCTCCATACAATAGCTGCGCAACGTTGGGGTTACCGATTCAATGCAAAAGAAGTTTTGCTGGTGGCCTATTCTAAAGACAAAGTAAAGTATGTTTCATAAACAGTAAAGTAAACGTAAAGTATACATTTAAAACTAAATAAATAAAATCAAAAAAATATTACAAAATTAATTATGTTAATTGTATAATCTTGCAAAGCATTATTTCGATTGCAACTATAACTTTTTGTGAGTTCTATTTTTTTTTAGTTCGGGATCCCTACCACCAAACTTCAAAATTCAAATACGTCAATCCAATATAATATATTCGCTCTGTTATTTTGCAACAAGTGGATGTGCTCTTTCGGTTTTCCTTTTTTTTAGGTTTTTACTTCCCATGTTATTTCCTTTTTGATTTTCCTTGTGTGAAGTCTAAGCGCGACAAACACTCGCTGCGGGTCGAGAGATAATGTGGCTGAGTAGCGTCAGTTTCTCGCATTTTGAGACCTCCTCGAATTGTCGCGGGTACAGACCTCTTCCTTTAAAAGCCTTTAGGTTAGTCTTATGTATAAATGTGTCTTCTTTCTATATTCTAATTAAGATTTTGGACACGTGACTCTAGTGTTGTACGTAAGATTTCCTTTGACTTCATTATTTAATTTAAATACCAAAAACAAAAAAGTTAGTTCAATAACCTTTTAAATATGGTTTATGACTATATAGTCAATCTATTAAAAATAATCATGATGGTATTATATGCTGAAACATCATCGGCCGACGGCTCAAACACTATGGACTTAAGCCTTTCCAAGCTGATGGGAAGGAAGCACTTAATAAGGAACAATTAAAAATATGAGTTAAGACGGGTAGGACCGTGGGAAGAATCGGTGTGATCATTCTGGAACATACGTTGTCATTACCAATTGCCGCGGAGGAAATTGAGATTAACGACTTCTTTACATCTTCTTCAGTTAAGTTTTCTAAGTAGAAAGGAGAATGTGTTACAGGCAGTTGAGGTAGGTGACGCAAAGTATCAGATTTGACGCTAGGGTTTAAGACGACAGGTGGTACTGAAAAATGATTATTTAGTGCGTTAATATCAAAATCGGCGGAACAAGCGGATGGAGATTTGCCAATGCCAACAGATTTAAGAAATTTCCACACATCTGCAGAACTACGATTGCTAAGAGATTCATTAAAATAGCGTTTCTTACTGTCTCGACATAAACGATTGCAGCGATTGCGTAATTTTTTATAAAAAGTAAGATTTAAATCTGATGGAAAACGTTTATAACGTCTTTTGGCTTTATCTCTTTCAGCCATGGCTTCTTTTATGGAATCTGTAAGCCAAGGTGCAGGGTTATATTTAAGTTTGACATTTCTAAGGGGGGCATGGCAGTTATACAGATCTAATATAATCGAATTAAAGTGATTGACTTTAGTGTCAACATCAGTGCTATCAATAACTGTCGACCAATCAATATTCTTAGCATCTTTTTGTAAGGCCACCATATCTATGTCTTTATAATTACGAAGCAGTACAGTGCGGGGCTTACGTTTAGGAGGGCGAATACGATATGACAAAAAGATCAAATCATGGTAAGAAAAAGTCGCTGTGAGTTGTCCATGAGTTACAACATTGTTAGGAGATGAGACAATAATAAGATCTAGAAGGGATGGTACACAATTTGGGAAATGATGAGTAGGAGATAAAGGTAAACAATGAAGATTAAAGGAGGTCAGTAAGGATTCCAGTCTGCTTGAGCGTGCATTATTTTTAATGAGACATGTATTAAAATCTCCCATCAATATCACATGGTCATAGCATGGGCAGACGTTTTGAAGCAGAGAATCTAAAGAGTTGAAATAATCGATTGTTAGATTTGGGCAATAGAAAACCAAAAGTAGTATTTTAACATAATGTACAGTTACTTCCACAGCTAAGTACTCTGCTGATTCAGAATATTGAGACGGAGAAGCTTCTATAACTTTATAAGGTAAATCATCACGTAAATATATTGCTACTCCGCCCCCACCTTTCCCTGTTCTGTCGTTGCGTATTAATGTGAATCCAGGCAAAACAACTCGAGAAGAAGGTAAAGAGGGTTTGAGAAAGGACTCCGATATCAGTAATGCATCTATATTGCTATTACTAAAGGAGGCCAAGAGGTCAGAATAGTGGCTCGGGACACTCTGTGAGTTAATATGGGCAATATTTAGTAATGAGGAATTATATGAGATAGCAAGTTGATCATGTGAGTCTCGTGGCGGCACTCGTTCGAGCCAGTCGCGTTTACGATATTTGCTAGAACCGGTTTTCAAATTATCCTACGCGCAACCTGAATTGTCGCATCAAGCGTACGTCGCGCTCGGCGCTGGCTGAATAGCCGGCGTGCGAGTTTGCAAATTACCTACGATATGTCGGATAGTGAATTCGTAGAGAGTGACGATGAAGTGAAGGCTATTATTGAGGAGTCAGAAAGTTTGAACGACTGTAGAATGGAAGATAAGATTGCAGAGAAGGAGAAAGAAATAATGGAGTTGGGAGTAAACCTCGCACTAAGAAATAAAAGAGACAGAGAAGAAGATGAAAACGATTGGACTACTATACAAAAGAAAGAGAAAAAAATTAAGTGCGGAGAAGATAAAATTGAAATTTATTTGTCACACAACGATAAAGTTCCTAAACAATTTGCATTAGCAAAGCTGTTTAAAACAAACATGATAGATAAAATTAAAAGAGTAAAATATATTAACCCATATAGAGTGAGGATAGAATTTGAAGATGAAACAAGTGCCGAAAGGTTAATATCGTCCACATTCTTCCTGAAAAATGGATACAGAATTCAAAAATCCTTGGAAGTGAGCCAATCATATGGGTTAATAAGAAATGTGGACCTAGATTTAAGCGACGAGCAAATCATACAATCGTTGTCTTGCGCAAACCCTGCGAAGTTGGTATCAGCACGTCGACTACAGAAGCGTGACAGGGGCAATGATGGCTGGATACCCTCAGAAACGGTTCGGCTTTGTTTCAAAGGCACGACCATCCCTCCATGGGTTCTAGTTGATGGCATGCAAATAGCAGTAGAGTCATACATACACCCCGTGTCTCAGTGTTCAAGGTGCTGGAAACTCGGCCACACAGCAAAAAGATGCCCTACAACTAAATTAGTTTGTCCTAAGTGCGGTGGAAACCACGAAAACTGCGAAACTACAGAATATAAATGTGTAAACTGTTACGGTAGACACATGGCACTCTCAAAAACTTGTCCAGTCTTTAAGAAAGAAAGGAGGCTTCGAGAAATTATGGCGGAGTTCAATTGTACATACAGAAGAGCCTTAACTATGTACGTACCCCCGGAAACAGCTACCTCTCCTAACGTACCCATAACGCCGTTAAGTAGCGTTAATTTATTTACAACTCCGATCAAAGTTTTTGGTTCTCAATCTTACGCCAACGTAGTTCGAGCACAAGCTACAGTGCATAGATCAGAAAATGACCCACCACACGAGCAACGTAATCAAATAAATCAAAAACCTCAACAATCAAAACGAAAGAAATCACAATCTCCGGATTTCACCTTTGACGTCAACTCCGAGCCATTTACGGATGAAGGATCGGCGAGGCAGCAATTACCTAAATCACCTGAATATAAGACAGTGAGTTTTGGTGAATTACTTTCGAAACTTAAAGATATTATGTTTTTAAAAAATATAGACTTTAGTGACAGGATTAAAAAAATGATATCATCTTGTGTAGAGTGGTTAATATTAGTAATGGTTGAAAATATATCGAACTGGCCTATTTTTAAGACACTGGTAGACGGATTACTCAAGTACTCATTTAATGGCTAATAAAAAATGTTTTAGATCGATTAATATAATGCAATGGAACTGTCAAAGTTTAACTCCTAAATTTATATCTTTTGAAAACTTACTGAACCAAGAAAAAATTCATATCGCGGTACTCAGTGAGACATGGCTGAAGGCTGAAATGTTATTGAAAGTAAATAATTATAACGTTTATCGCCAAGACAGAAATGACGGGTATGGAGGAGTCGCTATACTAATACATACGTCTATAAAATCACAAGTACAACCACTGACACATACAAACACCCACATTGAAGCCCTACATATTAAAATCTTCGATTGCTCATATTTAGAAAACATTATTGGAGTATATTGTCCCCCTTCGATCCGTATAAGTCAAATTGAGTGGAACAATTTATTAGGTTTAGGTAATCAAAAGTCCTTATTGCTTGGTGACTTGAACGGACATCACACAAATTGGTGGAACAAAACTGATAAAAGGGGTGAGAATATCTTTGAAGCTATACTTGATAATAATTTAGTATTACTTAATGACGGCACTCCAACTCGTGTTAAACTAGTCAATAACGTGCTTCAAAGATCCGCTCCTGACGTGTCTTTGGCTACAGCCGATATTGCGATAAACTTTACATGGCGTACATTAAACGAAACGCTAGGTAGCGATCACTTATGTATTAAAATGTCACTAAAACTCCCCAATTCCTATAATAAATTCGTATCACGACGTAAATTTCAAAACGCTGACTGGAAGGCATATACCTGTTGTATTTTACAACTTCTAAATAACTTTAAGATTTCAGATAATTTACAAGAAAGCTATGACAAATTTGTAGATCTTATCAATACATCTGCCGATATAAACATTCCTTACACAAAAATCAATAAATATCCTATCCAGCAATTTACACCAAAATCATATTGGACCCCTACTCTATCAAAAGCGGTCGCAGAAAGGAGACGAGCTCTAGCTAACTTTCGCCGCAACCCCACTCCTACTAATTTAGATACCTTAAAAACAAAAATAAAAACATCTCAAAATCTTATGTTACAAGCAAAAAAAGATTCTTGGGTTACATTTTGTTCTTCCTTGTCACAAGTCTCAAGTACAAATGAGTTATGGAATAAAATGAAGTGGATAAAGTCTGTCGGAAGTAATCGGCCTAGGTATTCATATGTTAGTAAGGAAAAAGCTGAAATATTGCTTCAAAGCTTGACACCAGATTCTTCACTTCCAGGAACACCACAGTTTGATTCACGTAACTCTGCAATGGATTCGAAAATTTCATTGCAGGAGTTAACTAATGTAATGAAACGTAAAGACACAACCCCAGGTAGAGATGGAATATCATACTCTATGATCAACAACCTACCGCAGAATGGCAAAATAGTACTACTAAAATTATTTAATCGTTTTTTGAGTTATGGTTTTGTACCTAAACAGTGGAGAACTATGATAATCATTCCTGTTCCGAAACCTGGTAGAGATACTAATACCCCAGCCTCCATCCGACCAATAGCTATGATGTCTTGTTTATGTAAATTGTTCCATAACATATTGAAAAGTAGGATAGAATGGCACGTAGAAAGAAACAACGTTTTTGATGAAAGTATGGTAGGATTTAGAAAATCACGGTCGTGTCTTGACAGCCTAGCTAACTTGGTTAGTAGAATACAATTAGGATTTTCCGCGGGGCAGTCTACTATCGGCTGCTTTGTTGACATAGACAGCGCGTATAATAATGTTGAAGTTACTTGCCTGTTAAAAATCATGGATACAAAATTAAAGTTAGGACGAAAGGTTTGTAACTATCTTTGGAATTTCTTACACGAACGACGATTAGAAATGACTATCAACGACAGCATTATTCATAGGTATACCGGACGAGGATTAGCTCAAGGGGATCCATTATCGCCGTTATTGTTCAACATCGCAACCGCGCATATAGCTAACTCCATAAAAAACGTTTATTTGTCCCAATACGCGGATGATTTTGTGCTCTACTTACCATGTATCGATGTGAACCAGGGTGCTACAGAAATGCAAACTGCACTGAATTGTTTTAATAATTTAATTCAAAGTATGGGTCTAGAAATATCATCAAATAAAAGTAAAGTATGTATTTTTAAGTCAGGCCATAAAAAAGAATCTGTTTTCTTATCTGTTAATAATATTGAATTCAAAGTAGTGGAGACCATTAAATATTTGGGAATTTGGTTAGATAGAGCTTTAAGATGGTCCAAACATATCAATGAAATAAAAGAAAAAACTCTAAAATATTGTAATGTGTTTAAAATTTTACAAGGTCCGGGCTGGGGCGTACATCCTAAAAATTTAAGACGATTGTACATAGCAATAGTGAGGAGTAGAATCGACTACGGTAGCTTCTTATATAGTAATAGTGCAGATTCTCATTTAGCTAAACTGGATAAGGTACAAAATATATATTTAAGATGCATCGGAGGCTACATTAAAAGTACTCCAGTTCACGTGATGGAAAATGACTTACAGATTTGCCCACTAAGAGTCAGGCGGTTGTATTTAGGCGGAAAATTTTGTCTAAAATGTAATTCATTAAAGGAGAATACTACGTTAAGATGTATTCAAAAATTAAGTGCTATGTCTAACCCATCCTGTTTGTATTGGAAAAAGAAAAAGAGACCTTTATTAGTAATAACATACGAAAACTACTACTCTTTTCCGACATATAAAAGTGCTATTTTAGATATGTTTTCCTTAAATACTTGGGTAAGTAACTTAAACGTTGACGGTTCCATAAACACCAATATTAATGACATATCGAAAAGTAAAAGAACATACAATAATACGACTTTATACAACATTTGTATGCATTTTGTGAACCAAGACTATTATAATTATTATAAAATTTTTACAGATGCTAGTAAGGAAGCAAGTAATGTCGGTGTAGCCTTTTATGATGCACAGAATGACAGTGCTATCAAATTTAATATCAAAACCAACATTACAATTATGCGCGGCGAGCTTATCGCAATAGAAGAAGCACTGTCTTATGCTCAAACCATCGAAAGTGACAACATAGTTATATTCACTGACTCTCGCAGCGCATTACAACACTTGGCTCGTTGTACCTCGGGCATCCGAGGAACACCGATAGCCTACTCAATACTAGACTTGATTCACAAATTGCAGACATCTGACAAAAATATTAAACTACAATGGATTCCTTCTCATGTCGGTATAGAGGGCAATGAAAAGGCGGACACTTTCGCTAAAGAAGCTATCACATATGGTATAGACTACACCTGTACACCATATCATACAGAAATGCTAGCAGAGGTTAAATCGAAATGTAAACAGGTGTGGGCGGAGTATTTTAACGAAAAGTCTCGAATCAAGGGTGTATGGTTTAAAACTCTACAGCCCCATATTCGCCACGAACCCTGGATAGACCATGCCGACATGAGTAGAAACGAGTTAGTAGTAAGCTTGAGACTTCGTTCTGGACACATCCCATTAAATAAATTTGCCTTTATGATGCAAAAAGTTGAATCTCCCAATTGCAGCTTGTGTGGAGTTGTAGAAGACGCGCAACATATAATGATGGAATGTGTACGGAACGAACAGGAAAGAAGCGCAGCTTTAAATTCTAAGTCTTTTAATATAGGTGAGTGTAATAGTATACTTTCTGAACCGCTATCAAAAAAAGCAAGAATGTTGTATAGAGTCGTGATACTAGGTATAAATAGAAAATAAGATTAAATCTCGTGTTTAAAAAATATTAAGTTCAATAAGTAATTACTTTTAAGTTGTTATAAATCTCACTGAATTGTACTTCATGGGAGTGACATAGTCCAAAGGGCTAAAACTCTCTAAATTAATAAAGAATAAAAAAAAAAAAAAAAAAAGTTGATCATGTAAGCTTAACTGTGGAGAAGATGCACTGATAGCGCTCGTAAAACTGCAAGAAGATGAGGAGCAAGATAAAAAGCTCTCATCCACATCATCGGTTAAATTGTTCATCATAAAATAATAATATGAGACAATAAAAGCTAAGATTTAAATAAATAAATTAAAATAAATATGTTATAATTAATCTATACCTATATATAATAATATAAAAATAATAACAATAAAATAAAATAAATATATAATCAATAAAAAATTTTAAAAAACTAAATATGATTTACATACTCAACTCACCATTCACAAGGAGTTGGAGAAATTGTCCACTATTATGTACAGCAAACTAGTGAATATAACGTCAATATAAAACACACAATATTGAACGCAGCATCATATCTATGGAACTGTCAAAATTACACAGAGTTGTCAAATGTCAAAGTTGCACTAACTTCAAAATAAAAGTACCGTCTATAGAAGCACTTATTGAAAATAAAAGCAATATATAAACCGAACTATTTCAAAAGAGTTGTAATAATGATTGTTGTTGAGTTACACGTTCAGAAGATGATGTCAATGCCGCCTGCGAGTTTTTCTAGGCGATTTTTCAGCTTGTTGAGAAGACGTAGCTCGTGTAGCGGCTTCCGTAGTGATACTGTTGTTCGGAAATTGGGATATCACTTCATCAAGTTCACTCAGGGTTTCGATTCGTCGGCGAGATTTGTCAGGGAGATTGATTACAATTTTGCCCCTGGCTGACCAGCAGTTTTTCATACCAAAACGCTGACGTGCAGTGACAAATATCTGTTGTCTTATCTTCGTAAGAAATTCTGATATTGTAATACCAGTGCCCTTCAGACTTGTTTTTGAATCCCAGACAAGATGATGAGTCTCCAGGTCACCAAATCTTACCAGAACTGGTCTTGTTTTACCTTGCAGAGAACCTCCTAAGCGATGACAAACATGTAAGTGGTCTCGATTGATACTTTTCATCTTCATTTTGTCGGTTAATATGTGGTAAATTTCCTCATGTAGCTTTTCATTTTGCTTTTCAGGAATTCCATGGAAGAGGAGAATTTTTCTTCGTGCAGCTGTCTCTATTCTGTCTTGTGCATCTTTGATGGATTCTATCTCATGCTTCAGCTGCTTGAACATCTGCCAAACCAATGTCTTGAATGACTGGAAATCCTGGGACAACACCGTGAGGTCTGGATGAACAGCTGCATTGCTGGCAATTTTCTCCAGTTTACCTTCATACTCACTGAAGCGTGCTTCAAACATTTTAGCTAGTGCTTCCATGTTGTGTTATGTGTATAGAGTTGAGTGCCACAGTGAGTGAAGTGAGGAAACTAAGTTTGAAAGTGACTACTGGTGAGTCAAGTAGTAAATTATAACATTACTTTGTAATAAACAGAAATAATTATATCTAAAATTAATTAAAAACTATGAGCACACAAAATTTGCTTGTTTCTTGAATGACTACCCTCACTTAGTACCCTCAATTATTATTATTAATTACCAGTTCACAACAACGGACGGTTGTAACTAAATACCAACCATGAGTATAAACACAAGATTTGACATTACATTACGGAACCCATCACTAACAAAGTCCCTGATAGAAATACTGAGTACGATAATCAATTATTGTCTCCATTTTTCGTCAACTCGACGACATAATTTTCCATTCACCTCAAATTACTAAAGTTGCATTTCTAACAAAATCCATTTCACGTCTCGAACCCACAAAGTTATTATTTCCAAATTAAATTACACAAAGCCAAGAGCTAAATTACAAATTCTTAGTTCACGGAGCCGTAGTCGTAAAGATTGCTTATAAAAACGCTTCCGAGAATTCTATACGAGTTGCAAGTTCCGGAGTTCGACAGAACTGTCAAACTTCTTGTGATAGATTATACTGCCAACACCGGAGGAGAGGAGGATGTGAGTTTGTGCAGTAACGAGAACTTCATATTGAAACAACACATGCCTTTAAGGCAGGGTCTCTCAAAGTGGGGCACACGGACCCCTACAGGTCCGCGACAATATCTACGTTATAGTGGCTGGACGACTTAAGGTTAAAATTGGCCAAATATAATCCTAAAATTTCCTTAATTTGCGAAAACAAATAAGCTCACAACAATTAGCCCAAACATTAACCCCAAAAACCTTTTTCTTAGGTGTGTTTCTTACTGTGTGTGTTACCTTTTATTGACATAATAAACCTTATTTTATTCAACGGCCAAGTTTACTATTATCTTTAGGGGGAGGGGGTAAGGGGTTCGCAGCCATCTGGAAACTTTAACAAGGATACAAGGAGCCATAAGTTCCAGAATCCTTGCTTGAAGGTAATGCCTCATAATTCATTCAGAGGTTGGAAAATGAAAAGAGTGGCATAAATAGTAAATTTATGAAACCTCATTTCAACTATCCGCTCGCGATTCCTGTTTCAGCGAACCAGTATCATATCCAAAACGGTTTGACAGCCAGCGCGGCTTCAAAACAGCACGCGTATTATTCATATACAATAACTTAATTTTGTGTCATATTCCTTTATAAAACAGTATTTTTATCTCAACGTGCATTCTCAATGTGAGCGGCGATAATAGCCGCGCTCGCAACCGCTGCATTCCTAACCGCGGGCGATAGCGACCGCCTAGATACCTAGACGACGCGTAATAATAATAAAATTTGGTAAACCAAAACTGAATACCAAAGCAATTATCACGCTCACAATACAAGTCCACGAGAACAAGACATCTCCGTGACATGGTAATCAGCCCATTAGGAACATAATTATCATTTTTTACCATAATCTGGCAATTAAAGGTATAATAAATTCCACTGTATTAATCAATTGTTTAAATAGTGACATGGTTTCCCATCGAAGCTGCTCTTAGTCACAAGTGACCATTGTTTTTGTTAAGGCGTGCCACACACACCAACACACATAAGATCCTCGGGTACCTGCCTAAATACCTGCCTTTTCTACTTGTCGTATGCGTAGAGCGGTGGTTGGTGGTAAACAGCTCTAGTTAAGAAAAGGTGAGGAAAATATCGAAACAGATAAGTGGCTAAAAGAGCAGATGATTTATTCTTGCGACACCATACAACGACACAGACACCAGCAAGACATGACCAGATGAACGCCAAATGACCGACCACCATGCCTAACAATAACTTTTCTATTGTGTCTACGCCGAACAGAATTCAGTGTAATCATCTGCGGATCAAACGAACACTTGAAGAATTAACAATTAACGAAAATGTATTAGCACATTTTAGTGATCATCATTCAATCACGTTGGAATCGTTGTTTTAAGCAAGAAAGATATCAAAGAACACAAGCAAGTCTGCTACAATACAATGGACCTTTTGTCAACGCAGTTTTTATAAACCCTGTGATAAAAATATTTGTTTAATTAACAATTAATCTCAAGTCCCACGCGGTCGCGGGTTCCTCCATTTACATAACAATATTGTCATTTCTGAAAATATTGCTTTGCATTGTTATCGGCAATTTTATTGGTGTGATAACATTACAATGTTTTTTTTTGTAAACGGCCTAGTGAAATTTGCTCAGAAATGTGAACTGAGTAACAAAAGTCAAGCGGTATAAGTATGGAGTCTAGTAGGTATATGTAGTTCGAATTCTTTACATTGAGAGCAAGCCCCGTATTGTTAACAGAATTTACTTATAAAAGTTATGAGAATTTTTTTTTATTCAAATTTTATTTAGGGACTTTGAATTGTGTTACAAATATGACAGTCCCATAGTGTCCACTCGTACAAAATTACAACTTATATTAATTTGATACCTTTAAGATATTATACATATACTTATATAGCATCCTAGCCGCCTCCGATGTAGGCGCAGCTAAGATACTCTGAAATATACCGACATTTTCTTTTATGATATTAAACCAAGTATAAATCTCTCGTCTCATATCTGCGCTCCGGACACACTCCGCTAAAAGGTGGTCGATCGTCTTTCACACCACATTGAGCGCAGTTCGGGCTATCTACAATTTTCATCATATGCTTAAAACCATTCAACGGCATGTGCCCGGCGCGCAATCTATGCGCAATTACAATATATTTTCTATTTATACAAGCATTAGCATACCATGGTACATTAAGGGGTTCACTATGTATAGTCTTATGAGAATTTGATTTACGTACAATTTTATCATCTAGGCCCAAATGTAAGCCACTTTAAATACACATAAAAGCATGCATATTCGGGCATAAACCGAGCACGTCGCACCAAAGATAAACTCGAGCAAAAACACTCAAAATGCAAATTCTTGAAATATTCTGGTTGCTACGGACGACCGAAACCTACGCCATTTCGGTAAATATGATCTTTCCACTGCTGCGATGCATAACTAATGAATCTGGCGAAGGTTAGTTTATAGAAATAAAACAATTGTATATCCTCTGGTATTCATTAATTTATTTAAACAACGATTAGGGACTTTGATTTTACCATCGTGTATCCGAATCCAAAAACGGACAAAATCATTTTAATGTTTTTCATTATACATTACGGGAATATTAGGGTATAAGGATCGGTCCAGTAGTTTCAGAATTTAGCGATTACAAACAAACAAACAATCTTTAATCTCTGTAATATAGTAACATAGCATAGAAGTATAGATATGAAAACTTCGATTTGTATAATTCATTTATGTAGAGGCTATATTTTGTCAAGATATTTTTATGGCAACAGCAGTAAAACTTTATTCCAGAAATCAACAAAATTTCCAGATAAACACACTTGAAAATATATAAAAGATAAACAGCCGGAAAAAATGTATATGCATAAACAGAAAATCATCGTTTAAATAACAAAAATGAGTTTTTAAAACATTACTACGGTGCCTTCACAGTAGCAGGCTCTAGCTCCACGTCCAGCAAGACTTGAAGCCACCAACCTTTACACACACGGCTTGCAAAACCTGGATATGCTTTCAAAACACAGACCTTTGTTGTGCTGAATAACAAAAACAGCGACACAAAGAACTGCGACCCAAATACGCAAAGACACAAAACACAACACCCTGCCTCACATTACCGTACATTCAGCTACATTTCAAAGTGATACACAACATGTAATGAATACATTGCAATGCCACGCGACATGTAGGATTTCGAACTACAGTAACCAGAAAACGGTTCGCGTTTTGTCTGAAGATGTTGTTTTGATACTTACCCACAAACCTGTCTTTAAGTATTTGCCTATCGTATTTTACTAATGTAACTAACTGTTATTTTATTTTTCAATTTTATTGGTATGCCATACATGTTATGTAAACTGAGAATATTCCTTTGAAAAATCCGAATCGTAATTAAACGTTTTTGGAGAATTGTACTGTGTGTGGCTAGTTTTAAACGCAATTTTAATGAAAAAAGTGAGAAATATCGGGAAAACTGAAAGCAAAACTATCCAGGATCGGTTCATCCGTTATAATCCATCCTAGCTATTTAATTGAATCCCAGTTTTCTTAGTTTTGATACAATAGATAATCGCAGTACTTTCGTTGCATTATAGAAAACTTAACCATGGTATAACAATAACTTTAATTCAATTGCCATTTACAACGGTTCCACTAAAAGTTTCATTGCCGGTATGAACCTCGACCTTCTTCTCGATCAAAGGATACGTTTTATATTTTACCTTACCATACTAACTATGCGAGAAATACCTTCTTCAGACGTTCTTGTTCCTATTATAATTCCCATAATGCAGTGGATACTTTTCCACATGATTTAAATAATTTTAAATTAAAATTTAAAAAGTTTATGTTTGCTTGAAACAAATTAATTGTATAATGATGTATTTTTGTTTTTATTATACTTTGGAAATCTAATATGTATCAACAACAAGTCATTAATTTGTAATATTTTTATTGTTTGCATTTCATATATATTATATATATATATGAAATTTTATATATATATATATATATATTTTATACAATGGTACTTTAGGTCTAATTGTGTTCACTATCTGTAACTTTGTTTTTGTTAATGACTGTATGTTACCTAAATAAATAAATAAAGTATGAAGAAACGAGCCAGAGATAAGAGATTCATACAAGATCCAAATATGTCAATATGTACGCATAATATTACCTCAACACTGGGCTGCGTTGGTAGTCCTTCCAGTGCTCCTTAAAAATTAAAGCGACAAACGAAATTGACAAAGGCATTTCACTGAATATCTACAGATTCAAAAACTGATTTATTTGGATATATGCTAAGAAAATATAAATTTAAATAAAAAATTGCAATGGACTGATTCGAACGTTTCTTATTTCATTACGAGTTAAACTACTTCACAAATAGTCGTAAAAACCTTCCAAATATCAAAGTAAACTATTCAAACTGTTTACGAACTAGATACCCAGATTAGTAACAGAAGTAAAGTGAAACTACACTCGTCTACAATGGACTATTCAAACAGGGTACAGTTATGACTATAATGCAGTTCAGTAGTGTGTCAATGGCCCCACGTTTAGCCATACTTGTCACTAGGCACACGTCACAAACTGGTATTTCGAGTTTCTTTTTCTGCGTTTAAATCTCGATAAAAAAATGGTTCAGCCTTTTTATTACTTACACCAGATTAAATTTATTTATACTTTAACAATATTTTTGATTTGAATGTGTAATATTGTTATACTTGAAACATTTACAATGGCGTAGATACGACTTGTTATTTGTCTATACTATTTATTATTAAAAGAAAAGATCAGTCTTTTTCTGTGTAATGGACTAGCTCTAAACTACAGGATTAGATCCAGGAGTAACTAAGGTTATATTTTTATATATCCCGAACTTTCCACGGGGCCACCACCAAACTTCGTAGGGACCTTTTTATACAACTACTGATAAATAGTTTAATCTAAGATGTAATTTATCTACCTTATACAGTACATTTTACTTTGTGTCAAAATACAATTACTAACTTATCAGTTACCACATAACTTTTACTATATAAAAAATACTTATAAGTTACTGCTTACTCAAAAAGGCCAACTTAGTGACATATTACTGGAAAAACCACATCAAAAATTCAAGTAAGAAAAACCTATACATACTCAGAAGTTTTAAACACGCTGTTTAAGATACGATAGAAGATAATACTCCAACTATCTAGCGTAACTGTGTAACGCATGTTAAGGCAACCGTACGCAAATAATGGCGTACAATGGAAGTTTTTCTCGTGTTCCTTGCGATTGTTGCTTACGTTCATTTACACCGAATGCGTGTCGCATGCTCGGGTAATGAGAAATCCATTTGTTAACTCATTATATAAGGAACGGAATTCTTTTTCACAATTTTAAGGAAAACGTGTTGTTATGTCACTTATCACCTTTTATAACGATGCTGTGTGTGATATTTTTATGTCGGATTCTATTTATTCTATGTATTCGGACCGGCATCAACCAACAGCAGCAAATGCGGAGCGTAAATAAATGTATGAGAAAAAAAATCACCCGGCTTATGTTATCCGGTTTTTGGCGAAAAGAGCCGTTTTATACCAACAATTTAAAACAAAGCAGCGTAAGTTGAAAAAATATCCAAAGCAAAAAATTAAACAAATTGTACACTACACGTAGTCAACTTAAAATGTTTTTTTTATTAGCTTGCGATGAAATTTGAAAATTATTCCTTTAGATACGCCGTCCATTCCATTTCAGTCAATGCTAAACTTTCAAATGTCGAGTGTTGACATTTTTGATACTTTGAAAGGTTAAACTTACCTCCTGGTTACACTGCGAGCAGAAGTCATGCCTGCAGGCGGGGCAGTGCGCCGGACTCGCCGCCCGCACCGCCACCACCGTGTCGCAGCCCACGCGCGGACAGAACGCGCGTCCACTGTCCATTGCCACTTCTGTTGAGAGAGGAGACCGTGCTGTCAGTTGGGGAGTGGTCATGTATGGGGAATATTGGGATACACAGGTGGATACGCTAATCCTAAAAACCTTCAAATATTTTAAATGTAAGTTTCTATATTTTTGTATGAGCTTACCATAAACCTTTGCAAATTTTTATGTTCCATTTTGTTTCGTGAATTGTAATGATGGCAATAAAGTGTGTATCTGTCTATCTATCTACGTAAACCTCACTTTATGTTACAAACAACAAACATTCCTCGAGAAAATATCGTAAGTGATATACCAGATGTAAAATCGACAGCCTAATAAGTTCGAAGCTATTAATGAAAATGTTATCAATTATTTTCAAAAATATAAGAATGAATCAACGAGATATTTAATTAGGGCTTATACTTCAACAAAATCTAGGAAGCTTTTATCAATATATACTTGATCATTTGCATATTCAACTGCAACCCAAAATGTAACGGCAAAATACTTTGCAATCACAATGCCAACGTCCCAACTAACGAATTAATTATTTCAATTAGTTAGATCAAATAGCTAGGGACATCGTAGAGTATCCACATTTCGTGTACAATTTATTACACGCATATTTTATCTAATAAACTATATGAAATGCACAAACGCTCACCAAGGAGTTGACAAATTGACGGCTGTTTCAATAAAACTGCACGAGGCAAGGTCGATCAAGAGTCGTTTGTTAGAAGTGACGTTTTATTATTAACATTAATATTATGCTCAAAAATCAGGCTCAGATAAATAAAATATCGTTTATTGTAACCATTAGAATTTTTACAATTAAAGTACAGCCCTATCATCTGGACTAGCGTGAGCTGTATTTCAAGTTATAGTTTCTTCCCAATCTGTATACAGTATACAAACATGCATATATTACTCTTATATGGTACATTATATAAAAATAAACGAGAAAAAAGACTATGATAATATATTATGAAAAATAAATAAGAGACGAAGGAAAAAAGAAATCACCATGTATATGTGATCGAGCATGATAATCACCAAAACTTGACTGCATTTGAGTGTTCCTAATACAAGGTTTAATAGTTAATGTAATTATGTCAAGCATTAACTTGATTACACACAGTAAAAGTCCGACATTCCTTGAACCATGCAGCCATTCAACACAATATTGCTAACAAACTTTCTGTTTCATCGTAAGTTAAACTGTATAACCATATTTTAAGTTTTTGTTTAAGTTGATGATCGGATAGATTACGAACTTTGTGGATGGCGTTAAACTCATAATACAATTTAGGAGCGATATTTACATATTTTGTAGAATTTTGATAAACTTCTTTCATTCAACTATAACGCGCGTCACGCCACATGGCAGCTCTGAAGTTAGTTGCAGTTCATGTGTAAAGTCTGCCGCCCGCGCCCCGCGCCCCGCACACACCCACGTTCGTGTTCTGTGCAGCGTCTCGCAGATACTTCAGAGCCGCCATGTTGTATGACGTGTACTGTACACAATATTGTACTACTGTCACAGCCGGCTAACGAGCACGCCAACCGCCGGGTGGTAAGTGCCATCTGCGCCCACGGGCATCGTCAGTCGTAGCGTTGTATTTATCAATACTGAATGTGATTACTATACCGCATACCGCAAGCTTCAGTAGGGATTGCCTTTGTTCCAGTTACTGCACTGTTCCTTTCCTTTATCCGGAACACTACTGCTTAAATTGGATTGTTATGGCGGTTAAATAGGAAGGACCGGAGAACCGCCCCAGCCGAGATGTTGACACGTTTAGTTAAGTATTTCTCAACTATACTAATTACTAAAAAAAAATTAAAAATTCGCATAAGTATGCTTAGGTTAGTAAAAATAAGGAATCAAAAAGATATAGCCCTTGTCCAACACGCACCCAGACATCTCCGGGAGATAAGGTACAACATTTCAATGTTTTGAACTAGGCAAACAATATTTCCGTGTTGTCTTCAAACTCCACTGGTTTGGGAGGCACCTAAGAGAAAGAAGAATCATTTCTTTTTATAAATATTTTATTACATAGAATACCGAGCTTAAGAGATAAAAGTTTGTAAAAAGGAATTAGTCAGTTACGGAATGTCACCCACATATACCCAAAATCATCAAGATATAGCTCGGCATTCATAACTGCAAATACTAACACGTAGCCAATATTACCCTGATAAAAGAATGCCCGGTGGGCCCCAACAAAACTTGTGAAATGCACCAATTTCAGTTTCACTACAACATTCAAACCTAACATAAAATAGCAAAACAATACCCCTGTGGGTATATGTGAAGCACTGCCTCAGGGCTGAGTTATATGACGTTTATTTGGGCTAAAAGTTATGTAGCTTATTTAGGCAATGAGGGCGACTGGATACAGTCGGGAGCTTTGGAGCAAACTCCCCTGTAGTGTATCCGTCCCTTAGTATGTGGGGCGCTTACGAAGAACCGAAAAGCGCGCAGGGGATTGTCGCCCTTAGCCCAGGCCTCCGCCGAGTGGATCTACTGTTCGATTTAGGTTATATTTGTCTATGAATAGAAAATTGAAGCTTGATGTGTGGGAGCTATATGTGTGAGGAGGGCGATGGCTGGATCCCGTGTTAACTCGTGAACGGGTGCCGTTTGAGGGTGTTCGTCGTTTGGATACTTGGGGGCAGGGAGACTTGCCGAGCTAACTGATGCAGGTAAGAATCATTTTGTATAGACATAAAGAGACATTGTAAATTTATTGTGAAAAAATTATACCCGTGAAGTTTCTTGCTATTTCTTCTTCTCGAAGCTTATTCCGAAATGGTGGTAGAGTCATGCTTTGTAATTGTAAGAGTCAAGTAATTGTCAATGTTGATGTTTTGTTGATGTGCGGTGGCGAATCGTATATGTTGTGGATTTTGCAAATTCTGCAGGCTCCTTTAATAAGTAATATTTAGGCATTGTATGCTGAGGATTAATAGTACATACCTATAGGTACCATGCGCCTGCGACACATACATGAAGATATAATGCTTGGATTTACGGATAAGATAGTCATTCGAGGCTTTGTTGGGACACATAGCAGACGGCCTATAACATGTTAACCGTTAGGCCGCATTGCGTGCTGTTGAATGCTTTTTGAGAAGAAAGAGGCAGAAGCAGGTTTTGTAACGTAATTTAAAGGAATCGATAAATTTATAAAATCAGTACCTGAATACAATTTATAACATTTATGTATGAAATTAAGTTAACGCAATGAACTTCCAAGCAACTAATACTAACTTGCGTAATCTTGTAAATTCTTCTTAAGAATTTGCCTACCTTTTATTTTCTTCAGTCATCTTTACACGATCAATAATATTCCGATACTATTCGTTAATTCGTCTTCCTTCTTTCATGTCATAATTTAAAACTACTTTAACACTAGACAATCTATAGCAACTAGAAAAATCACTTTTACACACATCACAAGCACAAGTAATTTAATAAACAAACAAATGAACAAGTAGAATAGAAGAATCTACAATTTACTATCGACAGTTTTATTAACGCAAGCTCATGAGACGCAATCGTTTTACTCCGGTGTCAAGCGTGACGAACGAATAGTATAGATAAATAAATAAAATTATGATGACATATTGAGAGTTTACTTAAGTCGAGAAAATGTATGCAGTCAAGAGCGCGGGAGAAGTCAGGGCCCAAAGTTGGCTTTTAAGTTCAGGGCTGCCACAAAATTAGACATGGTTCAAAAAAAATATTAAATTCTCTTAATGTCAAAGGATCAACCGACGAATTGCTGAGGGCGTTTCTTGCTCATTGTAACAAAATTACATGAATATTGTTGCCATAACTAGTAACTATAATTTTAATTTAAAGGTTACATCAAACCATGCTTCTAGATGCGAATTTTTTTAATGAAACAGTTATCAATTTATATTGGAGCAAGGTTTAAAAAAATTACAAGCTATAATGAACATTGTGTTTCATTTCGTAGAAATAATTGTTTTGCATATGAACACCAGCCAGGTTAAGGTTGCGTGATTAAAGTTTTATTTTGATATTATAAACAATTAATACTTGAAATTGGTTTTGGAGTTACATTGTTGCCTTTGTTAGCCCCGATTTAGAATATTGTATGAGTTTTGTTTTCACTGAACAATTACAGTATTTCCGAGAGTAGCATGATTATAGAGCGCCACGTTAAAAGATACCTACCAGTTAAAAAGTAACTCAATAACACATTATTATTATTAAATTATTAATCGCTTAAGTACTATTGTTAATGAAACTAGCCTAAGTTTTAATAATTTTACACTATGGCTTTAGCTGACAATAAAATGATATGACTTGTTTAATATAGCTCACTTATAATAATTTAAAAAATTTGATACCATCTAAAAAATAAATTGATATTTATTTTATCTCCTATTTTTTTCGACCTAATTTCATTGGTATAAATAATTAATTAAGTTAAGAAAGCGTCTGCGTGCAACCCTTAAATACGCAAAAGCTTTACGCGCTGCTAAGCCACAAACAAAACAAGTGTACGCGCAAATACACTCCGCATCAACACATTACAACAGTCAACATGAACCTTAATGCATACGAGATAAGAATTAGTATGGAATAAAAATGAGAAGTTTAGTTGCATTCCTCGCAGACACGTTTAGCGTATTACAAGATTCTCAGCAGTTGTTTATGTTAAACACCATAGTGTATTTTGTATTTAGAGCGGAATAACTTGATTTTAAGTGTTCGTGACCTTTTGTGTCCAGTTTTCTGGTTGACGTTACATTTAGGTATCGTTTTCTTTATATTTTGGTAAATATTCGTCGAGAATCAAGTGTCTAAAGAAGACGCAGTTATATGTTTCAACAGGTTTTTTTATCATAAGGATTTTATTTTTATCAAGTAGGCTCTCATATTGTTTACAATAATGACAAAAAGAAAAAATGATTTCGACTTTATTGTAAGACTGTGCCATTTTATTCTTGAGTATTATTTAGTAGTAGTATTAAGTATTATTTGAGTAAATATTTGATCCATTACAAGACATAGAATACAATAGCCAAAGCTATGAAATCATAGGACCACTGTCACCAGCACATACATCCCAAAACGTGTAACGACCTCTATAAATGTATACTCTACATCCTGTCTACTCTGTGGCGATTTCCCTCGGATATGACCCGCGTTCGCAACTTACAAACAGTTCCAGCGTACGATTGTACACCCTACTCAGGAACTTAAGCTTTTTATTGCTTAAGTTACTCTCACTAGGAAACTTAATCTAAGCATTTGATATTCAAAAACATGCGAAGAATATTGAGCGAAGTTTGTGGAATTTAGGGCGAATATCGAACTGAATTGTTGAGTCGATTGTAGGTTCAAGTTAGTTACGTGAGGCAATTTTATATTAGTAAACTTTTTTATCGCGCTACATAATGTAGAAATGAGCGAAGCACAAACATTAATAAACTATATGAATACGATGCAGAGCACCGGCCGCCATACGCCATTACGCGGGTCTGGAATCCGTCCGCCGGCTTACATTACTTAGAAAAGAGCTTAAAAATTATATTTTTTCGAATTATTATAAATCTTGGAAATGAAATTTTTGCTTCTTTTTTAATTATTCAATCTTCTTCCGTTTAATCAGGACTTAGACAAGACTAAACGCTTTGAGGATTTAAATCACTGCTCACTAATTAATCCAGGCTATAAATTAATAAAATCTGATTAATTGTTCAATTCAGATTAACCCACGTTATTTATCATACATTTACGTGACTTATAGCCTACTCCATAAACCATGATAAGACACGACATTTCCTCTACACAAAATACCAACTCAGACTATATATAATACTTCTAACATGTTAATAACCAACAAGTTAAACATAGGAAAACGACCGCCATCTTGATAAGCGATCCAATTACCTGCGCTAGTTGTAAGTACTAGAGGACCAAGCCAACTAGACCACTGTCCATCGGCACGCCATTTCAATCGGATACAGCATTAAGACTCTTGTCACTCCCGACTCCGTCTTGACTACGTATTTACCTGAGTGTATTAGCAGAACATTTAGCGGCACTTGTCATTTGTCGTAGCACTTGTTTTGTTAATTAGTAGTGAAGCATTGTAAGGGATAAGTTTTCTTGGTCGCGCGGTAAGGAAACTTTATTGAATGCATTGAAGCCCTCAGGCTGTGTAAGTTGATATTAATTTTAAGAAATGCGACGATTTAGAGTTATCGGAGATTCATGAGCCGGTGTTTAAACTAGGTTTATGATCTAGTGAAGAAAACCTAAAATTTCAAACATATAAATTATATTGCATGTCGCTCCCATTAAATGAAATGTTAATTTCAAACCTGTAAATAGTTTCCTGTGTAAATTACAATTTAAGTGGTAATTAATATTCCAGTAATACATTTTAGGTTAAAACATTATCACCAGCCAAAACCATAAAAATTTAAAATATTTTATTTCATACCACTGAGAAAGTTTTGCGAAAAAAATTCTGTCAATTCGAAAATGTAAAAATAAAAATATATTTGTTCAAATAAAAATTTCCCCCAAAATTTTTTTACCAACATTAAGAAACTATTGGTACCTATCATAGAAGAATGGATCGGCGTCGGGAACATTTTCGTGTATTGATTTTTTAAGACTAAGTCCAGCTTGAAACCTAGTGAATCGTTTAATGGACTTCAATTAGCTTTCATGAACAAGGCGCCTTCTAAAGCAACAGTGTACCGCTGGTACAACGAGTTTAAGTGCGGTCGCTTTAATTTGAAGGACGAAGTAAGAAGTGCTCGTCCTTTGACTGCTGTTACGGAAGAAAACGTGCTACAAGTGAAAAATTTGGTTTCCCAAAACCGGTGAATCACATACGAGGACATTCAGCACGATCCGCCGATTGGATCGGGAAGTATTCATGAAATTCTACACAACCACCTCTGTGTAAGGAGGATTGTTTCGCGCTGGGTACCCCACAACCTCACCGATGCTCAGAAGCAGGCGCGTACGTGGAACGATGAAATGATATGATGGGTAAATTCAAAGTTGATTCTGCCCACCGTGTTTCACACCGATATCATTACAGCTGACGAACCTTGGATTTTTCAAAATGATCCAGAAGCAAAGCGCCTGTCAACAGTACGGCTGTTTCAGAACGAACCAACGCCAAGTGATATTTGACACTGCGCGACTTCTCTTCTTGTTCCCTAAAATTAAAAACCCGCTCGAGGGGATACAGTTTTCATCGCCAGAAGATGCGCTCTCTGCGTTCGAGAAGGCCGCTGAGAAAAGGACTTGTTGCAGACTGAAGCATGTGCTTTGAAAATTGGAAACTAGTATAAACGCTTTGTATAAACGCTGGTGTTCTTTGAAAATATGCAATGAAAAAAAATATCCTATCATTCGATATTTTTCCCAACTTTCTGAGTGTCCTAGGCATAATACATTTTCAAATATATTCTAGGTAACCCGATAGGAAAGAAAGCCGGCCAAAAAAGTTAATACACCCTTCTTCTGGCTGTCGGGTAACAAGCTCAATCAAACAATTCCAAACAGATTGTTACCAAGTTACTTGTCAAACAGTGTCACTAGGGCATTAACATGTTTAGTAACAAGTAACGAGCTCCGACCGATTCCATGGCCTTACTAAGGATAAGATCAAGTATTAGTTGCCCAGGCGCAGCCGCGGTCGCTACTTGATTGGTGGAGGAAACGCACACGACAGGAGAGGTCACATTATCTTCCTTGTGTTGCTTCTATATATTGTGAATACAATTACAATTCTCAGATTAAATTACGAATAGTAATATATACGTCGCCGTGAAATTGTAGTATATTGTATAATAAGGAGGTCAACGTACATTCGTGTGTTGCTAACGTCGCTACATAGAATAATTTCAGTTGGAATGCGATAAATTAAAGTTTTAAGTCCTATAGGTATACTTATTCACATCGAAAGAAAAATTTATGCAGTTTGGCAATAGTTGAAGCGATCTCCAAATCCCTGGAAATAGGTGAATCTAAAATTATGCATAAATTTATTTGGTCGAATATGAAGAAAATAATATAAATGATTGCAAATTATTTCAGTGGATTCGGAGCCATGGATTACCTTCAAATATTAATAATATCATAGACAAATGTGAGAAGAACAATAGCCAATCAATGAATTCTGGTAGACAATAGGTTTTACTGAATGTCAAATTTATATGAAACGCGCCTCAATTGATATTCCTCAAATATTAAAATGAGTTATTAATACGACAGCTAATATTAGACCAACGACAAACTCCATTACACATTATCATTTTGCATCTCGTTTTTTGAGTTTGTTGAAATTTATAGAGCCACGTCAATTTTAAAACGTCATTTTAAATAGCAAAATAAAATGATAAATAAGATAGTTATAAAAAAATAGTACTTACGCATGAAAAGAAACGTTTATTCTTTCTATATAAGTAAGAGTGTAATTAGAACTCTGTCTCAACACACAAGAAGGCATTGTACGGTATTATATACAGAATTGGAATAAATTTAATGTGACCTGTAGCTGTGACACTGAGTTGCACAAGACTAAGTGAAATAGCGGGCAGTTGCCTTGCATTTGCATTGCTTGTATTGAGAGCGGACAACTTGTCTTTAAGTAATAAGTTATTGCTTATACGCATGAATAGTAAAACTGCATGTATCTAGGGCAGTCTCGGTTTGCGTGCGGATTCGTTCGCACGTCGATCGCAGACGCTTTTCCGCTTTCTAGTCCCCGCACTAGTTGAGCACCCCAGCTCCGGCTTCACCGGAGGCTGCCCAGAACGGCCACCAACTCAAGTCCCTTTGAGCACCTTCAGTGCAACTTTCACATCCGGCGGAAGACCCGCTAGCGGGTCTCCGCCAGCGCGCCCACTTCCCAACGGGTGTCGCTTCCGATGAAGGCTAACGGTAAAATTTTACCACAGCCAAAGAGGTGGTTTTTAGTGGGTAGGTGCCATTCTGGTGAGTCCCACATAACCCCCGCAGAGGACGGTATTTTCCTGCGGCGGTATGCATGACGCATCTTCCACCTCCCTCCCGTGAGGGTGTTGCTTTGGCGACATAAAAAAAAATCTAGTGCAAACAGGTCTTATAGATACATCTGAATTTATCAGAGTTGAATCCTGGACCTCTAGTACAAGGTGTGCTAACAGGCCGCGTGCATAATTTAATATTCCATGCAAGGGCCCTGCTATAATAAAATAAATCAATCAGAACTAAAATAATAAAACACTATTGACAGTCGGAGCTTGTTATAATATCACAATTTATATTTTTCCTGCAACAGCAGTAAAATCTAGAACAGATAAGTTTATTTAATTACTACTGAGTAAATTCTAGTAAAGCAGCCATTAAATTCGTATAATAAAACTTTACGACTTTATAAACAGTTAATAATAGATCCAGTCGGGCTCAGTTTAACGGTTCATAAATAGTTTTGTCATATAAATGATAAATTACTCACAATGTTAGCTTAGAATTAAGTAAATTCATATTACTTAGCGCCTAAGTTATTGTACTTATATGCTGAAATTATTAAAAGAATAATACAGTACGACCCTGCCTGAAAGTTTTGCAGTTATATTAAAATGTAAATAAAGTACATAGGTATAATAATAATAATAATAAACCCCCAGACAAACACACCAACTGCCCCAAAGTAAATACAAACAACCATGAGCCGAGAACAAACATCTGTGTTCATGGCACAAATGAATGCCCCGGTCAGGACTCGAACCTGGGAGCTCCGGCGTGTGAGGCAGGGCTACTTACCACTACAACACTCGGCCGTCATATATGTAGTCTGAACGGTAAAATAGATCGCCCGGTAGGTATGTTCGTTATTATGTATGTTGTTAAGTCGCGCATGTAAATCTTTGAACACATGAAATTATGTTTTACTGCAGAGATGGACGAGAGAGTTGTATGAAAATTCTTCAGCTTTAAGTTATAAATCTGTCACGCATCGGATCTTTTAGCGTGCAACGTAACCACAGTTGATAGCCACGTTTGTCGGTTAGTTCGGTGCTCCGGTGCAGCGCTACCAAACAGAGCGCAGCATGCAAATCGCATGGTCTGCGTTAGGCTGGGTGTCCAATGGACGAGTTGTGGTTTCACCTTATTTATAAATGATTTTATACATACGTTTATAACAGTTATTAGGGATTATTTACGTCCATCAGCCAGCAGTCATATTTTATTGAAATCGGATGCAACTGAAAGGATGCAAAAAAAATAATCTATACGTTAATACAAGATGTACCAATTTACTCTGGGCTTCAAACAGAACGTAAACAAGAGTCTTCAAAGCACTGAATTCGACTCTGTGGTATATCGTCGATAAATTAGAGATCTAATAATGGAGAAATTCTTAAAGTTCTAGACCAATAGATTTGCGACCTAAGACGATAACATATTGTTAAGAGAAGGAAGTGTTGCCTATCTACACCCCGGCTGGTGCCTATAAAAGGATCAACGCGACGAGTTATCTTGCTTTTGATTTATAACAATATATTATATTCGCGGGACAATCCTTTCAAAATAACTAAGATGTGAACCAAAGTATTACGCATTTTACAGCTAATAAGATGCTATATAAATTCTCAGCACGATTCCGCAAGGCATATCTACAAATATATTTATTGCAATATAGATAAATAAGACAGCCGCGTGATCTATCTGTCAGCTGAATGCTTAAATACATAAAATTCTAACAAATATCCTGAACGTGACTTCTCAACTAGTTACATGGACACTTGTTATTATTCAAAGTTAGTGTTTCGTTAGCAAGTTGAGATATAATTTCTATCATATAATTTATATTTACGGATGGGCTACGAATTGCAAATCAATGTTGATGGACAACATTTCCAGACAACAGTAAGTATTTTAATCTTTTTCTACACTGGATACGAACAGATGAAAAAATTTGCTACGCATGTTTGTGCTTTAAAAAGTTAAGACTGTCAATGTCTTTATACACGTTTTATTGTGAAGGAAAAATGCAGATACCACATAGCGAAGTATTTTATATTTTTGAAAATATCTAGAAACAAATATTGTAAAAGCTACATTTACTTCATAATAAGAAGGGACACTTGCCGATCTAACAAATGCAGATAAGAAGAATTTCGTATAGTAAACACTGTAAATATATTTTATCTGAACTAGTAAATATATTTAACGGCCCTCAGCGCTAAACTACAGAGTCCGGTGAAATTTAAAAGGCCCGTAGGGCCATAAAGAGACTGTCCATTTCGGAAAAAAAAACTATATTTAACGTCAATAAGAACAAGTAAGTAGTCAATATTGCGAAATAAATAGGTATTGTTTGGTTTTAAAACTTTTTTATTTATTTTTTGAGACGGTTTTTGTATCTTTATATTACAGCAGTGGACCCCAGACCTTGTTATCCTGCATGAGACAGCGCGAAGCAACTTACTTGTTTAGTCTTGATCTCCAGCTAGAACAGTAATTATCGGACCGGAATGTTCTGCTATACTTAAAGATATTTAAAACGAGTTTTTCAAGACTTATCGCTACTGGTCCTCTAGCAAAGGTGTTATTGCTGTAAATCTTTATATTAAAAAGACAAAAGAGGTGATCCGACCGAACTAGTTTCTAGCTTCAACAAATTATATTAATTGGTTTTATTCAGTTTGAAATAACTATATAAAAATACTTAATACTTATTAAAGAATATATATTCTTAGAGATGAAAGGATTCTGTCTGTTCATATCAATTCTTATTTCCCAGAAAGACATCTTTATCAAAATCTCGTTTGGAAAGTTTTCTATGGTAGATCTAGATTTTCATTTTTGGTTATGATTTGTTTTACTCCAAAGAAAGACTCTGAAAAGACTTCAAAATACATACTGATATTAAAATTGAATATAAAAATTAAACAGTTAATTATTATTTTATTGATTTCTTGACGATTCATAATTACATGTATAATGCATACGACCACACATTTCCTGAATAATTCACTATGTAATTTAATTCAATTAGTGCACTTATGATTTTTTGTTTCATACTTTTTAATAGTAAAGTTGAAGGGGCGCTGCTAACATGTTCGGGCGGGCTCATTCGGTTTGACAGTATTTGTGAGACGACCAGCCTGGCCCGAAGTCATTGCTGTTTGGGTTGTACATGGGGCAGTATATTCGGGCTGTATATAGGCCGAAAGGGTTTGGTAGCGTCGGGTGACAGGTCGCTCACTTCCCTCTAATATGGTTGAGGAGGGCGATGTCTGGATTCCGCGTTAACTCGTGACCGGGTGCCGATTGAGGGCGTTCGTCCTTTGGATACTTGGGGGTAGGGAGACTTGCCGAGCTAACAGATGCAGATAAGAATAATTTTGTATAGACATAAAGAGACACTGTAAATTGATTTTGAAAAAAATATACCCGTGAAGTCTCTTGCCAGTTCTTCTTCACGAAGGTTTCTCCGAACTGGTGGTAGAATCATGTTTTATTTGACGTCAATAAGAACAAGTAATTGTCAATGTTGAGAAATATATATTTGAATTTGAATTTGGCGTGGCGGAATTCGGCAACGTTCATCTACACATTTACATAACACAGTTTGTGTACACTAGGGCGACTTTTCCGCCCAACCGTGCCGATTAAGTTTAAAAAGAATTGTATATTGAGCTACATAATGAAATGGTAACAAATATAATGAAATCTGCTTGAAGTTAACGAAAATTTAATATAAAAGTATCGCTTTGATCACCTTAAATGATAGCAGAGGTTAATGCTATCATTTAAGGTCATAATGGCACTGCACTAGACCTGTACCGCCACCGGTATGCAAGGAAAAATCCAACGAGATTAGTGTGAGACGCGCCATCAACAAATCGGTGCGAGCGACGGAGCTGGTCAATTAAACCGGCAATATTTTATTTAAATTGAATTCTGGAAAAGTCCTGATTTAAATAAAATCTGTATGAGACTTTGATACGTCCATTTTATTAAACAAAATAAAGTAATTATGAAAATTGATTCGGAGCAGACAATGATATGCGCGAAGAGCATTAATCTGTTGATTAGGGAAAGAGATACATTGAGGGTCATTATCCAATTTAACACCTCGTTCACACGCCACTCAATTTACATCACACAATGAAACATTGTGAACCAACTTCCATTCGATGTCAATACAAATTCAACTAACATATAGGATCTATACAGCATTTACTTCTCCTACCCTCAGCTCAATCACATAATTCCACCAATACCAACCATGATTGAGCCGGAACTTCAGATGTTTCTCCATGACGGCGGGGTCGACCAGCAAAGCGATTTCTTCCAGGGTCAACGCTGCGCCGAGGCGACACCTTGCGTCGGGGCAGGAAACCTCGTACGCGCCGTTGCATACTTCGAACTCCACGTACGCTCGCATGCACTGTAACAAGCAGAGTTCATCGTCAGGTACATCATGTCCATTAGGTCTGATATAAGTCATTTATCGAGATCGAAAACTTTGTATGATGGGAGAATTCGCTTTAACTGGGCCAGCCAATAATTACATCAGTGAAAACGATCATACAGACAGGCCACATTTGAGGGGTTAAATTGTGTTCTGTGGAGTGTCCTAGGCATCCTTCAATACACTGACTTTTTTCTATCTTTTTGATTTTTATAAATCGATAGTACACGTCAATACAAACATAAAACAAAATCTCGTAAAGCGTCAAATTGACGAATTTTAGAAATACACAAGAATTTTTCCAACTAAATATACCGCACCTGGGTAAAAAGATTCATACCCCTACAATACTTAATAGTCAATACATTTATTGCATTCACATGGTAATTTACAATGGTTTTCAATATTTTATGATCACATGTGTACCCCTTAGGGTGTAGCATTAGAGAGGCCGACGTTTCATTAATAAAATTAATTAGATAATTTCATTTTTATAAACCATATTTAGTCATAATAATGAATGAAAAAAATGAAAAATATTTATTTTTCCAGAAACATCGTTAACAAAAAATACTTAAATAATAGGTCTTTACCTATGAAACTGCCGTTTTGCCGTACTGGCCATTTCAAATGAAAATATTTTTTTTTTTGACTGATAATTCTAATTTCAAATTAATTTTATTTGACAAACATGGAATTCTTTTTCTAAAATCTTCATTTGTTTAATAGTTAGTGTTTTGTTTTCAACGCATTCGAACATTTTTCTTCATCATGGATAAGTTAAAAATTCGAGTAATTATGGAGTATGAGTACCGTCGTGGCAGCAAAGCGGCACAAGCGGCACGCAACATCAAAGACGTTTACGGAGCGAACACTACAAACGAACGCACCACCCGTTATTGGTTTACCCGCTTCCGTTCTGGAAATTTTGACCTGAAAAATTAACCCCGTGGTCGTCCGAAAACTTTGGTCGACAATGACGAATTAAAGGCAATTGTGGAAGCTGATGAAACTCAATCCACGGCTGAATTAGCAGCAGCTTTCGACGTTAGCATCAAAACAATATTGGTCCATTTGCGTAAAATTGGCCAGGTAAAAAAACCTTGACAAATGGGTACCCCACGAACTCGATGACCGCCAGCGCGAAGTACGCGTGGAGACGTGCCTTGCACTGCTCAGCAGGCATACAAATGAAGGAATTCTGAACCACATTGTTACTTGTGACGAGAAATGGATCCTGTTTGACAATCTTAAGCGCTCAGCAAGTTGGTTGGACCCTGGTTCAGCACCTAAACGTAAACTTACCCCTAGAAAAGTGATGGTCACTGTTTGGTGGTCTAACGCGGGTGTAATTCATCACAGCTTCTTGCAAAACGGGACAAGCATTACTGCAGATGTGTACTGTGAAGAACTGAACACAATGATGGAGAAGCTCGCACGTCTCCAACCAGCTTTGGTCAATCGTTCGGCTCCACTGCTCCAGCACGACAACGCGCGACCTCATACTGCACAGCAGACGGTCTCCAAGCTACAAGTTGGGGTTGGAAGTTCTCCGTCATCCGCCGTACTCACCAGACCTTGCGCCTACAGACTTCTACTTTTTCCAGAATTAGGATAACTTCTTGGCGGGAAAAAAATTCAATACCCGAGAGGCAGTACAAAATGCCTTTGAAGAATTTGTTGCCTCCCGTCCAGCTGATTTCTTCAAGAAAGGCATCAATAAGCTACCAATGCGTTGGCAAAGATGCATTGATTGCATGGGTGATTATTTTGATTAATAGAAATAAAAAATATATAAAAAAATTACGCTTCATTTATTTCGTGAAAAACGGCAATTTCATAGGTAAAGACCTAATATCTAGTGGTAGCTTCACTTGGCCATGCCTGTGTCGAAGCCACCATCTCCGGTATTTAACCTGCCTGTTTTACAATACAAGTACACTACAGAAATGTATATTTACAATCTCAACACTTAATTCTTAATGTCATATATTTTTAAATGTCAATTGGTAAGTGTTTTTTTTTTATTATACTGCTATGTCATTGCATGTTCATCATTACAATATTCGTTTAGATTATAATAGGATTGATTTATCAACAATGTTTTCAGTAACTCTAGGACTTTTATATACTTTAGTTTATAGGTTAGAATTTGATTATGAATTTTTATAGACATTATAAACGGGCTTGTACTATGCATCGTTAGTTTTGAAAAGGGACATATTATTAACCTTGCTAATCTTCCCTGCTAGGTCTTATTGAATATAGTCGAGAGGTTACTTTTAAAATACTGTATAATAGGTGGGCATGTTTTCTCCCTTTCCTTATAACACACCTTCCTGCTTTGGTCGGGTAAAATGCCAGAAAAAGCGTAGGTGAATGACTTTGCTACTCCCGCGATACTTGAGTGCGCAAAACATTCATGCATTTAGTTATCCTCGCTACAGACTCCCACTCCCCAGCCAGCCGGGCACCCTCAGGGCCGTAGCAATGACTATACAAATTCGACATGTGCCGATCGGTTATTTTTAATTCGGCACCGTCAAATAATTTCGGCATTCTGCATTTTCCGAACGTTCATACACTATATTTGACTTTGCCGCCCGGCAGTGCCGACTAATGCCAAGTATACCTTTACGGTAAATTGATGTAACTATAATATATTTTTACCAAAATAATCATATCCTTTAATCATGTCCTTCAATAAAATGCCATGATTCAAATATTTATATGTAAAATAAGACAATTATTATCAATTTCTCAAAACTAGACAATTCGGTTTGAATAATATATGACTAATACCATTCTCCTACAAAAACTACTAACGAAAATCTTCACGGCCATGTTAAAAACTTTCAAATTGAGTTTATAAAAACAAAATTGCAACTTTTTAATTTTTATTACGACTTTTAAATATTACCTTCTCATAATACTTGCAATCTATGATTTAAAAAAATTGCTTTCTCGGTATCTACATACCTAACGGTTTACGTACAAGGCTGGTTATTTTCAACGTTCAATGACGTTTGCGTGTATAACGTGAACAACTTTGATTGCTCTGTCAACCGAGCACGCGATGTATTATGCAATAATTTGGGGTCACGCAAACACTTACGTATTTTACTAGCAATCACAAATTCGCAGTTCTTGTTTAAACTTCAAACGTCACATGACGACCGAGTGGCGTAGTGGTAAGTAGCCTTGCCTCATACGCCGAAGGTCTCAGGTTCGAGTCCTGGCCGGGGCATTCAGTTGTGTGATGAACACAGATGTTTGTGCTCGGCTCATGGTTGTTTGTATTTATAAATGTATGTTTATTCTGGGTTCCCCCCAGTTCGCTGTATGGTCATTCATAACACAAGCTCTGCTTACTTTGGGGCCATACAGTTGGTGTGTTTGTCTAAGGATTAAAAAAAATATGAAAAGAAAAAAAATACTTCGGGAACATACAATGTAGAACAATCGGCACGTCTCACGAAAACAAAACTCGCATTAAGTTTTAAATTACATGAGAATAGCTTTCCCAGCAATTTGGCGGTTTATAAAACGTAAAACGGATTTCCTCGCCACCAATGTTTTGAACTAAACATTTATTTTAAATTTAAGTTAACGTACCTACGTACCTACGAACGAATTTAATGTAATGCTGTAGTTCTCTGCCAGATCGAGTGTCTCAAGCCGCATGTAATTTGAGGGTAGTTTCAAGTTACCAGAGAAAGTAGGACCGTAAAGTTTGGCAGTAGGTACTTAAGCGTTATGAAAGGACGCCCTCTAATTTGAAGCACAGCTAGCTAAAAAGAAGAGCGCAATAAATAACAATTTAAGAATTTGGCAGTTTCATTTAATTTTTTATCATAGTATAACAGCATAAAATTCTTTCTGTTTAGCAATACGAATAAATATACACGAGAATCTAGTGAAGCTTTTTAATTAATTGTTTAATTAACATAACTTAGTCGCATACCTAACCGGAAATCATAACTCTGACTGTGTCCAAAACCACGCTACAGAAATATTCCTCATAACAAACTAATTATGTATCAAAAATGCAATCACTTATTCTATTATCGTAATTGTATTAATCCAGAGTAGTGACAAAAATACCGATATAACCCAGCACTCAGGTTCATCGGAATACCTTCAGATCGAAGAAGGAACATACAAAGGGCAGAAATTACCGGTATTTCCAATATCTGAATATTTATGAGCCCCGGAATTTGAAGCGCTACGCCGGTAATTTCAGGGGTATTTCTTTCAGTATGTAAGCATAGAAAAAAATGTAGATACAATAAGAATCGAATTTACGTACTTTGTTTGGAATCTATAGTGTAGTTTGTGTGTTTAAACGTTATACGTATAATATATACGTAAAAGCCAGGGTCCAATAAGACTAATTGACTTGGCACATCGATTCGGCATTATTTGTATTGTATTCTATTCGGTATATATAGTGTATTGTATTCGGCTACCCATTTTTATCGTCAATTCCTACTAGCATAAGCCGCACGGCTTTATTCACAAACATTGTTTGACGGCCTGTTTGGTGTGGAGGTAAGTAGCCTTGCCTTCCATGCCAGAGGTCCCGAATTCGAATCCTGGTAGGGGTAGATATTTTATTATATTTGCTTACTAGTCATGGATGTGTATGCATGTTTATTTGAGTTTATTTCTAATATTTCTATGTATAAAAAATATCTATGCGTGTTTATATATTTCTTAATGTTATTTATTCGTTATCTAGTATCCATAACTAACACAAATTCTTAATGATACTTAATTTGGGCTAAATAATGTAGTGTGATTGTTAGAAATACGTTAGAAACACATTTATTAATCGAATACATCTACATATATTCGATTTTGCCGCCCGGTATGTAGGTATATGTAGGCAGCACCCCTCACCAACCGATGTCAATGAAACTGCAGCCACGTTTCCGAACAATGACTATTGCCATCTCACGGACACTTGACCTGGAAACCCTTTAAGCTGCATAGCGGCGGCTTGTACGGCCCTTTTAAGTTGTTTCCTTGCTTTTTAGGGCAGTATTTCCTATTTGTACAGGTTTCAATTGGCGTCGTGAAGTGGTAAGTTACTATTTGCGCAGAGATCCATTGAATTTAAATTGGGGACGTATGTGTCCCTACTCTGTGGCAAAGCGAAAAAATTTATTGTAGGATATCGTTTGATAATCTTATGATTAATAATATAATAGTACTCGGCCAGTACTCGAACATGGGACCTCCGACGTATGCGGCAGAGCTGCTAACCACTACGCTTGTATTTGTAATTGTTTACAATTTATGTTGATTAAATAAATATGGTTAGATTTAGTTATATAGTATTTTAAATTGTTCGGTCTCACGTGATGTTGAGTATTCGAGTACCTACTGAAAATCAGAATTCAAAAAGTATTTTGAATCAGCACTCAACAGCCTATGTAAAAACCGATTTGGATCTGTTCGTCGTTTGGATGGAGGGGGGGGGGGGAGGACACTTGCCGAGCTGACAGATACAGATGAGAATAATTTTGTATAGATATAAAGAAACACTGTAGTTTTATTTTGAAAAAATTATACCCGTGAAGTTCCTAGCCTCTTCTTCACGCAGGTTTTTCCGGACTGGTGCGGTAGAGTCACGCTTTATTTGACGTCAATAGGAACGAGTAATTGTCAACGTTGAGAAATAAATATTTTAATTTGAATTTGTCACGTGCTTGCTAGTATCAACGGCAACCATACATTAAATCATTCGTGAATGTGTTACACTTTTCAAATAAAATTCGAAAGTAGTAATATACCGGTTGGATAGGATCTACGGCGCTCTACAAGGCTGATCTTACGACAACCGTGCCTGTATGAGCCAGACAGAATTAATTTCACTGGACTTACATTGTGTGCAGCCTGGGTTTAGTCAATGAAATTGTCTATTCACATTATTGTTTGTTTTGTGTTTGTGTGCAATAAAGAGTTTTTATTATTACTATGTATTGAACCGCAATGCAACTACTCATCGCTTAGGAATTTTGCGGCAAATTATTTCGCCAATAATTTTTTTAATACCGTAGTTTTTTAATGTCGAATTAATAATTAATAATATATTATAATAATAAAAATAATAAACCCCCAGACAAACACACCAACTGTATGGCCCCAAAGTAAGCAGAGCTTGTGTTATGGATGACCATACAGCGAAGGGGGGGAACCCAGAACAACCATAGGTACATGTATAAATACAAACAACCATGACCCGAGAACAAACATATGTGTTCATCACACAAATGAATGCCCCGGCCAGGACTCGAACCTGAGACCTTCGGCGTATGAGGCAAGGCTACTTACCACTACACCACTCGGTCGTCAATTTTAATAATAAAATCGGTTTCGGAGTTTATTGGTAACAAATAAACAAGAATATTTCCTTTTATAGGATTAGTAAAGTTTGTGTATGGTATGAATGGCATAAATGATTGTTTCATCAAAACTCTACATTCAAAGTCTCTTTAATAATCACAAAGCTTAATGCGATGAATCGGGATATCGTATTGTATCCTGTTGGTCTCCCACGATTCGGCCCGTATAACCGGAAGGTTAGTGGGGCCATGGGAAGGTGATGGGTTGTATTCTGTGTCTAGAATCAAGACCGCTCGGCACGAACTTCCACTGAACCCAGTCATTGTTCCTATTTTAGCGCAAAAGAAACAAAAAGCAATCAAAAACAGAATTAGAAACATTACCTACGTAAAAATGTACCTAATACAGCCTTAATTAAATCCAGCAGATAACCCAGGTCTATAAGTCTAAACGAGCTGTATATCAAGCTTAGGACAGACACCACAGATTACTATAATAGCTCCACGCCGCAACTATCCCATTCAGTTAGCCACTGGAAACGACCACTGTACCACTAGACACCCTGCTCGATTTATATTCTTTTTGTACGATGTTTATTTGGAAAGAAAATCTGAAAGACGCACCTGTTATTAAACTGCCATAAACGTAATTTATTTAAGAAAACCAGCAATATAATACTTAAACAGATACACAGAATAAAAGTTGAATTATAATAATGACAATAATAATAAAGTAAGGGAATACAAATGTACATACACACATATAATGCATACAAATTTCAACTATTTCGTTAAGATTTCAAAAACTTCTTTTCTGAATTTAGGTTTACAACAAGCAAAGATTTGACTGAAGTGTTTATTGTGTGTGTGTTTTTAGTGTAGTTTGTGCAGTGTAAATTGTTCATGCAGTAAACCTGTGTGCCTCGTACGGAAGGATGGTGTACGGTAACTGGTGTTTTGTTAATATTTTTATTATTATTATGAAGTAGATTGCTTTGATGCGGATATCTTTTCTTTTTAATCTTTTATACCAGAAATTAAATGTCCAAAGATTGGAAAAATGCCCTACGATATTTCAAATAAATAGACGTCCTCAAATGGAAAGTTACATCACATCATAATGACTTTAAACGCTTTCCAAGGAAGGAATTCAAGGAAGGATTTCCTTAACTAAAAATACAAGTATCTTGCAGTTGTCAACAAGAATTAACATTTTTTTTCTTTCTAATCTACAGTTATTCATATAAATAATAATCGTTTGAGCATAACCCGTCTACAGGTAATATGTTCCTTGGCATCCAGAAGATACGCTATGCATTATTATAGGATAATGCGATTAAATTGCATGTGACGTCGTTCACCGCCCCGGCTGTACAGTGTCTCACTTCGCAATTGTGTCGGATTATTATAGGGAGGTCTAAATTATAGGGGGTAGGACTGAACTGATTCATGGTTGAGGAGGGCGATGGCTGGATCCCGCGTTAACTAGTGAACGGGTGCCGTTTCAGGGTGTTCGCCGTTTGGATACTTGGGGGAAGGGAGACTTGCCGAGCTAACAGATGCAGATAAGAATAATTTTGTAAACGAGACATTGTAAATTTATTCTGAAAAAAATATACCCGTGAAGTTTCTTGCCAGTTCTTCTTCACGAAGGTTTTTTCGAACTGGTGTTAGAGTCATGTTTTATTTGACGTCAATAAGAACAAGTAATTGTCAATGTTGAGAAATAAATATTTCATTTCATTTCAGGGGCGGTGGTGGTTAAAACAGCGATATAATCTTTACGTGGAGTTATAAATAGATAGTTTGTAAAATTTATATTCATTATTAAAATTATAATTTTAAGTCTTGGGTAGAACACGTGATAATGAATATTACACTGTACTAATATTAATTACACTAAAGGTACTAATTTGAGACATGAGCTTTTATTACTATTTACAACCCGATTGAGTTCAGAGTTAAGAAACTTACCACAGATGGCGCTAGACGTAGAAAAATATTTCAGTAATCGTTATCAGTGTCAATCAGATACAGAATTCACTTTATAATTAATTTAAACCCCACATGTTCGGGTCGGCACACTCTTTGTTGAACGGCAAGGCCGGCCCGAAGCACACTCACGCATGTTCGCCTAGTGCCGACCGGGTAGTTCATTTAATAGTTCATTCGGTTCGTTTCCCGGCTCATAACCAAATGGCATGAGCCGAGCGGCATCTTTGAATGCCGGCTCACATATGTCGGTAGCGCCTCTTACGCGTAAAGTAGAAAGCGCAATAAAATTTAAATAGATCAAATCACGAACGACATCATCCAACATCATGGAAACAACAGAAATAATTTCTTATAGAATCAAAACACACACGAAGGTAAAATCTAAAGCTACAATATGAAAGCACATGTTACATAAAAGCCAGTGTTTGCAACCAAACTTGATTTAGAAAGCACTAACCAAAGCTTTTGCCAATAACCGAGTGAAAGTTTTAAAAACCTGATATAAGCTATAAGCGTCTTATGTCACTGGGAAAGAAAATCGTAAAAAAACGGTCTTAAGTGCAACAACATTCAACAATACGTTTTATTGCAACCGCCTACAAAACCGGTATTTTAAATTAATATTAATGCGTTTTCATCATTTGCAAATAGCTTGACTTCTGATATCTTAATATAAGGTACGCCCCCTCTTAATAACGTGCAATTAGCCTTTATACAAAGTTTACAAAAATCTTAAATGCTTACTGGAAAAGGATTTTTCTAGGATTTACTGACATCCTTTTGAGTCCTGCGAAACTCTAGAAGTACCAGGGTTGCATAGCTGCGAAGGAGCCGCTTTGTGCGCGCCTTACCGTTTGCGAATTCGTGCGTAAGCGACAGGCAGTACATGAGGCCTAATAAAATGCATGACGTAATTTTCAATGCTGCGCGGCGAGCGGACGTGACCGGTTATGCAAGTACGCCAAGCCAACCGGTTGGCTTAACCTCTTCAGCGGTGCTGGGCTCCTGGTACTCGAGTAACTTAAAAGCAGAGGTGGATAAGGTGAATAAGTTATTCAATTATGCCTACATTTTGCACGACAAGTAAGGTTTCAACTTCTTCTTATTTCAAGTGTTTCCCTAATAACAAAAAACATGAGGTATTCATATGTTTCTTTCTTCAAATCTTAATCATTCTATTGTAATATAGTAACGTAAAAAGTACTTAAACTCTTTTAACCAGCACTTATAACAAGAACCCTCTTTAGAACCTTACACCTTACTTACCCACGGTATAGTTCATAGCGAGCGAACAACGAATGCAATGCCTGCTAATTAAAGTACATTTACAATCAATACCTATTACCCGAAGCATTATAAAAGACAAACAACACCTTAGGGCCGTGTATAATCAAGTAAAACATCTAATTTAGTCGGTATTTACGTCAATGCAGGCCTTCACCGATAACGACACATAAGTTTTCTAGATGAAGTTTCTATTACCAAATGGACATAATATTGACTTGTGCAATTCTAAGTATGTATTAAAAATAACTATTATACCAAGACTGCAGAAAGTATAAATCAAATACGAAACTTATAACACTTCGCCAAGTAATACTAAGTAAAACTTATTGCAAAAAAATATTCGTATTAATTTTCTGAAAAGTTCAGTTCAAAATTGTCTTGTGCTAAAGTATTAAAACTATAAATGCCTTTACCTAATTTCCTTTTCATAGAGAAAAAAAGTCGTGAGGCCTAATACGAATCTCATCATTTCTTGTTACCGAGAGATTTCCCGCCGGATTTTTTCCTCTCGGCCAACAATAAAAAAAAGCAAAGTTTTCTTCTTCTTTCGTCTTGATTCAAAGTTAATCCACATATTTATATAATGTTTATTTAAAATACTTGTTTATTTAAATTAATTTTACTTGCCGTGTACTTTAGCACCAGGTGTCGACATCGTACAATCAGGAATACGTGACATGTGATTTATCACATTATCGGTGTTACATTTTGTTTAATCAAAGTAATCTTACAATTGAATAAGCCAAAAGCTTCTAATATATCTTAAATAATACCTATACTTCTATGCTATTATAAGAAAGAGTAAAAAAGGTTAGTCTGTTTGTTTATTGATATTATTTATGACGACCGAATGGTGTAGTGGTAAGTAGGTCCCAGGTTCGAGTCCTGGCTGGGGCATTCATTTGTGTGATGAACACAGATATTTGTTCTCGGGTAATGTTTGTATTTATATGTGTATGTTCTTAGAGCTTCTTCTATGTAAGCTCTGTTTGTGACGGTTGTCTATTTCGACCTCTTTTTGTCAGTTAATTTTATTTTTTTTGTTGTTCCCGACGTAATTTTAAACTAGGAATTACGTAGTGTCGGAGAACGGCAATGTTTTGATTTGACAAGTCAGTCACGAAAAATTATTCATCAAAGCAACTTGAATCTATTTATTTATTATTTTTTCCGAGTTTATCATTCAAAATTATATAGTTAAGATATTTTATTATCGATAATCAAAGTTCTTTTTAAGAAACCTATTTTTTACGCACACTCGTGAACGTAAAAATAAACTTTGATTTTAGATAATAAAATATCTTAACTATATAATTTTGAATGATAAACTCGGAAAAATAATAAATAAATAGATTCAAGTTGCTTTGATGAATAATTTTTCGTGACTGACTTGTCAAATCAAAACATTGCCGTTCTCCGACACTACGTAATTCCTAGTTTAAAATTACGTCGGGAACAACAAAAAAAATAAAATTAACTGACAAAAAGAGGTCGAAATAGACAACCGTCACATGTTTACTTTGAGGCCATACAGTTGGTGTGTTTGTCTGGGGATTTATCATATATTATTACTTATTATTATTATAACATATGTTTCATCTGTAGAGCCTATGGCTACATTGATTTGTTGAGCTTGAAGTAATGAAGAGTGGTTAATTAATAAGCAAGAAACATAGGGTTAAGAACAAGAATTCTTTTCAGCAACTTGAAACAAAATGAGCGGAACGTGGTATTCGACGATGCGCTATTAAGAAAATTTAAGACCATAAAAGCATAAAAAGTTCAACCAAACCGCTAGCCGGTTAGTTGAATGGCTAATTCAACCATCCATCAGCGACATATATATATATATATATATATATATATATATGTATGTATATATATATATATATATATATGAATTTAGAAATCTAGCGCTACCGGGAAACAGGCGGGTTTCACTGCTAGATTTCTTATATAAAATGGAAATGAAATAAAATATTTATTTGATAAGATTTTCAAGTACATACATGATATAAGGTTTTAAACAGTAAAATAGAGTAAGTAGAAAATGTGCCATTAAGGCGTTCAAATTAGGACACATTTTTCTTATTGCCGGTTTCAAATTTACATTACATTCACATAAATTGGAGCTATAAATTGATCTGATATTTTTTTCATAGGTCTATTGGTAAACTATTGTTATGTTTTAGGTCTCATTCGTAAGCATAAATATCAAGAACATACAAAGTTTATTCTGTCACTGTACCCGACGAGTCTATTATTACGCGACAAAAGCAAATGTTAGAATTTCCAATGTACTAAAACACAGAGCTTTAAAATTCCTAGAATCAATTGCAGAACGTTCTTTTAGTATGCAGGTTATATTCATATATTTCAGGTTCTCATAATGACGTACACACAATACACGTGCTAGTAAACAGGTTATAATTTCTTAAAAACATTCCGATGGAAAAATGTGAGGGAAAACTAACGATTTTTTCTCTTCTATTTTTCTATGTACTTAGCTAAGTATTGTTGAACAATAATTAAAAGCATCAATTAATGCCTCGGTAATTATATTGATTGATAAAAATTAAAGATACATTGTTTGACGGCCTGTTTGATGTCGAGGTAAGTAGCCTTGCCTTCCATGCCAGGACAACCCGGGACGGGTTCGAATCTGGTAGGGGCAGATATTTTAATATATTTGCTTTCTAGTCAAGGATGTGTATGAACGTTTATTTAAGTTTATTTCTAATATTTATATATTAAGAAAAAAAAATTCATTTATTTACAAGTATATTTCACCCCGTTAGGGGGGATAGGGGGATGTATTTTCAATTATACTCTCTTAGAGAAGTCAAAGATTACTTAACGGCGCACCTAAGTACAGAAATCAGCGAATTTAAACTTTGTCTATAATTTGATGTTTGACAACATTTGAAAATGCAAGTTTTTATCATTTATTCAGAAAATATATTTCTTAATCAAAAAATATTTAGAAAAATGAAGTTTTGAATTTAATATCGAATTTTACAGATTAAAACCTTGTTCATTTTGACAGTGAGCATGGAACGCAACATCTACGTAACTATTACATATTTTATCCAAACGCGCATACAATTTTTAGTAGGATTTGCACGTTGTGACGTCACCATTCGGAACTGTTTTGTATGGAGCGTGTTTCGGCGACTCGCAGCAGCTCCTCAAACATATCGCTGTATGTAGAAAACTATTGATTGTAAACATATCGCTACTTCCGCAATATTGCTTTACTGTTAATAAATAAAATGATTAAAACAACCCAGTTCTTCTAAGTCTAGATTTAACGACACGTAGGGAACCACCGCCCTAAGTTTCGCGGGATTTGGCGCTGCGGTGTCAGTCTATCAGTCCTTTTTACGATCCGTTAAGTAGTAAAATCTAGAACTAAAGCATTTGTAGAGTGACTAAATCTCATGCTTCACTAAGGCGTTGAGCGCAGCGCCACCCTTTACTGAACAGATAAATCAGTCAGAGTGTACAGTGATAATTACAACAATATTGTAATGCCAGTGGGTTTAATGTGCATTACAGATGCCACATACGAGATAACTATAACATAAGATATACTATAACTAAACGCAGAATACCATAAACATATTTTGAAGTTTAACAAATCGGTATTTAATTCTATTTAAGCAGTTTATGCCGTGTTAAACTTAAGAAAAAAAAATGACGGAAAAATTTTTTTTCTTAATTAATATTATTAATGTAATCTGCTCACGCGCCGCTGGAGCATTCACTTGTTTCGTGACATTGAACTTGAGTTGGCAGATTTCCTTTATTCAGTGACGGCGAAAGTAAAGACTACACTTTGTGTGAGGACCTTGATTATCTTAGCTGAGGTTAAAGTGATGTTTTCAAACACAGAGAACAGTTTTTAGTTGACAAAGCGGGCATAGAAAAGGCATTGGTGATTGTTTTAATACAAATTCAATATTTTAGTTCAGTTCATCACCAGGATTAATTAAGACCTCTCTACAGCTACTTCTCAAGTCTGGACTCTGTTTTCTATGTACAAATACAAATATTGATTTCTCAATATACACAATTACTTGTTCTTATTGTCGTCAAATAAAACATGACTCTACCACCAGTTCGGGAACACCTTCGTGAAGAAGAACTGGCAAGAAACTTCACGGGTATATATTTTTTCAAAACAAAATATACAGTGCCTCTTTATATCCCTCCATACAAAATTATTCTTATCTGCATCCGTAAGCTCGGCAATTCTCCCCCCAACTCGAACACCCTCAAACGGCACCCGTTCACGAGTTAAAGCGGGATCCAGCCATCGCCCTCCTCAACCATAATATATTAGTATACTTAACCTTGACAAGATTCCGTCTGATCGCCGCACACATAACCAGATTAGCTCCATTACCGTGAAATTAGACCCTGTGCCATAATCGACGAACTATCGCATGTACATCATACATACGGACAGGCAGCCACGCGAACAAACACGGATGAAATGTAACACCTCGGCAGGCTCAGTCATGCGGAAGTGAGTCGGGGCAGAGTGACGGTATGTCAGATAATGTTCAAAGATTGTTGAGGTTCCGTTTGTTGGGCATTTTCATATGAAGACACGTTATATTGTGCTGTTAATGCCGCTGTATGTCTTATATTCGATTTAATCAAAATCTTATTCTACATAAACGTTACCTAACTTTAAATTAGAAATTAGAGTATTTTACTAATAAAACTAACGAGCGAGATCTGAATCAACTTAACTCAACTTCACCTTCTGCTATTATTTTAATTCTGCAAGTGAACTACACATATTTGGCAAATTAAAATAAATGTATCAATTGTTTCGTGAGAACCTTGGTTTATCTCAAGGTAACGATTTTGAGCATTTCAAATGTTTTATTGCCTATTTGTTAAATTCACCTTTCTAATTGATTCGAGCCGAGTGGCGTAGTGGCCATGCTTCCAGACCTGGCCGGGGCATTCATTGGTGTGATGAACACAGATGTTTGTTCTCCGGTCATGGTTGTTTAAATTGATATATGCGTGTTTATTCCCTCCCAGTTCTCTGTATGGTCGTTCCACTAGCTCTGCTAACTTTGGAGGCATGCAGCTGGTCTGTTTGTGTAGGTATTAGTTTTTATTAATTCAAATAGACCTATCTCCGAAATATTTCATGTTTAAGAAATATAACTTTAAGGAACGCAGCTAAAACATTGTTTACCTCCCAAAGCTACCTTTTTTATACTGTTTACCTTGAACAGGCATCAACATGTTTATATGCAAAAGAGGCCTTTGAAGTATACCAATCTTTAATCTTTTAACACAATAGAATAATATTTTCCTTTATTCACATGTAATATACTTGCTGTCCAAGCTTGCGTTCAATCTAATAAGATTAAATAAATATAAAACTTGTTTCTACACCAAAAAAAAAAGACCTTCGGCAAGATCTACGAAATTACTAGTAATTGTAGTGTTGCATTAAGCTATGCAAAAAAAACCTTGGTCATTTGACCAAAATTCTAGTGGCGAAAATATCATCATATTATTATACTAATGTACAATGCATTGACCATATTCATACTAGCAGTTAATTCAGTAAGCGAGAGATACTAAATATACTTTGGGGATCTCTAGATAAATTACAGCAAATGCTTCAAATTGATAAATGATCAAATTATGGAGAAATAATTATTAAAATATAACCATTTCATAATTATAACAAATTTATAAAAGTATAAATAAACGGTCCCAGTATTATTCTACATGTCCGTTTTTCACCCTGAATTCGGTTCATCCATTTCTCTCTCTTTCTTCTCTCTTTCGAAATGTTAACTCGTCCAATAAGAACATCAACCTACAGAAAGGCTAGAAAACCGGCTTAGCATCCAAAAAACCATATCAAAACTGAACTTCGCCCATGTTTTTGTTATACGCAGACCGTTACATTCTTCGTACAGACAACATCACATCAAACGTAACAATTGGTTGCTATTCCGGCCTTTATCACTCAGGTAATACAGTGTCGAGTGACTTCGCGATTGAGTTTCTATTGTAGGTTCAGTTGGTAGTTGGCAAAAACTTAGATCAGCTCCAAGGTCAGAAAGGAAATTGTCTTTTGGTAATTTCGGCTTCGGTCAGGGTCGTAAGGGAAATTGGCAAAGTTAATGTCTCTTTTTTCTAGTGCATTCGTGTGTACGGTTGTGTTTAATATTATAAGACGAATTGTTTGTTTCTATAACATTAGCAGTCGTGTGCGGGTTCACACGTGTATCTCTTGCTTTTCTGGTCATTTTGTGATAAAAGCCTTTGGAACTCCCACAAAACGATTTCCAACAGTGAAAGGATTTTTAAAATCGGTTAAGTAGTTTTAAAGAAAGGAACAAACTAATCTTTTCTCTTAATAATAATAGTATAGATAGTTCAAGTCATCTTTGCGTGCGACCGTATAAGTGCGCGTTTGTAAATATGCAGCTATGCGTGACAGCCGTCATCTTGACGTTGCTGCGGTGTGCGTGTACAATCAGTATATTTTTGACACGAACACACAGATGCTGTATATGTACAAGCTGAACGCACACATAGGCCCGCGCGTACAAATAACCTGAACTATCTATACCTGAATAAGTATGTCTTCGTGTAACGTCGTCCAGATTTTAGAAAGCATGATCGAAACCCACATTCTTCGTAGTTGTGTATTTTGCTCTCTCACAGATTCGCCAATGTAAATAGCAGATTTTCAGTTCCTACGGCGAATTCTACCTCACGATGCATCGCGTTAATATGCAAATAAATGGAAAATATGCAAATTTAAAATTTTTTTCATTATTATTTAGATGTTACTCGTGTATAACTGGCGGAATCCTAGTTATTGGCGAGGTTGAAAAGTGCGTTTCGTCTTTGGAATTTACATAAACTTTTGCGTACAAACACACCTAGGGTATCATGTACAAAATTTATAAATGTTTTTTTTTTTGGATTGGTTTCTTGTTATGTTTTAAATATTCGACAAATATTCAACGACAATATCCCTAAATGTAAGAATACGTACGCTTAATATTTTTTTGGTTTTATTTTGTTCCTCATAATAGCATACCTTTAGGCAACGTGTTTAAATCAAACGTTTTAGTTACCTAGAAAAGCGAAGCTAAGGTTCCTATCTATTCATGCTCTGTGGGGAATTTAGTTAAGAATAATTATAATGTTTGTTTGGGAGCAGGGGTTTGCGGTAAATCCTTCATTAACATTTTCTAATTACCAGGCATTCTCATTTTATGGAGCAAAGGGCGAGTATCGCTTGCGCGTAGTTCGGTAATTTGCAGGCACCCCGCATGCCAGCGGGCAACTACACTACAGGGAATTTAAATGTGAATCACCAATCTGCACCAATCTCCCCACGATCCCTGTGTCGAACACCTCGTCGTGGGTCCAACTATTACTCACATGTGTCATTAAATTTGTTTTGTAATGGTGATTACATACAACAAATCAAAATCTTTATGTACACACGGCTGGCTTTAACAAGTATTTTTAGGTGTGTACAGGGCGTGAACCAAAAAGGTTCAATCGGTTTTTGATAATGTACGTTATAAGGTATTTCTGATTTTGATTACAAATTAGCAATTTTTAATTCCCAATTTCTTCTCTCGAGGAATCGGAATTTCAACTGGTCAATAAGTTTGAATGATTACTAATTTAACTATACTGATATTAGTAACCAACTCGTGTTCTGTTTTTGCTAACGAAGGAATTCAAAAGTTATACACAGAATACATTAATATTCCTACAACCGAGCACGCCACCGCTACTCGCCGGAGGAGTCAACGAAAGCTGTGCTCCGTTAATGCTGGCTCTAACTAGACGCTTGTTCTCGACACCAGGGGCCGTGGAACAAACACAATTTATTACCGCTTTGTTTGAAGTTAATTTTTCTTTTTGTGGCTTAGTTCAAGATTTCACTTGTATCGGTTGTCAATGGTGTTGTTAAACAAATACGCGTTCTAACTTTCTTAGATCATAATTGTTTAGATTTGATTCTATTGGTAGTTTAATTAGTAATAATTCTTATTTCTTTTTCTGGGTAACAAACTTCTTGTGTCAAGATGTCTCAAAACGATCTCTTACACTATTATGTCTTAAGATTTATTTGTAGTCCGAAAAAGCAGTCCGTGAAATTCGGCTGTCATTTTAACATTTGCTTGCCATTTTTATACAATTTACCAGCTTTGGTCTGTGTAGCTTTTTCCAAAATTGGTATACTTGGTTACTTAATTGGTTACTTAGAGTAGAGTAGAGACTTCATTCAAGAGCCGTATTTTATCACGCTAAATTAAAAGTCGAATATGTGCAAATGAACGTTCGGGAAATATGCCGCCCGGCCAAAGCCGTTGGAGTTTTGACGAGACGAGTCTCATCAATTCGAATGGAATACCCGATGGGCATAAGCCGTCGTTCAACAAATAGTGCCGAACCGAATGTAGCGGCTTCCACTTTCATACCACCAACATGTTACTGTAAAACGCAAGAAATCACCATATGTTAAAAACTACAATATACGTAACGTACTTTTTGAAAATTATCATTTTAATTATATAATTAAAATTAATTTAAAGTACTTTAAATTCAATCCCTAGTCTACCCAATACAAACTTGAAACTACGCTAAAACTAACTCAGAATGTATCTCTATACTTAAACCTAGCGTTTATCTAACCGTTGGACTCACTGTGGCCCAGGCATGTCTCCGCCGCTGAGGGCCATGCATCCAGCGAACATTGAGCGCTCGCTTCATCTTGGCCCATTCATACCTCTTGGAAACGAGCCAGGTTTGGCGCGGTCTCCGTGCAACTGTCCCGTTTTGAAGATTAGTCGGTGTCCTAATTTATTTCAGTATTAAAGTACGTTTCATTTTGTAGGACCTTTTTTTTAAACGATAAAAAAAGTAAAAAGAAATAATATCAAACTAATCAAAACCGCCAAAACATTATCAATCAATAAAGGTGACTACTTCAAATGATGAAGGTATCCCATATAAGAAGTCATGTAATCGACATATTTAACGATGATTCTTCTATACTTGCCACCTTAAGTTTTTTAATTGAAGGTATAAAAAAGTATTCGCATACTGTCATGAAAAGGGTTACAATAAAAATTTTCGTTTAAGGCATCAAGGGCGCTACCCACAAATTCGGCTGCTGCTAATCGGGTAGTCCCATCATTTCTGGCTTTATGCCTTTCGGCGCATTCGGCTTATCTCGCGATAGCCCGAATGGCATAATTCCCGAACGTCCATCTACATAACTTTGCCAACAGACAGTGCCGAGAAAATATATAAGATCGCCAAATTGTTTATGAATTAAATATGAATTCAAATGTAAGTAATTACTAAATATTCATAAGTATTATTTGAATAAGAATCGAATCTATTAGCAAATACGGCAGTTGCCGTGACTTCAAATTATTTCTTGATCGGACAGATATTGTCCGAATCATATACCGATGGGAGTATTCAGAAACGCATATTGAATGTGACTGTGACATTACAAGAAGAACTTATTAGGGGCCATGAAACCACAGACTTCACGTTGCCCTTATTCTTTTAGTTTTGCTAATCTGCTGATAGAATACTGATGATGCAGCCTGGAGATGATGGGGGATGGCTATATTGGTATATCACTAAGAATTGCTAGTTCAATTGTACAAACTTGATCATATGTATTTTGGGAAATACATATGATTAAGATACGCTACATTGATTGCATGGTTCCTCATTTACATAGTTACCTAGCAGACCCTCTCGAACCAGTGGTAGTTTCAATATACGACGTCCTAAGCCGAGGTCCGTGCCCTCTCCGGTGCCCTCAATCGTATCCAGGAGTAGTTTAAGCCCCGGCTAGCGCCCTCAGCGCTACGCCACTAAGTCTGGTGAAATTTAAAAGACCCATGGGGCGCTAAATAAACTGTCCATCCCGAAAAAAAAGTTACTTAGCATAAGGTACCATAACTTGGAAGACGCTTAGCCAATACACAATAAAGATTTAATTACTCAAGTAGTAGCAGATTATAAAAAAATTACGTCTATTTAAAATTGCGTACTTAACAAGTCACCAAGTTAAGAGTAAATCATTCCACCTGAATATTGAACCCCTAAACTATAGCTCTGAATATTTAAGTACCGCCTTCGCTCGGCCGGGCACACAAGCAATAACTTAAACTTCAGCCAGTCAGCGGCCATTATAAATACATAAAATCGAGTTCTCAACACCTAGCTGCAGTCAACTCATTTATTTACACTACCTGTAGAATCTTCCTGTACGACATACCTACGTAAGGGTCAAAAACTAACATAGAAACATCAACCTCAAATCTGCGACATAAAGTCCAAATTCAATTCAGCCAACTTGTTTGTGCTAACAGTGAAACGCAGGTTATGCGGAGTATTTCAATTTCGATTTTAGTCTTTACGCGATGGAGACAAGGGCGGGGTTGTAACAGGAGTGAATAGGTCACGCTTTGTAACCTGAGTATGTCCTAGTTTTAGGCGAGACCTCGAATCTAGGTCGTCAGGTGTGTAGTTCGCAAGTTATACAGAATTCTGTTATTATTGATGTACTGTTTAATGGTGGTACTATAAACACAACTGTATGGCCCCAAAGTAAGCAGAGCTTGAGTTATGGATGACCATACAGCCAACTGGGGGGGAACCCAGAATAAACATACATATATAAATACAAACAACCATGACCCGAGTGCAAACATCTGTGTTCATCACACAAATGAATGCCCCGGCCAGGAATCGAACCTGGGACCTTCGGCGTATGAGGCCAGGGTATTTACCACTACACCACTCGGTCGTCAAAAAGAAATATATTTACTTTGAATAAAAGGATACTGTAAAGGCTGTGTAATGAGGGTTCCACGAAGCCCCGAGCTCTCACTTAACAAAGAATTTTATATAAAGAAATTTAATTTCAAAATACTAAAACAAACTTGCTTTTGCGTTGAGTCTATAGATACTTTGTTAGAATCAAGCTGATTGAATTGAATGACTTGTTCAATTGAAACGTTTGAACCCGCTTTCTATGAATCACAATAGGGACAATTTTTTTTATTACATATTTATTTATAGTTTATCAACAGTAAAGAAATATTGCAGAAGTAACAGTATGTTTGCAATCAATAGTTGTCAAGATACAGCGATGTGTTTGAGGAGCTGCTGCGAGTCGCTGAAAAACGCTCCGTACAAGACGGTACCGAGTTGTGACGTCACAACATGCAAATCGTACTAAAAATTGTATGGATTTGGATAAAATATATAATATATACGTAGATAATACGTTTACATGCACACTGTCGCAATTAAAATTGTTATAAGCTAATCATATTTAAAAAAATTACATATTTTATTATAAGTTTTATGATTCTTTTTTGAGTTTTATTTCTATACAATTCGATATTATATTAAAAACTTAATGTTTCAACAAATTTTTTGTCAAAATAGCTTATATGTATGTTAATTTTTATTAATGATAAAATTGAATTTTCAAATGTTGACAAATACCCAATTTTGACTATTCAAAAAAGTTTGGAATTCCACGATTAATATCGTTTGTAGGCAAGGACGTTTCATTGTACGCTCAACCAAAAAACTACATTATGTATAGCCAAAGCAAGTTTGCGAACAGAAACTAATAGTGCACATTATACAAAGAATGATTTATGTTGATATTATAGTTTGAAAATACATTAAGAATGTATTAAAAATAAACTAATTGCATTCTTCGGTTGCTCATGATTTTTATGAATTTATTTTCAATCTTACGTCTTGATTATTGTTCGGTGACTTACGTCTATTAGTGATTGACAAGTGTGAAGGCAAATTCATTCCTTCATGGAACATTCATTTATTAATGTTAGACTATTGAGGTAATAATATAATTTCTTGACAGCCACATGTTGAGTGGCCATGCCTTCTGTACCAGCGGACTCCATTTGAATACTTAAATGCGTTGTTTTTTTTATATTTTTGTTTCCTGTTCGTCTTTAAGACGTTCTTTTTGGCTGGCGTTAAATATTGTTGGTTGTGTTGGTACTAAATCAGTGCACGTAGGCACATGTGCCTACAGTAAACGTGCATTCGTTGTAACATGTAGGTACTAATAACATTGACAATTATCACAAACAACCACAAAATAACGTCAGAAGATATGCAGGCATGAGTGCGAGCAATGCACAATTAAGATTCATATTTCACTATTACAACGATTTTCACTCACTTCTTGAAAATACAAGAAAAAGTATTAACACTCCAAGGACTTTCCTAAATGAAAAATTCATAAGCAAAAGCTCATCTCCAATACAACTCATTCGAAATGAAAGTTGATACGGCCACCAATAATCTAACGTTCACAATATGGTGGCATTTTAGAGCTTGCTGCTCATGCAATAAGCACCATGAAATCTACAGCTCTTACTGCTGTATCTACTTAAGATAATCCTAGTTCTAGGCTAGTAAAACTAGTTAGTTTGAAAAGCGGCGCATGGGTTGGTAGAAAGGTGATCCAAATGTCTAAACACGCAGATAGGAACACGCTGTCGCTAACCAGTACACTTTCATTATTTGTAAAGTGAAGCGGTTAAATGCGGTTTTAGTTTATTTGAAAATAATGTTTATCACATTAAACGTAATTTCCAAAAAAACGTTACCTTTACTCAGTTAAATATCCAAACACGCCAGCCCAAATATCCGTTTGAATGAAATGAAATGAAATATTTATTTCTCAACATTGACAATTACTTGTTCTTATTGACGTCAAATAAAACATGATTCTACCACCAGTTCGAAAAAACCTTCGTGAAGAAGAACTGGCAAGAAACTTCACGGGTATATTTTTTTTCAAAATAAATTTACAGAGTCTCTTTATGTCAATACAAAATTATTCTTTTCTGCATCTGTTAGCTCGGCAAGTCTCCCTCCCCCCAAGTATCCAAACGACGAACACCCTCAAACGGCACCCGTTCACGAGTTAACGCGGGATCCAGCCATCGCCCTCCTCAACCATATTAGAGGGAAGTGAGCGACCCGTCACCCGACGCTACCATAAGAAGACGTACTTAAGTGACAATGACGCTTTAGATATTCATCGGGACGAAGAACTCATCGAACATACAGACACATCACATGCTTTGGAATGTGATGTACAATACTAGTACAATCCTGTTAATGAGGGGATTATACCCAAGGGCTTTTATCATCCAAATAATCGGATAGTTCATAATATGCTCTAGCACACAACTTCTCCTTTATAGTTTCTTTGAATTTGTCAATAGGAAGAGCTTGGATATCCTCAGGAACCTTATTATAAAAGCGTATACATTGACCCATGAACAAGATAGTGACTTTATGAAGCCTACTATTATGAGCTGCCAGCATATTTCTTCCTCTTGTGTTAACATTGTGCAGATCTTTTTTTCTTTTGAACAAGGTTATGTTGTTTTTAGCACACATTAAATTTTATAAAATATATTGTGAATATTTATTTAGAATATTTATTTCCTTAAATTTACTTCTAAGTGACACCCTTGGACCGAGCTGATAGATTGCGCGAACAGCCCTTTTCTGCAGGATAAATATAGTATCGATGTCGGCAGCACTCCTCCACAACAGAATACCATATGTCATGAGGCTGTGGAAGTAACCAAAATAGACTAATCGAGCAGTTGTTTCATTTGAAATTTGTCTAATTTTTTAACAGCATATGCGGCAGAGCCAAGCCTTTTCGCTAAACCATCAACATGCGGTCCCCACTGGAGTTTGGCGTCTAAGGTTATGCCCAGAAATACAGTTGAGTTTACAGGAGTCAGTTCCTGGCTCTTAAATACAATGTTTGTGTTTACCTGTTTGACATTTGGCAATGTAAATTTAACACATTTCGTTTTTTTTTCATTGAGGAGCAAATTATTAGCTGAGAACCACTGCTCTGTGTTGGAGATGCATTTGTTCACCGCTCGATAGTCAATTTCTTGTCTTTTGATTTTAAACAAGAAGGAAGTATCGTCAGCAAACAATATGACCTCGCATTGATTCTTAACGACCGATGGCAGATCATTAATATAAACTAAAAATAGGAAAGGACCAAGAACTGAGCCCTGGGGCACACCCATTGTCACTGCCGATCCTGATGATTTTTCTCCATTTATTGTAACTTTCTGTTTTCTATTAGAAATATATGATTTAATCAAGGCAAGCGCTCGGTTTTTAATACCGTAATGGTGCAGTTTCATGAGTAGAGTAGTATGATCCACACAGTCGAACGCCTTGGAAAAGTCACAAAAGACACCAATAGCATCACACGACTCCTCCCAGGCGCTGAATACGTGTTTTATGAGCTCAACACCGGCATCGGTTGTTGAGCGACCCCACGTGAAACCAAACTGCTTAAAATTCATTAAACTATTACCGTAAAAATGAGAAAGTAATTGAACTAAAATTAATTTTTCAAAAATCTTACTGAGCGTTGGTAGTATAGATATAGGTCTAAAATTATTAGGGTCAGACATACTAACTGCTTTGAATATTGGAATGACCTTACTCAATTTCATTAAATCAGGAAAAACACCATTATCAACACAGTCATTAAATATACTGGCTAAGTACGGGGCTATACCATCAATGACAGATTCAATAATTTTAACAGAAATCCCATCTAAATCGGCAGTATCTTTTACTTTAATGCTTTTAAATGCATTTAAAAATTGTGGAACAGTAACATGTTTAAAAATAAAATCAATATCGCATGAATTTACATTTTCCGTTAGCAGTGACTGTGCAAGAGTGGAACATGAATTAATACTCGAAGTAGTTGACACAGGGATGGCAGTAAAAAAAATTTTTCAAATGCTTCAGCAACTTCTTTGTCAGTTGACAACACTTTATCATTAATTTTTAAATTATATTTGGTGTGTGGTTCTTTTGCTTTCCCCGTTCCCTGATGAATTATATTCCATGCAGTTTTTGAAATGTTAGTACTATATTTAATTTTATTATTTATGTAATTAGATTTAGCTACACTGCAAACTCGTTTAAATAATTTTGAATACTTTTTAACATATTCATAAAATGTCTTATTATGATTGTAAGTTCTTTCACTGTACAATTCATATAATCTATTTCTACTTCTGCATATTCCCACTGTTGCCCAGTCACTAAACCTAAATAAATACTTAGTAACTTAGTAAAATAAATCTTAGTAACTACTACATACTTCTAACTTTTCGTAATTCAAATTGGGTATAATTTAAACGGTCACCAAAAATATTTTTAAGACACTAAGCTTAAGTACCAAATAAAAAAAATAACTCCAAAAAAATAAAAGCTTTTTATAAAAAGTATTCTAAAGTATATGATTACATATATGAGGACCATTATGGTCCAAAAGAAATAAACACACAATGGAATAATTGCACGTTTTGTTCAAATATTGTTTTTGCAACTCAAAATGGATAAAATGCTCACCAAATGTTAGATTATACTGCGCTACCGAACTTACGAAATCGCGATGTATGTAAGTTTAAAAGTATAGAGATACGATGTACATTAATTCGAAAGTTCACTGTAGCGACTTTCAAATGGGTTAGGTTAGGTTTGTATGTAGTTAACACACGCGCGAGCCGAGCAAGCGAAGCGAGCGTCGTGCGGCAGCACCCGGCGAACCGCCAGGACCAAATTAAGTTCTATTTCTAGCCTTTCAAGAAAATCGATCGAATCGAAGAAAGAAGAATTCCATACTTCGCTACAATGAACTTTCGAACTAATGTACATCATACTTTTGAACTTAAGTTCAGTAAAGTTCAGTAGTGGAGTCGTTAGAGGGTCAATCGACCGTTAGTTTTTTTAGCACAGAAGAAATTTAGGACATAAAATATATACATTTTTATGTAATTTAATACAAAAAAGTTGGATATATTTTATAATATTTTAAGAAACACAATTTGGTGGGCATTTATCCGTTTTGGTAAGCGTTTCGAATTTTATTGGTAGGTAATTAGGTACCTACCAAAAGGTAGGCGCTTAAACACAAGCCATTAAAATTTATCGAAAGCTCATAACTGAAACACATTCACCATCCCTAGGTAGTCTTAAATAAATGAAATAAAAAAGAGACCTAAAAATATTCGCGTCAATAGAACTATAAAAATCGGAATGCAAAATTATAAAACTTAAGAGGAACTGGTTACAATTCTGCTGAACTTGAACTACACTAACTAAGCAATCTTAAAACAAAGCTGACAACTTAGGCCGGCCAACTTCCACGTCCTTCGCAGGTCAAAGTGAAACCCCAGAAACACAACGTCTAATAATTGAAACAAAGCAAATAATAAACTAGTGTTTAAACAAGCCAGCTAACCTAAGATATCGCCATACACGTGTCCCTGCGGACCACCACTGCCCACGCAAACAATTTCGCTGTTCCGCCGGTAATCCCGTACAAGGTAGTCAGTATATATACGTCATGTTGCTATTTCTATTTTAGTTCTGATTGAATTGTTGCCAGGAATAAAATAGGCATTGTTTCGATAAAAGCCCCTCATTTACAGGCTTCTACTAGTATCTGTAATAAAACATGTATAATGTGTCTGTTTGTTCGTTGAGTTCTTCGTCCCGATGAATGTCTACAGCGTCATTGTCACTAAAGTACGTCTTCTTACGGTAGCGTCGGGTGACGGGTCGCTCACTTCCCTCTGATATTGTTGAGGAGGGCGATGGCTGGATCCCGCGTTAACTCGTGAACGGGTGCCGTTTGAGGGTGTTCGTCGTCTGGATACTTGGGGGGAGGGAGACTTGCCGAGCTAACAGATGCAGATAAAAATAATTTGTATAGACATAAAGAATCAATGTAAGATTATGTTGAAAAAATTATACCCGTTAGGTTTCTTGCCAGTTCTTCTTCACGAAGGTTTTTCTGAACTGGTGGTAGAGTCAGGCTGTATTTAGGGTCGATAAAGAACAAATAATTGCCAATGTTGAGAAATACATATTTGAATTTGAATTGAAAGCGGTATAAATTGGGATGGTGACGTATGAATGGTATTTATAGAGGATGGAGGCTGAGAATAATAGGTCGATTTAACTTAATAATCAATACTGTGTTTACAATGAGATGTCATTTGAATAGTCATGTTATAAAAATAACTGCTCCAAAACAATAGGTTTAGAATTTAATTTATTGAGTCATATTTCAAATCAATTACGTCAAGAGTCTTTCGGTTCACATGACTCCGGGTTTTTATTGTCGCTTTATTGAACATCGTTTTCCCGGCTAAGGTTTGATTTTTGATCTATCCCCGCATCTTATCTATCAGATCGGTATCAGTCCATAGCAATATTGGTAATATCTTCTTGTCCGATATACGAGGTGTGTCCAAAAAATAAGGTGACTTTTCAAATCACGCGGGCTACCATGATCAGTGGCATATGGTGAGTCTGCCCGAAGTAAATTAAAAATGTCTGTAAGTGGTAAAAGATCTTTCAAAGAGACCGAGAAGATGCCAACGATCAACCTCGCTCCGGGCGTTCCAGCACGTCAACAACTGACGAAAACTTTGAAGAAGTGAAGAAAATGGTGTTGGGAAATTGTCGAATCACCATGAGAGAAGTTGCTGATGACTGCTTAATTTTGACTGGAAGAGACGCCAGATGACCATGGTGCTTGCGTGGTTTTTTGGGCCAAAACCAACACCAATCATGCCTCCGCCACCATATTCACCGGATTCAGCTACGCCTCTATCCTGTTCCCAAAACTGAAGAGACTCATGGAAGGTCGAAGATTTGCTACTATTGACGAGATAAAAACTGCATCGCTGGAAGAGCTCAAGGCTATACCAAAAAGTTCTTAACAGAAGTGTTCGAAGAATGGTCAAAGCGCTGGCGAAAGTGTTTTATATCTGAGGGGTATTACGTTGAAGGGTTATTACTAACTTAAATATTGATAAATAAATTTAAAAAAAATTTATAAAAATGAAAAGCCACCTTACATTCTGAACACACCTCATATGTACTGTTTAACACAAAAATGACTTGCATTATGTTCATGTGGATTTAATTAACAGGTAAGTTTCGCTCAATTTTACTTACTGACTTTTAAACTTATTTAATTTAGAAGTTATGTTTTGATAAGCACGTACAACAACAAAGTACAGTAGGGGATCTTGTTGCCGGCTCAGACTGGCATTCGACTCCCCTGCAACGTTGTATGCGGAGCGCCTACAAAACACCAAACAACGCGTAAACCTCCGCGAACTGCACCAACACAAATAATCAAGAAAATTAAATACTGTTTGCCAATAAATACCTCAAATTTAGTACGCACGTTGTAAATCGTCGAGGCGACGGTAAATTAATATTTTTTTTTTGCCGCCGAAGCAACCCCCTCACGGGGGAAGGAGGTGGAAGATGCGTCATGCATACCGCCGCAGGAAAATACCAACCTCTGCGGGGGTTATGTGGGACTCACCAGAATGGCACCTACCCACTAAAAACCACCTCTTTGGCTGTGGTAAAATTTTGCCTTTAGCCTTCATCGGAAGCGACACCCGTTGGGAACTGAGCGCGCTGGCGGAGACCCGCTATTACAATATATGCAGTAATAAAACCTTAAAACAAGGTGCTAATATGTTGCTGTATCGAATATAAAACGGCTAACTTTCAGCAAAAGCAAGATTCTCCCTTAATTCCCTAACACATTTAAATCTAACACGTTTTTTACAAACATGAATCCACAGACATATATATCTGCATTGAAAGTGCCATGTTAGAATGATTGGATTATCCAGAGACAGGGCTTCGTAGAAAAACCTAGTGTAATCTAGTTTATTTGCGACTAAGTTGAAAATTATCACGTAACTATGTGACGTATAAACAAATGTTCCGAAGTGACTTAGTACTTAAACTTAGAAGTATCATGGATGATTTACTACAAATAAACGATCAGCTAAAATTTAGGCAGGATAACTTCATAAAATGTTTAAATTATTACCGTAAATGTAGCTTCTCATTTTTAACATGTCTTAAGTTACTATCAATATAGTAAACATAATTTTAGGTTAAATAAACCTTTGAGAAAATCTTACTAGACTAAAAAAACACCATTTCCTAGTAGGTGCATGATGAGTCAGACCTCTGGGACGTACGTGAAGGTCGAAGTTGGTTCAAGTCGATACGCTGGAAACTAAGTTACAACTTTGTGTACCGGCTTGATTAGTTTCCGTGATCGTGGCAAAATAGTCTTGTAATTCTAAAAAGATCTTATTTAAGTTAGTTTAGGTCAAAGTTAGCGTCTAAGTAGCCTTATCGGGGTATGTATAAAATATCATAACTTATTTTTAAGTACTACAAATATTTTATATTACAAATATTTTACACTATTTTACTCGGTTTTTATTTTTGTTTTCATCTGTATAGTATTGCTTAGAAAAAAAAAATATTTGGTGGCTTTAAAGTTTTGGGTTTAGTCATGAATTAAAAAATTAAAAAAATTGCATGTGACTCTTTTAATTTCTTCGTTAAGACTTTAAAGAAGGAAGGCCACTTGCCGTACATTCAAAAGTCTGCCACTCATATTCTTATTCTGTTTGTGTCTGAAAGTCACTGTATTTTCAAATAGGTGCTTTTTGGGGCGACATATTCAAACGCATTATTAATGTTGTAAAATTAGTCACAGACAAAAATATATTACAGAAAATATATATAGAGGTTATGTTAGAAAAACAATACTATATATGTTTAATCGAGCACAGTGGGTACCGTTCGTTATTCGCAAAAAATGTAAATAAAGCAACGATAGGTTTTTTAATACGAATTTAACATTTTGACGACCCACTTCGATTCATATTCGTTGACGTTTGATTGATGCTCAACTTGACCCTTGTCACAAGTCAATGTATGCATTCAAATTCAGAAAATAATATTTATTCTCATAAATATTTAGATTTTAGGTTACTATAAAACTTTATTTTCAGTTGATTTATTACGTTATCATTCGTTATTTAAAATACAAATTTAGATTATAGCTGCGTTCATAAAAGTATTCTTGTAAATGTTAGAAAGCTTCGTTCTTTTTTTCCAGATCACGTCTTAATATTTTATAAAACGCTTGTAACTAAACAATAAATATTATTTTGTATAATATATACCACTAACCGGACGCGTCATGTGATTATCAATCAACTATCATTCAGTGAGAGGTGCTATTTGGCCACCCTTCTATGTTGGGGCAAACGAGTCAGTCAGCGAGATTTTTAACTTTTCCTTGAACGTCTAATTCTCTCTCTTAAGATATTCTAGCATAATGATGTCCACAGATGGTGACCAATCATAACTGCTTTGGCTTTCACATACCATAACAACTTCTGTTCTATTACTAGACAAAAAAAAATCAAATCAGTTAAACTATTCTAGATTTATAGGACTTCGAATGCAACAAGCAAGATGAATTTAAGATTAGGCCAAAAAATCTTGAAAGATTTTTGTCATTTGCGCGTCGTGTAAATTTAAAATCTTCAATCACGAGACAAAATAATGACAATTTTCAACGAATTTTCCTCTCCGCCTATACATAGTTTCCACACAGTAGCCACAAGGCCCTGGCCGACAGTCATGCTGTACCTGGCTGCAATTTAGCTAACAATTAGCACATACAAACACAATACACCTTTTTTCGAGTATTGCGTAGTTTACTGTAAAAAGAAATATATTTTCTTCAACAGGTTTTGCGTAGGATGTTGTTTCAATGTCCTTTGTTTATGGTGTTGACAAAAACCTTCGTATTATAGGTACATTAGCCATTTAGCATGTTTAAGAAAATTTATTGCTCCTACGCAAATACATATATTTTTGTAATTATCCAAAAATCGCTCTAAAACTAGAAGCTAGTTTTGGCGACAAATTGTTGATTGAATATAGTTTATTGAACTTCTGGGTAAAATGCTTTTATAAGAGTAAAACAATATCAAAATCATTATTTTCGTGGTTCATCGATCAAATCGTCAACTAACAAACAAACAAAAACCTTCCCACTCATAGAACTATTCGGTATTATAGAAATATGTAACAGCGACTGCAACAAGCCGTTCACTGAATACCACCAGGTAATTCTGTACTAATATTAAAATATGCTGTCGATAAGCACTACGAACCGATTGTATCCTTTCACCATCATAAATAAATAATAAATTCACCACACAAACACATCAACTGTCTGGCATCAAAGTAAGCAGAGCTTGTGTTATGGATGACCATATAGCGGACTGGATGGGGCAACCCAGAATAAACATACATACATAAATATAAACAACCATGATCCGAGAACAAACATCTGTGTTCATCACACGAAAGAATGCCACAGCCAGGACTCGAACCTGGGACATCCGGCGTATGAGATAGGGCTACTAAACACTACGCCACTCGGTCGTAAAATTATCAATCACTCATCAGATTGGTTGATTATACAAAAGTAACAAAGCCTGTATTATTTAAGCTGTATTATATAGTTATAAGCCGGAACTCCCACGAGCTAAAAGAATACGCAGACTAAATATTGGAGCAGCCAGCATCTCTCGGCCCAGCCGGGCGCCAAAGTCGAATCTAGGAAGATGAGATTGGGAAACATTTCTTCCTCAGCGAAAGCTGTTGGGGCTTTGGTCAGACAAGCCGACTGTTCTAGCATAAAGCCCGAGTGGTTGACCCGATCGGCACAAGTCCAATACGCTTCGGGCAGGCCGTGTCGTTCAACTGTCGAACTGAATGTTCGGCAGATCATGTGGCTAGCGCATCTCAAACCAGCCGAAACCGATGATGTTGCGATGGCTGGATTCCGTGTTAACTCGTGAACGGGTGCCGTTTGAGGGTGTTCGTCGTTTGGATACTTGGGGGGAGGGAGACTTGCCGAGCTAACAGATGCAGATAAGAATCATTTTGTATAGACATAAAGAGACACTATAAATTTATTCTGAAAAAAATATACCCGTGGAGTTTCTTGCCAGTTCTTCTTCACGAGGGTTTTTGAAGTTTGACGAAGAAGTAATTGTCAATGTTGAGAAATAAATATTTCATTTCATTTCAATTCATTTCATAACCTCTAGTAACCCCATAAATTAAAAACAAATCCTCCGCAGCTTAACGATCGATAACATACTTTAGCCTACATACATATAAATAAGGAGAGCTTAATCCAAGCTTTCTGTGAGCTCGCCTTGAAAGCACGTGTCGTCAATAAGTTCTAGCACAAACAAACTAAGCTCAGCTTAGATCAATACTTTATTGCTTTAAGCACATTGTTACTTATTTATGGAAGGGATAATATTTATAAGGGCTACGTTTATAGGGGTATTTGCGGAGTCTTGCCTTTTTAGCTATTTTTCAATAAAGTAATCTAAATGATTCTTTTGACAAAACTCCCTGTGAAACCAAAATGGCCGTAAGGTTGATTCTGTAACTCTTAGAATATTATCACAAGGGAAAATCAACCTTGTTGTTTTGTTTTGTTGTATGATGTGCAGGTGAACTGATAGGCGAAAAGGTACAATAAATTTATTAATTAAAATATTTTTATCTGTACTATTATTATAAAGAGTATAATATTTGTTTGTTTCATTAAATGTAATCGATAAAAACGAATCCCACTAAACAGATTTTAAAAATCTTTTACAATTAGAAATTAGCATGGGGAATTTTCTCCAGAAATTCCCCTACGAGGGTATAAACAGTTGAAAATTTTCATTTAAAATAATCTGATGGGAATTAAAGAAGAATGGCAAACATCTATGTATCGCTGGTATCGTCTTTTATACACTAAGGACGAAGTGTAGGATCATGAAAGTATTATCAATTTATTTGTCATGAATTATTTAAAAAATATTAAATGTATCACATTTCTACAACTTTTCAGTAAAAAGATATATGTGTTTGAAGTTTGTATGGAGCAAGGGATAAAGAGATTACTAAACGCAAAAATGGAGGATAACAAAACGTAAGGAACGTCGATTGTCATTTTTGATTGACATACCTAACCTCACTCACTTTGTTTTTGTTTTTTTGCCACGAATTGCTTTTGTTTTTCTTATGTAATAATAAAGAGTAGAATCATAGCAGGTAGTCTTCATACAAAAAAGCTAGGAATTATGTCTATGGTTAGAACTTTTTGATGCTGACAGCTCCGTTGCTACTTTTCGAGCGAACAATAATAATTGTCAAATGTCACTTCAATGTGAATGTTGAATGATAATACAATGTTCAATCAATGATGTACGGTTTTCGGCTATCTTTCAATGTTATAATTATGTTAAAACTACTTTTATTATATTAATACTTGAAATTGGCAGAAATAGTAATTGTGTAGTAACTACAGCTAATTGCCATAAAACGCAAATTTAATTTAATTTTCAATCAATCAGCTCGATCTGCCATTACATTGTTTGTTTTAAGCTACAGTCAGCACTAACAGTACTGCCTGTTGCGTTTGGTTACTGCAAATCAGTTACTTATGCGTTTTGTTATCAGTATTTCACGGGAAATGAAATATTGATATTTCTTTACTCATAATAGTTGTAGAAAATGATACATATGTAGAAAAGATGTAGCCAAGTATTAAGCACAAAATATAAAAAAGTCAACATTCTACAAGTCCCACTTTAATGGATACCACGTTTGCCTATATTCTTTGAACTAATTGACCGTTCCAACATGCAGCAGTCATGGGTCAGTGATGAAACAATAAAAGGGATAATCACACATTTTTAAATATACTTAACCTCGTTTACAGCATTGAACATTACCTGAAAAATAAAAATATTACCTGTTAGTTTTTCTATAACATTCATATCTTTTCTTTTATTGAAACAAACTACAATTTCCTACATTGAATTCGATTATAAATAGTAATTCTTTTATTTCGCACATATATTCGCACACCAAAACAATACAACTTCCAAACCTTGAGAGGATCTACCAAGTTATCTGTTAAGTTACAGACTGAAATTTCGTGTGGAGTTAATTTCACGAAGAAAGTATTTTTATGGCAGAAGTGATGTATAGACGCTTCAAGTCATTTGTACGCGCGTGCTGTGTGCGTGTGTGCTTGTTAAGCTCGTATACAGCATATGTGTGCGTGACAATAATGTACGGTTTGTACACGCACAGCAAAGCGATGAGAACGCGGTTAGACAAGATGGCGGCTGTCACACAACGTTAAGTTGCATATTTACTAAGCACACCAGATAGGCCCGCGCCAGCAATGTCTTGAACCTTCCACACAATTTTTTATCTTAAGCACGTAAAGAAATAAATTGAAAACACTCCACTTTCCACAGGATTTCTTTCATGTTGTGAAGAATACGTGTAAAACTTTAAAAATTGTAACTATCGGTTTTCAAAGAGCTTGACTTTGTTATAACCCAGCTCCAATTGTTTTGTCTTTGAACTGATTGTATCATATGTCATAGAATGCAGAGTAATCATCTGTACTGACCCAACCTACACAGTTTACTTAAAGCTAATACATACATATAGAGATGTTGCATTAAAAACTACCTTACTACTTAATTACTAACATGGCGTTAAAAATATAGTTTGATTAACATTAAAAGGCCTTTAACGAGTGGGTTATTTATTCGTCTTATACATCGTATGGCGATCTCCACTTACTATAATGAGTCAAAGAAAACGATGAAATTTTATGTAATTACAGTCAGAATTGCCCGGAATGCACTTTAAAGGTATTTACGGTCAGCCTTAAACGATTCAAGTGGGCGATTTTATATTTACTGCCATGTCATATTATAAATAGGTCAAGAATGCGTTGAATAAAAGTTTATATTCAATTTAGGTCTTTGTCTTAATAAAGGTTCATAACATATATCATCCACGGTTAGTGTGGCTTACAAAATTACCATTTTTCACAATAGGATTTCGTGTACTATTGTTTTAAATTCCCAGTGTTTCCGACTTTTCGCAATGCTAGTTACATTACGAGGAACAATACAATTTTTTTTGTTCACACAATATTTTCGTATACGTGGGCACTCTCAAAGTTTTTAGAAAAGTATTAAAATGTTCTATAGGTGATATTTTGTTATAACATCTTTTCAAAGAACTCTCCATCAGCGTCTATAGAAAGATTCATGCGTCTGAACCAATTTTCAAAGCACATTTTCCTGTCTGCAACGCATTGGAGGCATTTTCTGGCGATGAAAAATGTATCCCTATAAGCTGGTTTTTAATTTTAGGGAACAAGAAAGAGTCGGACGACCCGACCCGCGGGGCCTCTGAGCCCGTGTTCGGTCGCTTGTTGCTCGCAGTAGCAAAAACTTCTGGCAAGTATTGATGACAAACGTTCATAAACCCTAATTGAACACGATTAAACGCTTCATCAGGTTTCTAGTTGGAATTGAAGTCGTAAAAAATCATTGCACGACAATGTTCCCGACGCGGACACACAATGGATTCATAAAGCTGGTAAAAAAAATATTTAGGGTAACTTTAGTTGGAACCAACTTTAATTGGAACAAACATATGATTACTTTTAAATAATCGAATTTTCACAATAAATTATAGACGGTCAACGTTCCATTCCTAGAAATTTTCTGAGTGGCCTGGCTCCTATGCTTGTACCAAAGTCTGGAAGTTATTTAAAATCACAATTAAGTTAAAAAAAAGGACTAATTTCGGATACAGTTTTTAATAAAATCTATCAGAACAAAAAACAACTGCCAAAGTAGTTATAGGGAATTAAAAATTAACTTGTATATTTATTTTAGAAGAAACTCACCATATCCTTTCTTCTATGAACTTTAAGTTTGTCAAGAAAATACTGGGGTGCGATCATGGTAGAATGAACTGAAGATTTGGTCACGTGTTCCGGTTTTTGGAAGAAACAATTTAAAGGAAAGACATCTAATTCCACAAGGCATAGTAAAAAGACTAAACTTTTTTCTGAAATGTAAATTTTTCGCGCCAACATGGATGCTACGAGACTGCACATAAGACGTAAATACGTTTTTCTATGCAAGCCTTTGCAAACTGGACCCAGACACTTCATTCTGGCTGAATAAATGAGAGCTTTTGTCAGCGCGCCGCAAAGTGCACTCTCGATTTATTGTTTCGCTTTATAAAAGTGGATTTCAAGTAGAAGAGTTGTATGCGGCCGTTAAAAGGCGTTTTAGAAATTGGATTAAAAGCTTAAGTGAAAATAATTAAAAAGTCTTAAAAAGTCAAACTTAAAACACGTTATCAATGACCGTTCATATAATCTAAAGAACCAATAGTTCTTTACATAAATAATAACCAAAAACGTTTTTGTAATTGTAATCAGAAAGTGTTCCATTTGGGCATCCATCTTTTGCTTTTGTTTATAAACTACATGTAATTAAATTTAAATGTCAAAAAACCTTATCTAAAGGTTCATTGTCACTAAAGTACGTCTTCTTACGGTAGCGTCGGGTGACGGGTCGCTCACTTCCCTCTAATGTGGTTGAGGAGGGTGATGGCTGGATCCCGCGGTAACTCGTGAACGGGTGCCGTTTGAGGGTTTTCGTCGTTTGGACTTGCCAAACTAACAGATGCAGATAATAACAATTTTGTATAGACATAAAGAAACACTGTAAATTTATTTTGAAATAAATATACCCGTGTAGTTTCTTCCCAGTTCTTCTTTGCGAAGGTTTTCCCGAACTGGTGGTAGAGTCATGCTTTATTTGACGTCAATAAGAACAAGTAATTGTCAATGTTGAGAAATAAATATTTGAATTTGAATTTGAAAAACATTTAAGGCCGAGTTGCGACAACCCGAGTTTTAAATTTAACTGGAAAGTAGGTGGTTCGTCAGTTCAAATGTCCCTCCATCACTGTCAGTCTCTTCTGGAATGACAAGAGACATACAGCTAGATTTTAACCCGAGGTAGCTTAAATTCTTAACTCAGATTCACCCGAGTCCGCCTGAGTAATGCTTCACTGTGCCATTGCCATTGCCAAATTCCTTATCTTCCAAAAAAGGTTGTTACAAATGGGCCTAGCGCAAATACCCAAATCAGAAACAGTAACCAGACCATGACGAGAGTTCAAAGTCATTACGATTGTTCCCTGAAATTGTTCGTTACGAATTATTTTTATTATTAAGTTTTAATATTTATGCTCTAGTTGTGCTGGGACAGGGCTATTACAAGAGATTGTTCACCGCCGAGCAGTTTTACACGACTTTATCAGAAACCATTCACTGGCACTATTGATATTAGGTTCAAATCTTGATACCCTTATAAGTTCTGTATGGTCTTCCATAACACAAGCTCTGCTTACTTCGGGGCCACACAGTTGGTGTGTTTATCTGGGGATTTATTATAGAGAACTAACATCGGTGTTCATCACACAACTGAATACCCCGACCAGGACTGGAACTTGGGACCGTCGGCGTATGAGGCGGGGCTACTTACCAATACACCAATCTGTCGTCATACGAATTCAATACATATATATATATATATATATATATATATATATATATATATATATGCATAATATGTATATTACACATGTTTGTACATCACAGGTATACGTATATACTGAATCGTAGTACTTATAAAATATAAAAATTATTCGTATAGGCCTATTAATATAGTAAGCTATTTATTAATATCGTAAGCTAACATCTTTGTTAATCAAGAATATCTACAGTAAATTCAAACCTACAACCTCTTATTTACGAGATCACTACCACACAAGCCACAAAATCAAAGGCTTTAAAATCGTAACTGCCTCCAATCTACAACCATTTACACGATCTCAGCACTAAAGAAAAATCCGGAGCCATCTTGTCATTACTTTCCATAACAAGATGGCGTCCAGTGACCGGGTGAAAACACCGTCACAGACCATTAGTGCGCCGGCGCATCATCAGCGATTCTTTACGGTTTGCGATTGCGTTGCGTCTCTGCGCAGTTTTAAGTGGAAGCCGCCTGTGCAATACGGTGTGTAGTTTATAATAGATGGTTTGCTTTGGTGAAGATTTCCTTGTATTTTAGATTATCAAAGACACGTTTGCGTATGAAATTTTAATTTATACAGCTCGGTCTAAAGCTTAAACCAATCACCTGAGCAATGTCACAAAATGTAATAAACGGTCTTTGAAACGGAGGGCCAACATTTACTTGACATTGGAACAAAAACATATTCAAACAAGGTAAGCACCATGCCATCAGCATAGACAAGTCAAAAATATCATACAAGTGTTAACTTTAATGTCCCGGCGATAATATGAGACAACTTAGATACAGGTACATATTTTTTAACACTTAATAACGAGATGAAAGAAACAAATGAATAAAGTAGAGTTTCAGAAACAAACAAAAATGCGAAACAGGAAGTTGCTTTTCTTGAGAGAAAGAGAGAGACAGAGAGAGAGTGAGACAACTGAGGCCTTAGTTTCGCATGCCTCAATAAGCAATAGATACATGCTGTTTTTGAAAAAAAAAACGTTGATAATAATCTTAGTAATTGTTCATTTTGCTACATGGTTTCTTTGGAAAAGTTGCTCAGAAGTATTGGTCTGAGCCCCTGCACCTATTTTTCAAACGCTAAAAAGGCACCGTATGTAAAGAAGTGTTTTTTTTTTATTATCGCCGCCTTGACTCTTGAACCAATCTACATTGTAAAGGTAGGAACGGACATTGAGTCACTTTCACCTGAAAACATTTCCAAGAGTTCAAGTCCAAGGGATTTACTACTTACCAACTATTTACCTTAACTTTAAAAACACAACCAATTAATTACCACTGAGCTTTTGCCTCCTCATTAAACTATCACCCACTGATTCACCTGAGTGGTGAATAACAATACACCTTTGTTTCCAAGTCGGTACAAAGAACAATCGAAACTGTTACGTTCCCAGCAAAAGTACAAATAACGGAGGAAATTCATATTGTTTTGCGAATTGACGCCGATTATTCTGAAAGTTTGAATAATGGCAGAAATAACGGGTTGTTTTAGGAAGTGGGCTTTGATTTGGTGTTGAGAGTAAGCATTTCTTTTAAGTTGAGGCTGATAACGGAGGAGGCAATTTCAGAAGAAGACTGAAAAGACTGTGGAGTAATCATTATTTTAAGAAAGGACAAATACTACACGTCGCTTTTTCATCAAAAACTATAGAAGTAAAAGATTAAGCTCAAACAATTGGCGAGGCCTACGCCAAAGTTTAAATCTTTTCTCACACACTTGATCACAAATCAAAGCTATCCCACACAGGTACAATTAAATCAATCGAAGTTTCTCGATACTCGTTTACTGTAGACAAGGAAGGATAGCTTTCGGAGAATTTTACGACTCTTTCAAAATGGCCGTGACACCTCAATAATTCTCAGTAAAAGACAATTATTTGAATTCACACTTCCAATTGGCATACGCTCGACAGGAAGTTTAAAAGTTCAAGACACCTTCATCGCTAAGTATACACAGAAGTATTGTATAGTCAACGCCAGAGAAAAGTGATCCACATTTTGTATCACAGTAAATACCTACTGTGATATTTATCAGTGAAATTATACTTCATGTTACCAAAACTGTGAATAATCTGTCTGAATGAAAATGAATATAGTTATATGAAATAAATACTGTCATAAAAAAAACAGTCGGGAAACGTTTATATCCCTTTTCCCTCCCACAATCTAGATTAATCTAATGGAATATATAAATGTATTCGCAGTTACTTGGTTTCACTCGCGGAAATCCAGAATCTACGAGATTGTATATATAGAAAGGTAAATACAAATTAGTTTTTGATCAGTCTTTTCGGATTTTTCAATAAAAAATAACAGATGCAGATAATAACAATTTTGTATAGACATAAAGAAACACTGTAAATTTATTTTGAAATAAATATACCCGTGTAGTTTCTTCCCAGTTCTTCTTTGCGAAGGTTTTCCCGAACTGGTGGTAGAGTCATGCTTTATTTGACGTCAATAAGAACAAGTAATTGTCAATGTTGAGAAATAAATATTTGAATTTGAATTTGAAAAACATTTCAGGCCGAGTTGCGACAACCCGAGTTTTAAATTTAACTCGAAAGTAGGTGGTTCGTCAGTTCAAATGTCCCTCCATCACTGTCAGTCTCTTCTGGAATGACAAGAGACATACAGCTAGATTTTAACCCGAGGTAGCTTAAATTCTTACCTCAGATTCACGCGAGTCCGCCTAAGTAATGCTGTTTCACTTGCCACTGCCAAATTCCTTATCTTCCAAAAAAGGTTGTTACAAATGGGCCTAGCGCAAATACCTAAATCAGAAACAGTAACCAGACCATGACGAGAGTTCAAAGTCATTACGATTGTTCCCTGAAATTGTTCGTTACGAATTATTTTTATTTTTAAGTTTTAATACCTATTTATGCTCTAGTTGTGCTGGGACAGGGCTATTACAAGAGATTGTTCACCGCCGAGCAGTTTTACACGACTGTATCAGAAACCATTCACTATTACTATTAATATTAGGTTCAAATCTTGATACGTTCGTGAGTGGGTCCCCCCCAGTTCGCTGTATGGTCTTCCATAACACAAGCTCTGCTTACTTCGGGGCCACACAGTTGGTGTGTTTATCTGGGGATTTATTATTCATACGAATTCAATATATATATATATTATTGCATTATATGTAAATTACACATGTTTGTACATCACAGGTATACGTATATACTGATTCGTAGTACTTATAAAAATTATTCGTATAGGCCTATTAATATAGTAAAAAATTTATAAACATAACAAAACCGTGATTCGTAAGCTAACATCTTTGTTAATCAAGAATATCTACAGTAAATTCTAACCTACAACCTCTTATTTACGAGATCACTACCACACAAGCCACAAAATCAAAGGCTTTAAAATCGTAACTGCCTCCAATCTATAACCATTTACACGATCTCAACACTAAAGAAAAATCCGGAGCCATCTTGTCATTACTTTCCATAACAAGATGGCGTCCAGTGACCGGGTGAAAACACCGTCACAGACCATTAGTGCGCTGGCGCATCATCAGCGATTCTTTACGGTTTGCGATTGCGTTGCGTCTCTGCGCAGTTTTAAGTGGAAGTAGTTTATAATGTTTGGTTTGCTTTGGTGAAGATTTCCTTGTATTTATATTGTAGTTTATATTATCAAAGACACGTTTGCGTATGAAATTTTAATTTATACAGCTCGGTCTAAAGCTTAAACCAATACCTGAGCAATGTCACAAAATGTAATAAACGGTCTTTGAAACGGAGGGCCAACATTTACTTGACATTGGAACAGAAACGTATTCAAACAAGGTAAGCACCACGCCATCAGCATAGACAAGTCAAAAATATCATGCAAGTGTTAACTTTAATGTCCCGGCGATAATATGAGACAACTTAGATACAGGTACATACTTTTTAACACTTAATAACGAGATGAAAGAAACAAATGAATAAAGTAGAGTTTCAGAAACAAACAAAAATGCGAAACAGGAAGTTGCTTTTCTTGAGAGAAAGAGAGAGACAGAGAGAGAGTGAGACAACTGAGGCCTAAGTTTCGCATGCCTCAATAAGCAATAGATACATGCTGTTTTTGTAAAAAAAACGTTGATAATAATCTTAGTAATTGTTCATTTTGCTACATGGTTTCTTTGGGAAAGTTGCTCAGAAGTATTGGTCTGAGCCCCTGCACCTATTTTTCAACGCTAAAAAGACACCCTGTGTAAAGAAGTGTTTTTTTTCATTATCGCCGCCTTGACTCTTGAACCAATCTACATTGTAAAGGTAGGAACGGACATTGAGTCACTTTCACCTGAAAACATTTCCAAGAGTTCAAGTCCAAGGGATTTATTACTTAAACCAACAACTATTTACCTTAAATTTAAAAACACAACCAATTAATTACCACTGAGCTTTTGCCTCCTCATTAAACTATCACCCACTGATTCACCTGAGTGGTGAATAACAATACACCTTTGTTTCCAAGTCGGTACAAAGAACAATCGAAACTGTTACGTTCCCAGCAAAAGTACAAATAACGGAGGAAATTCATATTGTTTTGCGAATTGACGCCGTTTATTCTGAAAGTTTGAATAATGGCAGAAATAACGGGTTGTTTTAGGAAGTGGGCTTTGATTTGGTTTTGAGAGTAAGCATTTCTTTTAAGTTGAGGCTGATAACGGAAGAGGCAATTTCAGAAGAAGACTGAAAAGACTGTGAAGTAATCATTATTTTAAGAAAGGATAAATACTACACGTCGCTTCTTCATCAAAAACTATAGAGGTAAAAGATAAAGCTCAAACAATTGGCGAGGCCTACGCCAAAGTTAAAATCTTTTCTCACACACTTGATCACAAATGAAAGCTATCCCACACGTACAATTAAATCAATCGAAGTATCTCGATACTCGTTTACAGTAGACAAGGAAGGATAGCTTTCGGAGAATTTTACGACTCCTTCAAAATGGCCGTGACACCGCAATAATTCTCAGTAAAAGACAATTATTTGAATTCACACTTCCAATTGGCATACGCTCGACAGGAAGTTTAAAAGTTCAAGACACCTTCATCGCTAAGTATACACAGAAGTATTGTATAGTCAACGCCAGAGAAACGTGATGCACATTTTGTATCACAGTAGGTATTTATCAGTGAAATTATACTTCATGTTACCAAAACTGTGAATAATCTGTCTAAATGAGAATGAATATAGTTATATGAAATAAATACTGTCATAAAGAAAACAGTCGGGAAACGTTTATATCCCTTTTCCCTCCCACAATCTAGATTAATCTAATGGAATATATAAATGTATTCGCAGTTACTTGGTTTCACTCGCGGAAATCCAGAATCTATGAGATTGATTATATAGAAAGGTAAATACTAATTAGTTTTTGTACAGTCTTTTCGGATTTTTCTATAAAAAACAAAATCTTTCCTCTAACATTTAATAATATCCGTACAGATAGGCATTAAACAACTTAAGATGCAGAGCGTATCGGAGAAATACGAAAATGACTTACTTAAAAACTTTCGCAAAACTGCCAGGCCACAGAGTTCTTTTTTATGTAAGGAACGCTGGCAAATTGTAATGCATTTTGTAAATTCGTATATTTGAAAGCAAAAATATATTTGTTCAAATTAAAATTTCCCTCTAAATTTTTTTACCAACATTAAGAAACTATTGGTACCTATCATAGAAGAATAGATCGGCGTCGGGAACATTTTCGTGTATTGATTTTTTAAGACTAAGTCCAGCTTGAAACCTGGTGAATCGTTTAATGGACTTCAATTAGCTTTCATGAACAAGGCGCCTTCTAAAGCAACAGTGTACCGCTGGTACAACGAGCATAAGTGCGGTCGCTTTAATTTGAAGGACGAAGTAAGAAGTGGTCGTCCTTTGACTGCTGTTACGGAATAAAACGTGAACTTTCTGAGTGTGCCTCGTATTACTCTCTTACAAGCATTACTACAATTTATATTATTTCTCAATACAATTTAAACATCAGAATCTCCGACACTGACTGTACATACAAATGTGAAGTGTCAACAAGCTTGTAATGTCTTCAGATCAGAGGTTGTAAACCAATAATTTGACGTGTAATTAACATTTTTAACTCAAGCAGATGAAAATTAAGGCTGTAATTGCATCTTTTACAGATTCTGTATGACTTTCAAGACGTATTAGATATTGTAATTTTTATAATTTCAATTAGATACGAAGACAAGAGAAAAGTTTTTGAAAATAAATATCTCCTACTGCCAAACTTTTAATTTAACTGGACTAGATCTACAAATTTATTTACAGTTATTTATTATTAAATATTTCAGTTATTTTCATCAGTTTACCTGGCAGACGAAAGCCAATTCAATATTTAAATTAAAAAAAAAACAATCCAACACGTCACCTTAAATAGTATTGTATTACTTTGTCAATCTTTATGCGCAATTACCTAATAACTATGTTGATGGCGTGTTCCGTACGATAAACAATTCTCGAATTTCTTGGCTCTCCATTTAGACTTGTATCTGAATCAACAAACGGTATAAATGTTAGCGAAAACAATTTGTTTACACGAGGCAGAACACAATGTACCGTGAAATTATTCTAACTGAGAGTAAACAAGTGCCTTCTGAAGTATATTTAGAAATCATTAATTAGAGAAAAAAATATGTTTCTAATAAATGTCCCTTTTGGACAAAGACTAGTCAAGTCATATTCTACTTGCAGCAAAATGATCGTGATCTAAACCTAGATAATACTCGTAAGGTTATAGAAAATTGAATAAATACTAAAATTTTAAAATCATCCAAAAAGCTAAAAAAATTAAATTAATTTTTTCATCACAAAACCTTTACAATTAACGAAAGTTACCTTTTACTTCATCTTCATAGTCCTGGCGTGGTTTTACAGGTAGAACGAGAGGTAAAAAAAGCCGGCGGGAAAATATCCCTACTTAATAATCAGTAACTGAAGAAATTTTTCTTTGCTTTATGTACCTATAAGATGTAACGCAAGATCGATGCGTGGTATCGAAACGAAAGCAATGTTTTAGAATCAGTTGTGTATATTGAATTAGAACAATCTATGGATTTTTCCGCGATCTCATTAACGTGAATTTAGGGTTGTAAAACGTGTCACTTTTCTAACTGATGGTTCGCTTCATGATAGTTTCTCATACTAGGTTACTTTGCAAATATTCTTACCGCTCTACCTGATTGTTTGGTGAGTACCATCCACAAAGACCTCCCCACTACCTTTTGTACTTACTATTTGTTGATAGAATGAATATTTAAACTGCAATCAATACTATTATTATATAACAGGAAAATGTGTCCCTTTATTTATATGTTGTTGATAAACTCTGAAGCTCTTTCACAATCAGAAGAGTCATATAGATATACAGCCGAAAACTTTCACGGGATTTACGCGGGTTAAACGCAGCTACCTTTAACCTAAAAATAAAAGCATATCGCAACAAAGAAAAATTAAAAAGAAAAACAAAACGACAATCGGAATTCGGAACAAAAGGTTGTCGATCCCTGACCCTCACTACACGCATGTTAAGGCCGAACACACACAAGGTAAGAAAAACATATTCTTGCTGGCCAAAATTAACAATTTGATTTCTCAATTCTTTGGAAAAATATTTATTTAATATCATCATTAGGTATGCAGGAAACAGTGGTTCCGTGTTGCTAAAAAGCAATCAAACCTGATTTTTTGTTTATCATGTTTACATTTAATTTTATTTTTGTTATTTAAATTAAAAAGTTAAATTAAATTTACTATAGTACAGATAACTATTGTGAGCACTAAGAATGCCTATAACTACGCTTTTCTAGACGTCAATTCCGACAAGCATATACTTTCCTCCATAACTTAATATAATAAAATAACAAACTCATTAAAATAACAAACTATAAACACAACAGACACTAGATCAGTTTCTTAATTGCCAAATATCGTCCTTGGTTGAAATCATAGTATCTAAAATCCACGTGCAAACAAATTTAGATTTCGACACACTATACTTTTTCCATATAAAAAACAAAACATTTGGATACGGTGCTATCAAAAGTGTTGATGTTAGGGAGATTGCAGTCCTAGCCCGTAAACTTAGGGCTTCACGTTCTCCGACAGAGCGTTTGCTAGCTCTGGCGGAGCATAGTTCCCTTCTCAATTCATTATAGGTTCATTTAAATCAATTGATCCCTAAATCATGCTTCGGCCGACCTCCGCGCAGCCCCGGCTTCACCGGAGGCTGCCCAGAACGGCCACCAACTCATGTCCCTTTGAGCACCTTCAGTGCAACTTTCACTACAGGCGGACGACCCGCTAGCGGGTCTCCGCCAGCGCGCCCAACTTCCCGACGGGTGTCGCTTCCGATGAAGGCTAAAGGTATACGCTTACCACAGCCAACAGGTGGTTTTTAGTGGGTAGGTGCCATTCTGGTGAGTCCCACATAACCCCCCGCAGAGGACGGTATTTTCCTGCGGGCGGTATGCATGACGCATCTTCCACCTCCCTCCCGCGAGGGTGCCTCGGCAGCAAAAAAAAAATTAAGATACGGTGTGCTATTTGGTCTAATCTCTTTAAAGACTTTTATACCTATTTTAGATTTTTATTTTTTAAAGAATCAGTAAAGAGTATTTACTTGTTGGTCTGAATTATTAATGTAACGATATAAACAGTGCGGAACAACTTTTTAAAGTGAGTTCTATGGAAAATTACCGTTAATGTAGATTTAATGGGTGTCGTAAACGAAATCGTACTATCAGGCAGGTAAGTATTATACTTACGAATATACATTACAATAATTCAAAAAATCTTTCGGAGCAGCAATTTTTAATTCTAGGTTTGAACTTAAAAGAAGCAGTTTCTCTGAGTGCCTATGCGGTCAATACTGAAACTAATTTATGTCTCGGTTAGTTGCCGAAACATCAAAATATCCAGCCAAGAGACACTTAAAAACTGGTACTTATTTTACAAACATAACTTTACATACTTATTTAATTCTACCCGAATGTTTACCTTATCTATATCCTGTGTAAGTGTAGATTAGCTTAGCGAAATCTATAATTAAGAACGCCTTTTGACGTCTTTGAGAAAATCCGTTATACTTATTTTTTTATGACGCGGAAACATGTAATAGGAAGTTCGATGCGTCACCGGCGCTTATTGCACTGAACGGGTTAGACGGCTTGTTAGTTAAAATATCATTCCGTCACTTTCTATTTCTATTAAAGTGACAAAGACATAAAAGATATTTAACCTATTGCTAGCTAATTCAGAGCCTCGCTAGTGAGCCTTAGCTTGCCGATGGAAATGCTGATGTCCACTAATGCACCAGTCTGTTAATAGTCTAAATATTGGGAAGTAACTGACGCAGTGGATAAATTATTTAACCTGAATTTTCCATAGAAAAAGTTGCTGAGGGAATAAAATATTCTGAAGACAACTTTGATAGACACTCACTAAGGCCCTGGTTCAAATGGCCTTTCGGCTCTTTCTATTTGCAATTAATTGATAGAGACAAATATCAATATTTAGCCTGGTGCTAACTCAGAACAAGGCAAAATGGGTCTTATAAACACTTTTATTTGTTTTTGACAAAACGTTTTTGCGACTAATTTAACTAGCTGTGTTATGTTTTAAAGCATTTTAATATTAAGGCCAAATAAAAATAAAAATCAACGTATTTTATTTTATCATAGGTAAATTACACAAACGGCGAGTTTGTGTAATTTTCCTTATATCCAATTAATACTATTATATATGTTTGTACATTACTTTCAATTAAATTAAATTAAGCTCTAAAGCATATCTAACTCCCGGTTTAAAATCAAATATATAATACATCGAAATTTTATTACAAATTTATTTTATTCTTTTGGAGTACTTTCTTACAAATTGTCTCCTCTTTAGCCATTATGACAAAAAATTGCGTATTTTTGAGTATGCGAAATGTAGACTAAAAAATCTGGTAGGCTTATTATATTGTTGGTAATAATCATAAAATTGGTCGAGTGGACGCCCTGCCACACCCATGGACATGATTGACCGAAGGGGTTTTATTTATTAATAACGGGTAAAATTGACGGGTTGCTCACTTCCCTCTAATAAGGTTGAGGAGGGCGATGGCTGGATCCCGCGTTAACTCGTGAACCTGTGCCGTTTGAGGGTGTTCGTCGTTTGGATACTTGGGAGGAGGGAGACTTGCCGAGCAAACAGATGCAGATTTTGTATAGACTCTGTAAATTTATTTTGAAAAAAAATACCCGTGAAGTTTCTTACCAGTTCTTCTTCGCGGAGGTTTCTCCGAACTGGTGGTAGAGTCATGCTTTATTTGGCGTCAATAAGAACAAGTAATTGTCAATGTTGAGAAATAAATATCTCATTTCATTTCATTTCAATGCTGGTATTTGAGATATGACGCGTTGCCGACCGCAGGCACCGGTTGTTCCTTCCCTTGGAGCGGAACACGACCACGTTTATATTTTATTTACATTTATTCTATTTTACACGAACGCGGGTAAAATAGGAAGGACTGTAGCCCCGCCCAGACGAGATCTTGACAAAAGGAACTCTACTTCCACCAAATTAACACTTAATAAATAATAATAATTCCACTGTAATAAATCAAAACTTTTAAATTCGTATCGAGATAGACTAAAATGTTATAAAATAGATTCTTTAGGGTGTTACCACACCAATCGATAGATCGTCGATCGACGCCATCGGTCGATGGCAGAATGGACCACCAATCTACATCGATGGACGATCGATCGATTGGTGTGGTAACACCCTTAAAAAAGCGCAGAAGTAGGATGGAAGCAGTATTCGTTTATAAAATGTTTCATAATACCATTGATTACCCCTCTTTGCTGCAACTCTTTCGTATACGAGTTCCGAGACGAATTCCACGTCATCCAGCTCCTCTTTTTCTTTACCATTTAGAAAAACTGTTCTAGGTTCCAACTCGCCAATTAGTAGACTTAGTAAAATAATAATTAATGTAGCTCCGATGTAGATTTAAACTTTGACCTGTTCTTTAAATCTTTCAATGCAACACACAACACCCTCAATGATTGAAATGATTACTTACATACCTCGTTTTAAAAAAAAATGTGAATTAATATGATAACAATGTCTTAATTTTAAGTGCATTTTAAGTAATAGGTGCACTAAGCAGTCTTCATATTATTTGTCAATCTAGTATATAAGTAATAGTGTAAACTATTGTTGGTAAACCAAATAAATAAAATTACTAACATTTAAACGCCGTGATAAATACCTACCATGAATTCATTTAACAGAAACATACCCGCAACCGGCTCGCTCGTTACGTAAGGCTGTAGTGAGAAACACGTCAAGCGGTTTTTGACCTCAACTCGAAGTTGACATCGGCAGCTACATTTAAAAGGTATTATACAGAAAACACGTTTATGAATATTTTGTATCGATCGATTATGAATTTACTTCGTCCGTGGTATTTGGCGGAATCTCCGGCTTTACTTTAAGTTATTTGTTCACGATTAATCAAGTTTTTATGTTGCTGTGTAGAAGAATGGCACACACTTTTTTCTTTGCAAATCTGGCTAAGTTTTGCTGATTTAAAATTGTATCTCAGCAGATCCTCTGCTTACAGTTAAGGTAGCGTCGGGTGACGGGTCGCTCAATTTCCTCTAATAGAGGAGGGCGATGGCTGGATTCCGCGGTTACTCGTAAACGGGTGCCGTTTGACGGTGTTCACCTTTTGGATACTTGAGGGGAGGGAGACTTGCCGAGCTAACAGATGCAGACAAGCATAATTTTGTCATAAAGAGCCATTGTAAAATTATTTTGATAAATTTATACCCGAGGAGTTTCTTACCAGTTCTTCTACACGAAGGTTTTTCCGAACTGGTGGTAGAGTCATGCTTTATTTGACGTCAATAAGAACAAGTAATTGTCAATGTTGAGAAATAAATATTTGAATTTGAATTAGCTAATAATGTTAAATGTCCAATAACAGAGAAAGAGTCGAAAAAAGAAATCGGCAGCCGTTTTATACGTACTACTTCCAGCTGTGAGTGGTCTAGGAAAACGGAGCGAAACTAGCGTCATTCACTGTCTTTGAATAGAACAAGTCAAGTCAAATCAAATAACCATTTCATATAAAACCAATTACATATGTAAGACCAACTTCAAGCTATTCCCGGTCATATAAATAAAATAAAATTTCTACAAAACCCAAATACATGGCCACGGGAGTAAAGTGGAATTTTAATTAACCCTTTGGCGAACAAAAAGAGACACACGCATAAACATAATACTGCAAAACGTCCTCGAAAACACATGTCTCTATTGATCATGAAAATATTAGTCACTGGCGGAATTAGAATTCAAGAACTCCACCTACAACTTTCACAACGGCAGCCTCATTGCACATCACTATCAAGATTGTGTGTATGTAGGTACAGCAGACACCACAGGTTCCACGCGGTACGTATCAGTCGCGTAGCTTCGCACCCTTGGATAAAATTAAAGTTACTTGTAGATAAAGACCAATGGTTCAATAAGTAATTAAACTCCTCCAAGTAGTAATCAATAAACAAACATACCGGTTGACGTTTTCACCGCTCGGAACAAATCGTGGTCACACCTCTATTCAACTTCGCGAAGGACAACATCCAGCTAAAATAAAATGCTTCAACTCGACATACAAAATTGGCAGCTTACTCGTAGGATTTGTATGCGAAGTCAAATATTCCGTTTTCGGTTTAGCTTTGTAGTGCCTTTGTAAAGTTGTTCAGGACTACAGCGGTGTGAAAAGGACACCCGGTGTGTTTCCTCTTCATAATAATACGATAAGCTTGAATTTCATTATTACAGCGGATAACAAAACACTTTCCTTTTAAATAAATAAAATTCAACCTTATGATCTAACACTTCTTTTATCAAATCTCAGAACAAATAGATTTAATTGGTTTCGTAAATTATAGTAACCATGCTCATTGCTTAACAAATAAATGGATCAATTGTTTTTTTCTTCTTTTGTGAAGACTGCATAACTACAGTTGTTTCAGTGCCAGTAGCCATCGTGTCTCGTTAAATTAAATCTCAACTATCGGTTAACTCCTTTTATAAAGATTTAGGCGTTAATTTATTAATAAATACGAAACAGTCTTTATGTTGAAAATGTTTTTTAAAGCCCAGAAAAACACATTACCCTTATGGCCGAAAGTAAGCAGAGCTTGTATGATGGATTATACAATGAACTGGTGGGGAGGGACCAGAATAAACATACATGTATAAAAATAAACAACCATGACCCAAGTGGAGACCCATCACACAAATGAAGAACTCGAACCTGGGACCCACGGCGTATGAGACAGGGCTGCTCACGCTCCTCGGCCGTCGATGTATACTAATCACATTGATAATATAAATACGCCAGCGTAAATAAACACAAACTGACTAGGCATGGCTTAAACCAGATCTTGTAACACGAAACTTTGTACAGGGGTTCCTCACTTAAAGGAGCAATATGAGAGGTATTTGAAACTTCATTCCCTGAAAGGAAACAACTCGACTTATTGAAAAAGAAAACCTACCTAAACGTGATATAGAAAAACGCTCAAATTAAAATAAACTTGTACCCACATTGAACGGATGCCCCAAAGCACGCGATATTCATACACATTTGACAGATATACTGAGGGTATTCGTGAGCTTCGGAGGCCTTGGCATTTCAAAAGCTTATTTTATTTTATCACTGTTTATAATGGCAATGTGATTTTTAGCAGCATGCTCAGACTAAAGTTAATAGTAAACATAATTTATTAAGAGCTTTCTTAATAAGATAGGTAAATAAAAACGTAGAACATTTAATAGAGGTAAAAACGAAAGAAGCTATTTAAGGATAAAATTTGTATCTAGGGGCGTGACTAGCAGTCATATTATCTAATGCAAGTAGGCATGTTCAAGTTTCATAGCTATAAGTAAACTTGCCCCGAACCAGCAATCAATTTACATCGTTCCCGACTAGCTGCAATAGAAAGCCCCGGGGGCTTCTAACCACACATTTCTCCGAATGCTATCGAGGATCTTAGATGTAAAAACTCCATTAAATAACTTTCTCTAATAAAATACGCTTTTTACTGTAGTCCGGTTTTCGACCCGTCCAGTCCGTTGCTAAGACACATAAATGGCGAAATTTCAGCTCGATTTTAGTGACGCTTTCGATAATATCTTCTGTTCATTATAGAACCAACACCTAATTAATATCATAAATAAGCACTTCACACAAAATTGTAAGGTTTAAAAATAAACCTTACAATATTTATTTACAATCAACAGCTTATCCTGCCACAAAAATGTCAAATTTCCTCAATTGATTTTGAAATGTATAGTGGCAAACTTTAGGTTGAAAATATGTTGACGAGCTGTTGACTGTACCTAGCTATAATAATTCTACGAATTTAACTATATTGTCATACGAAAAAAAAATAGTTAGTAATGTGAACACGACAACGAGGAATGATTTAGACAAAATCACGAGTTGGGTTTTCCTAAAATGTTTCCCATTGAATATTCATCAAATTGAAGTGACTCGACTTTCTTTACGATAATAATATCAAGAAAAATACCGCAGAAAAGATACCTTTCCACCTGTTCAAAATAAATGTTTCGAAATGTTTTGATGCGTATATGTTATATTGTTTAGACTTTTCATATTCCATGTAAGCTAATAAAACGGCACGATACAGACGACGATGTACAATTGGTCGGCATTTCTTGTATCCAAATTAAATAGGCCTATTGGCCTTTTAAATTCAATAGACTTTGTGGCTTAGCGCTGAGGGCGCTTCGCCGGAAGTTTAAACCACTACATACGATACTCATAGGGCACCCGAGAGGCCACGAGCCTCGGTTTGGGACGTCTTATATTGAAACTACCACTGGTGCGGAAGGGTCATTCAATATACTAAACATACTTTTTTTTTTATTAAAAAAGGATGAGACGTTTGTCTTCAATCTCACCTGATGGAGAGTGACGATGAAGACGAAGGTGTTACACGTCTACCCACGAGATACCTATTCACTCGACGCTTGAAAGAACTAGGACTATAGTTTTCTGGAAAAACAGATGCAGGCAGTTCATTCCACACCTTGGCGACCCGCACCAAAAAAGAACTATCGAAGCGTTTGGTTCGACTTCTTGGGACATCTACCATGAAAGGATGGAAGGTCTGTCTGCGTCTAGTAGTCCGATGCAAGAAGGGTGTGGGTTCAACCTGTTCAAAAAGAGCAATCGCGCACTCTCCAAAATGTAATCTGCAGAAGACTGCTAAACTGGCAACTTTCCGACGATGGTCGAGGTTTTGCAGTTTTTTGGTGGTGAGGTCAAAGTTGTTAATAATTTTTCGGGCTCTTTGGTCAACTGCATCCATCGCTTCTAGTTGGTGCTTTGCAGAACCATCCCAAAGGTGGCTACAGTACTCCATACAAGATCGAACTTCAGCTGTATACAAATTAAGTAGCTGTTCAGGGCTGAAGTACCGTCGGACCTTCGAGATGATTCCCAACTTCTTTGAAGCAGTTTGAGCCATGGACACAATTTGTTGCCCGAAGTTTAGTTGGGACGATATAGTTACCCCCAGAAGCCCTAGGTGGTCGGTTAAGGGAACAGAAACATTTTATCGTTATAAAATTAGAAGTTTGATCACGTGGCCAATAAAGAAATGTGTGTATCCTATAATTTAAAAGTAACCTATAATTTCCCATTTATTGTTATTATTGTATCTATACTTAAATTAACATGACATAACATAACATAACATTAAACAAACATGTTAATTTGTCATGTATAGTTATGCTATCTCAAAACGTCTGTTTCCTAATAAACGCTAGTGCTAAGTAACACAATTACGATAAAATATTTTCTTCTGCAGACATATTAAACTGAAATACAACTTACTTTATCACCAAATAATTGTCTGTCCATCCTTTACTCAGCTTAATAAAGTTTATCGACTGTGTTACAACACCAATTAAACTACATTTTAAAGGAGAACTGAAAAGACAAGATGTTATTATGGCTTACAGGATTCGATCCGGTCACATTCCATCAAACAAATTTGCATGCCTAATAAAAATATCTAGTTCGCCTGACTGTTCAGTGTGTGGCAAAGAAAAGGACCTGCATCTCATGTTCATGGAATGTAAATATGTTTAATGTCGGTGTGTTTCATACCATCCTAGCGGAACCCAGTTCGAGTGCTGCTAGAATGGTATACTCTATCTTTAGATAGATTTGTCAGGATAATATTGTCAGTGGTAATATTGCTCTTATGTAAATAGAAATATTTTAAGTCTGTGTAATTCTGTTTGAAGCTTCGATGGGATTGTCATCGTCACTGCACAAAAATCCTGTTAAAATATCAAGATTAAAAAAAAAAGAACATTTTATAAACGTTAGATACCTTCACTAGAAAAATGGCTGACTTTCTACCTGTATTCTTTCAACGTCTCCTTAGTTTTATGTGTTTGAACCAAGACCGTCGTAAAGCGAGGATCACGTCGGTTTACGAGTAAAGTTGTCATTATAGTAATAGCTAATAGAACGTTGATTGAATATTAAGATTTTAATTTCAGGGAATATAAAGTGTGGAATTGTCATTGATTTCGAATTCATAATCGTTGTTCTAAAATTGAGATGATTCAACCTTTTTCTATTCCGATCTATAATTGGAAAAATTCTATATATTTTATCGATATACATTACTGTACTCGAGAAGTAACAAACATGATGTTTTGTTTGACATTGGCAGAAGTTAATAAGATCCACCGTATTTAGGGTTAAGATGATGTAGTACGTTTGGATCCTTAAAAGCTTTGGATACTTTTAAGGATTTTCGCCAATAATTATTGCGTAGAAGTCGATTTCAAATTATGTAAATAGCAACGAATTTTTTGCATAAACAAAACAACATGTGCATGAGTAACAAAGATTACTCATGCACAGGTACGCAGGGGTGGTTTGTACTTAACGTGTATATAAACAAAGTGTAAAATCAGCATCAATTTTTAGCATCATAAATTACAAACGAGAGGGATGATCTTACCTTTGTATTTACCCTTTAACTTCTCAAAATCTATTAATTATTTTTTTAACCATCAGCGTATTCTATTACTTTACGCTTTTCAAGCTCATCTCCAAAGGACCAAACCAACCTTAGTGCAGAACGAGCAGCCGCATCCGCTGATGATGGTGATCTTCTCGGGCGTGGCATCCTCGAGACACAGCTTGCAGTTGATGGGTGCAGCTGGCACGAAGCCGCCGCCGGCCCCGTCTAGGGAATACCTAAAGAAAATTTGGATATTAGACGGTTTAAAGGATATTGATTTATAAGAAATAGATAAGAATGGCTGTTTGACATCTAGTTTCTCCCGCTTGATGGCGCTATTGTGCATGTGTCAATTGTCATGCCATTATCTATCCTGTATCTGAATTGGAGAACCAAACACATAAAAACACAAAGATGAAATTCCATCTGAAAAGATGCAAGTGTGATCCGCTGACATACTGGCTTTTTTGCATAAAAATAATAATGTTCGAAAATGTAGTAGGTAGGGTGGTTTAAAAGCACTCACGGTGCTTTACTCACGGTGCACAGGTACCGCTTGGCAGGGCTTCGCGTTCTTCGAAGCATCGTCTCTGGCCATTAAGAAAACACTTTCCATTATTGAAAATAATTGCACCTTTTTCCAATTTCGGTTAAAATTAAAATTCGAAAATCTTTCAAATCATAAAGCCTTCTCAACTTCAACCCCTACAACTTAGCACCCAAACGCTACTGGACAGCCCACCCTTCATCCGTATCTCACCTGGACCCACCAGCCCCAGCCAGAGACAAGATAGAGGAGCACCGAGAGCAGACTGAGGGTGCCCGCAGCCTGTTGTGAGCCCGGATAGGCTCTGACACCCTCTCTCTGTCGGTGAGAGCCAGAACGGTCGAACACTTCCTGAGACCTGCAAGAGAAGGGTAGGTGAGAAAGCGTGGCAAGGAAATGTAAGCAGGATCCTATTCTAAAACACATTCAGATTTCAGTTGGATAGCATTCAATACTGACTATTCCCTATAAACGTGCGCGAATTTTGCTAAAATTTAAAATATCTGTTTTAAATATTTCATAGGATTGCTCCATAGTTGACTGTATTATACTATATCGTATGATTAAAAACTATATCTCCACTTCTTTTAATATACTTTTAACATACGCCCACAGTGTAACTGTTGAATAACGTGCGGACCTTGGTTGAAAACGCGGTTGGTTAAATTGTTTATCAAATCTAATCAATTCAATCCTCCAGGGACGTTTAAAGACGATGTTCTCCAGACTTCAAATTGATTTAAAATCGTACAAAAACATAAAAAAGTCTTAAAACAATTAAGTTGTTTTTGATAGTTAGCGATATAAAGTTACAAATTAACTATTTTCGAAGGTAGTAATTTAAGTGTTTTTGTTCAAAAGTTCAAAAAAGTTACTAATTACCAATAAATACTCAATGTGCCTTTGTATCCGTTTGATATAAATAGACTTTTTTGTAAATTAATTCCTTCCTATGATCAGATATTTTTTAGAAAATACTAAATTTTTACTGTGTGACTCTTTTACGGACAGTTTTACCAGACCAATCTACATCGATCGATCGATTGTTGTGGTAACACCCCAAGCTACAAGTCCGGTGAAATTTAAATGGCCGATAGGGCCATAAATAATAGGTCTTTACCTATGAAACTGCCGTTGTGCCGTACTGGCCATTTCAAATGAAAATATTTTTTTTTTTGACTGATAATTCTAATTTCAAATTAATTTTATTTGACAAACATGGAATTCTTTTTCTAAAATCGTCATTTGTTTAATAGTTAGTGTTTTGTTTTCAACGCATTCGAACATTTTTCGTCATCATGGATAAGTTAAAAATTCCAGTAATTATGGAGTATGAGTACCGTCGTGGCAGCAAAGCGGCACAAGCGGCACGCAACATCAACGACGTTTACGGAGCGAACACTACAAACGAACGCACCACCCGTTATTGGTTTACCCGCTTCCGTTCTGGAAATTTTGACATGAAAATTAAACCCCGTGGTCGTCCGAAAACTTTGGTCGACAATGACGAATTAAAGGCAATTGTGGAAGCTGATGAAACTCAATCCACGGCTGAACTAGCAGCAGCTTTCGACGTTAGCATCAAAACAATATTGGTCCATTTGCGTCAAATTGGCAAGGTAAAAAAGCTTGACAAATGGGTACCCCACGAACTCAATGACCGCCAGCGCGAAGTACGCGTGGAGACGTGCCTTGCACTGCTCAGCAGGCATACAAATGAAGGAATTCTGGACCGCATTGTTACTTGTGACGAGAAACGGATCCTGTTTGACAATCGTAAGCGCTCAGCAAGTTGGTTAGACCCTGGTTCAGCACCCAAACAATGCCCTAAACGAAAACTTACCCCTAGAAAAGTGATGGTAACTGTTTGGTGGTCTAACGCGGGTGTAATTCATCACAGCTTCTTGCCAAACGGGACAAGCATTACTGCAGATGTGTACTGTGAAGAACTGAACACAATGATGGAGAAGGTCGCACGTCTCCAACCAGCTTTGTTCAATCGTTCGGCTCCACTGCTCCTGCACGACAACGCGCGACCTCATACTGCACGGCAGACGGTCTCCAAGCTACAAGTTGGGGTTGGAAGTTCTCCGTCATCCGCCGTACTCACCAGACCTTGCGCCTACAGACTTCTACTTTTTCCAGAATTTGGATAACTTCTTGGCGGGAAAAAAATTCAATACCCGAGAGGCAGTACAAAATGCCTTTGAAGAATTTGTTGCCTCCCGTCCAGCTGATATCTTCGAGAAAGGCATCAATAAGCTACCAATGCGGTGGCAAAGATGCATTGATTGCATGGGTGATTATTTTGATTAATAGAAATAAAAAATATATAAAAAAATTACGCTTCATTTATTTCGTGAAAAACGGCCATTTCATAGGTAAAGACCTAATATACAGCCCACATCGAAAAAAATACTGACACGCCTTTGAAAGTCCACAGTTCAAATTAATTTTATTATTTTTTAATTTTTAAAACGTTTTAGTTACCTACTAAATTATTTATTGTAAGAAAAACTAAGTTACGTATTTTCCTTATGAAAGAGCACAAACTGTTTATAATATAATTAACGGTCTTACCGCAAAAATATAAGCCCATGTTTATCTTTAGACACCGTCTAAACGCGCAAGCGATCCTCGCCGCAGCCTGGGCCACCGTCAAGTTTCCGACTGTACCTCTCTAGATTTTTATCACATCGCTAATGCGCGGTTCACACGTGTTAAGTAGTTAAGTTGGTAACTAAATTACAAGTTACTACATGTCACTTGTGTGCCCAAACGGATTAAGTACTTGAGCTCATAAGTTCAGTAAAGATGAACGGTGATGAATGTCAAGGAACTCGTCAATTGTGTTCTTATGTGGTAAAAGAGATTTTGGACAAACATAGAGAAGAATTTATTTCGGAAATTAAAATCCCTAGAAGGATATGTCTTTTTCTTAAGTTTTTACCTCGTTTATTCCACAAGCATTCTTATATTAAATATTCTTCAAATTTTAAAGTTTAAACTAAACTCCACTCCGACATTTTGAAAAAAAAAATGGGAAAATGCGAAATAAATACGAGCTCTTATCGCAACCCACTTGGTCAACTTGTGCACTTAACTAAAAAATCACGTCCAAACGTGTTAAGTGACAAGCCCCGCCCACCTACTTATACGAGAAATAGAACGAATCCCAATCTACTTAATCACTTGCGTACTAAATTTTAACTTAGCTCTAATCAGTTAAGTGACTGTTTACACGCATTTTTAAAATTTAGTTACCAACTTAACTACTTAACGCGTGTAAACCGGCTATTAGTATCAGAGTTAATATATAAATAAACCGACAAACAAATATATCTTCTTTGCAATAAAAGTAGAAATGGGATAGACAAGTATCTTAACGGACTTGTTTATAGACCAGCGAAGAGGTTTTTAAGCAGTTAATTTTATTTTTATTATAAACTGGCATGGCCATCCATAACCATAACCATTAGAGCCCTTATTGGGCATAGACCTCAATATAGCCTGCTCAAATTTGGCTAACTATATGATGATTATTAAAATAATTTCATGGTTGACCTTCAAAGGCCGTATTAATTATACGCGGCCGTAGATTGGATGCTTTTTAACAAAGACTTCGATATAATAAGTTATTCTAAAAAAAATCCTTACTTTTTTAATTTCATGGAGTTATAGGGGCGTTACTATGCAGATGTGGTCAGGTGAAGATCCGCCCGTCATTCGGGTTTGCCAATCAATAATAGCGCTATTGTGCTACCTGGCTGGCACTAGTCGAATAGAATAGAATGTGCAGTAGTTGCTGCAGGCCGGCCTTGTCGATCGATCAATAGGTACTAACGAACCGAACGTGCCGGCTCAACAAGGGATGCGCCCCAAAAATAGTGCAAACTTGCAAGTACTCTCAATTGTAAAGTAACTTCCTAGTCTTCCATTAGGTACTATAATTAAATTTTAAAAAATGTCATGATAAACTTCAAGTAAAAACAATGATGAGGCACTCCTCATCATTGTTTTTACTAAAGCTTTCCCAAACAATGGACGTTTTTTAAATTATACCATATGGGTTTCAATATTACGACAGCACCAAAAATGTTCCAATGACCTCGATAGATGGTCTAAAATACCACAATATGCCTATTCAATTCGACGACCGAGTGGTGAAGTAGCCTTGCCTCATACGCCGAAAGTCCCAGGCTCGAGTCCAGGCCGGGCATTCATTTGTGTCATGAACACAGATGTTTGTGCTCGGGTCATGGTTGTTTGTAATTATTGAACTGAGTCCCGCCCCCCCAGTTCGCTGTATGGTCATCCATAACGCTAGCTCTGCTTACTTTGGGGCCATACAGTTTGTGTGTTTGTCTGGGGATTTATTATTTATGTATGTATTATTATTAATGCTCAAACAATTCAATAAATGTAAATAAAATTAAATAAATAAATTAAATTATTCGAGTTGTCAGAAAATCCTTCATTTAATTCGTATTATAAACGGTTCGGGAGGCACTAACATGTATACGTACGTTTTATTACCCGACTGTTAGAAGGAGAGTGTACGTGCGAATACCTACGTGTATTTCTTTAGCAAGCCTTACAGCCTAAACCGTTGGACGGATTTCAACATATCAGGTGTCTTTAGATTCGTTTGAGTTTCCCTCAACTCAGACATAGGGTGCATTATTCCCCGGAATCCCCATGGAAATAGACATTTCACGGGTACATAACTTTGTCTGTCGGGTTATTAATTTTAGTTTTCCGCAAAGAAACATATTTCTTATGGTTTCTTGTTAGTTGTTCAGCTGTGAATATTCCTACCTAGTGTTCGTTTTTTACATAATCAAAAACTACCCGACTTTGTTATAGTATATCAAACAACATAAACTACATCAAACAAATAATTATATAAATTACTAAAAATAGATTTTAATTTAAACCGGACAGCGCCTGCAAATTATTTACTTTACGCAATAACGTCTCATCAATAAAACCGCAAGAAAAAGATTAATTTCAGCACAAAATACCTAAACAGTACCTATTTTGAACCGAAGAGAACAGGAGTGTCTGAAAACCAGCGCTGTTCGGACCCCGAACCACCTTTTGTTTTCACTTTAAATTTAAAGATAAAATGTATTGCTCATTTACTTAGTACCTAATAATTATATAATTATTAAATAAAAACGACGAAGTAAAGGAAGTATTCTCATTTATTTTGACACATTTTTACACAGATCTTGCCAGCGAGCATGCTGTACGCAGAGAGGGAAATTTGACAGATACAAGTTTGCCAAAGAGCAGAAAGAGTGAAGTGAACGATTGCATTCATCGATGATTTATGTAACAATTATATTATATACTGTTAACAACCTTGTGGAAACAATAAATGATTTTTTTTAACTAAATATAATGTAGCATATTAAAAAATGTATACAAAAGTTGTCAAGCCAATGAATCTGCGTAATCTGTCGTCTTTTCGTACCTACTTATCTACTGTTTATTGATTTACACCGATCCATTGATTAGATTTTGAAAAGCACGTTCTACAACTTGCCGTCGCGTGCGGTAACGGCTTACAGTTTTAGTTCTGATCGCTTGCACCAAGGGCGATACTCTGAGAGATATATATCTATATCATAATAAGCAAAAATCTGAAAATTAATAATATCATATTACATTGAAGGCTTTTATAATAAAATATAAAATGAGTAAAGTTTAATTATTTTTCATAAAGAATAAAAAGCAAATCTTCCACAGTTAATTTAGTTCCTTATTTGTTTGGACGCCACGGGCCAATTGCGCAGCCCGGGGGGCCTCCGCAGGTTCATAAGCTAAATCTTAAGTTCTAATAACCGAGCAATGCCACAAAATGAATCAGCCATGAACAATATTCATTATTACGTAACGCTTTTATTAAAGTTGAAAGCTTTCGCAATATTTACACGATACGGCTCTCAAATGTAATTCAAAATGCCGAGCTTCTTCGCCTTTACACAGCGGGAAGTATCAAATTGGGTGTTTGACAAAAAGTTTTTTATTATAAAAAATAAAATAAAAATTTATATTATATAGCTTACTGATATTAAATACATATAAAAAAATACGTATTATCTACGTAACTGTTATATGTTTTATCCAAACGCGCGTACAATTTTTAGTATGATTTACACGTTGTAACGTCACTATGTTCTTAATTATAATTTTTTAATTAAATTCATAGCAAGGCACAATTTCAGTAGTCGTTTCAGTGTCGAGCTACTTATCTGTAATTTTTGAATTAAAAAAAAAATATAATATGCATGCGGAGTCCGTCTTTAAGTAGATGCTGCATTTTGCTATGTACCTAGATATTAAGTTTTTACTGTATGTTTTAGTGTAAGCATCTGTTGATGGACCAAAATAAATAAATAAATAAACGTCACAACTGGGTACCGTTTTGTATGGAGCGTTTTTCGCCGACTCCCAGCAGCTCCTCAAACATATCGCTGTATCTAGAGAACTAGCGATTGTAAACAAACTGTTACCTCTGTCATTTTCTTAACTGTTGATAAGCTATTTATGTAATATTTTTTTTGTCGAATATCCAATTATATCGGTTCCATTAGAGTTACAAGCGTAAACAACCTTTAATTTTTTTTAACGAAATGTACAACATTTTGATAGGTAACCGTATAGATTTTTTTATATAAACTGGACGTCCACTACGTGGCTTCAGCCTGGCATCTCCTTATCCCGCGGAAACTTAGGAATGAAATATAACCTATGTTGCTTGAAGTTAATACCTTTTCAATGGTCAAAGAAGATTCAGAACTTTCAGAATTTGTCTAGTACATATAAACACTTTACACTTTAACCAAGAGGTACCCATTTATTCCCGCTTTTTTTTCATTTGTCACAGCCGGCAAACGAACAGGCGCTCCACCTGATGGTAAGTGCCATCCGTGTCCATGGACATCGTTGATCACTGAATAGGTTAGTATTTATTGATTATCGATTACGCGTCGCCGACTGCAGGCCTAAGTTGGAATGGCCTTTGTTCCAGTAATTCTTCCTGGCTGTTCCTTCCCTGTACCAGGAACACAACTAGTGTTGAAAATTACCTCGAAAGTTGGTACCTATTCGAAGGTAAGAGTCGCGAAAGTTACCTGAAAGTCTCCAATTCTGGATGTTTTCAAAAAATATTTTTTACTTATACTAACAATGAATTCGTATACCCCGCACTTAAAAAAATATAACATCACTCAGAAATATCATTATTTCTATGTACCTAATTTGATTTCGAATAATTCGGTAGTATAAATACAGGGTCGTTTTAAAAATCTTATGTTTTGGGACTCTTCATAAGTATGATGTACATCGTTTAGTCTTTTTCAAATATTACAAGTAAGTAGGTATCTACTTTCTACTACTTAGATCTCCAGCTGGCAGCGTAAAACTTGGGGAAACTTACTTGGAAATGGAAACTTTCGAGGTAACTTTCAACTAGCCAACTGGTCCCTAAAATCCGCTAGGAGTTAAATAACAAGAAAACAAAGGCTTTTAAATAAGCTGCCGTTGCATATTTGTAAGTAAAGTCATCATTTTTGAAGGTTACTTAAATTACCTTATTTTGGGAAGTTTTTGGGAAACTGACCGGTGAGTTACCACGAAACTTTCGGTAATTTTCAATTCTAAACACAACGATGTGCCACAGTAGAATAGAATAGAATAGAAACCAGTTTATTGACACCGCAAACATACATCTTAAACTAAGAGACGGCACAAACAAAGAGACAAATAAGCAAGTATGCTGTAGCAGTGCAAAGGGTCGTAGCTCAGCGCCCTTATTTTGCTCTGGGAGCAAAACGCTGATTTTCAGCTAAACCCGAGGGTATACGCGGTGTTAAATAAAATAATAAAAAAAAATGAAAAGTTCATAATTTCAGAAGTTAATTAATATTTATATACATAATAAAATTACCCGAATATAATATATAATGTCTTGATGCTTAATGAATAAATTTAAATGTAAATATTATAAAATTGAACTACGATTAAAATAAATTAAATTATGTCTTGTATTAAATTAGATCATATTATTATACGTTAGTACAGTAGTACCGCACCAGACGAGCTCTCAACACGAGAGACTCTACGAGCACTAAAAGTCGTCCTATAAGTTCTAGATTTGTATTTGTCTATAAAAACAGACTAAATACTTTTTGGATCAGATGCGAACAGGCTTGTCAAATAAATTTGACCGATAAATTTATCGTATCAACAAATTTGTTTATCGTTTTTTTATATTTTTAAAACTTGGCACGCCGTAAACAACCTTGCCCTTTAGTTATTTGTAAAAAAGGCTCCTTTACATACATAACTAGATCAAAGCAAGTTGTCTGTACTTTTAAAGCAATGCAAATAATACAAAATATAAGGCAAAATTAAATGTATTTTGTTTCGATTTGTTGTTGTCTATCGCAAGGCCGGTCGTTGTTACCGTAGACTCAGGATATTACTTAGGTATTTCCAGTTAACACATGAAGCTAAAACGATCTTGCCATTGAGGCTTTGGGCAGTTATTTTTTGTATCCAGTGTTCTTTGTATCCTTAGTATGTCAAAATGTATGAAATAGCCGATTTTTTCGACCATAATGGATCATTTGCTTTGCAATCGATTTACTAATCAAATAGCATGCTCTTGAACGGATTAAAAAAAACGCCTGATTCCGAAATTCAATATCGGAGCTGAGACAATTACGTCAACTTGTGACGGTTGTCTATTTCGACCTCTTTTTGTCAGTAAATTTTATTTTTTTGTCGTTCCCGACGTAATTTTAAACTACGAATTACGTAGTGTCGGAGAACGGCAATGTTTTGATTTGACAAGCCAGTCACGAAAAATTATCCATCATAACAACTAGAATCTATTTATTTATTATTGTTTCCGAGTTTATTATTCAAAATTACATGTTTATCAATTTTTTATTATCTACAATCAAAGTTTTCATGAAATCAATAATTTATTTTTACGTACACGAGTGTGCGTAGCCAAAATTTTTGGTAAGGATTCTCATTCATTAAAATTTTATTTTGTTGTTACTTTTTCTTTTCAGATCAAATTTAATTGTATTAATGTTTCTGTTTTATTTTGTGTGACTATTTTTTATTTCAATTTTGTTTATATTCTTTGTTTGTATTTACAGGCATTTTTGTATATTTTTAATTTTACTGCAAAATAAACATAGAAGAGAGCTTTGGTATTTCCTTTCTGGACCCTCAATTACCACTCCGCAAACAACGCGTTACATACTGGCGCCGACCATTCAAACGCAGTTTATGGAGAAGAGAGGAGGAACAATATCAACAGAGGAATAGCAACATTAAAAATAATTTTTTATAATTATTATTAAGGTCAGGCATAAAACTTTATTTGTTACCATTTTCAACCATTAACATTCACTAGTTAGGTTATATATCTACTATAATATATCAAATTACTGCTAAATTATTCAGACATTTAAGTTTCTTTAGTTTCTTTCGTTATAATATCTTTGAAGAAATTTTCTGAAGGCACAACATTTATTCTATAACCCAGTAATTTCACTATTTAAATAACGTTTTCTATTCATTTTCATCACTTGAAAATACGTATATTTTTAAGGCTCTTTTCTGCATAACGACTATTAACAAATTTATTTCACTTTAACATTTTTTTTTTTTGGATTTTGCAATGAATTTTTCACAACTAAATAAACCTGAAATAATTTATGAATTAAAAATCAGAAATATAAATTTTTCTTCGACGCAATCTGTAGACGAACTACGATCATTATTATTAAATATTAATGTAGATTCTGAAACAGAAATTTTACAACTTATTATAACAAACATCATCAGAATTTAGAATTTAATAACGGTGATATTGTTTGGAGGCGAAACCATGTAATAAGTTCCTCTAAAAAACATTTTTGTGCTAAGTTTGCACCCAAATTTATTAAATGTAAAGTTTCAAATAAAGTTTCACCATTAATTTACGATTTAGTGGATATGAATAATAACCCATTAGGTCGTTGGCATATCAGAGACATTAAACCTCTACCGCGTTTAACTTCTTCTTTGAGTGACTAGATTGGTTGTTACCAATTACTTTATATGAATTCATATATAATTATTGCTAATTATCTCACGGCGAGCATAAGCCGATTCTTTTTGTCTTATTTTTTTTTTCTATGCACCTCATTATCGTTTGGCTATACCATTAACATTGACGTTGGTCAAAACTTATAATTAATTATCATCATCGTAGTATTAGGTTAACTTATTGTGTAATTTATTTAATATTTGCAATTCTAGGAGTGTAAACTCTTATTTTCAATATCTGTATTATACTTTATAGTATAATTTGTTAAATGTTATCAATTTTTTTTTTCTCAATTTTTTTTCAAGCGGTTTGCAACTTGTAAAATTAAGCCTTCTGCACGAGCGTTTATTAAGGTAACTCGTTAAACTAAACCATACCTATGTGTATTATTTATACGCTTGAATCACTTTCCCGTGAGAATTATTTTCATATGTTTATTACATAGGTATTTTAATTACTTCACAAAAGACCCTTGGATTTTATTTAAAAGTCAATGTTTCACGACTGGCTATGATTTTCTTTTCTTTCCGGCATATTTATTTCAGTCTTTAACTGAAACTTGTTTATAGTAATCACCGTGCGGGAGTTAGCGACACGTTAAAGAAGCCATAAGCTATTAATATTTTCAGCGGATGGCAACTATTAAAGCCTTTTGCCGTTGCGTCCAACTCTGTTGAGTTGACTTATTTAGGATACGATTCCTCATAAGCAACTCTAACTGCATGATGTTTTATTTCCAGTAGTTGGAATAAGACTAGTATGAAAGAGAATGTATGTTGTAATTATAATGTACGTTGATGGAGTTGAACGATGTATATTAACATTGTATATTCCAGGAACATGTTTAAAATTTTATCATTCATGAACCATGTAATTTAAGATAATTATTTAGGATTTTTTTTTTCTCTCTCGTCTGTTTTGTTTTCTTTTTCTATTAAATAACTTGTTGATATGCAATATATCAGTATTATTATTTTTTTTTCATATATACAGGATGTTTTTTCAGAAAAATTCTTCTATAGGATGTTAATATTAATTTTCATTTTGCTTTTAATTTTTATTTTTTTTTTGATCGTTCTTTCATTTGGCAGATTAAATATTAAAATTCGATATGTATATGCGGTTTATTTTGATTTAGTTTGAATATTTTTTTTTTTTTAAAACTAAAATTTTTCCCGGCCCCCGGGGTATTGTGACGGTTGTCTATTTCGACCTCTTTTTGTCAGTAAATTTTATTTTTTTGTCGTTCCCGACGTAATTTTAAACTACGAATTACGTAGTGTCGGAGAACGGCAATGTTTTGATTTGACAAGCCAGTCACGAAAAATTATCCATCATAACAACTAGAATCTATTTATTTATTATTGTTTCCGAGTTTATTATTCAAAATTACATGTTTATCAATTTTTTATTATCTACAATCAAAGTTTTCATGAAATCAATAATTTATTTTTACGTACACGAGTGTGCGTAGCCAAAATTTTTGGTAAGGATTCTCATTCATTAAAATTTTATTTTGTTGTTACTTTTTCTTTTCAGATCAAATTTAATTGTATTAATGTTTCTGTTTTATTTTGTGTGACTATTTTTTATTTCAATTTTGTTTATATTCTTTGTTTGTATTTACAGGCATTTTTGTATATTTTTAATTTTACTGCAAAATAAACATAGAAGAGAGCTTTGGTATTTCCTTTCTGGACCCTCAATTACCACTCCGCAAACAATACTTCAATACAGGCCCATTATCACTCATTAATATTTGACTTTTATAAACATGAACGTACCTTCCAACAAGGGCTGCGGTTGGCTCAGCACGGAGTCCCTGGAGGCGGCGCGGCGCACCGGCTTGGCGGGGCGCGCCAGGGACCTGAGCCCGCCGCTGAGGATCAGCTCGAGGGCGCGGCGGCCGGCCGGACCCGTCGCTCCGGCTCCCGTCTGCGGAAGAAGGTTGGGATTAGTGGGTGGTTTGGTAGTGTTGGAGTCTGTCAAGAAACAAACAAATATTTTATATATATATATATATATATAGATGTAGCCTAGTTTCGAGGTATTGCTGAACGTTACAGATAAAAGTCCGATGAAAAGCTCCCGTATGTCGCACGGGCGAACTTTTTGTTTCTCTATATAGTTTTTTTGATAAAGTTGCTCAGAATTTTGGACTGACTGATCCCATGTGCATATCATTGTTTTACTAATGTAACATTTTTAATAATTCGGCTCTTAGAGTAATAAATACGTACCGCATAAATTAAAAGGAACTAATTTATTTTTCGAGTCATATAATATTACAGCGATTCGTACAACTAGAACTAGCTATAAACATGAAACATTTATCTACTTTAGGAATTTCTAGTTCTAAGAATTGAATATGTTATTTCTTACCAAAAACATACCTTATTTTCTGTAAAAAGAATTATATATCCCAAACAATATTTATTTTCCATTACTTTTCTCCAAAACAACGTAAACAAACTTCAAAGAAAGAACATTTGGTGTGCAATAGGAATAGATAGTTCATAGTTCGAAGAGCACACGATCCATTTGATGGTAACTTATACCCGGGCCAAGGCACATAGTTAATTGTAGATGATTGTTCTATTGACAAACATAATCCTTCACAGGTTTCAGTAGGAATTGTATTGTTCTTTTTCTAACTTTACTCACTGTCTTAAATTTTTGAGCGGTTCACGAACACGAACTATTGTTTTTTATGGCGGGTAAAAAATCAAGGGTAGGAAGGGTTGAAGGAAACTTTTGTACTACCAATGTTTCATAAAACATCATTTTTAAATCAAACCAGATAATATTTTCTGCATAACCTTAAATTGTTGCGCATCTAGGTGTTAAAGATTTTTTTATCGAAATCATCAAACTGTACTTCCAAACAAACCCGTTGTAATGAACTTAACTTAAAACTATAATTACATAACTTAGACAACAAACAAAGACAGAGGCCCTACTAGTCATTACAGATTAAACCATGGATTAAAAATGGCATATAATAATAAAAAAAGATTAGCTTAACCTCGAACGGAGCTGCAATCCATAACTCCGAGACCAATCGATTACCATACAATGAAGCCTTACCTATTATTAAGGTATTAGTTTCGACATATCACTAGCTCTGCTCCTTAGGTTTACTCGTTTTTTATCAAACGCTTTTTAAGTTTTGTTGATAACATAAATTATAGGTACATAAAATCTCCAGACAGACAGCAAAGCTTATGTTATGAATGGCCCTACAGTGAACGGGGGTGGGTACCCATAATAAACATACAAAACAACCATGAACTGAGACACAAATGATTGCCCCGACCAGGTCTCCAACCTGGGAGCCACGGCGTACCACCACTGAAGCGCTCGGCCAACATTTTATGTCTCTTTCAGTACCCTTACTAGTGTTTGAGACAACTTAAAATACATTTTAATGACAATTGGTTGAGTAGTCAAGCCTGAAAGCGTGTGAAACAAACAAGTTTAATTTCACATTCATGTTATTAACAAGGACAAAGATATCAGTGCTAGATATATTTAAGAATACAGCAAAACTTTTCTTTTAATTTTTCTGCTTTTGTTATTTTGACATACATTGCGGTGTGCAAACACCGTTCGACACGGTTTCATATGCTGTTGAAATAGAATTAAGACCACCTGATTACCATAGTAATGCATATATAAATGATGATTTGATTTGATAAACAAATAGTACAGTAAAGCCCCGTTTTACGCGAGAAATGCGTTCCAGAGAAAATCGCGTGAAGTAAATTTCGCGGGTGTGTTTTAATGAAATATCAAGTTCAGAATCAAACCACTTTTATTAGGAAATTTTTGACATTTTACTTAGGAAAGAACATAGAAGCCGCTTTTAAAAGGAAATATTAACATTTCTCATTAAAAATAATAAGTAAAGTACTATTTTCGGTTAAAATAACAGTCCAATGTTTTTTTGCTTCCCCTTCATTGCCTTCAACAACAGGGTTCCGCTTTTCGACACCAAAATATATCTTTTTGCGAAGATTTTTCTGTCATAAGGGATGGCAATGACATATCAACCCCGACGCAAAATGGAGGGCATTAACGGTTAATGCGCTGAAAATCAGTATATCCGTTCAAAAGTACATACTTGCTTTTTTCATTTCTGTCGGGATTTATAATTCTTTTTAAAAATAACTAGTCAACTAGGTTTAATTTCTAATCTTTATTTTAATCGACATTAAAGTACGCCCTTGTCGAAACAAATACAATGAATGCATTGACCAACGTAATATTCACCATGTTGTTTGTCAACAACGCCAGACAATAAAACAGTAATTTATTCCAGCGGATCACATCCACAAATCTGCGCATGGACTATCAATAGAGTTGCGTAAGAGACGAGCACGAAATAAGGGCACCAAGGGCTTGCGTACGCGCATGTACGTGGTCTGATATAATTATAGCTGTGAACAATTGAACTGCTAAAGGATTCATGGGCCAAGCTTTCGGTAAGGTTTGTAATGTGTATATATATAGAACGGAACTCGCGGAGACAACGCACCTCAAGACAAGTAACTATTTACGCGAGGTTCCTTGTGTACAGCCAACAGCTCATCAGACTACCACAAAATTTAAAATTTTCTCAATAGATTTTCAACCTAGACTTCAACAACAAAGACTTCAAAGTTAATTGAGGAAATTTGACAATTGCCCGTACTATCCACAACACTTCGTGCAAAAAAAAAGATTTTTGAAATTTCATCATTAAAATCACCTTGTCCTATAATATATCTCTTACAATTATTGTTCAAATATCAATGAAGATTATTTGGACAACTTTCAATTAATATTTGTGTAATTTTGCGAAGAAGATCTTACATACAAATGTTTTAACTATTAATAACGGATTAGTTCTGCGAGGCAACGTTAATCGCGCTAGAGTTTTAATCGGCGCATTTATTTCAAAAGCATTTTCTTTTGCCAACAATAATGAAAATAATGTTATAACACGCCAAGCGCAGAAAGAAACACAATGTCACTGCCGGCTGATGATAAATCATTTCACGTTATTAATGACGTGGCAAAATGAAAATCATTTTCAATTGTACGTAAGTCTTCTGTCATTTTATTTGCATACATTCATCTCTGCATTGTATTTGTAAACTGTATAATCAGATATTTATGGCCCCAAGGACGTATAAATTTAACCCGGTTTTCTAACACGGTGAATAATCTACTTAATAAAGAGGACTTCGAAACGTGAAACTTTGTTCAGCTGTTCTTTATACAGTTTAGGAGATTGCAAAGAAACGGTTTTCGAAAATTAGTCTAATCTTCAAAAACCGTTTCAATATAATTTGATAATAATATGAATGATAATGTTCATTTCGATTGCAATAAGTAATTGGGTGTTTGACTAAATTTACTACAAAATTTTATCAACAGTAAAGAAATTATGCAGAAGGAACAGACAGAATGTTTACAATCAATAGTTTTCTAGATACAGCGATGTGTTCGAGGAGCTGCTACGAGTCGCTGAAAAATGTTCCATACAAAACGGTGCCGAGTTGTGACGTCACAACGTGCAAATCATACTGAAATTGTATGAGCGTTTGGATAAAATATATAATAGCCAAGTAGATAATGCGCTTACGTGCATACTGTCATAATAAACATTGTTATATTTGTTGCCAGTAAGCTAATATTATAAAAACTATAACATTTTTTTGAAAAAGTTTTATGCTTTTTTAAGTTTTCTAATCTTGATACATTTTTTAAAAACATCATTTGCTCCAAAATAAATTTTATTTTGAAAATAAATGATAAAGACTCGCATTTTCAAATGGTGTCAAATGGGAACACCCAAAAATTCCTAATTATGTAATTCCGAATTTGAATATTCCGATTTTTTTTAATTCCGAATTTCACAATCCCGAAGAGTCTTAAATCCGATTTTTCAAAAACACGATTCTTATTATACCGAAAGTCATAAATCCGAAATTTTAATTATTAGACTTTCATTAGTACGAAGAATTTAAAAACCCGCTGTCTTACAAGTCTTAAGGGTGTTACGTCGACGTCGATCGACGGACGATCGTTTGGTGTGGCAATACCCTTAATAATCACTGGAGGGATATCAGCCTCTCCCAACTCAGGGGTGGTGTCAGACAATTGTGGCCTACATCACGCCTACTGCGGGTTAGCGGACTACACATACCTTCATATAAATGTATTATTTTATTATTTTAGTACTATTACAAAGTCAGGGGTGGCGTCAGACAAGGGAGCCCTTTCGGACGCATATTTTTTTTTATCATAATGTATCACTGCCATAAGCTTCACTTACTCTAATTTTCTTTATCATAATTTTATACAGCATAAATGTAAAGGACATAACTGTTAGACGCCTAAAGATAAATTATCATAAAATACAAAACGCATAATAAAAGTATCCATAACCTCTAAAGTCATAATCGTTAAGTAAGAAAAAATCTTTTGGTGCCTAATTTATCAAGTATAGATCATATGTTGAGTCTTGAAAGTAAAAATAAATAATATTATGTGCGACGGCGAGCGCAGCGAGGAGGATCAGGTTAGTCAGTATGTAGGTCATGCCAAAAAGTGACTTGCAGGTGAATAGTAAATAATAACATTAGACCAAGATTATTTAAGAAATGATGATGATGAATTGTAAACAATCATCTCACTATAATCAAAATATATAACACAATAATACAGACCCGAATTGGAACCACGCAACATTTCTGTCCCGTCCTAGAGTGTTTTTATAAACCCGAAAGCGTGGAGGGAGGGAAACTACGAAATGAGACGCACCCGTTCAATTGGGTTAGGTTAGGTATGTATGTAGTTAATACACGTGAGAGCCGAGCGAGCGAAGCGAGCGTGGTGCGGCAGCACTCGGCGAAGTGCCAGGACCCAATTAAGTGCCATTTCCAGCTTTTCACGAAAAGCGACTTTGGTTCAATTTGGTTCAAACAAACATCACGTCTGTCCCTTCAGAAGTTGTCATTGTGAGAAGTTGGCATTTTGCGAAGTTGGCATTATGAGATAAGAGGGTTTTCTTCATCTAATTTGAATGTAACTTTAGGTGTGAAAATAGGTGGCGGTGTTGCATTTACACATACGTAATACTGACTGAACCACGTTGCTATATCGTCTGTAACAACCAAAGAAGTGTAAAACTTTTTAGGTTATTAATTTTACAGTCCATTTATTTTTGTCAAATTATGGTATCTATATGTATGACTTGTCAACTTTATGCCATAGCGTGAGATGCCAATAAATGTTATGATAAGTAATCGTTATTGTAAAACCATTTATGCCTGAACATTTAATGCTAATATATTATTATTATAAATGCACTTATGGGAGAATAAAGTATGCCTTATGATTTATTATGTAAATCAACAAACAGTATGCCAAAAAACGTTATGCAGCCTTATAATATGCCAATTAAATTTATGCATCCCAATACGGACCCGTCAGACAATTGTAGGCCATCACGCCTACTGCGGGTTGGTAGACTACACATACCTTCATATAAATGTATAGGTGAATGGGATTATTGTACTACTATTATCAACTCAGGGGTGGCGTCAGACAATTATAGGCCATCACGACTACTGCGACGTCGACTGCTCTGTTCTGCCATCGATCGATTGGTGTGGTATATTTTAAAAATTATAATCGTAATCTCCTGTCCGACAAATTAAAATTAATAAGGCACATTTTGAAATTATACAAATTAGGCGCGACGACGAGCGAATCGACAAAAAGGGATTTGCATTTCAGTACATAACTTATATACTCAAGAAATAACTCGGTACAAAAAACTAAATAAACTTTCTCATTTCCAGCTGACTACTTGAATGCTCGAACGTATAAATTGATGTGCTCATGCAGTTTTACAAGGCATTTGTTATTGCAACTAATATTATTCGGAATTTTGATATTCGGGATTCGTATTTATGATATTTCGGATTATTGCTGATTCGGATTTTTTATGGTTCGGTATTTTCAAATTCGGATTTACGTTAGAATTAGGGTTTACGTTAGAATTAGAATTTACGTTAGAATTAGAATTTGGGGCCAGAAGGGCTTCAAGATCGGCTGACAGTCTGGTGGATGAGTACGCTTACGCATTCCTAGGCCTAGCGACTGTGAACTTCGAATCTAAGACAGGAGAGTAGTATATGAGACTGAATCACGAACTAGAGGATTGGGATGGGTTTCGGAGCGTTTGAAGAACGCTTCGGAGAGTGTTTTGAGGTGTTGTTGTACTGTAGGCAGTTCAAGATCTCTGAGCAAGTCCGCGTTACGCACGTACCACGGTGCGTTTGTGGCCCTGCGGCAAAAGCGGTTTTGAACTACCTGCAGTTCCTGCAGGAGGGAGGGTTTGGCGTGGGCAAAGATTGGCGAGGCATATGTCATGACGGGTCTAACGCAGACCTTGTAAAGTGTACGTTTGTTTCTGAAAGACATTTTACTTTTTCTACCTAACATACTATTTAGTAGTGACGGGCGAGTTTCGAAACTCTTTCGACGTGTGGCTTAAAAGAAAGCGTCGGATCTAACGTGACGCCTTAGTATTTAGTACTGCGCTTCCAGGGGATAGGAATGCCTAACATTCGAACGTGGGGATCGCCAGCGGGACGACGGCGTTTGTGGTCGAAGCGCATCGCAGAACTCTTTTCAGGGTTCACATCGATGCGCCATTTTTGAAACCATACACCAAGGGCGTTTACGGCCTTTTGGAGTCTGGTTATACAGTGCGGAACACTGTGGCCTTTGGTATAGAGTGCGGTGTCGTCGGCAATGAGGGCGAGTTCGACGCCTTTCGGCGGGATGGGAATGTCGTTGGTGTACACGGTGTACAACAGAGGGGCGAGGACTGAGCCTTGAGGGACTCTAGCCTTTATGGGACGAGGCGCGGAAAGCGTGCCTTCATGTTTAAATCGAAACGTACGGTCTGTGAGAAACGACGCGATTAACCTGACTAAGCGATCCGGTAAGCCTATTTTGTAGAGTTTATAAACGAGACCACTGTACCAGACTTTATCGAAAGCCTACGCTACGTCAAAGAAAACCACGACTGTTTTATAACGACGCGGATAGAAACCGTCAAGTATGTACTCGACGATTCGATGGACTTGCTGAGGGCAGGAGTGCTTAGCGTGAAAGCCGAACTGATGGGGAATAATGAGGGGATCGCCATCCGTCGGAAACAGATGGTTCCGCATTCGAGCGTGTATGACTCTCTCGAGAAGTTTAGACATACGAAAATCAAATGCATATTGATTTTCGTAATTATAAACGTTCGGAATTTTGAAGTTTCGAAGAAGAAAAATTCGGAATTATGAAACACGGAATTTTCATTTTCGGAATTATGAACCATTCGGTGTTATAAAATTCGGAATTTTGAAATTCGTGATTATGACTTATCGGAATTAAGTTTTTCGGGTTTATGTAGTGTACCCGGTGTCAAACACACTACAGAAATCTTAAAATTTTCAAATCTTTTAGACATCGACTTGTTTTAAAATTTGAAATTATTTGTTTTCCAAGGATCATAGTGAAGTTGAAATTCAAGCACCTACTCCTTATACAATCAATAATATTTAAAAAGTTCTGATCTAATTGCATAATATATGTACTATAATTGATTTGTGACGTAATATTTAAAAATATTTTTTATGTTCATTTAATTCATAGTGGCATTTTTGTAGTTAGACGTACACCTTCATACTCATCGTTCTAAAGGGAATCGAACTTAAGTATGTCTGATTTATGTTGCTACACTTAAATGGAAAAAGCATTGAAAACCAGTTTTACCAGCTACGGTCGTAGTAAGCCGGAAGCGAGACATCGACACTAGACCGTATTTATTATAGTTTTAAATATTTCCTCTAAGATAAAAAAAAAAAGTAACAAGTTATTTTTAATACTACATACCCTTATCTTGCAGGATAATATACTGAGGATCGCTAATTTTTGCAAACTCAACAAATTAGACTTAAATATACAAAAATGTTTGGTTATAAGTTTCTCACGTAAAAAAGAACACATTGAATTCAACCACTGTATCCCTTACACCGTGTAAGTACGACCAAGAACCTAGGTATCTTGATTGATAGGGTTTCATTTCAGCATTATGTGGATGAAGTAGCCAAAAAAGCAATGTCAGTTTCATAGACCGCAACAGTGGCGCTTCCACCACCATGATGCCAATTAAAATTTTAGAGTATGCCAGTCAAGCATGGGATTTAAATTATCAGACACACTTGTCTAGACTAGAAAAAGTTACAAGATAGCGTTGCTATACATTTAAAATTCCTGAATATCAGAATCGCCGTGCAGGATTCCACCTACTCCCTTTAAAGACTTGTCGAAGTATATAAGACTTACGATGTTTATATAAAATAGCCCAATCAAAGGCATGACTGTAAAGTAAAAGAAGATTATAAACGTGTTATATATAAATGTAATATATATAAAATATAATTTATAATGTATTTGTAGATAAGTATGTCTGTCAGCAAGAAGTATTGAATTAGAATTATGTAACGAGGAAGGAACTGACTTCTGAAGCATACAATTCATAGGTCTGCGTAGCAATGTTGCCAGTCAGAGATTGCATTCTCTTGTATTTACGAATTTTGGAAAATAAAGATTTATAATTATTCCTATTAAAGGTTGATTGTCCTGAGCTGTTATCCAAGTTACGTTCAAAAGTCCCACCTCGTCATTGCCACCCTGGAAGGCTACTTAATGTTCCAGGCACGAGCACCGCCGCGCTGGCAAACTATACAACGAAGACAGTAGTCGCAACTGCGCTGGTTTGGAGTTAGTTTGTGATAGTTTCTCTACTGATGGAGTCATGATTCAAGCTTTTACTGAAGTATTGTCTGTATGTGTTTATATACGACTGTTTTCTTTATATCAGCTAAAATGTGGGGTCTTGTATGTGATATCATGTGACCTAGGTAGTTACTATTGTTTCATTGACTGTAAGCACCCCTAATAAATGAAAAATAAATTAAATAATTTATAATTCAGGTTGAAGATGTTTTGAAGGCTTTGCATAAGCTAACAAATTCTCCTACAAAAATCTAGGAGCTCCAGTACCATCAAGTTTATACATATTTAGAATTATACATATATAGGGTATTACGTAAAACTTTTCACAACTATAACATTTAATCAATTTTTACGATAAACTTGTCTTATTATTATATAACTGGTCCAAAAGGCTTTCATTTATTTATACTCTTAGAACCGTTAAAATGTAATGTCTCTCTTTCTATTTCTATTGAACTGATAGAGACATAAAGTGATATTTAGCCCAATACTAGTAAACTCGAGCTACGCAAGTGGACCTTTTTAATTTTTTTGGCAATAGTGTTCCCTTACTTTCTGTTCAGATGACACACACAACCATCAACATTGCCCAAGGTGCCTTTACAGCAACAGCGAAGCGAGCCCGCCGTCCTCCCAACGCAAGGTCATACGGCGACCTTGGCAGCAAAAACAAAATGTTATCCAAAACAGAAACTTATTACATCCATTCAAATAATAGGCACATTTTGTTCGCTCATTCATTTGTATAATAAAATCAGAGAAATAGTGTTGAAGAAATGCTTTGTGTAAATTTATAGCAAAAACATGGATCGCAATTCTCGCACTCGCAACTCGTGGGAGTTAGAGATATTGTAGGAACTTTATGGAGCATATCACAATGTGATATAAAGATATGCACACAGTTTACAGGTTTTCTATTGTAGCAACTTGGCTAGGGCATAAGGGATGTCAAACTCGAAGTTTACGCGATATGGGCTCCATCAGCGGTGGAGATGAATACCACTGGAGACTTACATCTCGAATCTGACGATATAACTAACGTCACTGAATGAGAATTAAGCTAATTGAACGTTACTTAAACTTTCTCCTGTTTTGCGAAGTATTGAATAAACAACTTATAAAAAATTGAAGCGTTACAATGCAGCGAGTAATTTGTTAAAACATAAAATCCGCTACTGACAGGAGATATGCTCAACTTCAAACAGCTCAACCGATTTCTGTCAATCAAGACTAAGAACACTCTCGATTCGTTGAACCCGCTAAATCGGCCCCTACGTATCAGAGACCCAATGCCAAATTCAAATGCAAATATTTATTTCTCAACATTGACAATTACTTTCTTATTGACGCCAAATAAAACATGACTCTACCACCAGAAGAAGAACTGGCTAGAAACTTCACGCGTATATTTTTTTCAAGATTTTTAAGTTTTTCAAGGTTAATAACGTAAATTTCTACCCACAGTTACATAATTACTAAAATTGGTATGCGACTCGGAAACAGTTTATTTTCTAGTTTTCTCCTACTTTTCTGTACTCCTGACTATAAGTATCCCCAATTTATTGATGAACGGTTCAGGAGCTTCTAATATAAGATCATTTCCGATCAGACGACCGAGTAGCGTAGCGGTTAGTAGCCCTGCCTCATACGCCGAGGTCCCAAGTTCCAGCCTGGCCGGGGCATTCGTTTGTGTGATGAACATAAATGTTTGTTCTCGGATCATTGTTGTTGTTGATGATATATGTATGTTTATTGTGGGTTCCCCCCCAGTTCACAGTATGGTCATCCATCACAAAAGCTCTGCTCACTTTGGGGCCATACAGAAGGTGTGACTGTCTGGGGATTTATTACATATATTATTATTATTTATTTTTCGATTGCATCACAGATTATAATTGTAGATGTTGTCACCGAGCTGTCAACATAGTTTTGTACTCAGGTAATTACCGATTAATGCACGCGGTGCTGAATCAATTACCATTTAATCAAACTAATATTTATAAGACAAACTGTGACAAACAAAACCATTTATAGTGTATGAAACAATATATTAAATTATTCATTCCTCATCGTTATGAAATGCTAGTTATAGGTCCAAGAATCTATTTATTTAATGGCAATATTTTGTCGGCCGTCATCTAGAAATGTGCGTGTCATTTTGACAGTTTACAAGCTTGGAAATGTACAATTTTGTTGTAAAGCTGAAGAGTGCGTTGAAAATGCTAGAACACACTAATCACCGCAATTACCAATTCAGTTTGAAAACTTATTTCTCCGTTCATTGAAGTGTGTAAAGCGGGCGGACAGGCTAGTTTAATTAATACATATATAGAACGTTCAATTGAGATGTTTGGAATTTACAGTATTTTTTAATAATCACTAATCTAATAACCTGTAGCTTTAATAATATCGGTAAGTAATATTCAAAATAATTGTTTCATATAATAATAAATATAAATCCCCAGCAACCACACAAACTGTGTGGCCCCAAAGTAAGCAGAGCTTGTGTCATGGATGACCGTACCATATAAACATGTTTTATAAATATACCTTTTTGTTCGGTAATAGGTATAATAAAGTTTCTTTGTATTCAAATACTAAGTGTTTGTTTTAGTTAGTATTTGCTGTTAAAAAAATACTAATAAATAGGTACATGCTTTTTTCCAAAATTAGTGTACATTTTAATAAAATGGCAACATTTAAACTACTTTATCCTTGTCCTTTCTATTTCTACATTTACGTCGTTAAATTTTTATAAGGCGAGGGAAAAGTCGATGACATTTCAGCAACAATGGCGCTTCTAATTGCAGCCAACAGTCGCGTTACTCAATATTGTAATAAGAACACCTACAAACCTCTTCCACCTCATCTACTGGAGAGAAGAAGTGTCCAAAACTAGTCGCTCGTTTTTGAAAAGTTCTTGTTTTCTTTTTGTACGAAAATGTCGGACGGCAAACACATGTATTTCATCCGATGTTTCTTCTTCTCCCGCTGAATGTCCGTTCCTGACTCATAGCTTAATGCGAGCGGACTCGCGGGCCTCGGCTAGTGTTCAATACGAAATATGCGCAGTAAAATTCATACTTAAAAATATAATAAATATTCTACGTTTTTGTTAGCATGTTCAATTTAAATATTTTAACTGAATAACATATTGAACTCAAGACACAATAAGGATAAATGTTAATTTGAGTTAGTTTATTTTCCTGGTTTGATAATAATTGTTGGAACTCAATATATTGAACGGAATAATTAATTTATCACTGCGTTATTTGCGTAATTTTTTTCATGTAGGACGATGCGTGCTTTATTATAATAATTCTGTATTTTTAAGAGGCTATGCCAACTTATTTGGCTTTATATATAAATACTGGTTCATCTACCCACATCTGGCTGTGCCGGTTATACAGGCAGCGCCACTTTTTAAGCCACGAGACACTGGATGCGTTGCAAAGATAAATCCTGAACATCAAAAATAAGTAACTACATTCAAATGTAGATTGCCAGTAGAGTGCCTTTGACAACATCTCGCCGGGGGCTGAACTGCAAGTCTTCCGTATTTCGACCGCCGTAATAATCACGTTCACGTGGCGGTGTTCCGGTCAAAGGAAATGGACAGCCGCTGCGATTACTGGAACAAAGGCAATTTGAACTGAAGCCTTCGGTCAGCAACGCGTCATTAGTCGGTAACATGACGACCGAGTGGTGTAGTGGTAAGTAGCCCTGCCTCATAAACCGAAGGTGCCAGGTTCGAGTCCTGGCCGGGGCATTCAATTGTGTGATGTACATAAATATTTGTTCTCGGGTCATGGTTGTTTATATTTATATATGTATGTTTATTCTGGGTATTCGCTGTATGGTCATCCATGACACAAGCTGTGCTTACTTTGGGGCCATACAGTTGATTGTCAGGGATTTAAAAAAATAATAATAATAACAATTACTCTTAATAAATAAGTTTAGTTATTTATATGAATATACTTTGCTTTAACATAAGCAGGCACCCTCCGCGGGGAGGGAGGCGGTAAATGCATCATGCATACCTCGTAGCCGGTCTGCAGGGTGATGTGGGACTCACCGGAGTGACACCTACCCACTAAAAACTGCCTTCACGGCTGTGACAAGGGATTGCTAAGCAGCCTGCATGGGAGCGATACCCGATCAGGGAAGCGGGTGCGCGAGCGGGGGACCCTAGCGGGTCAGCTGCTGTGAATCTAATGGCACTCATGGTGATAGTGTAGGATTGGGGGTTGATTCGGCCTGGGCAGCCAGAAGCTGGTCCAGATTTGCCGAGACCTGATTGGTAAGGCTCAAGTCATTTGTGCACGCGGACCTGTGTGCGTGAAGCTCGTGTACAGCAACTGTGTGTGCGGGATAAAAACGTACAGATAGTGCCTCGGATGATAGCGGAAGATGGCGGCTGCCACACAAAGTTACGCACACATAAGGTGAACCATCTATAATGTTATTTCATTGGAGGAGCCAATGCGACATGCAAACCACGAGCTGTTTTATTTTAAACTCTGTTACTTTTATCTTCGAAAAAATAGTGTAATGAATGATTTTGGTGGGTACTTGGTCTTCATGTTACGAGCATGTCCCAAAGTCAAGTAACTTTAGAATGCTTAATGACATAACTTAGGTTTGAGGGTGTTCGTCGTCTGGATACTTGGGGGGAGGGAGACTTGCCGAGCTAACAGATGCAGTTAATAATTATTTTGTATAGACATAAAGAGACATTTAAAAGTTTCTTGCCAGTTCTTCTTCACGAGGGTCGTGCTTTATTTGACGTCAATAAGAACAAATAATTGTCAATGTTGAGAAATAAATATTTGAATTTGAACCTAATTCCATTATACTATACGTACTGAGTGTAGGTACTATTCATTAATTTAAGTGGTCACCACCTCGTTGCACCCGCCCCCCTAGGTATAGAAGATGGAGGCGGCATATGGTCAAGTTTTATATATCTCAGGCATGTTGCTCAGAGGTAGCGATGTGTCTTAAATACAGGAACAATTATTCAATTATCTTTCGACAAAACTGGGGTAGTATGTCAATAAGAAGCAATTACAAATTGGTCAAAATTAAGTTTAAGATAACACCGGATAATGAGGTAATCTTAAATCATTTCAAAAATGTCCATTTTATTATTATATGCAGTGAAAATATTGAAGAAAAAAATTAATTTAATTTACTACCTTTCTTTTTGTTTTTTATTGAAAAAGGATGAGACGTTTGTCTTCTATCTCACCTGATGGAAAGTGACGATGAAGACGAAGGTGTTACACGTCTATCCACGAGATACCTATTCACTCGACGCTTGAAAGAACTAGGACTATAGTTTTCTGGAAAAACAGACGCAGGCAGTTCATTCCACACCTTGGCGACCCGCACCAAAAAGGAACTATCGAAGCGTTTGGTAAGACTTCTTGGGATATCTACCATGAAGGGATGGAAGGTCTGTCTGCGTCTAGTAGTCCGATGCAAGAAGGGTGTGGGTTCAACCTGACCAAAAAGAGCATTCGCGCACTCTCCAAAATGTAATCTGTAGAAGACTGCTAAACTGGCAACTTTCCGACGATGGTCGAGGCATTGCAGTTTTTTGGTGGTGAGGTCAAAGTTGTTAATAATTTTTCGGGCTCTTCGGTCAACTGCGTCCATCGCTTCGAACTTGAGCTGTATACAAATTAAGTAGCTGTTCAGGGCTGAAGTACCGTCGGACCTTCGAGATGATTCCCAACTTCTTTGAAGCAGTTTGAGCCATGGACACAATTTGTTGCCCGAAGTTTAGTTGGGACGACATAGTTAAGCCCAGAAGCCCTAGGTGGTCGGTTAAGGGAACAGAAACATTTTGGAAAGTGGGCGTTAGGTCGAAATTGCTCTTTTTCGCGGAGAATAAACACGCCTGTGTTTTCGACGGGTTAAATTTGACCAAGTTGGACTCGCCCCAATCGGACACTTTCTTTAAGGCCAAATCCACCCGCTTAATCATGGACTCTCTCAAAGCCCGGATTTCTTGAGGACTCGCTCGCGCATTGGACATGTATCTCTCTACAGCGGTGCTGTCAGAATAACCAATAATGCCTGGGGTTAGCAGGTCGTTAATGTGCAGCAAGAATAGGGCGGTAGCACAAGATATGAACGCTTCGACTTGTTATGTCACGTGCTCCATATAAAAAAGTTTAATTTCATCTAGCACTATAAATAATAACAATTTCTATTTAAAATTACAAAATAAAAATTTTTATTCCTTATAATTAAAAGTCTATCTCAAAACAGGCTCTACTCAAAATTAAAAATGTGTTACTGTAAAAAAGCTCATAATATTTCGATATTGAATTCAAGATTTTGAATGTTACAGGTTAACAACCTTTGATTGAACCAGTTCATTCCAGTTTACTGTACCAAGTTTGCGGAAATTAGCTCTACTCAGTAGTTCATCCGTTAAACAGGGTTTTGTTGGTTTGGTAATCATTTACATCTTATATTCATAATAAATATATACATGAATGAATATTCACATTCCGGGGTTGTTAGTTCAATGGTCTCAGGAACTTGGTCTTTAGCTCAACTTTAAATAAAAAAACGAAGATAATTGCACAATGAAATACAGGTGAGTGAGTTTGTGTAGCTCGAAAATAAACGCAATAAATTAATATATTTTACCGCGAAATAAATCTTTGTTACAATTAGTTGAACTCTTCTTCTTTGTAATCGAAAGAACAGAAAACTCAAAGCTTTCGAGTGACGGGTCGCTTACTTGCCTGTTGTATGGTTGAGGAGGGCGGTGGCTGGCTCCCGCGGTAAGCGCGCGAACGGGTGCCGCTTGAGGGTGTTCGTCGTTTGGATAGTTTGTGGGAACGAATTTTGCCGAGCTAACAAATACATATAAGAATCACTTGGTACAGACGGCACCCGTTCACGAGTTAACGCGGGATCCAGCGATCGCCCTCCTCAACCATATTAAAGTGATCGGCTCAATTCGCTAGTCTCACCAAACCCGCAACGGTATTGGGCGTGCAGCATTTTTGCCGAACGTTCCATTTTGCCGCCCGACATTGCAGATTGAAGCCGACCCGGATATTCGGGTAGTACCCCTAAAGGAATCTACAGTATTGAAGATGTAGCCTAATCTCTTGATTGAATGCTCACATCGGTTCGCATCTTGCCCGGAGCGACATACAGAAAAAAATTTTGTGATGTAAAATCAATCAAGTAATCTAAAATAAATATCTATAATCCCTTATAAAAAAAAAACAAAAATGCTTTGAAATATACATTTTTTTTATTTATTTATTTAAGGTCGCTTTTTAACAACAAGGTCATTAGCGACCACAGTAAACAATTAAATAAAGTTATGCAAGTAAATCATTTTATAAATTTTAGAGTATTGTGACATTCATCTTGGCTTAAACAATATTTTAAAGTATTAGGTAGATTACATAAGTGTTTCTCATTATCATAAGCTGGACATTCCGTTAAAATGTGCGATACAGATAAATCCATCCCGCATTTGCATTTGGCTTTGACACCTTTAGTGATTAAGTGGATGTGAGTGGTATTAGTATGACCAATGCGCAGTCTTGTGATTATCACTTGGTCTCGTCTAGAGCGAAATAACAATGGGGATTTATCAAAAACAGAATCTCTTACATTGTGTAGTTTACTTGTATTATCAGCCTTCCAATCAGCATCCCAGAGAGATTTAACTTTAAATTTAATGTGTTTTTTTACATCAGAAATATTTGAGTAGATGGATGAGTTTATCACATTATCTTTTGTGGCATTTTTGGCTTCACTATCCACCCTTACGTTACCGGTTATACCTTGATGACTCGGGATCCATATTATTTCAAATTCATAATTATTTCTTGTTAAATATACCATTTTATCTCGAATTGCAATAACTAAGGGATCTAAATTTTTTTAATTTTGTAGTGCTAGTAAACAAGACTTTGAATCTGAATAAATAACATATTTTTCTATACTAGGTTCACAACTTATAAGATCTAATGTTTTGAGTATAGCCGTAGCTTCACAACTAAAAATTGTACTGAAATCCATCAACCTATACCGGAAAACGTTACTACCAGATACAATAGCACAACCAGATCTACCATTCATAACAAAACCATCAGTGTAAAATGTTTTACAATATTTATTTTTATCATTAATTTCTAGAAACAACTTTTTAAACATAAATTGTGGGGTATTACTTTTTAAATTATTTGCTAATTCTAAGTTAATTGGAAATTCTAAATTTTCCCACGGGCCAAAAGATGGAACCTTTTTTTAAACAAGGTTGGAAATTTGAAGTTTATATCATTCATATAGTATAGTTATAAGCTCTAATGCGGAATGGTTTTGGAAGGTTTTGTTGAAAATGGTATTCTAAATCAGCTGCTGAAGGCATCGTAAAATAATTGTAAATGGGATGATTTGGCTGCGCTAGAATATTTATTGCGTACATCAGAACTAGGCTTTTTCTTCTATATTTAAGTGGTATTTCTCCAGCTTCCGGTAAAATGCTCATCACAGGACTAGTTTTAAATGCTCCAATACTAAGTCTGAGTGCTGTGTTTTGAATGCTTTCTAATGATTTGAGGATTTGCGGGTTTGCGGAATCATATATTACCGAACTGTAACCAATCTTTTGACAAATTAATGCGTTATAAGTATTTACTAAACAATTCCTATCAGAGCCCCAGGTTAAAGAAGATAGAGCTTTTATTATGTTTAATCGTTTGTAACATTCAAATTTTAATATATTGATGTGTGTGCTCCATTCCATTTTATTATCAAAAGTTAATCCTGAAATTTTTAAATTATTAACTTTTCTAATTGTATGGTCATCTAAGGTAATATTTTTATGACAAGCTTGCTTTTTCTTTTTTGTAAAAATTATAAATTTAGTTTTATTTTTAGAGAATCTAAATCCAGATGATTTGGACCAGTTTTGGAGATTATCAAGTGTATTTTGAGGTAGATTCAGAGTATACATTTTTCCATCATAATGAGTAATTAAAGAATAAACAACCAGACAGGCGAGTAAGTTCTGACGTGACTAAGTACACTTAGCGTTTAGTACATCGGTGTTGGATCAGCTGTACAATGTGTAAACAAAACGAGGTTGAAGCTTTAGGACGCTATTAATATGTAAATTTTAATACGGAGAACATTAAAACGAAAAACGCTAAATATTCAGTTTGAACTCACGTGATTCATCAGATTTACATAACGATAAAAAAACTCAAGAAACAAGTCATCTTTTTTGGTCATCATTTTGAAGTAGTAATAGAGTTTCTTTTGACAAGATTTCGTCTGGGGCTGAACTGCAAGTCTTCCCTATTTTGACCGCCATAATAATCACGTATTGGGCGCTCGTTTGCCGCCTATCAATACAGTCAATTGAAATAAGATTGTCCGTCCGTTCATGCCCCAGTCACAGAGCTGTTACCGAGATGATAGATAATAGGTCTTTACCTATGAAACTGCCGTTTTGCCGTACTGGCCATTTCAAATGAAAATATTTTTTTTTTTTACTGATAATTCTAATTTCAAATTAATTTTATTTTACAAACATGGAATTCTTTTTCTAAAATCGTCATTTGTTTAATAGTTAGTGTTTTGTTTTCAACGCATTCGAACATTTTTCGTCATCATGGATAAGTTAAAAATTCGAGTAATTATGGAGTATGAGTACCGTCGTGGCAGCAAAGCGGCACGCAACATCAACGACGTTTACGGAGCGAACACTACAAACGAACGCACCATCCGTTATTGGTTTACCCGCTTCCGTTCTGGAAATTTTGACCTGAAAAATGAACCCCGTGGTCGTCCGAAAACTTTGGTCGACAATGACGAATTAAAGGCAATTGTGGAAGCTGATGAAACTCAATCCACGGCTGAATTAGCAGCAGCTTTCGACGTTAGCATCAAAACAATATTGGTCCATTTGCGTCAAATTGGCAAGGTAAAAAAGCTTGACAAATGGGTACCCCACGAACTCAATGACTGCCAGCGCGAAGTACGCGTGTAGACGTGCCTTGCACTGCTCAGCAGGCATACAAATGAAGAAATTCTGAACCGCATTGTTACTTGTGACGAGAAATGGATCCTGTTTGACAATCGTAAGCGCTCAGCAAGTTGGTTGGACCCTGGTTCAGCACCCAAACAATGCCCTAAACGAAAACTTACCCCTAGAAAAGTGATGGTCACTGTTTGGTGGTCTAACGCGGGTGTAATTCATTACAGCTTCTTGCCAAACGGGACAAGCATTACTGCAGATGTGTACTGTGAAGAACTGAACACAATGATGGAGAAGCTCGCACGTCTCCAACCAGCTTTGGTCAATCGTTCGGCTCCACTGCTCCTGCACGACAACGCGCGACCTCATACTGCACGGCAGACGGTCTCCAAGCTACAAGAGTTGGGGTTGGAAGTTCTCCGTCATCCGCCGTACTCACCAGACCTTGCGCCTTCTACTTTTTCCAGAATTTGGATAACTTCTTGGCGGGAAAAAAATTCAATACCCGAGAGGCAGTACAAAATGCCTTTGAAGAATTTGTTGCCTCCCGTCCAGCTGATTTCTTCAAGAAAGGCATCAATAAGCTACCAATGCGTTGGCAAAGATGCATTGATTGCATGGGTGATTATTTTGTATAATAGAAATAAAAAATATATAAAAAAATTACGCTTCATTTATTTCGTGAAAAACGGCAATTTCATAGGTAAAGACCTAATATATAAAAAAATCTTTATTAAATTAATAATTATTTTTAATAATTACTAAATCAATGTAAAGCAGCGGAAAAAATGTTAATAAAAAAAGAGATCTTTTTGTTTTTACTCACTGGCACATGAATAGATAAACGGAACAGAGACAAAGCTTCATACAACCGCACGAATCGGTTGCACTACAACAATCGGTTGCACTGTGTGTGTGACCACTGGCCGCTTGTCACGTACGCGGCGAGACTTGTCAAAAGGCACAGCCAGTTGACAATATCAGGGTCATTGCGACGCACATTGTTTGTTTTGTTAGTTGCAAGTTTAAATACTTTAATGTAAAAACGTGGTATTTTTATAATGGTTGTTTACTGTACTGTGTGTATGAATAATACTAGAAAAAATTTAATTTAATTGCTCGAGCAAAAGTTTAACGAATTTTTCGATCTTTAAATAAATACTGTCAATATTTGCAATGAAATACTTAAACGCATTAAAGATTGTTAATTTGATACCATGTGAGTGTTCCCATTTAGATTACTTAAAAAAACTATATGTTAGATTCAGAATTTACCACACCATCAAAAGAACAATAAATTATGAAAAAACAAAAATTATAAAACGAAAATTATAGAGTTAATAATTTGTGAAGTATTCTATTATATTGAATAATAAAACTATTTAACAAATATTTTGTTTAATTTATCCTAACCGATTGTGACAACCCTACCAAAATAGGAACAATTTTTGACGTTCCTAAGAAGCTTTGTCTCTGTTCCGTTTATCTACTCATGTGTCACTGCGTGTTAACTAGGGATGCAACATTACTCATAAATAACATCGATATTAGATCTTCCATATTTTCAAAAGTGAAGTAAACATTAATGTTAACAAAAAAAATATTCCTGAAGAAACAAAAAAACCGACGGCCTAAGCACTCATTCAACTAACCTTTTTTGATGTCCCTGTAAAAAAATTGTACCTTAAAATTGTATGATATATACTTACCTATTTTGTATTATGTATATTTGGAATGGGTTTATTAGTTTTCATCACCCCTATAGTTTACATTAAAAGTATATTTTTCTAACCGCCCCTCCATATTTTTTTTTCACGGACGCCTTATTGTAATTTTATACACCCTATGATGTCACACCAACAGTTAAGACGAATCTAATGATACCTCATATGTTGAAATCCGTCCAGCCGTTTAGGCTACAGAGGGTGCCAAAGAAATATATATACATACGCTCGAAAAACATAACCCTTCTTCGGGCAATTAGGTAAAAATATTAAAAGCTGGGATAATCAGAGTTATCAGTCAAAAGGATAAAAGGAAGTGGAAGTATGTGAGGTTTGGGAAGTATGTCAGAATTGTACAAAATTACAATTGTCCTCTGGAATTCTGGCTGGAGTATGGATATGGAGATTAGCTTTCCCATGAATAGATTTTACATGCCACAATATTAGATATGGAAACATTAAAATTATTCTTTTACAGTTTTCTACCCTCACTTAGTGACGGGTCACAAAAAAGCATTAGTTATAATAGTTGCAAGTTGCAACATATAAACAAATACTTAGTCTAGCATTTTTCTATAAGAGTTCTGAACTAAAGTTCAATGCTTGCTTTCTCTGTATGACTCGATGGTCTTTCTTTAAGCTTTAAAACATATTTTTATATTATACAATAAGTATTATTATCACTTCAATTATTTCTTACAAAGTTGTCCCTAAAACACATTGTTTTCCTTTCCTACATATTTATGGGCATGACAAATGTTTAAAAAATAAAAAGATAGACCATAACTTCATTAAGTGGTATGACTTAATACCTACACGTGTATGGAGTAGTGTTTATACATTCCTTTAGGGTTGCGAGTTCGATCCCCGCCCGGAACAAATATTTTAATGGTGAACGTTATGTTTAGAGGTTATGAAAATAATTAACAAATACTTGTTAAACCTGTCAATCTTTCCCTTTCCTATACGTGTAACGTGCTGGGGCACGGCTCCATAGGCAATCGGGCCATCCTCTTTAAATTTTGACGACATTTATAGTCTACCACGTCTGAACACTGTGGGCGGGACACTTTACACGTACCATCGAAATAATTTCTTTGGTGTGCGGTTTGTCACTGTGTTTGTCCTACTCCTGTGTTTTTTAGAAACGATCTCTGAATATAACAGTAATAAGTCCCCAGATGTATGATATACACGTACAAACAACCGTGACCCGAGAACAAACATCTATGTTCATCACACAAATGAACGCCCCGTCCGGGACTCGACCTGTAGACCGCCGGCGTATGAGCCAGGGCTACTAACCACTACGCCACTCGGTCGTCAATAACCCAGTAAAGGTTAAAGAAAAGGTTATATTTTCATGTAAACAAATGCTGGCAACTCAGACAACTCAGTCTTGGCCACTTAGAAAAAAAAATGCCATCAAAGTTTTAGTCTTGTATACTAAATTAAATTTATCAGGCTTAGGTACTGAACGTGCTCTGCAAGGAAACCTCTCAGCTTTGAGACAATATTTAAAACAAATTCATCAGTTTATTATCAGTGACCTATAAATAAACCGTAACTTCCCTACGCTAAAAGGTAAATATTTCCCTCCAAATTAAAGTTACTCAATACAAAGTATAACCCACGAGAAATGCAAGACAAACAGCACACAGATAATGTAACTGTGCCATGCTGCTTATCACATGAAGTCAGCCGGTAAACAGCCAATAGGGAAGCAGATAAATTAGCATAAAACTGCGCACGCGTGTCTGTAGTTGGTCAATAGAATGTTACATGCGCGTACGACGCGTTCAGGTATTCCGAACAGAACTCTGCAATGCACCGCGAATGAAATGATGTACCTTCTACTAGTTGGAAATTTATTACATCATAACCGTGGGTTCCAAACCCACTGATGGGTAATAATCTAAACGATATCCGTCACGTTTTCTGTTATGTAAATCTTTATAATTATTACAACGAGAAAATATTTGTTCGTTTGTTTGTTTGTAAAAACATGCTTTCAAAATTCAGAAGATACAGTCTCCAGGAATTATTTGATTTCCAGGCTTTATTTGATCCTCAGAGGAACAGAGGTTACTTGTGTGAAACTCTACTTAGTATTCTTCTCCTTCATGCTACTTCTTACCATTATTGATAATTTGCCTTAAAATTTTAAGTATTCCACTATTTACATACAAAAAATATTAATCTCAAATTTCTATTTTTCGCGCGACGAACATTAAGAAATTGGTTTATTGAAACCTGAGTTTCGGGAGTTCTCATTTAAACTTGAGCCGGTTTTCCGCTCGCTTTGTTTCGTCGCTTTCATTATATTGTATTGTCTGAGTTTCCATTGTTTTTCTTCTAAACGAGAGAAATAACAATTACACCTTTAAGCCGTATAGAAAGTAACGCGCTAAGCAACGCAACACGTTCTTTAGTATTTCATTCATTAGTAATACATGTGAACAAGTTTTTATGTCGATTATTCATAGTCTCATATTATGGATATCATTAAAAACAGAGAAATGGACGTAGATCAACATCAAGACATTTGTTTGCACGGCCCTATGTTTGCGTCAAGCCTGTATATACACAGCAACTGTGTGTGAGTGCCAAAATGACACACTAGCGACAATAACACGGATTGACAAGATGGCGGCCGCAAAACAAAGTAAACCTGCATGTTTACAAGCACACGCACACAAGCGTCGCGCGCACAAATAACTTGAACCATCTATCGATACCTTTATCAGGTGATAATTCGCTTATACAAAAGTAATAGATAACAGTTGTCTACCTTTTCATGAGCTTCAATAACAGATCGATCCAGTTACATCATACCCGTAATGCTTATTTGCTTACTTAAGTTATTTTATGTATAACTTAGCATTTACAAAGCTGATGACAGGTTGGGGGTAGAATCAAAGTAAACAAACTGAAGCGCGATGTTTACGACGAAAGGTTTTCAAATCGATAGAATAAATAAGGGTGTACCGAATTAGCGATCAGTATCGATGCGGAGGTACCATGCAGAGGAGGCTTCAAAAGCTCAGAAAAGCTTGCAGATTATAATTCTGCTGTTGCCGCCAAGTTTGGCCCTCCATTTTTGTTTGCTGGCAAGTTGGTGTGTATATCTGGAGATTTACTATACTGTATTTTTTGCGCTGTAAATTTACATGAACTTGTCAAACAAAGGTATGCAAATATTACAAGTGGATTGTATTTGTTCGGGCAAAAATTGTTTATCGACAAGTTCATATTTCAATTTCTATTTTTAGTTGCAAATATCTTTATTCCTAAGGAAAAATAGGATATTGTCACTAAAAATAATCAATGAGCATTTATTCAATCGATTCTTCTGATATCTAAGGGTGTTACCACACCAATCGATCGACATTGCTTGTTCCATGCTACCATCGATCAACGGTTGTCGTCGGACGAAGTCAATCGATTGGTGTGGGAGGAGTGGTGGTGGTGAGGAGTCAAGAAAACCACCAAACCCTCCAGCGACAACTAATCTCGTTAAATTAAGTAAATATACTGTTAGCTAGTTACTGCAATTAGTTTACGAAACTAGAGATCTATTCTAAATAGGATAAGTATAACACATTTGTATTGTAACTGGTTGTTTTCTGAATAAATGAAATTTGGTAGCACCGTGACGTGATATGTTATAAAGAAAAAAGCCATTCTAAAATAATTGCATCCATCAATAGAATTGTATAATCAGATTTGGACATCCAATCAATAAAAACACACACAGCCTTACCCTTGCACGGTGAATCTCATTAGGCATTACAAATTTAATAACACACGTTTTATTAACCAATCATATGGTTACTTCATCGTAGGTCACGATACCACTTATCACTAACACAGATAAGACGCACTCAACAGAAAACACACAATATCATTATTATTTCGAGCGTGGCGCGCGCACGTCTTTAAGCCCCGACCGTTCGTTTACAAATGATAAATAAAACGTGAAATGAAGCGCATGCGATCCAGAAGCGTTTCCCGGTTTTTTATTAGTTTAACCCCTAATTGGTTTGGTTTCCGTGTCCGTATTGGCGCAGTTCCTCGAAGATGACGTCTCGTTGGAGTAACCTCTGAAGCGTAGCCACGGCATCGATGGATTACATCACTGATGTTTGTTTCTGTAGGTTCTGCATGACCAAGCGGTTGGTTGGGTTGTGGTTGAGCAGGGCGATGGCTGGCTCCCGCGTTAACCCCGCGAACGGGTGCCGTTTGAGGGTGTTCGTCGTTTGGATACTTGGGGGGAGGGAGACTTGCCGAGCTAACAGATGCAGATAAGAATAACTTTGTATAGACATAAAGAGATGCTGTAAATTTTTTGTAATAAAATATACCCGTGAAGTTTCTTGCCAGTTCTCCTTCACGAAGGTTTTTCCAAACTGGTGGTAGAGTCATGCTTTATTTTACGCCAGTAAGATCAATTAATTGTCGATGCTGAGAAATAAATATTCTAATTTTGAATTTGAAGCCAACTAGACGACTGTCAAATGTGATGTCATTTATTTTGGATACGGACACAGCTCTATTATTATTTATCACGGTATTTTTTCCTGTATTTAATTACTTAACCACTCAAGTATTCTGCAGCACTTCCTTCGCAACGCGTATTCTGTGTATCAACAGTAGTGACAGGTCAATGGTCACCTTTTGGAATTTGGGTGAATGTTATCACCTGAGTTGTAAAAAGTAAGATTTCTTTTGACAATCGCGTAATATAGTACTGTTGACTAAATACTTTTACAATATTAATGAAAATGTAATTCATGCTAATAATGGCTCGGTACTTGTAAGGCGCAGTTAACATGAATTACATACAACAAAGAGGATTTTGTTTGTTTATACTCTATAAAGTATGAAACTAATTAACCAATACAAATAATTATTTCACTACTGGAAAGCTGCGTTGTACAGAAAAACATAGGCTATATAACAAAGAGAAATTCCCTAGGGATCAACGGCTATAGGAGACTACAAGACGGGCCTGTTAGTATTTTAATAGAAAATAATAAATCATAGGTAAACTGCAAAACAGTTAGTACCAAAATAAAATATTCCTAGTAAAAATGGAATACATTACAATAAGGGTGATTCAGGTTTGGTTAAGGTCGACACCGGCGTCAAATTTGGCATTACTTCGAAGGAAAAGTCTGTAAACGACTTGTCATTGCCCAAACTAAGTTTTAAAAGCCTCAAAGAACTTATGAAAACACTACTGAAACACAAAATCATCAAACTAAGTGAAACAACAATTAATCATAAATACATTGCTTCGAAAATCACAACATACAACACAAATCTAATAGTTAATCTTCATCAATAAGACTTCGTTCAAGAAAGTACCAGGCATTAGTTTCGTTCGAAGCAGCCATGTTTAGCTGTACATAAATATTTTCGCCTCTGAATCGTGATTTCGTAATAGTCAAGGCGGCGGTCAAGCGCTGGTGAAATGTTCTCCGACACGCTACGGCGAGTAGGCACAGGTGAGAAAGTTAGCGGAAAAATACATTACAGCAACTATTGTTTGGTGAAATGTATAAATATGCATTAGCTTTAATTCATTGGAGAGTTTCGGTGGCCCAGTGATCGACGGCGCCCTTTCGGTTTCGGTCTTGTTTCGCATTTTATTTTGGAGAGTAAACAGTTTAAATAACTGTTTTAATGTTGTATAAAATAGAGTAAGTTCTTTGAATGGTATTACTATAGTTATCCATGAGACATAGTAATCACCTTTGATTTTTGCGGTTCCGCAAACGACACCCTCCATTTGAAAGACCTTCCAAAGAAAGCGCCTCAAGTGTAACGCCAAACACACGTTGGGACTAAATTGATACTATATGATCGGCTAATCCAAATATAACAATTTCAGTCGAGTGTAAGGGCGCTACCCCCGTATGCGGGTCGGGACATTCGGCAGTACTTGTTGAACGACAAGGCCGGCCCGAAGCAAAGACAACAGATACTCGACTAATGCCGATCGGGCAGTCTGTTCTTGGAGTGGCGCACTGTCGTGGTGGAGCACAGGGCATCGGATTCACGTGTTCGGGTGCTTGTTGCTCGCAGCACCAAAAACTTCTGGCAACCATTTGGTAGTGTACCACCACTCTGCCTTGATGCTACTTCGGTTTCTTAAGGGAATTGATACTAAATACCTCGTCAAGGAGAAAAACGGGCGATCAAAATTTGTCGAGCCCTTCTCGATTGTTTCACTTTCGTAGGCGTTGCAACCAACGCGTTGGTTCGTTTTGAAACAGCCGTATTGTTGACTGTCGCTTTGTTTCTGGATCATATTGATACATACAAGATTGGTCACCTGTTAAGATATCTTAAACATGGCAGGAATATCCTGCTTTGAATTTATCAATCATATCATGGCACTAATCCACGCGCGCCTGCTTCTGAGCATCGGTGAGGTTGTGGGGTACCCAGCGCGAAACAATCCTCCTTACACAGAGGTGGTCGTCAGATATCATGAACCCTTCCCGAACCATTCTGCAGATAGCGCCGGTTTGGTTGATTAAAATGTTTCTTCGTAACAGCAGTCATACGACGACCACGACTTTCTTCATCCTTCAAATTTCAGTGCATTCAAATTTACTTTAGAAGGCGCCTTATACGGTTCATCAGGTGTCAAGTTGAATTTGAAGTCGTGAAAAATCATTGCACGAAAATGATCCCGACTTGGATCCATTTTTCTATAATAGTTTCATAATGCTGGTTAAAAAACTTGGAAAAAATAAATTAAATAAAACATAAATTATAACTCGCCAGCATTCCACATATAAAACATCGAAAAACTTTCCGAGTGCTTCGTAAGTCCGCACCATCGGCTCATCTCACCAAAGCCCAAACGGCTTCGCCGGGCAGCAATTTTCCCGAACATCCAACTACATATATCCGATTTTTCACCCGGCAGTGGATTAATACCGGCCGGAATTTGTCGGCAACACCCATATTGAAGTTAGATAAAATGTATTTTCCAAGAAGGTTTAGAAAAAACAATGCGCCAGGTTCAGTTACCGACCGTGACTTAGGATCAGAGTGCAAATACGTAAAATTTTACGATATTACATTGAAAATGTATAGTAAAAATATATATTTAATTTCATAATAAATGAATCTTGATAGTTGCAAGAACAGGAGTCATGACCTGATCACTCATATAGAGAAAATATAGTTAGTACGTATACGTAAAAACTATCTGCGTCGGGCATTGGTGAAAAATTACGTCCGACAAAAGCTGAAAACGTTTGGAGCTAATATCTGTCCAAAAGCTAAAACTTTAATTAATTTCGATCAACATAAGGGATGGTTTGCCATCCCCTTTTCCCCACCGGTCAACCAGGCGCAGACAGAAATTCTACCCGTTTATGATAGATATCCCGAAAAGCCGCACTAAGCGTTTCGATTTTTGCATTTACGAACAAGGTCGATTATTATTTCATAGTAAGATATTACCATCATGGTACAATCGCCGCAATCAACGGAGGCCCAGGCTAAGGGCGAAAACAGCTTGCGAGCAAGGGAACCAAATCTCCCGAATGTACCTATTTATTATCTCGCCGGATGTTCTATTTTTATTTCCAATCCTTAAGTGAAAACAAAGTTATGATTCAATATTGACCAGTGATTGCAAATTGCAACTTCTGCGCAAATTATCTGCGAGATGCGACAAAATATCACAATATCCGTCTTCCTAGCTTCCTTTATTAACCTGATAATAAAGATTATATAAAAACGCTAAAAAATAAGTAACGTCCAAAAATACTATATTGTGGCCTACTCGTGAACTTAAGAATGTAGTATTGTAATTATATCACTTGCAAGACTAGAAACCCATTTGGACGTTCAGATGAACAATAGTAACTATAAAACTCGACATTGCTGTAGAACCTGACCGCATTAAATAAATTTGGACCAAAACTACAACAATCAATATACAATAAAATTTAAAACATTCAAATACCTACACTTATCTCAAAAGACTCAAAATACTTAAAATTAAAATTCGATTGACGTCAGTAAACTTATCGCTCGGGTTCTACCACCTCCTACCACAAAATGTCAAGTTTTCTCAATCGATTTTCAACCTTTAGTTTATCACACGGGAGTTCAAAGTCATTTGAGGATTTAATGGTAGGTTGACGAGATATATATTACTGACTGACTACCAATGTATTATATTATATTATATATAAAGTGCAACACGTGGTCTAGGCAGAAGGTACATATGTTAACGCAAGGCGACGTGTTCATTCACAAAAAAGGTATTTTTTAAAGATGCAAATGTGAAAGATGGGATTTGTCATCTGCTATCAGAAATGAATTTTTTTTTTGTTATGATGATATCAAATTTTTTTTTTTATCTTGACTTAAATAGACGTCAGATTTTTCTAGAGCTTCTATCTATCAAATCTTGTAACAATAATTGATATGGTTGACCGTCGAGATGTGAAGTATAGTGGAGTGTCATAATCGAAGACGCGCCCCGTTTCTTTTATTTCTATGCTACGATGTAGTGGGGAGCGTCTTTGTGTACTGCACTCACTATACTGTCGTTGAAACTGCCTAGCGTTGCAATTTACATACAGCATTGTTTACTGAAATACATTTTATGATTTTCGGAAAAACAGCGAGCTATTTGAATATTTTACAAAAAAAAATATATACATTTTAACTACAAAATTGAGCTAAAAAAATGTGTTTTTCAATAACGTACCAACAGTGCAATAAACATCTTTTATGTGGTTTGATATACTTCAGACAAAAATCCCTTCTCAAAATATTATAACAACATTTCAAGATCAAGGCATCAGTATGATAATGATAAAAAACAAATTTTTTTAAATATTGGTTTCTGCTGTTGAATTTTCTGGAATCTTTGAATATTTCAGTTATTGAATAAAATATATATCATTGATGTTTTATTTATGTGCTCCCAAATTCAAAACAGACGTGAATTGTGGAAATAAGTTAACTTCTCTTTTAAAATTGCCTATGCATAAACAGAATACTTGTAAATATACCAATATAGGTATATCGTATATCGGTACACCCCAAATACATCGTATACGTATAGGTACATTTAACTAAAAGGCCCTTTGTTCACGTCTTGTATATGACACGGCAAAACCACCAGAATCTTTTTGGCCAGGCACAGCTCAGTTGCGCTTTTTCTGGGTATAAATAGGTTTTGGATACATCCGGGGGATATGGCGCATTTCATACACTCGTTAAGAATCAATATAGCTAAGCTAGCGAAGAAAATCACGCCGTGTGTGGACGCACCGCGCCTAGGGGAAGGGCATGGAGCACACGGCCGTGGCGCCGTCTGTCGTCAAGCTTATCCTACAATTGGCCGCCGCTTTAGATGATGGCTGTGAGGCAAAAGACTGCCAGAGTCATTCAGAGGGGTTTTCAGTGAGTAGTGGCTCTGGTAGGCTCGGAGCGAGTCGCACACAACCTCGATCACGCGCGTGGGGTATGCGTAAGAGCATTTTTTAGGTCCGACGCGAAACGTCTAAATTGAAAGCACGACAAAAACCTGGAATGATATAATTTAAGAACAAATTCAGTCGTAGGTAATTTTATAATGTTTGATTTCCTAACATTAGCCAATCCAGTAGCCGCGAGCGGTTTTACCACCAGTATGTAAATTTTTTTGCAAAAAAAATCATAACCTTGAGGAAAATTCCAAAATTTTAACATTTTGGCATTTGTAAACAAGAAGCTGTTGATTGAATATCTTGATACATTGTATGGTTGCAAAAAAATAATTTAAATGCCTTTATTTTACAATATCTTCAGTTAGCCGCTAACTTTACAACCTTTGGTGTTCCATTTAGATAAATAGAACGCTTATCAGGTATTACAAGCACACAGAAAATAACATTAATAACAGTGGGATGACTTTTCTCAAATTATGGTAACGAATAATGTACATTATAAAAAGAAAAAACACAAGTATTGTAAACAATTCGCCAGTTAAAATCGAAACCGTGACTCAACAACTAAAAGTATTCCAATCTAGTTCAGCGATAACGTTAGAAAATCCCATTAAAAATGGCAAATCAAAATGTGTAGGTAAATACTTTACGTCCCGGGTACCCAATGCCCAAATGTGGTCTGCAGAATTACTCTTGAAACCGGACTTGTTTTAGACTTTTTCAATACCGGTATTGAAATGTCCAATACCGAGATCCCGGTATTATTTATTGTTTTTATTTTTAGTACAAAACACTCAGTAATAAACTATCACTGCACACATAAACATATTATTTTATTTTGGAATGTACGAAATCGGTAATTCAATGATTGTTCAAATGTTGTTGATTGACAGTGACAGTAAGGACGACATTCCTTTATCGAGTTCAAACCTGCCCACTTTTGTTGAATTACGATTGAAAGGCAATTAAAACAAGATGCAGAAATACAAGCTAAAACTGAAAAGAAGGTGACTAAACTACAGGATTCTTCCACTGTAAGTCCACCAACAAGTGTAGAGGCGAGGAGAGCGTTTTCCTTGGTCACATATTTATGTAATCGATTAAGGAGCTCTCTCTCTGATAAAAGCCTAGATGCTCTTTCTTTCCTAAGAACACAATTTCAGGGAGAAAGAGTCTTAAAACAGCAGAGCCAATAACATCGTGCGTGATGCGACTGTACAATTGTGATTGAGTCTTTAATTATTTTATTTTTAGATTCTTTGTATATGTTAACCATAGTAAATGGGTATGAAAATTATACTTGTTTTATTTTACAATTTACAATTTATGTACACACAAAATATAACTAATCATAAATGGGATAAAATGTTTGTACAAAGGTACTACTTATTTCATAAGAAATTTCTACCAGTAGACCTGGGACTGGGGAGTTTGATTAAAAACTACAAAATTAGTATGCTTTTTATACTAATGCTAAATTCATTAAAAATAACAGCAAAAAAATCAAAAAGAAATATATGTTACAAATGTAAATATGTTACCTTATTTCTAAGAATATTTTTGTTGTCTAGTGTGTTGATTATGTAAAACTTTTTATTATCTTTCTGAGACGTTCAGAGTCGATTATTGTCGAGGTGATTACTTAAAGAAATGTGTTTGGGCTACTTCTGTAACATTTAAAAAAATATGATTACATAGTTTAAAATAGAGACTAAACTGATTGCCGGAGTTATAGTCATAATTTGTGTACCACGAATTATCGTAAAAATGAGTGATTGGACTGGCAAGTAATATTGTTGTTACATAAATAAATGATTTTGCCTGAAAATCTTGTTTGTTTTATTTAAGTACGATACTCGAGAAAATACCTTCCACAGAAATACCCACTTCTAAAAAATATTACAAAAACCTGAGTAAATTGCCGTATTTTTTTTAAATACCGGGATCCCGGGACAAAAAAACATATGGTATTAATACCGGTATTGAAAAAATCCAGTTGTCGAAAGCCCTAGTCCCGAGACTTCTTACTATTAAAAAATTTTTTGTCAACATTTCATTGAAATTGGGTTTGTTTCCGATTACGTACTTGCGAGTGAAGTTGGTTACGCTTCAACAATCAAAAAACAATGCACACTCGATATTACCACAATTGAGCTGTCAAAGCCAACTCAAGAGTTGCGATTTGATGTCTTTGATTTAGGCAATGCCAATGCCAATTTAAACTAGTATTATAAATAATGAAACAATTGGCGCTAGTGTAGCATCGAAGAGTACGAAATATCTAAATGGAATTGCCGATTCCTACGAATTGTTTTCGAGGGTAGGCCTGCTGTTCAGTGACCTAAATAAAACGCTATTAAGCCGTTTCAGTAGACATTTTACAGTCTGCTTCAAGATAACGGCAAAACGAAAAAAGAGATTTTACGAATCACATATATTGATGCGTTCAAATAAATTCAATCTTTTTGGCATTATTATATTAAGTAGTATACGCAGATATTATGTGAATCGTGTGAAGTCCTTGTGAGATACTAGAACAAAACATTTTGATTTTTTCAAGCTTACTTGCTATAGCACTTAGCCAGAGCAGAAGTTATCTTGTTACACGTGGACTCTTACAAATCATTTTGCCTATAACAGATAACGAGAAAAATCTTACCTTTTCAGAATCGGTGGGCAAAGTTCCATAGCCGTACCAGCTTCGAGCAGGCCGCAGTTTGGGTTCATCCCGCGGTGACAGCAGTCCACTGCCCCACCGCACCGCGCCCTCCGCCGCCATGCTCGGGCTCCGCGGACTGCTCTCCGGGGTCCTCGGCGACCACGTAGACTTCGGTGACGCGAGCCCCTTCTCCGCCAAGGGTGGTAACGTCGGCCGCGCACATCCCGACCGCCTCTCATACAACCGCTTACAAGACTCTTCCGAATCAGTCTCTAATAAACTCTTCTTATTCTTCTTCAGATCGTCCTTGTGAATCCATTTTAAATCAGTCTCTTTTCGCTTCGCTGATTCGTTCGATTCTGTCCGACATAGAATCGCCTTTTTGACACCTTCGTTTGAATCCTGTTTGACGATCGTCTTCTTGTCTTTCTTCTCTTCTTTAGAGAGAAGTGATCGTTTCAGACTATCGGAGGAGTCTTGTTTTTGCAGGTGTTTTCTTGGGCATTCTGTGTTAAGAGAGTCCGTGGTCTTAGAGATGAGTAGTTTAGGGTAGTCATAGGTGGCGTGATCATTGGGTGGGTTGAGTTCTAAGGAGCGGCGGTTCTTCTTCTTGTCTGCGGGGGCTATTTGGGCCTTTACGGGGAGCAGGCGCCGCGGCAGCAGGCTGCGATGGTCCGCCAGCGGGGACTCGGGGCGCAACATCGTGGAAGACACAACCCAACTGCTGCTGGGTTGATATTGCCTGGAACAAAGAAAAGTCTTGTTAGAGAAGGATTGTTTTAAAGCTAAAAGACGGCTAAATACTATTTACACGTCGATTACAGATTACTACGAACGTAAAAAATGCTCCAAAACAAAATTTGATGTCCTTTGCGTGACACCGACCTTGGAAGACACCGCTACAGGTACTACAATTTTTCGGTTAGTATTTAAACATCGAACTCAAAAGTAGAAAGGTCATACAGTCATAACGAAAGAATTTTACGATTTGTAAACATTAAAACGAAATGTCGTTTTCAGGTGTACTGTTTATATTTAAAACGAAAAGGTCTGGGTTATCTCAAAATAGTATGATTAAGTATCAACGCATACTTATAGGCATTGTTATAAATAAAGATCAACAGAAGTACGTACGCGAAAATTAAATTTTTATCATAACAAGGTCCCCACCCAAATATACATATATTCGAATATCAGACCAAACTTCTAGTTGAACATATTGTTGATTGTATGATTGTACAAATGTTTCAACCTAAGAACCTCTGAGGAGGTGGTTAACGCAGTACTACATTTTTTTTGCCGCCGAAACAACACCCTCACGGGTTGGAGGTGGAAGATGCGTCATGCATACCACCGCAGGCATACCGGCTACTGCAGGGTGATGCGGGACTCACCAGAGTAAATAATAATAAATATATCTAACAATCACACAACATTATCTAGCCCAAATTAAATATCATTAAAAAACTTGTGTTATGGATAGAAGTTAACGGATAAATAAACTTAAGAAATATATAAACACACTTAGACTTTTTTTAATATTTAATATTAGAAATAAATTTAAATAAACGCAAATACACATCCATGACTAGAAAGCAAATATAATAATATATCTGCCCGGGACCGCTGGCATGGAAGGCAAGGCTATTTACCTCCACACCAAACAGGCCGTCAAAGTGGCCAGCTACCCACTAAAAACCACCTTGCTGGCTGTGGCATGGAAATGCTGAGCAGCCTTCATCGGAGCGACACCCGTTTGGGAGGAGGGTGCTCAAGCGGGGACCCGCTAGTGGGTCACCCGCTGAGAACAAAACTCACATAAGGTGCAAGTGACAGTTTGGGTGATGATTAATCGGCCTGGGCAGCCTTAAGCTGGTCCAGATTCGCCGAGAGCTGATTGGGGGAATCCGAGAGTGCATTTCTCGGTCTACGGACTTTGTACCTCGACGGCATGGACGGAGCAGTTTAATTTACTGTCTCGCGAATGAGGGGGTTGGGATGCTCTTCGGATCGCTTGAAAAAAGCAGTGGAGAGCGTCCTAAGGTGTTGTTGTATTGTAGGTAAGTCGAGATTTCTGTGCAGGTCTGCGTTTCGGACGTACCACGGAGCATCCGTGGCTCTGCAGCAAAAGAGATTCTGGACTACCGGCAGATTATACAGAATGGAGGGTTTGGCATGGGCAAAGATTGGGGCGGCGTACGTCATGACTGGTCTGACGCAAACCTTAAAAAGCTTGTTCCTAAGAGACATTTTGCTGTGCCAGCCTAACATACTGTTTAGGCGGGCCATGTTCATACGGGCGAGTTTGGTAACTTTAAGTATGTGAGGTCGGAATGAAAGCGTACGATCGAGCGTTACGCCTAGGTACTTAGTGGTTCGTGCCCACGGGATGGGCGTACCTAGCATTCGGAATAGGGGGTCGTAGGGACGAAGGTGTTTGTGATCGAAGCGTATCGCAGAGCTTTTCTCTGGATTCACATCGATACGCCATTTTTTAAACCAGGCTCCGAGGTCGTTAACGACCTTCTGGAGTTTGGTGATGAGTGTGTCGACTTTAACGCCCTTGACGTACAGAGCGGTATCATCGGCAAAGAGGGAGAGATGAACACCTTTTGACAGGATAGGTATGTCATTGGTGTAGGTGAAGCCCTGAGGGACTCCCGCTCTGAGGGGGCGGGGGGTGGAGAGCGTGCCTTCGTGTTTAAAACAAAAGGTGCGATTTTTAAGATAGGAGCCGACTAGTTTGACTAGTCGGTCGGGTAAGCCTGTGTTGTTCAGCTTATAAATGAGGCCCACGTGTCAGAATTTGTCGAAAGCCTTGGCTACATCATAGAATACCGCGACTGTTCTAAGCCGCTTGGGGTAGAAGCCGTCGAGTATGTACTCGACGATTCGGTGGACTTGCTAAGGGCAAGAGTGCTTGGCACGAAACCCGAATTGATGGGGAATAATGAGGGGGTCACCGTCCGCTGGGAACAGGTGGTCCTTCATTCGAGCGAGTATAACTCTCCCGAGAAGTTTGCCCATTGCCTTGAGGAGGCTGATGGGTCTGTGATTATCTGTGATATTCAAAGGTTTACCCGGCTTGGGAATGCCTATGACTGTAGCTTCTTTCCAGGCTTTTGGAAAGTAGCTAAGGTCGAAGCAAGCATTGAATATAATCGCAAGCAAGGTAAGCACCTGCCAAGGCAGCTGCTTAATTCGGTGCATCGTTGGAAGTTCCGTCCGCACCCGGGGCTTTCTTGGATTTCTGTCTTCTGATGAGGAAAAGAATCTCATCGTTAGACACTGTAATGGGGTCGGCGGTGACTGGACGAGTCCTTGAGGAGGACTTCGTCTTCCACCGCCTGGATGTGCGAAGGGTCTGTGGGTTGGGTACTCGGGGTGCATTGTGAAGCAATGCTGTCCGCGAAGCATTCAGCTTTCTCGTCGTCCTCGAAGGCGATAGTGCCATTCGGACGAGACAACGGAGGGGTCATATTATATCACGGGGGTATCAATTTATAGTCCATGCCATCATTTCTATATTGAATTTACCCCACAGTAGATATACTACTTAAAAGACGAAGATTAATATTTTTTAAATTTTGCTTTTGTGGGAGTGAAAGCAAATATAATTATCAGCTCGTCCAGCTCAATGTCCATCTGGTTCTCATCATTTACATCATTTAGGCACTTCGGAGGGGGATATATGTCTTGCAGTGAGCGGCTTTCAGCTGGGAGAGAGGCTGGCCTCTTCTATTTCACGACTTGGCACCCGTTCACGAGGTCAACGCGGGATGCAGCCGTCGCCCCACTACATGTCTAAACATAAACTCATGAATACAAGAACAACATCTTCACGAGGTACAATTGTGCCACTACTATTTGATCGCAGATAAGCGAATACAATAGAACAAACCGGCTGCCTAAACAAACAAACGGAAATAAACATAGAATTTTAATGAGGATCAGGTCAAGATTAGACCCATATTTCTTTTAATGTTATGCTTTGGAAAAGTTTCAGATGAACAAGACTAAGTACAATGCTGTTTTGTACGTTCAAAAATATATTTCTATAGAAGTTGCGGATCCGTTCTGAGTCGGATAATGTTATGATTCTTTCCACAACATAATGTCTGGTAAAAATAGATGATGATCTAATTGCAGTAAGTTTAAAATTATATTAAAAATTTATATTTCTACGTATGAAATAAGCGGCTAAAATAATGAAACGGTAAGTAACTGTCTAGTTGTTTAGTTAGTGGTATATTAACTGACATTCTAGAAAACTCAACGTGAGTGCTATATTTCTGCCTATTATTTTTCCACATGTGAACATTGAGTTTCGACTTAAGCATTCGGTAAACAGCACACTAGTAATCGTTTCAAAATATATAGTTAGTATTACTTCCAATGCTGCAACAACTGTTAGAATAGGTTCGGTGGCTTCACAGTTTACCTTATACTATAAGACCGTTTGTTTGTTTGTATAAGGCTTATACAAACAAACAAAGAAGTATCTTGTTTATCATAAGTGTTCATAACAAGCTACAGAATTTGGCAAGTTAACAACTCGACTGCTAAATTTATTTTCCTGTGTTATTCCTGTTGCCACGGCAATTCCGGGAAATAATATACCCGCAACTGAGACGAATTTAATGACATCTCATATGTTAAAATCCGTCATACGGTTTAGGCTTTAGAGCGCGCCAAGCACACTCTCGAAAAAACATAACCCTCCTTTTGACAGTCTGGTATATGCGAAAACGTGCTAAAATTCCTCAATCAAGATCATTAAACAGTTTTATAACTACACGTTTAAAACGATGATCCGAATTGAATCCGTGCCAGCAGCGACAATGTCAGCCCTGAAGCTGTGTTTACATTGCGAGCAGCTGGTGCAGTGACTCATGACTCATGGGTCGAGAGCCAGCTGGAGGTCCCGGGTTCGGTCCTGATAAGGTAACTATGTAGCTATGAATGAAAACCTTGTTCTAAGTACGTTGCGGATACGTTGAGGACGTTTTTTATTTATATAAGTATTATAAAATAGTAATATATCGATGGAAGACACTAGTGCTTGAGTGACAGGTTAGGCCTAGTTTAAGCACTAGAATGTCATTTTATGATGATAATATGTAATATAAACACAAAATAAATAAATGTATTTTCCCAATAATGACCTTAGAATTCTGAAATGTAGGAGCTTTCTGGAAATGTATAGTTCTAAAATCTTAATTCCATTTACATTCAATATGAAACTACTTCGTGAGAATAAAGATACTTTCTAATTCATTGTTAAAAATTATAATCTAAATTAAGACTTAAAAACAAACTATTGTTTAAAACACCATCGTTTGTCTGGTTTGTGTCGTAGCAACGTATATTTAAACTCGCAAACTTTGGTTCAAAGACAAATAATTGGTACAGTAGAAAAGGTATAATTAAAAACAAATAGACAATATACATGTAATAATAAATAAATACATAAATACATACATACACATACCACAACGTTTGCCAATTTGGATTCATAGATATTCTTAATTATCGGGTTTCCCCCATGATATTTCCTTTTCAAAACCAAAACCTATTGGTACAAATCCAGGTCCGATGAACGAATCCTTAAAGGAAAGCCAATTCAAATATTTTCCAACGTGCGAAGACCGGAGTTTCTAAAAATAAATCGAACGTAAAATAATCACCATCTTTAAAATTTCCCCAGAAAAGTAATGTCCAGATATATTACCAATTTATTTCGGGAGTAATTGGCAATCATTCTATAGCTAGTACTGTACCCTGAGCTCTTATTCTCAAACACTAGACCTGAGACGCGACGGAGTGAAATTTTCAGTTTAGCCAAGTGGTGTCAAGTGAGCAAATGCAAAGGGTTAGCATTTAACCTCGGAATGATTCAAGGCCAAAATTACATTAAGTCAGTTTTGAGGGTCAGTATAAATTTAGAATCGCGACCAAATTCGACCGCTGCTTTAGCCACCATCTTGATTTAAAAATGGGAACTGTTTTCGTCAATATCTCGGGTATTTTTTACTTTTGGAGAAAATCAAATAAACAAAAGTTGGTCATTACTCACTTGTCTACATTTTATTTCATTAAAATGTTTTGTGCACCAGTCAGTCCAAAAGCAGATTTAACAAGTTTCTCTTGGATGAGCGTGTGAAATGCATGACTCCCTCATTGCTTTTCATCAGATGGTATCGAAGGACGAGTGTCCGATTTTCAGTAAGAAAAAAAAACTTACGACCAATTTACATTATATTTGGTAAATCCAAATTACAAGATGTCGATTTTCAGAATAACACCTCCGAGGATTTGCGGATTGCAGTTGCGATTTGCGTACCATTGATAAATGAACTCCGACTGAGAATCGACCTCTAATACCTCGGTAATAGAGTGTAATTCTCCTCGTTAGGTTGAGTGTTAGTAAATATTCAGAAATAACCGTACGTGATGCATTGTCGTCTAAAAACAAATCGAAACGTTACGTTTGATAAGCGACGTAATGCGTTCTGCTGCGTTCCAATTTTTTTTTATATCTATTTTTGTGTGACGGAATGTATAGGCGCCATTTGCTGAGTTTTAGATGCAGATTTGAAAATTTTGTTTAAGAGAGATACAACTATATATAATATTTTAGAGAAATGAATTTTAGCTCTTATAAATTTAATTTTAGTAGGGAATTTATAATAAATGGATATAGATGTCGCAGAAAGTAATGTCAAGCGATAGTATAAAAATTCATGCGTTCAGTCAAAGGACGACCACTTCAGTCTAGTGTAGAAATAAATCTGATAAAAAGAGGAACTAAATATAAATACACGTAATGGGTATAGAAATAGAAAATATAAATTGCGGACAAAACGTTCGTCTTATTGAAGCCCAAAACATCTGGTGTGGCATACAGGGCTCGAATACATGTGACTTTGACGTTTCTTTGCTAAAATCTATAATGCGCAGGTACTTCGGATGATCTCAGACTAGCTCAGCTAAATGGTAAAATAAAAAGCTACTTTATTTGTATCTTTATAGTGTACATGTTCTCTAGACACACATGACACAATTTTGACTGTATTTTTTTCACACTGTATTAAACAAAGTCGTTTGTTAAATCTTTTCTTAAGTTTTCACGATACATACTTTAAATAAACTAAAATATACGCGATAATATCCGGTAAAAATTTTTTTTTTAAAGTCGTTTGTTTTCGACCACTTAGCTAAGATTTAAGTAAAATTTAAGTAAGATCTGTAGGTTTCAGATATAGCAGTCTGTAGACTAAAACTTGATCTGACACGAATTTTTGGAACTCCGAACATATTTCAACAGCCCTATAGAAAAAAAACTACGAACTGTACTCCTGCTAAACATGTTAATCGTATAAAAATCAATAACTTCAAGAATTTATTCGTAAGACATTCGTTCAACGTCGCCAATCGGAATTTCAATCTTGTCAAGTGGTTATTTTTCGAACTTGTCTATGACAAACAATATCGATCTACTTTTCAATAACGTTTGCTAATAAATTCTACACCTTCAGGTTAACATTTCTAAGAACCGTCTTCCAATTTGTGTTTGTGAGTTTCTCAAGAAGTTTCCTATAAAAACATCTCACTTAATCAACCTACTGAACTGATAGACTTTTTCTGATTCTTTTTTTTTATAAAGTATGAATTTAAACGTAATATATATCGCCATGTCGTGTCGCATATTTCTAACGGATATGAACCCGTGTTACCGACAGAGTGCGCATGAAAACCTAGCTGCGTTAATAAAAAAAATAACAAAAAAATGTGTTTATTGCAGACATAGTCCATATTGTGTTAGTAAGTACAGAATCTTAGTGCCTTTGTTAGTAAAACAAAAGAAAACAAATAATAAAACAGTAACAAAACAAAAGCTTGATTCAGGAATCTACCCCGAGTGCTTGGTTTGCCGGGTAAGTGTACATGAGTGTGCACCCAGTGTCGCTATATTGGGCATTCGGGCTTTTCGCCAATGATTCTGAGGAGGCTATTGGCACTCGCACGCACTCTGCTCATTAGCAGAGTGCGTGCGAATTGATCTACAATCAATTCTTTTCTTACCAATATGAGAAAGAAGAGACCTTTCACGAGTTAACTTGTATTAAATATTCATTTTATTCTAATTTTTAGCAGGTTTCCAAAAAAATATCAAAAAAGGCAAACAAACCGCCAAAACAAAGTAATACTAACAATAAAAACTACATTAATACCATCTTCATGTTCATATCCATGGTTTTTTTTTGCCACCTAAGCAGCACCCTCCGCGTTCAGGGAGGTGGAAGTGGTGACGTGGGACTCACCAGAGTGACACCTATCCATTAAAAACCAGCTTGCTGGCTGTGGTATGGGAATGCTAAGCAGCCTCCATCGGAGCGACACCCGGTTAGGGACCCCTTCCCTTGCGCAAGGTAACCTTCATGGTTTTTTTGCGAAGTAACACCCTCACGGGAGGGATGCGGAAGATGCGTCATGCATACGACCGCAGGCATACCGGCTACTACGGGGTGATGTGGGACTCACCAGAGTGTCACCTACCCACTAAAAACTCCTAAAAAGCCTTCATCGGAGCGACACCCAGTTGGGAGGCGGGTAGGAAGCGGGGACCCGCTTCCTAGTAGGTCACCCTCTGAGAACAAAGAACCACATAAGGTGCAAGTGACAGTTTGAGTGATGATTAATCGGCCTGGGCAGCCTTAAGCTGGTCCAGATTCACCGAGAGCTGATTGGGGATCCAAGAGTGCATTTCTCGGTCTATGGACTTTGTACCTCGACGGCATGGACGGAGCAGCGTAATTCACTGTCTCGCGAGTGGGGGGCTTAGGATGCTCTTCGGATCGCTTGAAGAAAAAGGTGGAGAGCGTCCTAAGGTGTTGTTGTATAGTAGGTAAGTGAGATCCCTGTGCAGGTCTGCGTTACGCACGTACCACGGACCATCCGTAGCCCTGCGGCAAAAGAGATTCTGGACTACCTGCAGATTATACAGAACGGAGGGTTTGGCATGGGCACAGATTGGGGCGGCATACGTCATGACTGGTCTGACGCAAACCTTAAAAAGCGTTCGCTTGCTCCTAAGAGACATTTTGCTGTGCCTGCCTAACATACTGTTTAGGCGGGCCATGTACATACGGGCGAGTTTGGTAACTCTAAGTATGTGAGATCGGAATGAAAGCGTACGATCGAGCGTTACGCCTAGGTACTTGGTGGTTCGTGCCCACGGCTGGGATGGGCCCACGGATGAGTGAATAGCATTCGGATATAGGGGTCGCAGGGGCGACCGCGTTTATGTTCGAAGCGCATCGCAGAGCTTTTCTCTGGATTTACATCGATTCGCCATTTTTTAAACCAGGCTCCGAGGTCGTTTAAGATCTTCTGGATTTTGGTGATGACAGTGTCGACATACACGCCCTTGACGTATAGGGCTGTATCATCGGCAAAGAGGGAGTGTTGGACACCTTCTGACGGGGCAGGTATATCATTGGTGTAGGTGGTGTATAATAGACGGGCGAGTACCGACCCCTGAGGGACTCCCGCCCTGAAGGGGCGCGGGGTGAAGGGCGTGCCTTCGTGTTGGTGCGATCTTTAAGATAGGAGCCGACTAGTTTGACTAATGGTATAAAACTACAATACTTATAGTGAGTGCCATCCACGCCCCCTGTGTATATAAACCTAAAATATAAATGAGTAAGTAGTAAGGCGCGTCTGTGTGGAAATTGCACGGAAAATTGCTTACTAAACTAATACCAGTGGTAAACAAATGAAACGTCAACTAGCCGGCCATTAATGCAAACTACCCGCGATTTCTGTATACACTGTAATTTGTTGAAACGTCGCATTTTGCGGAAGTTACGTCGCTTATATAAAGAAAAGTATAGAGGATACCTTGTTTATTTGTGTTATAAATGAGATGAGATGGCGATTTTTTGTTGCTATGGTAAAACATGGAACGCATTGAGAGGGAAGAACCATATACCGTGCCGAAATCGGCATCACGTTTTGTGTAACTTTCCGTTTCTCGATACAAATTCTGGTTAAGAACTTGCCTGAACGTTATTCCATTGATCTGTGCAACATGTTTCAAAAAACTTTGAAATTTATTATAACTTGTAAGCATAAAAACATATAAGCGTTTATCACTGAATGTCTAAAGCGCCATTGTCACTAAAGTACGTCTTCATACGGTAGCATCGGGTGACGGGTCGCTCACTTCCCTTTAATATGGTTGAGGAGGGCGATGGATCCCGCGTTACCTCGTGAACGGGTGCCGTTAGAGGGTGTTCGTCGTTTGGATACTTGGGGGAGGGAGACTTGCCGAGCTAACAGATGCAGGTAAGAATAACTTTGTATAGACATAAACAGACATTGTAAATTTATTTTGAAAAAAATATAACCGTTAAGTCTCTTGCCAGTTCTTCTTCACGAAGGTTTTTCCGAACTGGTGGTTGAGTCACGTTTGAGCTTAGCAAATATACATTGAAATGAAATATATATATATATAAAGTATAAATTCGCAGAGCAAAATCTTTAGTTAAGGGTGTCTTACGAAACGGCGGATATATATCAGATCAAACATTAAATATTGATCCATATTACTTAAGCACGTGTAAAAGCACGTTGACTTTAGAATATCACTGAAAGTTTCGGGTCATTTATAGATGCAGTTCAATAAATCTTGCTACTTTAGAACAGTGAATGAAACGATCAACAATGAGGACCTATAAACTAACAAGAATAAACGGATGTAACCCTCGAAATACTCTTGTTGTCAAAGTAAAGACGGTTTGTTTTATTTTCAATCACGAACAATCGAGTCTGCAGTTTGATACACATCAAAGTCAGAAAATGTTATTCAAACACAGCTATATTTCGATTCTCACTTCGAAGGTTTTCAATTAGCCCTATTTATCGTTACTGTTTTTCTAGAGCCCTCGATTCAATTTGATATCAAATTACCTGGGAAACGGAGATTTTAATTTAGCTAGCAAAAGAGCATAAAACAGCCGCTCTTATTACCTTCCCGGCGCTGCGGATCCAGCTAAATTAATTCCGTAGATAGAAAATGTAAACACGGTGAAACAGAATGGCTGGTATTACAGTGCAGCCTTCGCTGCTGCCTGAGCACAAAATACGTGTGAGCAAATGAGGTAATTTAAGGTTACACTAGAGATGTGCGGTGTAAAGGATGTGTATTTTTAGCATTAATGCAATAATTCCTTGGCCTCAATGATATGACAAGAAATGAAATATAATTATGTTTTCTCAACATTGACAATTACTTGTTCCTAATGAAATTGTCAAATACAGCATGACTCTACCACCAGTTTGGAAAAACCTTCGTGAAGAACAACTGGCAAGAGACTTCACGGGTATATTTTTTCAAAATAATTTACAGAGTCTTTAAGTCTTTTCACAAAAATTATTCTTATCTGCATCTGTTAGCTCGGCAAGTCTCCCTCCCCGGAAGAACGGCACCCGTTCACGAGTTAACGCGGGATCCAGCCGTCGGTCTCTTCAACCATATTAGAGAGAAGTGAGCGACCCGTCACCCGACGCTACGCTCACTCAGACATGTCTACTATTACTAAGGGCACTTTTAAGGCACTGCTAAGTATAGATTGTTAAGCGAATTCATACGTTATCTATACCTATTTTTAACTTCCTCACAGCAACACCCGATGGTAAGTGGCATCCGCAGCGATGGCCGCCATGAGTCGTAGATGTTCTGCCTGGTTACATTGCAGTTTATTGATTTACCGACCGTAGGCATAAGTTGGAATTGCGTTTGTTCCAGCAATAGCACTGGCTGCTGCTTCCCTTGACCGGAACACGACCAAGTAAACGTGGCTATTATGGCGGTCAAAACGGGAAGGACTGTACCGCCCTAAACGAAATCTTAACATAAGAAACTCTACTCTAAGAAACTCTATTTGCTAAGAAAATTCAATACTTATGTATCCATTTCACATCTTTAAGTGCAGTGTTAGCAACTACTTATTCTTTTTATTACTTATTAAGATTCTTATTTCACAGTTGAGTCATTCGTTGAAGTAAGAAATATCAAATGTTAGAATTCTAAAAGCCATGAAATTGTCATCATTTTCTTGATTGAATTGAGAACCACCACTTTTTATGCATTTGCAAAGTGACACGCGTAACTAGACTCTAGTAACGACTTCTATAAGGAATGAATTGCTTATGAATGCATGTGTACGACCAGCAGGCCTACTCTTGAGAACGATTCCGGCAATCCGATTTTTACATTTCGTACTCTTGAATGCGATACCAGCGCCAGTTCTTTAATTTTTGTACGGCCGTTTTTTGGAACTAACTAGCTAACCCAACGATGCCACATCGCTACTCATGATTTTGTTTTGACATCTGTCAGTTGTGGTAATATTGAGTGTGCATCATTTGTTGATCGATGAATCGTATCCAACTTCACTCGCAAGTATGCATTCGAGAACTAATCCTAATTTTAAAACGATGCTGATGAAATTGTTTCCAAGCGTAGAAAGTCACGTGACATTCAAATTATCTTGGAAGTTGGATTGGTGTCGAATTCGAATTAAAATTAGTTTCAATAGTTAGCCTGCAGGTCTTAAAGCAATTGACTTTGTACTAATAATACCTAAGTGGGTGTTTTTCAGATGCGTTTGTAATAAAAATATAAATATCAACGACCGGTCGATCTGATACAAATTGTATTATTATCTATACGTTTTAAATATTTATTTGGACGATGACACAAAGAGTACACACTAAGCACAATATTTCATGTAGCTCGGAGTTTTGCACATTCGAAACGCAGTAAAAAAATGCATGACCGTTGAACGAAAACAAAAATAATTGTACATTCCAAAATTCGAAATTCAAAATTGTATCTATTATTGACAAACAAGGCTGTTAGGCTTCTTCCGCAAAACAAAACTTTATTACAAAGTTTAACGAAAGGAGTTGTAAGATACTGTCCCAGATAATATCTTAGCTGACAGAGATAACAAACGTACGATAACGTTTAAAAAAAGAGCCAAATATGGTTACATCGTATTTAAAAATGTGCCTTGAATAAATAATAGTGTTTTCGAATGCGTACGCGCACCGCGTCGAACTCTGTGTCAATATTTGTGAGTATTGTTGATTCGCATAGTTTTTGGCTGACTAATTCATAGGTTTATTTATATACTTTAGTACAGCAACAGCAATAACTATTGAGGAGTATCGGAACAAATTCTGTTATTTCCGTGATGATCTGTTTTGTTGGGATCTCGCCTGGAACGATGCTACGGTACTATAAACTTAGAGTATTAAATAATACTCGGTTCGCTCACTTCCCTCTAATATGGTTGAGGAGGGCGATGGCTGGATTAACTCGTGAACGGGTACCGTTCGAGGGTGTTCGTCGTTTGGATACTTGGGGGGGAGGGAAACTTGCCGAGCTAACAGATGAAAATAAGAATAATTTTGTATATACATAAAGAGACACTGTCAATTTATTTTGAAAAAAATATACCCGTGAAGTTTCTTGCCAGCTCTTCTTGACGGAGGTTTTTCCGAATTGGTGGTAGAGTTCTGCTTTATTTGACGTCAATAAGAACACGCAATTTGTCAATGTTGAGAAATAAAACAATTGAATTTGAATTGAATAATATCCGTGAGTAAAGTATAAGCAAAACTCCAGAAAGACCAACAGGTTCCGATATTTCTTAATTATGCATTAGTATCAGTTTAAAGAAGTTAGATCACAAAAAGTAATGTGCATAAATTTGAAAGGCCTGTCGACGAAGGTATATGAGCCTAGTCCACCAACCCGCAACTATCTATTGTGGGCCAAGCCAACTAGACCACCGTGAAACGTGACCTCATGTATTTCGAATACCGACAGCAACACAATTATTACTTTTACAGCTTCAAGAGACGCGAGCATTCATATACCTGGCTAAATAACCAGGTCTTGTTGGGTTTGTTAGTAGTAAACATTGACATAAGAACAAATGAGCGGTGAGTCTACACAAAATTAACGTAAATGGTGTCGTGAGTAAACCCTTGAAATTTAAATCGTGTATCGTTGCATTACAACTGATTATTGCTTGCCACAATTATTCACCTTACGTAGCTGCAACTAGGAAGTTGGCTATTCAATCATCTTAAGCAGCTTCGACAACTTCGAGCGATAACATTTTGACAGTTTTCACCGAGCAATATGTCAAATTGGACGTGTTGTCGGGCCGCCGAACAAATCAAGAATGCTACGATTTCACACCATTTTTACATTTTCATTCTATTTTTGCACGGACGCTTTTGCGTCAGTTGTTTGTACTACAATGTTAGGAAAGTATTGAAAAAGAAAGCTGCATTCTCTCTCTCTCTCTAGTCCTAAGTTCTGTTATCTCTAGTACTGTTATTAGTGCGGGATGATTTCCTTGCCGTGGGATCGTCAAAGCTGGTATGATCTCGGAAGCACAAGTCTGTCTCTACCATAATTTGAATCCAGGACCTCTAGTGGGAACATCATTAGAGCTACTGTTAACAACTCCACGAGACCGACAGTCAAATTATTTTTTTGACGTTCGATTACATTTTAAAGTTTTTACGTTATTTTTCCCATAAAATAAAGACCATGAATAGGTCGTATAAGTTAAACACTGTGGAGTGAGTAAAACGATGAGATTTACTGCCACGAGTTACTTAACTATACTAGATCTATTGGCTATAAAAGATACCAAACACGTAAACATAGTAACGTAAGGCCGGTGTAAGTACTAAGCTATAATACATTCTAGATATAGCGCGTAAAACTATACTTCCTTTCTATCTCTTCTACTATATTGTTATAATATTATTAGAGGAGAAAAACTGTTTTGTGTGTTTGTTTACATGTTATCGGTAAACTCTGAAACGTATAAACCAATTTTAAAACAATTTTCACGTATTCAAATTCAAATATTTATTTCTCAACCTTGACAAAACCTTCGTGAAGAAATACTGGCAAGAACTTCACGGGTATATTTTTTTCAAAATAAATTTACAGTGTCTCTTTATGTCTATACAAAATTATTCTCATCTGCATCTGTTAGCTCGGCAAGTCTCCCTCTCCCCAAGTGTCCAAACGACGAACACCCACAAACGGCACCCGTTCACGACTTAATGCGGGATCCAGCCATCGCCCTCCTCAACAATATTAGGGGGAAGAGAGCGACCCGTCACCCGACGGCTATACCGACGGCTATTTACTCACGTTGAACTGCCGCAACGGTCCGACCGCCTCTGGCCCTGAAGAAGAGCTCTACACGGGCTCGAAACTGGTCTCGGTCATTTAAATGTGAGTTTGAAGCCGTTAGTATATATATATAATTAAAAAAATCTTAAAATTCAACCGAAACCGCGTAATATCCAACGTAAATTTACGTATTTCTCATAATATGTCAAGTCGATGCCAGATTATAATTCAAATTCAAGTATTTATTTTCTCAACATTGACCGCTGCTTGTTCTTATTGATGTCAAATACAGCATGACTCTGCCACCAAATCTTAAAAACCTTTGTGAAGAAGAAAGTAAACCAAAACCGAAAACGCTTCTTTTAGGTTTTTTTGTTTGCGCCGGAGGTGGGGATTGCTATACCGCATACCACGCAGACGGTCTGCAGGGTGATGCGGGACTCACTCCGAACCACTCCGAACCTCCAGAGCCACTACCAACTAAAAACCACCTGAACGGCTGTGGCAAGGGATTGGCCTGCAGCCTTCATCGGAACGACACCCGACACCCGTAATATTCTACGTTTAATACAGGGTATATATCATAATATGTCGAACCGATGCCAGCTGAAGGGTCTACCATACCTATCCAATGGTCACCATGTGTGATCAGCGATGGGCCGAGGGGTTTCCTAGCTGTGCAGGCGTGTTAAATCATTGGAGCAAGTTGATATGTCTCGTCACCAGTTTGTACTCAAAAACGACTACACTTTTTTATTCTCTGCTCTAAGGGTTTTATATCCATATGAATATGTCCATCCATCGTACCTTTTAACAAAATATATTCTTATAATAATAAAAAAACTATCATGTATCATTAAGCTACATACACATCTAATACATTTAATTAAAATTGGTTTATTATTTTATTGAGAAAATTAATTGGCACCTATTTTTGGCTACTTCTAATATTGGATCTTATAGAATCCTTTGGACCAGATCCTCATCCATAACATTCATACTAAAATCTACCATGAATAATGCTCTCATACCTTTGTTATCATTACAGTTGTTAAACACGTACTTACCACCAAACACAAACTAATATTCTCACCCACCCTTCCAGCAAACACTCCTGACTTCCTAAGAATAATCAGACACAGCAATAAACGACACAATCTTTTAATTCCAAACCAAACACAGCGGGATAGAGCTCGTTTTCCCCTAGCAATAAATGACCACCTACGTTAGCAAACCAAAGGAAATTACACGAGTTTCTTGAATGCCAAATTCGTTTGCATTTCAATGTTTTTCGTTTCTGGTGAGAGATATTTCACTTTTTGCAGTTTGTTTTTTTTTCTTTTCATGCATTTCTTGCTTATACATTATTAATAAATAAAAGTATTAATCCTGTAGGGTACCGTGAGAATCGAAATCGCATGAGATTTGATAAAAAAACGTTACACCAAGTCATAGTGAGAATGTGTCCCACTACTTTTCGGTTTATGATAATAATTATAATAATAATGAATCCCCAGACAAACACACCAACTGTATGGCCTCCAAAGTAAGCAGAGCTTGTGTCATGGATGAACATACAGCGAACTGGGGGGGACCCATAATAAGAATACATATATACATAATAACAACCATGACCCGAGAACAAACACTTTTGTTCATCACACAAATAAATGCCCCGACCAGCACTCGAACCTGGAACCTCCAGCGTATGAGGCAATGCTACTTACCACTACACTACTACATCAAACTAAGATTAAAAACATCTATTGGTTTTATTTTCATCAATTATTTTTACTACATACTGAACAAGTTGCCAAAGTTTCATCACAATCAGATCAATAGTTTAAATAGGCAAAGACAGACAAACTCACATTTATTTTCTTTTAGATAATCCCTCATATTACACAGGTACGTTGTTTTCTAGTTCCACATTGGAACAAAACGTCACGGCGTTCACAAAATGAAGTGAGTCACAGCATAGCTATAACGATCTCTGCTTTATTTTTATCCATTCTTGTACATTACTCGGCAACGCAATAAAAAAGTGTATTATAAAATTAAAAAATCAGTTACATTAAGACTTAATTTAATAGAAACTGCGTTACTGCGGTGACTAGCCATTAAGATTTTTAAGACGAACGCAAAATGATAACCTACTCTCAGTACTATTCCTGTGGGAGATTTTCAAATGATGCATACTTAATGCTATGAGCGTTAAATATTTGACGGAAGAACAAGTAAGTACGAATCACGTAATACTTAAGAGTTATGCTGCGTTATGTAATGGTATTTTTACTATAGCTAAGTGTGTAGTAGCTTATTTTATGCCTTAACTTAATATCTAGTCTTGATTGGGTGGTTAAGTTTAATTTTCTGTAAGTTCTAGGAGTTTCTTTGACCAGCAAAAAGCTGTGAGAACATTCTAACTACAGCGAAGCCGCTAATCAAAGGTTAGAAGACGGGTGTTGTGCAGTTTCTTGCCAGTTCTTCTTCACGAAGGTTTCTCCGCACTAGTGGTAGAGTCATGCTTTATTTGACGTCAATAAGGACAAGTAATTGTTAAGATAAAGAATAAAGAGAAATTATACTTGAATTTGAACATTAGGTAAACAACTTTGGTATATACTAACCATTATGAGGTACTGATGCTATAGACTCCGGTCTGCGGTGCCTCCTGAAAAGAAGAAAAAAATTTCATATATATTTTGTGAAGAAATTAAAACTGACCAAATTTACGCCTGTTAAGCTAAAATCTATAAAATACGCATAGACTTATCTCAACTCAATGGTCAAATAAAAAGCGACTTTATCTCACACTACCTAGTGATGTAAATCGAGTAAAAATTTAATGGATCCCATTTACAGACCGACCAATTTATCTGTGAAGTAAAGAGTGGCGCTTGTTCTAAGCGTAAAGTAAGTTTGACATTTAGTCACGTAACAAATGCTTTAGTTCTGATTTTTGCTGAGACAAGTCTTAGTGCGCTTCGCAGTTAGCCTTAATCGTATTCGAAGACAGATTTCTTGGAATCGTAGTCCTCTTTCTACATTTCTTTACTTATAGCTATACAAAATAATTCAAAGTTACTTAAGACCTTACTACATCTACCTGATCAACATAACTGAACACGTGCATAAGGTAAAGAGGGAATTTATCTAGCCTATTAGCCGGGAGGGATGTGGAAGATGCGTCATGCTTACCGCCGCAGGCAACCGACTTCGCGACGGTGATGTTGGACTCACCACTCACAAGAGTGGTGAGTCCGCACCTACCCACTAAAAACCACCTTGCCGGCTGTAGCATGGGAATGCTGTCAGCCTTCACGGAGCAACACCCGGGTAGGGCGATGGGTGCGCAATACACATATTGGAATTCAGCTTGAACCCTATTGCATGATTGTTAAACTTCACTGTGCGATTTAAATCGAAGCATACGCCATCTATTGTCATCTATGAGAAACTTAGAACTAATACACATTAAGTTACAGTTTCAGGTTGGACAAACATAATAATGTATAATACGATGCCACAAAAATCAACTTTAAAACTTATATATAACTATTAACCTTCATATTATATAAGTTAGATACATACAGATTTAGATATTACAATATTTGTTAATTCTTTCATCAACTGTTAGATATATAATTTTAAACACAAGTATCTAGTGCTATTGTTCAAATGGTGTTCATCAACTAGATTTTGGTGTACCGCTCCATTACACCAGCAAATTATTTATAAACTCCATCGAAACGTCTACACGCTAATAGAAGATTAAAACTTGTACTTTCTACACTCATATTTGTCACAAACTTCTTTCCCTTAATGTCGGTCGAGAATATTTCTCTACGATAAGCTTAATTGCTTTCTAAGCGCCTTTTTAACTAATTATATTCAAATACCTATTTGGTTTATTAATAAAAGTCGGTGCTGCGTGTTTGTCTGTGTGTTTGCTTACTTATGATTGATTGCGTACCTAATAGTTTCAATTATGTGTTTTGTTTTTGGTCTTGTATACAAGCTCTTCGGTCCGTTTACCAACTGATGAATAAAATTCACCAGCAACGACATGTCCAGTCACTTCAAATTAGACAGAGTACAAAAGCTTTCAGAACATTTATCCGGTAAATGTATCTGGACTAAGATTATAACTTGTTTGATGGGACATAAAATATTATAACTATTATTATTTCACCATAAGAAAGCTTCTACCGAAAATAAAAACGTTTTTATCTTACCGAGATATTCCCACGGGAAACCGTGAGCCAACAGCGTGTGTCCATCAAAATAAGTAACCTTTATTTATTACTTACTGCGATAATTTAAATTTTTATGAATCAATCTATGGTAAAATAACTTATAACGCAAAATCGCGTCCTACCATTCTAACGTCCACCGCACAAAATTACAAAAATGAGCTAAATGCTTACTACCTAAATTGCAAATTCCAATGAATGTGGCAAGTCTGTAACTGACAACATAAGAAAAAAGAAAAACAGAAACAAATGAGTCGTTAAAAGAAATCAGCGAAGTGATTTTATAACAACTAAGTTTGTGGAATAACGAATCGAAAGTCTGGAGTTCGAACCCCATCTGTACACGAAGTAGATCCACCACAGATTGACGCCGCAGCTATTTAGTTTTTGTTTAATATTGACACAGACGCAAAGATACTAAGATAAAGATTTATGTATTGTCCTGCAGTAGGTACATCCTTGTTCGATAATAAAAGGATAAATATAATATATTCTCATAATTGTTGGTCGGCCATTTGCGTTTTTTTTCTACCTGGAGATTTTCCGTAAATTTTATTACTTAGTCACAGATAGACCTGGGGCCCTAGCCAAGATGCAATATATGATAGCGAACGCTATAGAAAACTCATTTACCGTATGAAGCATTTCGTTATGTCACGTATTCCATACAGTTTACGAGTTTTCTATGGCGTTAGCGATCACATATGGGAACTTGGCTAGGTAACTCGGCAGCTGTGAAGTCGCTGCGAACCGCTGCGTGGAACATGAATAAAGATGTGTGCGAAGGTTTTGAATAACTTGATTGTAGCCGCGCTAACGTGGACTACGGCTAAGTTCAAAGTTGCCAAGTTACACTTTTGCTTAACACCCTGTCCCGCAGTTCCTCAAAGCAATTTATGACTGAAATAAATGATATTCGGGGTAACGTTCCTTTCAAATGCTGCTGGAACTTTAAACATCGATTCAGTCCCAGTTATTAACATAAACAGACAAACAAACAAATAAATGAATCTTTGCTTTATATATTAATAGTACGGAAACAATCGAAGACCACCAGGAAACACACGCAATCTAGGGTATCTTTCGTCATTCGATTTACGACAAATTGTAAATAAATTCTTTCCTTAAGTTTTCACGATACATACTTTAAATAAAACACTTTTTACCGGATATTATCGCGTATATTTTAGTTAATTTTAAAATTATTATTTCGACGTTTCGGCATCTTTGCAGTTGCCGTGGTCACGATAGACTAAGGTGTTGTTCATCTATTGCCAGTAATAAAAACTACATGATTGTCAATACATATTAACGCCATCTGTTTCTCAGTCTTCTCGCATAACGTCCCGGATTGACACAAAAGGCACTGACTGTGTCCTGAGTTTGCAGGTTTTTCATTTTGATGTTTTTAAGTATTGGATCCCATGTTGATGAAAGTTTCCAACCATCTTCTCTATTGAAATTTGGATGTTTTTTAATTTCAATAGTTTCTCTGATCATCCTAGGTATAAAATGTTTCTCTTTTGCTAGGATCTTCACGGTATCAAATCTTAAATAATGGTTGGGCTTGTCTATGGAATGTTCACAAACTGCAGATTTTGAGGTTCGTTTATTTTTAACATCAGAGATGTGTTCTTTAATGCGAGTTGACACATTTCGTTTGGTTTGACCGATATAAGAGAGCCCGCAGTCACAGTCGATTTTATAAACGCCTGGATCTTGTAAAGGGATGCTTGATTTTATTGGACGAAGATGCTGGCTTATCTTTGAGTGCGGCTTGTAGATAGTTTTGATTGAAGCTCGCCGAAGAATGCCTCCTATCTTGTCAGTAACACCCTTTATATAAGGCAGGAATGCTGGTCTTCGTTCAACTGTGAGTGGCTTTACGCGGTTTCTGCGACGGCGACGCGGTGTTTTTAAATCGTTATCCCGCAGCACTTTAACCACATCACCACCCGAGCCAATTATCTGCCGTAGGCAACTCTTTGTTTCAGAGAGCACATGGAATCTGCGATCCCCAACACATTAATGAGGAACTCAACCACCTGGTTAAAGTGCTGCGGGATAACGATTTAAAAACACCGCGTCGCCGTCGCAGAAACCGCGTAAAGCCACTCACAGTTGAACGAAGACCAGCATTCCTGCCTTATATAAAGGGTGTTACTGACAAGATAGGAGGCATTCTTCGGCGAGCTTCAATCAAAACTATCTACAAGCCGCACTCAAAGATAAGCCAGCATCTTCGTCCAATAAAATCAAGCATCCCTTTACAAGATCCAGGCGTTTATAAAATCGACTGTGACTGCGGGCTCTCTTATATCGGTCAAACCAAACGAAATGTGTCAACTCGCATTAAAGAACACATCTCTGATGTTAAAAATAAACGAACCTCAAAATCTGCAGTTTGTGAACATTCCATAGACAAGCCCAACCATTATTTAAGATTTGATACCGTGAAGATCCTAGCAAAAGAGAAACATTTTATACCTAGGATGATCAGAGAAACTATTGAAATTAAAAAACATCCAAATTTCAATAGAGAAGATGGTTGGAAACTTTCATCAACATGGGATCCAATACTTAAAAACATCAAAATGAAAAACCAGCAAACTGTTAGACTGCAAACTCAAGACACAGTCAGTGCCTTTTGTGTCAATCCGGGACGTTATGCGAGAAGACTGAGAAACAGATGGCGTTAATATGTATTGACAATCATGTAGTTTTTATTACTGGCAATAGATGAACAACACCTTAGTCTATCGTGACCACGGCAACTGCAAAGATGCCGAAACGTCGAAATAATAATTTTAAAATTAACTAAAATATACGCGATAATATCCGGTAAAAAGTGTTTTATTTAAAATTGTAAATAAATATTTAAATAACGAAATGCACAAATACCTACCCCTGATCAAAAACATACAAATTTAGTTAGTGATCACTTTGTTGGTCCAATAAATATATACAAATATCCATTACTAAATCACACAAATGCCTGTCGCTATAATTCGGCACGACGATTTCGACGAACGACCAATAAAATATTTACTTAACCGATTCCTGGGCCATGACGCACCTAGCGCGTCATAAAGAACCATTCAGGGAGACCCATGACGCGTCTCGCGCGTCATTGAGTTTTGGATGGGGCCGGGGCGGAAAGGCTCGAAAAATGAAGGTGGCAAGGAATCGGTTAATTACTTACCAAAAAAATCAATTTACTACTTTTTCTGTACACGTTTATAAGAACTAAATTAAAAATTTAATTGTCATTGTTTTTACAATACAAGACAAAACCGCTTATCCCGGATACGATCGAGTCGAAGCATAAGTTTTAGTGAAATGATAAAAGCTTCCGGCACAATCTACTTCCCCATAAAGAAACTACCTATATATCGCGGGGTTCGTGCTCTTTAGAAGATTACAGACTCTACGTTTATAATAAAGGATGTTATTTGCAAAGCCCGGCAAACTAGCGCGTGCTCCACTTCATGCTTAATACACCCAAAAGCTCGAAGAATTTATACATTAAATATTGACAGATTATATTTTGTACTATTTATTAAAAAGTCAGTATTTTTACAACCTTTGTACCTGTTGGTATATTTATATATATATATTTTTAAATCCCCAGACAAACACACCAACTGTATGGCCCCAAAGTAAGCAGAGCTTGTGTTATGGATGACCGTACAGCGAACTGGAGGGGATCCCAGAATAAACATACATATATAAATACAAACAACCATGACCCGAGAATAAACATCTGTGTTCATCGCACAAATGCACGCCCCGGCCAGGTCTCGAACCTGGGACCTTCGGCGTATAAAGGCAAGGCTACTTACCACTACACCAATCGGTCGTCCAAATATATTTTTATTTATTTATTATCGATTAACGATGCGTTGCGTACGCTTAAAACACTGGACGTAGAACCGGCCCAGTCGAAGTCGTAACCTAAGAAACTCTAGGTAGTACCGCTAAAATTAAATAAGAACCCTTTGTCCTCCTATCGAATGGAAAATACATTACAAAAAAATTATGCAACAGCGACAACAAGGAAGAATACAATAACAGCTGATTTTAACTAACCTGAATAGTTGAAGAGAGCAGTCACAAATAAATAACCAATACCTCATATGAACGCACTAGTTATAAATAACTCATTTTTATTTCATCGGGTTCAATGACTTCCAAAAGTACTAAAAAGCATTAACGCACCAGAACACCGGCGTCGTGTTGATTTCGGAGCAGTTCGGTTTCCGGTTTACATACAGGCAGTAAACGACCTGAAAACCTGCAGATCTAGGTCCAGTCGAAAGTCTTGGACTATGTCTAAAGCTATCGATACTTTGATGTTACAATTAAATCTGCGTGAACTATTATTGAGACATTTTCGATTCGTTAAGCTTTTGTTGTTTATTTTTCAATAAAAATATTATATATTTTTGTATCTTATATAATAAACAAATGAAATCTATAATTCCCACGACGAAACTATTTGATCGATAACACAACACTTCTTAGTAAGTATTTTTGTTTCAACTATCCACTACGGTTTAGGCTGCCTGTCCACCAGAACGCAGACGAGAGGAGGGAGCGGAGCTGTGCCAAAGTTAACCAGTCAAATTGCATAAAATCTCTACTCTGCTTCAGTAGCCAGGGTTTTACAAACTAGTTTCGCCAAGAGCATAATCTTAGCGGGAAAGTCGAGTGGGAAAGTGGAGCGCGGATGCGGAGCATAGACGCGGAGCGGGGAAGTTCAAATGACTGGAGGCGTGCTCGCGGCCTAGCTCCTCCTATGAAAAATACTGTCTGCAACTCTACCCTGCGATAATATCTCTCGGTGGTCAGGCAGCCTTAAACTTAATAACTATATATCTTCGAACTACATAAATTCCAATCAAATTATTTAATATAAATCTGTTAACATCTCTTACAGCTAAACCAATTACTAACAAGCTGCTGAATTTGACAAATCAAAAAACTGGACTGCTAAAGTTTTCCCATGTAATTACTGCTCCCATGGGAATTTCAGAAAAAACAATGTACCTTTATCCTATGTCACTCTCACAACTGAGATTAATCTAATGACACCTCATGTGTTGCAATCCTGCTAACGGTTTAGGCGGTAGAGGACGGCGGCATGCCAAAGAAGTATCCATAGACGCATACAAACATATACACCCTCGAAAAGCATAACCCTTCTTCTGAGAGTCGGATAAAAAATCTACAGTTTCTACACCGCTCCACCGAGTCGATTAGTCTCCATGTCTACTAAAGCTCTGCGAGCAATCCCGGATTAACAGGATTAATCAATTAAGTTTTTCTTTGATCAAAAGAATGCACTAATGATGTTGGTGGATTTTTTCCTTGCACAACACCAGTCTATATCTTTTAATCACGGGCAGCCAAAATCTGGTCTTTTTCTCAACGCACACCACCAGCTCGAGTACCTACGCCTTAAAAGCGTTTTTGTAAGTGTTCCCAGAATCTTATATGCGTATTATATTATTATGGTATATGGTTTTGGTCTATACTTTAGATCGAAGTCTCTTTCACTGGCTAACTTCTCGGCTGTTGAATTTAACAAGATTTCCTCTTTCTTTTAACCTCTTTAAGGTTCAAAGTGTTCAGTCTAAATTTAATTCATTGATCCAACCTACAACCACATCGATATCTATTTGTATCTTCTGGAATCTCTCATTTTATTTTATTACTGTGTGCGTGATAATACATCGATTCTTTATCTTTATCTTTAGAAACATAGGTTAAACGCGACTAATTCACCTGATTAAATATTAACTGGGTTAATTTTTCTGAAAATGCCAGTTATACCGGCCCAAAGCCGGCAAATTAAATTGACAAGAAATTATAATAATTACATTCTCCAAGAACCACAATAAATTGTCCGTATATTAAAACAATTAATATTTCATACACCTTTAGTTTGCGGCATTATCAAAAATTTTAAAACACATTTACTTAGGTAATTATATTTAATGTATTTGTAATTATTTATGATTTCAACAAATTTCCTTCAACGATACCACGTAAAACTGTTGACAGCGTAGATCAAAATTATTTATCACCCGAAATTATTCGATAGTTTATCGTAACATAACATTTAGATAAGAGTATTGAATTGATAAAAGTATAAACAAAGCCATGAAATCTACTTCGTGACAATTAACAAGAACAATGGCAGTTCATGTCTTACCTTCAATAGATAAGATAACGTCAGAGTGACGTTTATTTTGTCATTCTTTTATAAGGCTACGTAGCTTCTACATAAGTCGTGCGAGGAACCTCTGCGGTGTATCTATTAGAAAAATTTAACTAAGAAAATGAGGGATTTTGAGACGGCTCGGCAAAGTAGCGAATACGTTACACGACAAAATAAGCAGCAATCCGTTTTACAGGTCCGTTTAAACCGCGCAAGGCTTGGCAATGGGGTGCGCGGAGTGCGATGTTCTGCACACACAGCAGTCGGATCTGTTAAAATCGGTCCTGAAAATGCTGTGTGAATATTACCTCCAGTAGCGACGGATCCGCTAAAATCGGTCCTGTAAATGTTGTGTGAATATTACCACCAGTAGCGAAGGATCAGTTAAAAAGGATCCTGTAAAATCGGACGCTCTATGTGTACGCGCCCTAAAAGTTGGTCCTATTGTTTTAGTTACAGTTAATGGTATATTCCCACTGGTTTGTTTCCTACTGAGTTTCGTGCTGGTTCTTTGGCAGTAGAAGACCTTTCCAAACCAGTGGTAGTTTCAACATACGACGTCCTAAGCCGAGGTCGGTGTCCTCTCGGGTGTCCTTAGGCGTATCGAATGTAGGAGTAGTTTAAGTTCCGGCTGAGCGCCGTCAGCGCTAAGCTACAAAATCCGGTGAAATTTAAAAGGCCCAAAGGGCCAAAAATAAACTGTCCATTTCCAAAAAAAAATTTAATCCTATAAGAAAGGCAAGAGTCACGCTATACAGCCTGGTGCGTCGTAAATATTTATTGATTATTACTTTTATATTTATTTATACGTTACATTGATATACAGTATTGTAGAAACATCGTCTTATTTTCAGCCTACCTATCTTATACTGTATTTCGTTTTTTTTAGCGCCATCTATGGATGTAATTGGAACAATTTTTTATTTTATTTAATTAAGCAACATCCCGCATTACTTTAATTTGCTAATAAAGACAAAAATAAATTAAATATAGATGGAGTTATTTGTGTACGCGGCCGTTTAGTATATTATACAAGGACACTGTGTGAGTGATAAAAATAAAACGTACCTACAGATTGTACACGCACATCAAAGTGATGAAACCACGGTTTGACAAAATGGCGGCTGCCACACAAATGCTGCGTTCCGTTTGCCGATTATAACGCTCACAGCGCTCATATACCCGTTCCGATTGCCCGTGAGCGCGCTCACAGCGATATCGATACGTCATCAATGACGTCATAATCGCCGCCATCTTCCCACTCAGTTTCCACGCTACGGAGCACGGTCGCTCTGAGCGGCCTGTCAAAACTGACACATGACGTTACTTTGTTGATGTTTTTATTAGTCGACAATAGATTTTAAAAGCTTGCTTATTAATTTTCTTTTATAATAATGTTAAAAAATGGCTCCTGCTTCATTCAGGGTCAAAGATCTTAATGAAATTGTAACTTTAGACTTAATCGACGAACAATCAGCATGTTAGCGCGATATTTACCGTTCCGATTGCAATAGCACTAATATCACTTTTAGCGCGCTAAAACGAATCGGAACGGTTTTGAGCACTTTTAGCGCTGATAGCGCTGTGAGCGGCAAACGGAACGCACCAAAAGTTATAGTTGCATATTCACAAGCATGGATAGGCTCGCGCGCAAAATTACTTGAACCATATACTTAACCCGTTTGGTTGGATTTGCTTCAGAACATAAGCAGCCGTGAAGCCCTGATAAACCCTAATATTATAAATAACAATGGGATTCAGTTTGTTCGTTACGCTAATTATTTAATTTTTTAAATATTATTTTTTTCAGGAACAAACATTCGTCATATAAACTTTAAATTAAAGCATCTGATTTATACAGAGACCAGTGATGTTTCCGTGCAAAAATTAATTAATTATAAATAAATCCCCAGACAAACACACCAACTGTTTGGCCCCAAAGTAAGCAGAGCTTGTGTTGTGGAAGACCACACGGCGAACTGGGGGAGAACCAAGAATAACCAAACATATATAAATATGAACAACCATGATCAGAGAACCAACATCTGTGTTTATCATGCAAATGAATGCCCCGAACTGGACTCGAACCTGGAACTGGAGGTGTGGGACAGATATTTAAACCACGGTTACGACGGTATAGGTAAAACATTTAGAAACGCGTTACGTGTACGTAATGAGTCAGTATCTACAATAATGAAAGGAGTTCGTATATACAAACATATTTGAAAATGGCATATTTATCTTGTACGATGTGCAAACTCATTCATTTTACGTACCTACATATGGTATGCATTTTTGAGCTGTAATCATTTTCGTCCCACACACACACATGCTAAAGGGATTTCTTAAAGTTTTTTTTTCTTATAGATTACCTCAAAATATTTTAACATACGGTGCGTTTATTTAAGTAAGTAAGTTAATTATTATAATTAATATAATATAATTAAAATATAATTATTAAGGTAGTAAGTTTTGAATTTTCATAATAATAGGTAGGTAAGTACTTCTTAATCGAATAATAATATGCTATTCAAGGATTTTATGTAAAAATGAATAAGGTATTTTTGTATCGCGCGTGTTCTATACTATAACTTATCGAAGTACTTAAAATATTCAGCTAAGGTCATAAAAAAACACACTTTGGGAATATCGAAGGAAAAGATTAATTTTTTTTATTTTTGTTTGAAATGGCATCATTTTAAGTGCTAAAAAAGAAAAGATCACATTTTATACGACATATTATAAGACATTTAAAGGTTGTTTATCGTAAGAATGGTCTATGAATCCAAAATTGATACTCCATTGCGAAATCTAAAACAATACCAGCCAAAAAATCTTTAGATGCCAAAACCGAATTGAACTCACACTCTCACCGAAACCTCATAATAGTTATTTTCTAAATCTTCACCACAAACGAAAACAGAATAGAAAATTCGATCTAACGCCCTTCCGAAAGTGGTGTCATTAGTGACAATGGCTAGAAACGTTTTTTTCCGCTAATGATATCGTTTTTGGCATACGAATTAGTATTGCTACGCTATGCTTTTTTATTTGAATTAAGTAATTTATCTTTAAAAATTCTGCATAGAAAATAAATTCGCTATTCATATCAAAAAACATGCTAACAGTTAATACGAATGCTTATTAATCCATCTCTCAACCACCACCAAAATCTAAAAATTTCGATCTAACGCCCTTCCGACCCGGCGAAAGTGGCAACATTGGCGCGCTCCCAGACCCGAGTGAAAGTACCTCGAAAGTCAATATGCGGAAGCGCCACTTTCTTGCCACGATCAACTTTAAAACTATAGGTGGAATAACCCAGGCTTGTGTAACACGGGGCTGCGTAACCGTGGGCTTTTAGGATTTACTTGCAACTCAAGTTTGTCTGTTTGTTGTGGTGTCTTTCAACTGAAGGAAATAAGTTTTTTGTTTGATTTCTGATTTATCAATTTTTCAAGCCACAATTTTTGCCATAACTATGAAACTATAAAAACTGAAAGGTATACGGACTACGCAGGATTTTAATAAGGTTTGGTATATCAGTAATTCAATTTGAGAAAATAATTTTGGGAGTAGTAAAGAAATAGAACAGGAAACGGCACCAAGGAAGGCTCACTTATTATTTATTATAGTTGCTTTGTTGATATTACCACAGCACAGAAAACAAGCAGTAAACGACTTTGTGTATAGCCACCAAAACTCGACCAATGCTGCTTTCATTACGCAAGGGTCATAAGTGGAAAATTTTAATTAGATATTTTAGGTAAGTAGTTAGATAGGAGGCATTCCCTTCATTTTACAATTGAGATAAGAACAATTAAATTTGGTTATATTCAAGAATCTTTGTAAGTATTTACAAAAGATTCAATCACTTGTTGACTGCCGAGTTAGAGTACTACTGGGCTAATGCAGGTAGTTATTTCAAGGACGCGACAGTCACGATACTGCTTGCTTCCTCTACTGTTATATTACGGTATTTTACTTTATCAAATACCTGTAACAATTACGTTAACACTCCTATTAGTTCGTAATCACTACTTGTTTGACTAATGATCTTCTCAGCCTGTTTGATGACGTCAATGGATTACATTACACTCTCGAAGAAAATTCTGGCGATAGCAGAAATTACATACAACGATAATTTTACTTTATTTTAAGTGGGAAATGAAAAAGTGAAGATTTGATTGTTTGTTTGTATGTATAAACTTTCCCACCCACCAAGGCATATATTGAACCATATGATTGATGTTGGGCTCTGCTGTGGAGGGTATCCGAGTACATAGGAAATATTTTATCTCATAATTCCTACGAGATTGGAGGCTATATTGGACTTCTATTACAATTAACTTAAATATAGAGTATTCCATATCCTGGAAAGAGTATTTGTCACACAAATGTCTTCACTCAAGCGCCTTCCTGGTATTTGAGAATGGGACCCCTGGTGTAAGAGCCAGAGCAGCTACCGCCAACTGCCTTTATAAAAATTTGTAGGAAAATGTCAAAGTTCAAGATCACATTTAAGAGGGCACATAACAACTTGATAGATTCATCGACCTTAATCTATAAGTATATGCAAGCTGCGAAGCTGTTTTTTTGGATATGTTGAAGTTTGTTTAGTTATCTCAAGTTTCTTGAAGTCTGAAACACGATCAATTACAAATTTTAGGATAGAACAAAATCGCGAAAAGTACATGTTTAATTCATGATGTATCATTATTCTCTGAATTCTAATGGCATTTCAGACTAATGTTTACACTGAAAGATGGTCATTTTATTGTTCAATAGTTCCTCAAAACACTTTTTGAATGTTGTACTAAAGTATTCCATTTGGCACTTGCATTGTTTTTTTTAAATGCAGTTGGCAACTATCACTTTCCTCCTCACTCTCGAGTTAAAAACGATAGTTTATTTCTTTCGTTTTGGAAGTTTATAAACGAAAAACGATTTTATGGGTATCCTAAGTCTTTGTGGTGTTCAGCAAATTTTATTGATTTATATTATATTTAATTTTCTATTTTAAATAAGCTGTATGATACACAGCTCTGCTCACTTTGGGGCCAGATAGCATGTTTTTCCGGGGCTTTTATATGGAACATAATTATTTATTAAAGCTTTTTCATTTAAAGTTCATTTATATCAATCAAGTACCTACATCTAATCAATAAAAAAATATGGCATGTGGAGTCTTTTTTTGACCACCATAAAGTCATGCCTGCAAATATGGTGGCTACATTATATACATGTTTTACCACTTTCAAACTAAAATATACAAATTCCTAATGCTGGGGTGAAATTTTCCATAATTTTTTCATCTGTAATGTTTTTCTGTGAACAACCTAATTAATATGATTTTTTGTGCCGATCTAGTAAAAAGGAGGTAATGTTACACGATAAAAAAATATACAAAACAAAGCTTTATGAGAAGTACTTTTACTTATGTGGCAATTTTGGGGTACAGTATGGTGTATGGTAAGTAGTATAAATCAACGTAATAATGGTATAGATAATCATGTAAATAATGGAGATTCTGGGATTAAATTCTGATATTAATGAACAGTATAAACATATAAAAATGAACCTACATTTATTTAATTAAATTTCTATGTTTATATTACTATTAACAAAGTATTTATTTATTAAAAACAGGTCTGTTTGTGTACTAATTGAGCCTGAGTAGATTGGATGGAATTTTCAGTACAATATGGCCTAAAGTTTTATCAGTAACTATTCAAAAAGCATAATTAATGTAAAATTAGTTATGTAGTTTCAGAGTTTACTGAAAAACAAATGATATAATATTAGAATAGAAAGTAAAATTAACACAAGTTCTTAGTAAATACAAGTAATTTGGTGCAGCATATTTAGGGTTTATTAGTGTGCTACAGCAAAATACATTTTAATTAAGCACTTTGCTTCCACAGTCTTCTCAACTTATTTGTTTCAACTGAGCAAATAAGCATAAAATTTAAATATATAATAAACCTGTATTTCTTGTTTTAAACAGGAGTTTCTAATGTATGAGATTATAATGAGATAGCCTCAAGATTCACAACTTTAATATTTGTAGTGCAGAGCTGAAAGTCAAACATTGTCAACTACTTTATAAATACTGTAATTTTAACAGTAAAACAACAAAACTATTTTAATTTACAGTCTGTGATTATGTTTTCCAGAGTAAAAAATAGCACATTGCATCAATGCGTAAATATAAAAAAAATGTGTGATGGCAACATGGTGAATCACCATACGTTCAATATTTTGAAGGTAAAAAAAATAATATACCTCAACTTAGACACTGATAAGTATATACTACGGACTAATTTCCAAATCAAATTACCTCTTGCTTGGTTGAACCACGGTGACAAACAAAATGATCTTGCATGGTTCACAAAGCAAAATTCTAAACACAGAAAATTCTACTGTTCACTGTTATTTCACAATCACACACTAATCACTCTTATCGATCACACTGAACTTCTGAGAAACCTTTCAGTAAACACAACGCTAATATCACTTCACTTACAATAACACTACAGCAGTTTTTAACTAAACATACACAATTGGGTTTAAAACTTGCGAAACGTAATGTCAATCGACAAAAATATTCTAGATAAAACCTGACTCCACTTATTTCTAATTCACTAACCTAATTTATCGCATAAAACAATGGGGGATAACAGTATTATGATACTTTACTTCTTTTCGAAATACCTATATCAGAAACTAGAATTCGATAAACACAACCGGGACGCGACTTCCTACTGAACGTATTTTGATTAACTGACTGACTGCTGGACGGATAGACGGAAGAAAACATTTTTGAGTGAGGGAGCGGAGCTTTACCTGTCGCATAACTCGAGCACGACGTACAGTCCGACCAACTTATCTGTGAAGTAAAGAGTGGCGCTTGTTCTAAGCGTAGAGTAAGTTTAACATTTAGTCAAGTAATCAATGCTTTAGTTCTGATTTTTGCTACCACGCAGATAAGTTAATAGCGATGGATCGTGACAGTATAATTCAGTTGCCAGTATTCAAAACACAAATTCCAATATTTTATTGAATAATCTTAGAAAAAAAAAACAGCTATCTAAATAAAATTTACAAAATTTAAACAATACTTAAATCTTCAAATATTAAATTTTAAAGACATTTTAATTTCATTTTGAAAACATTTGTGTTTTTCTGTGTCGCGACTTATCTCACATATGTGTGTCGGCTCTGGGGCCGATTTCACACGCCAAAATAAGCCGGCAAAAATTAGTTGATATTTGAATTCTAGAATACCTTTAATACATCTAATTACTGATCTAAAAAGCTGATAAAAGTTGCTACACAAATATGTCGATATTTGTGGTTGAAAAAATGTTTTATAATTGTAAAGTAGAACAAAGTAATAAATTATAAAATGAGATTATATAACTTTAAAAGTAAATCGATATTACCCCTTTTTTGTGTTTTTCTATAGTTCTAGGATACAAACTCACCAAAAACTAAACAAATACTGAGTTTTTCCTAGAACAGAGGAACACAAGAGGACCATCAAAAAGAATGCGAACAAAGTCCATAGCATAATGACTAATTTTAATGTGTTTAAACGTATTTATTCGTTTGAGTAATTTAAGGGTTGGCTCAGTTTATAATTGACCTTATTAAATAACCCTATAATAGACAAACAAAAATGGTTTTTTAATGTGGAGCCGAAACGTATCGAACACTATCGCAACGCCTCGCAGAGGTTACAGGATATATTCTTACATATTAATAATATCCTACACATTATTAAATTTAAAGTTCTATACTTTCTAAATAAAAAATATTTTTCCGAATCTTTATGAAAAGATAGCTAGATGCTAGTGTAGCTAGAAATGTTATCTTAGTGGCAGCATAGTTTCTTGGTTATCTCGTACGGTAGGATTTCGTTTGGGGTGGTACTGCAGTCCCTCTCAATTTGACCACCACAATCATCACATTTACGTGGTTGTGTTCCGGTCAAAGGGAAGGGACAGCTATTGCCAATTCTGAAACAAAGGCCATTTCATATGAAACCCACGGTTTGCAACGCGTTTTATAATAATCATAATCACAATCACTGTCAATAAGTTAAACAACTACATCTAATGATGTCCATGGGTGTGGATGCTACTTACCATAAGTTGGGTCGTGAGCTCGTTTGCTGGCTATAATTTTAGAAAAAAAAAGTGGGAAGCGCAATACACCCATGAGGAACATTTTATATAAGATTTTCTACTTTCTCATATTAATTTGTTAAATGCAATTACCTTTGTACATTGTTATTTAAAAAGGTATGTTAAATATTTTTTCAAAGGCTTTATTACATGAAAAGCTATTGTGAGTATTATCATTACATTTGGCATTAGATCAAATTTTATTATTGTAGCTATTCACATACAGTTATAACTTGTAGGCTTTGATTTAATAATAACGTTAATGTCAGGTTGTCCACAAGGGAAATGACAAAACGGTTAAGAACGTAAAATATTTTTTATAAAAATGCAATTATACTCGTACTAATTGGAAAGACAGTGTTAAGCAAAATAAATTAAAAGATATTTTTTAATATAAACCATTAATATTGCAACACTATAAATGTCAATCAGAACGATTGACAGTTACTCTGAAAGCTTCGTTCCATACTTGTACCCAACTCTGTAGTACAAACTTATCTTTAGTACTCTTCTCTATGGAACCCTACATTGCGCACCATTTAAATGAGTGTTAACTTTAAAACGTACCTTCTGTAAACTTTGTTTGTCCGTACACATAAATTAATATAATAAATCTTTGTAATTTTATAAATCATCCATACGTAGGTTTGTGGTAAGATTTCAGGTTGGGTAAATGTGTGTTATACACAGATGTACGTAATAAGAGCCATGGATGTTGTCTAATTATAGATATGCATTCATCCCCAATCATATTTTCCCCCCAGTTCACTAGTATTTTTATTTTTCTTACATAATGTGATCGACACCTTGTCTTACATACATCCTATTCTTTCACAAATAAAGCCCTCTTGAGAAATTCCTCAGCAAACACGGATGAAATACTCAGGTACCTAGTAGTACCTAGGACGTACCTAAATTCATTACTTATCAAAGTTTGTAACCTACTTTTCTCATGAGACATCCTAATATTGAAGTATTTATTTTTCTAATTATTTTCTTTGCGTGAGGGTTGTATTCAGCACTTAATAAAAAAGAAACATACATTTTTACATTTTTATTATGTTGTGACTGTTTATTCAACTAACTCTGAATTACAAGACAAAGTTACAAGTCTTGAACTTAAGTGAAATAGACTAAAAAGATATTAAAACTGTCTATTATTGTAACTATCTACATTTTCTATACAGCACTTCTATTAAGTGTTTACCTTTTTATTTTAAAAATGTTTAGAATATTAATATCAATTTTCATAATATTGAGGTACTTACTTAGTCATCTAATAAAAAAACAAACAATTTGAAACCTATTACTTCTAGAAATAAATATTAAACATTTTGCACCAATCAATAGATGCAAAAAACAAGTACATCACTACACAGAATTAGTTCACATTCACTCAATGTTTGGCATTGCACTGTTCATTATATTACTTATAAATATTAAATCAGTCTTAAACTTTATTTAAAAGCAGGATACTTCCAGGTAAACTGAAAGGACCCACACGAGATCTAATGTCAACAGCCCTGACAGCAAAATAGTATTTGTATCCTGTCATGAATTGAGTCAAGGTGCATGCCATAGGCAGTGGTAAGGCTTTCACATCACCTATCTTCTTCCACAATGAGGTGCTCGGTGCTACTGAAGTTTCTTGATAGGCATATAATTGGTAACTTGCTATTTCTTCAAACATATCTTCTTGGTACCCATCTATCTTCCATGATATTACAATCCCATTTTCTACTTTAGACAATTTGAGATCAGGTGCTGGAGGCAATGCCTTCCAGTTAGGTGGTTGGTATTGCTTTACATGATCTGGAAGTGGTGCTGGGTGTCTTAATTGGTTCATTCTCATCATTCGGGCAGAATTTGGCATTCGCATCCTCATATTGTTCGGACCTCTGACTGCTGTGTTGTTGAGTATTGGAGCTAAAAAAAAAATCATTTTAAGTAATAATAATGAGAAACTCACACAAAATAACAAAATATATAGTACAAAATACCACACAAAGAAAGTGAAGTAATCAATTTCATTAACTGCAAATCTTGGACTTACCTGGAGGCCTAAGCATTACAGTTTGATTAGGTCGTACTTGTGATGTCTGGGGACTTATAGGTATGTAAACTTTTCTTGGACTGGAACTGGGTGGAGTATTCGGTTTTGCGGCCATAAGGCTTTGTTGATTGACTAGGCGCACCGGAGGAACAGCATTCCTATTTGTTTTTAGCGGGGGTTCATCATCTGTCAGATCAACAGTCACTGCCTGAGGTGAGGTTATACTGCGGGGTCTCTTTTCAGCTTTTGATGGTACTGGAGTTTTCTTTATACTATTTGGGCCACTAGTGACTGACACTGGTTTCTGATTGTTTTGAACATTTGTTTTTTGAGTGTTTTGAGCTGCTGGGACCAGTCTTGGCACAGGAATTGGTTGAGTAAGAACCATGTTTTGCTGTTTAATATTGTTATTAGTATTACCATTATGGGTTTTAGTTGGAGTGATTGCATTATTTTGGTTATTTGGCAAGCCCAGTTTCTTTTTTGTACTTTTGTCTACCATTAGCACTTGCATCCCTACTGATCTAGTGATTTTTAATGGTGCAATAGGAGTGTTAGTGTTCTTTTTCAATTCTTCTTGAACAGATTTTAAAACAACTTGGAGATCTCGATTTTGTTTTGTTAACATCTTTGCCTTCTTTTTATATTCTTCAATATTTTGCATCATAGTAGAGAGTCTTGTTTTAATTTCGTTTAAACTTGTTTTATCCAACACACTCTCAACAATCCTTAAAACACAAAACTCTTCCAGTTCTTCTCGGGTCATTTCTGCCACAGACTTCTTAGCAAGACTAAGAAAGTTTTCAGGCAGCAAAAGCTTTTCTTTTCTAACATCTTCCGTTTTCTCATTAACTTTCGGTGAGTCATTATTTTCTGGAGCAGGAGAAACAGTAACATTCGGCCGTTCTGAAAAACAAACAAATCATCAGTTACAATATGTGTTTTGTTACAATTTTAACTAGTCAGTAGAAATAATCTTTTTTTTATTCAATAAGATACAAATTACATTATAATAAACAGAACTTAGATCAAAATTGCAATCCTTAAACAGTTATAATATTTTGTTCTTTTATATAATTACGAAGTTACCTGTTTGACCAATTCCAGCAGCCTGATCTTTTCCCACATCTTTGTCTATCGGTTTTTCGGTTATTACATTAGTAGGCCTAGATTCAGTCATTTTAACATCATCAACTAATAAAACATCATCATCGTCGTCAACATTTATACAATGTTTTTCACTACTTTTTTCAGGCTTTGTTTCTTGATCATCCTTTTTGCTCTCTTCTTCATCATCAGACAAAATATCTAAAGTATTTGATAATCTGCTGCAACGGGTTGGTAATTTCTTAGCTATAATTTCACTAGAAGGATTAATTTCATTGTTAGAATTTTGATTTAACTGCATAGATGAAAGTTTAGTGTCTACCAATTCTTTGGTTTCTTTTATGTCTTCAATGCTGTCTTTAAATGATACTGTTTTTGAAGTTTCTTCTTCTAATCCTGGCTTTGAATCCTCTAAAGTTTTAGTACAGGCAACACCATTCACCTTATCTTTTGGTCCCTCTTGTTTGATATCTTCAATTTTCTTGGCCTTTTTCTCCTCCAATGAAAAATCTTGTATATTGCTGAGATCGTTTTCTATTTTAGTTATCGATTCATCACTTCTTGACATTTCTATGGAGTCTTTTATCTCAACGTGTTTGTCCATGTTAGGCGATGAGTCTCTCTTTCGTATGATATCCATAGATTGGCCACTTCCTACAGCTGCGTCATATGCATGTTTATTTATATTTTTCTCGATGTTTTCCATTCTTTTAGGCAAAAAGCCGTCTATGCTGTCGGATATTGCAAAGTTCGATTCTCGTTGAAGGCTATCGCTTTCATTATTCTCATTATCTGTGTAATCCTGTGCAACAGCTGTGCTGACTTCAGTAGATTCTGAAATAGGAGATACTGGTTTTTCATTTACTTCTGGAGATAAAATTTTTGCTTTAGTCTCAATGTTTTCTTTTGTGCAGTTTATTTTTTCACTAATGATTTCTTCTTCTTCTTTTTTCTTCTCTACGATTTGTTGTTCTATAGCAACTTCCTGTGCGATAGTTTCTGACATATCAGCCATGACATCTTCTAACTTGTCCTTATTAGTTTCTTGAATATATTGAGTAACAGCCGTTTCCACTGGCAATCTGGTTATATTGTTTTCAGTCTCATGATCACTTTTTTTTTCTAGTGACTCACTGACATCAATATCCATACTTTCAAAAGATTCGTTATTTCCATCCGTAAATTGATATGTGTCTTTGATTTTTGAATTATCGATTTCCATTACTTCTTGTACTACATTTTCCTCATCAAGGTGCGAATCTTTACATCCATTTTTTTCAGTTTTAGGTGCATTTTGAGTGTTCAGTTCTACACCTAATGGCTTTTCAATAATTTTCAAATCCTCCTCCAATATATCGTTCGTGTTACTACTAAGCTTAATATTTTCATCACTTGTATTAAATAACACATTTTGAAATTCATTCGTGATTAATTCTTCCTTTTCGTTCAGTGTATTTTCTGTACTTATTTTATCTGAAGCTTTAGTTATTTTATCATCATCAGACTCAATGCCAATTGTTGTAATCAAGTCGCCAGATGACTTGTCTTTAGGATCAATATTTTCCACGTCTTCTTTATTGCCACTAGCTTCTTTTACATCATCCGAGATTCCATTAGTTAAAACAGTTTCATCAAGGTTCGCCATATTTTTATATGAATCTACAGAGTTCTCAGCATCCAAAATTAATTGCATTTTTCACATCTGTGACATGCCGAATAAGCAATGTACCTGAAACAGAAAAAAAAATTATAAATAAAAGGTATGTTGCTAAAACTAACCATAAACTAATTAAATCGGAAACAGTACTTTCGAAACTCAACGACATACAAATGAAAACATCTGGATATAATAGTGCCAAGTATTATTTTACATCGTGTTGTACTTAGGATAAATATATAAAAACCATACAAAACTAATAAGTTTATATATATTTAGTTATTCTCTGTGTATAAGCGACCGCTCGCAAAAAATGCCCTCTCAACTATTACGTTACCTCGCACTTACTATCACAACTCGCTCCTAGAAATATGTAGTCAAATCGTCTACTTTAAGCTATTTCTAGTCAAATCCATTTTACCTATATGTTACTGATGCGGTAAAGCTAAATTTTACAAACTATTCTCCAGTGTGGCGTATCGAAATTTAAAACGAAGAATCGATAGACTTGTGTCCCCGTTTGTGAAAAAAGGCATATGGAGTAAAAAAATCGATTCTTGATACAGAATTGGCAACTAACCAGGATAAAGCGGAATAAAGCGTCGAGTTTTTGTTTCATTCTCGCACTAGGTGTCTTTGGTAAAGTTGTTCAGAACTGTGGTCTGAGCACATTGAGTCTTTTACCGAACGGTAAAAGTCACCCGGTACAATTAAATACAAAAATATAATTAAAATCCTCAATGTAAGGTTCCCTATCTTTTATGCTAGCAGAGCACCTAAGTATATATAATAATATAAATATGCCAATTCCGAACCCCACTCGGTTTTCACCATCTAAATCTGTGTATACCTAGCTCCTTTATGGCGGTTACGATGTATGGTGTATGAAGTGTAGTACAGAACACAAGAAATACCTTCATATATTTTTTTTATTTGTTAATAATAAAACCTTTACTTGTTTCGCTGGATTTTCATAAACAAACACGCTGTGTCAGGTCTAGTGTCAAGTAGGTCTTATGACAAGGTTGTCAGTACATTTGGCAGTGTACTTTTTTGAAGCTCACAAGTTGATAAACCAGGTTTAGGGCTGCTCAAAATGTATAAAACTCAAATCAATTGTGAGTCGGGACTCACTGACGAAGGATTCCGCAAGTTTTATTTATATGATCACTGACAGACAATTGGTCAGTAGCGGGTATCGTTGACACCCTCAGAGTACGGAACCCTAAATTTTGTGTAGGCACATTTTGTGAACCCTAAAGTTTGGGTATTCTTTAATCTCGTATTCTTTCAAATTTAAAAGTTTAAATACAAAACCCGATTATTTTTGAACGGGTGAACCGATTTTCTTCAAACATAGCTAAGAACACTCGACAAGGCAGCTTTGAAACAAAAAAATACGTATTGAACTCGGTTCGCTCGTATTGGAGTTATAAATATATGATGATTAATATATATATATAACGCCCCTCTTTTTGCGTCGGGGGTTAAAACTTTACTTCAACAGAGCTCACTAAAATAATATTTCTTATTGAATTGAATTGAGTGTCAGTTTCATATAAAATTAAGTTCATTATGTAATGGCAAAAATATAATAATAATTGCGACCGAAATGTACAGTCTAGTTTATGCATAAACTTTTATAAAGTAACTTTTTAGGTAATGATCATACGGATTATATACCAAACAACGACTGAAATATTTTTGTCTTTAACTAACCTGTATGTTTAAATCTATTGTTATGTGTTGCGGTTGTCAATAAATGTATTTTCAATTGCGATTTCACATAATTCAGTTTCATAACGGACAAACGAGATCACCTGATGGTACTTGTCAGCAGCTGGACGTCACAGGTGTATCGGGATACCGAATACTGTAGCGTCGTCAAAAATAGGCTTCAGTTCGAATTATGTTCCGGTAATTTCCCTAGGCATCCGCTAAGAATAGGAAGGACTGCAATATTGCTTATAGCTTTGAACAAAAGAAACTCTGACAATTATTATTAATATTACAAAAATTAGTATTATCAAATCTAAATTTTGGAGACATTTCCGGATTTCAGATTTAACTACTTTATTATACGAATGATTAACATTGTTTGATAACGTAGCTACTTAAAACTGTATTTGTAGGAATATTAAGGGCAACTAACCACGTTTTTTAAAAGCAAAAACAAATCTATAAAATGTTTTAAAAGAGACAGCCCTAAGTTGAACTCAAACAAAGATGTAAAAATAGGGTTCCTTTTAGGTAAGGAGTATATTACATATGATATTTTTAAGAAAAAACAAATAACTATTCGTAATATGAGTGCGTGTTAATGTGTATGTATGTATATGTGTATATATATGTGTGTGTGTGTGTATGTATATGTGAAATGATTACGCAAAAGTGGTGTGACACTACACAAAAAACTCGCTGTATATCGCCAACTTATGTCAACAGAGAACATATGAATATTTTGAACCTTAAGTGTTAGGCCATAAGGTGGTATTTTCTAAAAAGTAAGTACCTGCACATTGCGGTCGCTCCTAATCTGTTTATTATCAATATCGGTAATACTAAACTTTTTAATATTGTAAACAAAACCAAAATGAAAATGATGTGCATAATTTTAAGGCCAGTCTATTGAATAGAAGGCATTTCTATAGGGCTGGCACAAAATAAGATTTTTCTAATTGGGAAACAAAATGTTTCTATACATCAAATTCATAATGCTTTCTAAAGTTGGGCACAGCGCAGACTCAATACGCAAGTCACATAACCTGGAACGAAGCGCAATACGGAACGGAACGTAACGTAATGAAAGTAATTTCCTACATATGATCATGAAACTTACATTGATCTCACACATACAACATACTGCACCCACTTAAAATCAGAAAATAATAAAGTATGCGTCGGTTCCGTATTATTAAAGTATAAAATTCGTCGGACGCCGCCGTCAACAAAATAGCTGTAACAACGACAGCAGTATGGCGTAATTTTTACGAAATAAACATTTTCACCTGCACAAAAATATTCTAGATAATACCAATTTAAGCTGATCGTACATAGATTAGTAGTGTACATTCGGGGCTTCTAGGCCGGTCCTGTCAACTAAGGAATCAATCATCTACCTCCACCTAGCCAGGCGTGAGCGTTTTACATTGACATTTTCTGATCTATCAAAATAATCTAGCATTCATGTAAAAATATGGCCGGCTGACATACAAGGGGTTGCGAATATGATTCTTAAAGACAAAAGAACAAGGTGCAATTTAGCAAAACAGAGACAATTTAGAATGACATAATTGACGAATATCATAAAATTTAGTTTCTTTTTCCTATTCTAATCATTTAGATTTTTCCACAAACAATTACTTCTATAAATAGATTTGAGCAGTATTATAAATCCTAGGACATGGATTAATTCAAAAGTAAATATAAATGGGTAGTTAAAATAGTGATAAACAATATTAAGTAAGTAAACACTACCATTGTTGAATTCCCCCAAAAAAATATTCATAGCGTTGCTGCTAACGCTACCAAGACTACCAATATACTAAACATTTGACAGCTCCACAATAAAAAATAGTTGACCAGCAGATTTCTCAATAAAAATAAACAAAACGAGAACCTCTGAAAACAACAATAGTTCACATTACAACTGTGGCTTGCAAAAGGTAAAAAGGCAAGAATCTAGAAACAAGTTACAAAAATCGTAACTAAATAAATTACGTATCCAATGCAAAAACAAGGACATCAGACTGTCATAAAATCAACAATAGTCTCCCATTTAAACATAACATAACCTACAAAAATACAAAACAATAGAATTTTCACTGAAATAATTGACTACTACATCAACTAATTGTAAACAAAAGAATCTTACATACCTGTTCAATCTTGACAAAGACTGTAAAACTGGAAAGAAGAACTATTAAGAAGATAAATAAATTACCTACACAGGCACCGCTAAACACGTTCAAAGCGGCACTGAGTCAATGACAGCTAGAAGAAAGAGAGAGAAGAAAATGGCGGTTTTCAACATGGCGGCTCACTGCTTATGTCAGAATATTCCGATATCACGCAGAGTATACGTCACTTAGAGACTCGTATAACGCTACGTTCACTGTACGTTAGCCTTAGTAAAAGCGAGACGCCTTTACACGTTAGAAGGAGAGCGACTAACGAACGGTTATGTGCGCGCTCTATAATGTAGGTTACTCTGTATGAATTATGCTTAGTAGGACGATTCGAGGTCAACTAAACAGAGTCGTGCCGTTCTTCTTTCTCGCATTCTACTTCTGTTGATAATTTTTACAAAAGAATACTTGAATTTATCTAGAAGAAAGACAATTTTTCGTTCAATTAAAATCACATACTTACCTGCTTAATTTAGCGATAAAGTAAAGTAGGTAGGTCATTCACAAAATATATTTTGGTTTTCCGCTCCTATATGCATTGAGTAAAAACATTTGAGAAAAGAAAAAATGGTGGAAAAACTAAATCTCTTTGATAAGTAAAAACTAGAAAAACAAAAAACTTGGTGGACACAATTAAATCGATAACTCAAGATACAGCTCAATCCTCCGTTGCCAAACTTACGCTTGAATGTTATAATGATATGATAGAAAGATTTGAATTCAACTTTCTAATATTTGCAATACTATGGAAATTGTTATTCTGGTAAATGAAAGAAATGCACTTCAATGTCATTATTAGATAAATAAAGAGTAAGCATCAGAGTCAAGGAATTAATTGTGGAAGCGACGTTGCCAATTCTGGCAGGCGAGCCGAGCGGTCACACACAACTAGTTTGACTGGTGTAGCGGAGCCGAACTTTACCGAAGGGGGTCGAAGCTTGCCGAGTCCTAAAATCAGATTGAAGAAGTACGTCACCAGAAAAAATAGAACAGCATAACTTGCGCATTGAATCATCTGCGCATTATTTATAATCCATAATTAACCATTGCACATACTTAGGTACTGATTCAAACCAAAACCGTACCTACTAACGTACCTATATAAACATATTTCCTATTTTTATGATTCCCCATTTCGTTTCAATCTAGCACTATTACCGAATGCCCATCTATCTGTATCACGTTTTGTCTTTGTAAGTAAAAAGAAAAATTAAAGCCGCCGTATGAATACTCTCTGACTTTATTTTAAAACATAGCCGTGTGTACACCTATGGGGGATATTTACAAATAACCGGAATAAAACTCGTGGTTAAATTACATTTTATAAAAAACAAACGAATTATTTGATAAGCGCTCACTATTTACTATAACTAGATTGAGAGATCGCAGCTCTTAGCATGTCCAAGGACCTCTCCTCTATAGCCTTAAATAAAAAAAGAAGACACAGATTAAGAATTGAATTTGTGATTTTATACCGTGCTTAACATATTCCACGTAACAACATCATACAATACTATATTCATACCCGAAAATACACAATCGCTTGAAAAGCGGTTCATTGACGCCTTTGTGAGCAAATAAAGCAGCAACCTAGGGTATTAAACAGCCATGTAACTGATCATCAGTTTGTGACGCAGCAAGTGCATAACATTGACATTCAACGTATAGCATTTGTAGTGGGCAAAGAATAATTCATCACGTTTCTAAATTGATATAATTTAGTACAAGACAACGAAATGCGTAATTTACTCTTAAAATGTTGTTAATATTACAATTTGCATAACAAATTGCAATATTAATATTGACAACAATATACAATAATTTGCATTGCATGCATTACATACAATAATTTAAGTAAGTAGGTACCCGTCTACAAGACTAAATTATATTTTACGGAACCTGAATCTTAATAACATTAAAAACAGATACGAACCTAGGTACTTGTAAGAGATTATCTAAGCATCAGTGGTCTACCTAAGCTGGTTCAAGGATATATTGTGTAATCAATGGTCATATAAAATAAGTATATCATTCTTATAATATAAGACATATGTCAGAAGAAAATGAGTAACTGCTTAAAAATGAAAATCAAACCACAAAAACGATTTATAAAGAAAGACCTAAACGGCCAATTCGATAGCGCTTGTTACGTCAATGACCGGGCCATTCTTATCAAATATGGCGAACGATAAATCTGAGCTATACCGTGAAACAAGGCTTTACCACACGCTCGTTTATCCGTGGAACTCAAGCACACCAAGTTAGCTGGTCCTTTACTAAATCCTGGAAGGGCGGGTGTGGGAGACTAAAAACAATGAACTGTGTAAGACCTGTTACGTCATCATACTATTCTTGACCAGCCATGTTTTAAGATCTAAGAAATTTTACACTCCACATTAATAAGAAATAATAATCGTAGACAAATGGAGATCTTCAGAAAAAAACAAAATACGTTTATGCAGAGTACTAAGCTAAAACTAATAACAATCATAATTTAGATGACCGCATAAAGAAGAAAGATCCTTCTTCTGCAGGTATACTAGAGAAGATCAATACAATCACGTGTAGTAAAACGATGCTAAGTCAGTAATATATCTACAGCAAAACGGCGAAGACTGGCAACGTCGCATTTCAAGTGGCTCTAGCACGCCCAGTTTATGTTGACCCGTCACACTCCGTAATTTTCTGGTTTATTTCGGATTTTTTACAATATTTGACGAAATAAAATTATTGCGTTTATAAGCTTGTTAGTAGATTTATTTAACTGTATAAAATGACATTTGAAAGAAACTTGAATTTGAGAGAACGAATGCAAAAGTACGGTAAGCTTCAGAAATCTTAGCTTGGAACTACAGCACTGCGCAGATACGAGTCGAGCAACATGGCGAGCGCCGCTGGACGATATTATTATTACTCTCCGCATATTTAAAAATGCCATGTTGCCTGTTCGGCAGTTCTGCTTTTATGGATTGTGTACTGTATTGATGTACGTAGAAATTTATAAAATTGTAAATACCTACTTAAATTAAAAAGAAACAATATCCAAAATAACTTAAAAAACCACAAGTTATAAATTAATTCATTCTATGCCCATTGAAACAGACATAATATTCTTATGTAAATAAAAACACTAAATTAAGAGGGGGATTGATGACGTCACACCTGGTATTCGTTAATCGGAAGTGGTGATGAACTTAACAGGCCGTTACCATTACAAATTAAATCTTATTTGAATGGTTGAAATCGTTGAATAAACCAGACCGCTTAGGGGCTAAGGGGCTCAAGCTTGAGTCTCCGCCTCAAAGCGTCTGACATTAAGTAGTTCTTTCCTTAACCTTATATTGATACTCATAAGAGTACCCACAGCCGATCACCCCCCCCCCCCCACCCCAACGCTGGATCTGGTGTAAGATGAATTATATGCAGGAGTTCTGGAGAAGCGGTCGAACAGATAAGGAAGATGACAAATAAGTCAACACATTTTACCATACGAACATGTACGGACAAAAAAGTAACGTAGGAATTTAAGTCAATAATAACTCACCGGCTAGTTCCAGAAGTCTGCAATAGAAGCGCGATAATACTTCAGCGTTTGAAGGAGCGTGAGCGAATGCGGGCCAATCACCTTGCAACGTCGCGTCGCTGTTCGAGTGCCAGACTCAACGCGGCCGCCATTTTGTCGAACTCTCAAACCACGAGTCAGAGAGAGACAACTATGTATCGTAAGATTAGTGTAATTGATCGAAAATACTCCTAGAAGTGTTAAGTATACTTTGTCTGATTATCCTTCGAACTACTCGAACTTTATTAGCTTCAGTGGAACCTCTTCTTTAGCTCAAAGTACACACGGCCTATGAAACTGCATTTATTTATTATGTGCTAAGCAGCAAAATTGACTAAAAATTATTAGTTTCATTATTAATTTTCAAAGCTTGCATCATATGTCATATTGGCACATAAATGTCTTTCAATTCTGGATTCAATTGTTTTCAAACTATTGAAATACGCCAAAAAAGAACTTATGTTGTTTTTTGACGTTATAGAATTGGATTTGCTTGTAGCGTGCCGTACGTAATCCAGCCACTAAAAGTTGTTGTGTTGACATCTAGTAGAAAAATCTGGAAACTCGTTTTCTGTAAAACGTCACTTCAATTTCTTTTTTATTAGCGACACCTAGTATTGGTACTGGACAAACATTTAAAATGAAATCTGTCTGTCCACCAACTTGGAAGTTCGTAATTTGAAGTGCCATCTGTTGGCAGTTACTATTGTCGTAATATTCTGCATTTGGTATCAATCAAATCAAGAGAACATTGATAATGAATCGCGATATGACATGCCTTGTAAGCAATGTTTTGATTTTATTCATACTTTTATTATAGTAATACATACTTGAAATTGGCAGAAATAGTTATTGCGTAGTGACAACAGCTGATTGCCATAAAACACAAAATAATAATAATAATAATAAGGATACTTTATTGGTAGGTAAACGGTAACTTTTTGTAGAATACAAGTAGGATAAATTACGGAACGGCATTAAATTATAATACCTGAAAAAAAAAACAGATTAATTTAAAGGTAAGAGGACCTGCCTTCTGTGACCAAAACCAAAACTAAATAGCACTATGTAGATAAATCTTCTACATTACTAGCTAATTTTCAGGTTGCACAGCACAAATGGAGATTTGGTTCATTTGTTATGCAATATTACTTCCTGTCTCTGCTGTGGAATTACGATGCGAAAAAAATTTATTTAAATAAATTTACTTTAAATTGAGGTCTATCAAATACGAAATTAAATATTATTTGTGATGTAGTCATGTAGATGGTGTTGTAGTTATTTTGATAGGAACCGTGAAACAAGTTATAAATGTCACTGAACAATACTAAACCTTATCTCAAACACTTAGGTCATTCTTTCAACTAAGTTCAAATTCTTTTTTGAATCGGATTGATTTGAGTTTAGAGGTTAAGTTTATTTCGCTCGTATGTATGTTACTTTCTTACCTGAAGGCTGAAACAGATTTGAAGTTGGTACATAATTCATTTTATTTTCAAAAGTAATGTCATATAGTGGTCCAAGCCAAGTAATCAAGAATATGTAAAGTTTTTTGGTGCCTTTATCATAATTTCGTAGTCCTCTATGATGTTATCTAGAAATATAATAAATTACAAAACATTTGTAAGTACATTTCTATGTCATAAATTCGGATTTACCTATTTGTAAATATTATGTAATAGTAGGTACCTGTAACCTTTTAAATTTCGAAGTATATTGCAGAACAACTTGTGTTTCAAATGCCGGAGTTTAACGCAAAAATGTTTCTACAGCCAGAGCTTAGATGAAAAATATAATTCTAGTGAAAAAGAAAAGATTTTAGATATTTTGAATAATACTTCAGTAGACGATTTAGCCAAGTAAGTATAATTTACCGATTACTTTTAGATTTTTGTACTAGCATTATAATTCCCTATACAAATATTATGACTAGTAATCAGACTATGATTAAGTGTTACTTCACCCAAGCCCTGTCGTATTCCAGATATCAGAAGCTAACATAGGTATAATGAATATTAAAATTTTGCTGATATGATGCAACTATTACTTTACAGACTGCTTTCCTTGTAGAACTGTAATTACTGGGTTTTATAAAATTAAAATTTCTACTGCTAAAGTATGTGTGTGTGCTGAATTAATCCCTCATTAGTAAATTGTAAATATTTTGTAGTATCATAATGATGTTGTTTTGATTTATTTATTTGTTAAATGTGTTTCCTTAAACTTAACTAAAATAAATGAAAACAATGTGGGGATATTAATTTATTAATTGTTTTTGTGGTTTCTTCAGCTACAATGTAACAAAAGCAACACTTAAACGTCTATCTTCATGGAAAAACAATAAAGGTAAAGTTCAAACATTGTCTGACGTGGAATATATTGAGGGTTTCACGGGAAGATCTGCTAAAAAACTGTTTGATGATATCCTGAGTGGCCCGATAGATACAAAGCCTATATTAAACAAGATAAAAGGACAAATTCTGTATCCACCACTGAGTGAAACTGTCCAGAAGGTGAAGTACATGTGATTACTTAGTTTTACTAATTCAATACTTACAGATTAATCTTAAAAACAATGTTTCAATCATTTGGCTATATTTTTTAACTTAATATAGCTGGGAAGCAAGCATGAGGTCTACCTGATGGTGTGTAACATCCTAATTAATCGTAGGTGTTTAGACTGGTTATCTTTTTGTTTGTTGATTTATCAATTAATGATGTTTTGTCAACTGTAGGCTTAATTTGGAAGTGCCTTTGTTCCCTCTTCCTTCACTGTAACTGGAACATGACCAAGTAAATGTGGTTATTATGGTGGTCAGGACTTAGGATAGGAAATAGGAAGAACTGTAGTACCACCCCAGATGAGACCTTAACACAACAAACTCTAGCACCACTGAATATTTAATGTTAATTTACAATTGTAATTTCAATATAAATAATAAAAATAAATTGATATTTTTATTTATTTATTTTTAATACCAGTCAACAGACCCTGAGGTCACATTTATTCACAAGAATAAACAATCTTGATTTACTTACTGAGCTGTAATTTGTGATGAATATTGTTTACAATAAAAGTGTCTGAAAACTTGGACCATCCAGTTAGCTCATTGCAACTCTGCTAATAACATACAAAAAAGTTTGAATGGTGTGACTTTTTGCGACCAACCAAATGAACATTTGCATATGAAATTGCATATATAACCCATTCTTGATGTTCATTGCATATTTTATCTAAGATCTAGTGATGATGCATATTTTGTCTACATTTACCATATTGTTTGGTAGGTTGCCCTATTATTTAGAGTAAAAATAAACAAACAAAAATTGCGCCGATATACATTAAAAATGAATAACTTTCTTTTAATTAAATGAAAGAGACAGCATAACGGTCCGCTCGCCTACCACAGTACTCATCACAATACTCGTCCTACTATGGGCCTCCTTAAAAAAAGTCTGTAGATATCTGAGTATCCTGTAATTTATATCAAATTGATAGTTTCATTAATGTTGCTGCAGAAGTTTTGCCTAATAGGTACCACACAGTTGCCTCGGTTTCCACTTATGAAAATATTTGAATGTTCAAATAAACAACATTTAGAACAATACTTGATTGTTTATTTTTCAATTGTTTAATGGTATTTTTATAGTCTGTACATCTTAAATTAATAATTTACTGTTTGTATGCTGAATTAAAAATTAATAAATTAAAACTTAGCACATTTTTCCTTTTTTAACAAACGAATACTTTTCATTTCATGTAGCAAATTGAATCAGGCATTTTGTACACATTTTTCATGTATCAAGCTTTTTATGTTGCATATAAACCGGTCTTACTGATTACTGACCTTTGCTCAATATATAAAAAAAAATACAAAAGTTTTGCTACTATGTGGTACCCTCCCAAACAGACAGGCCAATTTTGTTTAAGTTTTCTTATTGTGGAAGGAGACTTGATTATTTCTTTTCAAATTAAAACCTAGTTCTTCAACAGTCCCTTTTTTACTTAATTTTTAATGTCTTATTTGATGTGTTTCAGGAATGTAAGAAAGTTCTAACAGTGTACATAGCAGTGAATTCTGTGTGTTGGGCTCTGGTTGACAGAGATAGTTACGAGGTGACAGAGTGGAACTACCTAGCTTTGGATTACCCCGAGACAAAGAAAATGCTGATTACAGATATTTTTGATATCGTAAGTATATTATAGAATATATTTCATTCTCAGAATGTAAATCTTAAATTTTTATGCTTTGATTAAAGTAAAATATTGGAACACAGGTCACATTCTTCACAACATATGTGAAAAACGGGTCTGTTACTACCACAAATACATTTCCTCACACAAACACAATAATATACATGTATTCTAACATTTTATATAGACATTCTTGTTGATAATTTTATATTTAATTTGTATTTTTGTAATTTGTAAAGTGACTGTTTGAAATGAAATATTTATTTCTCAACATTTACAATTACTTGTTCTTAGGCCGGCCCTTAACGATCAATTAAATTGCATTGTCTAGGGCCGGCCTTAGGCCTACAATAATTTTGCACAATATTTTTATGGCGCAATATAATTGAACTACCCCTTGAGATCACATGATCAATATTATCACGCAATAAACCTGGGCAAGGCAAAAATATACACATATAAAAATATTAAATAAAATGGAGCAATAAAAATTAAACTTGCTCAAACTTTTGTTCAATCATTGCGCAATCTTCAATACTAACCCTAAACGGTCAAAAACATTGCACAATTCGTAATTTTGTGCAATTTAATTGATCGTTAAGGGCCGACCGTATTGACGTTTCTAACTCTAATTATTTTTATTGATATGGATGTATAATTTCTGGGAATAAATGTTTATTAAATTATTATTATTATATAAAAGAGATAGAATAATGTAAAGTTTGTACAGAAGTAATGTAAAGAGTATTTCTAGTCCATATTACGAGTATGTCGTTTGTTACGTGTCGCGTCGTACATGGTCCGTTCGGTTCGTGTAGTGCCTAAACCACTTGACGTATTATATTTGTTGAAATAAAGCCGCAAATACAAAAAATGCCTGTTAAATGGAGTCCCCATTGCCCAGGCCAATTTACTACTAATGGTTATTTTTTGAATTTTGATTGATTATAATTAGGGAATGCGATCTCTCGAGATCTCGTCCGAAAAGTGGGCGCGATTTTGGGAGTTTAACGAACGTTGAATCCGAAAGATCTCGCCTGAGCCCCAATCTCGCGAGACTGCATTCCCTACTTATAATTAATTAGATTGTTCCAGTAATTGGGCTGGCTGCTCCTTTCCTTTGACCGGAACACAGCCACGTAAACGTGATTACTAACGCGGTCGAAATAGGAAGGACGCCTCAGATGAGATCTCGACATAAAAACTCTACTAATAGGTACTAAATATTAATAAACTTGACTACAAGCCACGATTGTTTCCATATTCAATTTCCAGTCCTGGAACGTAACGCAGCAGATGCCTCCCGCCGACATATACGTGATGAAAGGAGAAGCCACCACTTTGAGAGCCGGCGGGAGTGACCCGAACAATCCCAAGGTCATATCTGTCAACTTGCAGAAGTCCCAGATGATCGCCATGGTGGTGGCGTTGTTGAATGTCCGCCGTCAGAGGTACGGTTGACGAGTTAGTTATTTCGTTTTTGGGTTTTTATAATTGTATATGTGGTAGAAATAGGATATATCTGATGACACGGGCTTTCTTGCCCGTGGATGTTGTTAATTCTCTTTAATTTATTAATTTTAACAAAACAAACTAAAATAAATAAATAAAAAAATAAGCACTAAAAATAAAAGCTACAATTCTGCAAGTGTTACAATTATATTCAACACCCATTATATACACACACACACGCACACACACACGGACACACACACGCCCGCACGCACACACACACACGTGCAAATACACAAAAACTCGATCACAACTTTACTTTACAAAACCAGTTTTTTGGTTTGTAAAAATGTATTCAGTATGAACTCGTGAACTTGTTTGTTAAAGATATTATGCATGTTTCTTAAAAACAATTGTCTACCGACGATGTCCGTTTTGTAAGCGATGTACGGTCACACTTTATTAAGTTTATTTTACTTTGTTTTAGGCATAGAAATCAGTATTTGTTGGTCTAATAAATTGATTAAAGATTTACAAAACTGTAGTGATTTTGATTGTTATAATGTTATATTATCGAGATTCATAAATGTTTTAACAACTGACCAGAGGTCCCGGGTTCGAATCCTGGTAGAGGCAGATATTTTATTATATTTGTTTTCTAGTCAGGGATGTGTTTGTATGTTTATTTAAGTTTATTTCTAATATTTATATATGAAAAAAAAATCTATTTGTGCTTATATATTTCTTAAGTTTATTTATCCGTTATCTAGTATCCATAACACAAGTTCTTAATGATACTTAATTTGGGCTAGATAATGTGGTGTGATTGTTAGAAACATTTATTATTTATTTATAAATACTTATTATAATATATTAAACGATCATCCAAAAGCAATCAAAAATTTGCCTCGGAGAGTTCATTTGGAATGGAATAGTTCATTAGCTACTTAATGGTGGCACAAAAAGTGTAGCCTACCTAAATCTTGTTTTAAAAACAACTAAATACTTATTATAGAGTCTTTCTGTAAATGTTTGAAAACAGAAGTAACATTATCAATGTTTGTCTCTAAAGTCATCTATCATCTTCAAACTCTAAAGAAGTGCCTGGATTCCCACAATGGGTACTTCTAAGGGTGTTACCACACCAATCGATCGACGACGAGTTCGCTATTAAACCAACTACAGTAAGTAGAATGGTTTTAAATAAATACACCAATAAATTAAAAAGGGTTGTTAGAAAAACACCCCTTCGCTAAGAATTTTTTTCTTACATTCCGCCTTTGGTTACTTTCGTTACAATTCGTTTGGTTGATCGATTGGTGTGGTAACACCCTAAGTGAGAGCCGCCTTTTAAACTAAACTTTGAAACTGGGAACAAATTGTAGCTAGGGTTGTAACGGAGGCCTTGTTAGCGGAGGCGGAGGCGGATGTGAAAGTAGATATACAAAAACATAAAATTTATGGTTCATTAAAACAAAATATTTTAAATAATACATTCATAGTAGCACACTTAATAAAAAAAACATTACCTTCTAGTAATTAAAGTTAAGGAGAGGCAAATTGTATTTGACAAACAATAGTTTTGCTGCTTTGTCACCTTCAAGACGATTTCTGAGGGGCTCATAAATTAAGCCAGCTGAACTAAATAATTTGTATCATTAATTTGACAAATTACATATTATTACCCCCACTTAACCGCGTTCCCGCCTCGCACTCGTTGATTCTTCACCATTTCGCGCGCAACACGCGGCCGGACGGTCATCGAGCGTCGCTGCTTGCGCGTTATTGTTTTATGATTACGTAAATAAACCTCCGTTACAACTCCGCAAAAATTGTGCGGAGGCGAAGGTACGATTTTTTGCGGAACTTCCGCAGTAACGGAGGCGGAGGCGAAGCTCCGTTACAACCCTAATTGTAGCGAGAGTAACTAGTGGCGGAACGTAAGAAAAAAATTGTTCCCGAAGGGGTGTTTTTCTAACAACCACTTTTTAATTTATTGGTGTATTTATTGAAATCATTCCGCATACTATGGTTGGTTTAATAGTGAAACAGTTGTATGTCTAATAGTTAAATTTCTGATTGAGCTGAGAAATACTATCTGGACTAGAGTGCGTAAAAAGGCACATTGTCACTAAAGTACGTCTTCTTATGGTAGCGTCGGGTGACGGGTCGCTCACTTCCCTCTAATATGGTTGAGGAGGGCGATGGCTGGATCCCGCGTTAACTCGTGAACGGGTGCCGTTTGAGGGTGTTCGTCGTTTGGATACTTGGGGGCAGGGAGACTTGCCGAGCTAACAGATGCAGAAAAGAATAATTTTGTATAGACATAAAGAGACTCTGTAAATTTATTTTGAAAAAAAATATACCCGTGAAGTTTCTTGCCAGTTCTTCTTCACGAAGGTTTTTTTCGAACTGGTGGTAGAATCATGTTTTATTTGACGTTAATAAGAACAAGTAATTGTCAATGTTGAGAAATAAATATTTGAATTTGAATTTGAATTTGAGGCAAATGTAACTTTTTGCGTTACAATATTTTTCGGCACATTACTCTGAGCTGTGACATTTTAGAGCATGAGTATATGTCTTCGGATGCTCCAGTCCATATACATGGGTATTATCATGAACCTCGATTTCGAGAATATCGGAAACGCTGCTAAACCCCGTACAAAAATCTTCGAAACCCTTTATTTAGCAACTTGTGACGCATTTTTCGATTTTTTTAAAATTACATTTTAAAATTTATTAAAATATTATGGTATCGATACAAACTAAACAATAACAAAATATTACATGCAAAAATAAAAATATATTTTCCCCAACCTATGATTTCATCGTGAAAGACACATTTCTAGTTTCAGTACGAACTTCGCAACAACTTTTCTGTTTACTTATTAAAGATAAATAATTGCCTTGTTTCAGTGATCTACAGAACCCTGTTAAAGGCGACAGCAAATCAGCAGAACAGAGAGTGTACTTTTTACGACCCACTTTGCCGTACAGGTGAGGCAATTTTGCAAATAATAAATTATATCAACAACCAACTGAGTTTACAAATAAACTAAATCCATTCTAAATCTACGGAATCATCCTTTCCATTTTAAATTGTCTCTAATAAATAACATTACACTTACAGACTATACGGGACCCTAGTCGGCAACGAAAAGGTATCGACAGATCAAGTAGCTGAAATGATTTTACAAGAATCTAATCAAAAGTCATCAAATCAGTCTCAAGTATACATTCCTGAACACCTCAAATCAATGTTTAGATCCGTCGATGATCTGAAGAAAGATATGCTCGGGCATTGTTTGCTACTAGGCTTGACTTTTATGGACGTTTGTGTATATAAAAATAAGGATAAAATACAAAAATTGATCAAAGGTGCACCACCTTAGGAGTGTGAGCTGTAAGTGTGGTTGTTGGTTATAGTGCGGTGTGAAAGATGGCGCTGTGTTTAATTTATTGTGAAGGATTTAAAGCGTCATAACTATTTTTGTAGTGTAGTACTATGAGATATTTTAGAGACTAAGTTATAATTAAAATAATAGAAGAAATTATCAAAAATAAATATTTTACTTCAAGTAAAATTTTTTATAATAATTTATCAATGTAATAATGTATAAATTTTTTGATTGCTACTTTAACAGCTAATGTTTATTTGTTTCGAATATGCTGTTGCATATTTTACACTAAGATTAGAAACTCTTTTATTTTTTCTTTTATTTTTGCCTATGAGTACTGTTCTCCCTTTGTCAACTTACAAAGGTATTTGAAAATTTTTCATGTTCTAAATTATTTAATGCAGAATGCTTTGTTTGGAAGTGAGATGCATCTTTAATTATTGTTTCAGCGCAGTGATTTATTTTTGTTTGAATTGAGTTTGCGAAATTATGTCTGTGAAGGATAATATTGTAATTATATTTTTATTTTTAGTGTGATAAGTAAAACAGTTTAGTTAACGAATTAATAATAATAGTAATACGAAGGTGCTCATACACTTTGTGGTTGTACTGTCTGATTATCTGAGTATTTTTCCCAATGATCATTTTGATGGGACCGGAAAATAAATAAATTGGATATTTTTGAACTGTCAATCTTTTTACTCATTGTGTTGGACTTAGAAATTTAATGCAAAAAAAACTACACTTTGTATTACTATGAATCTGTTCTCTGTTCAATCAGAATTTTGTCTCATAATAAAAAAACTAAATCTGGTAATTTCCTATTTCTTCTGTCATACTTCCTCCTCCTCCATTATTTATCCTCGCGTTAAATATTTTTGGATAAAAAGTTATGTTTTTATCTGTACAGGGTGTGGAGAAGAATATGGCTAACCAAATAATGTTGCATTAGTTTGATAAGTCGTCATTTTTCGGAGAGGTCCAGATCTTGAAAATGTATAACTGTTCTGTAAATGTAAATGTTCTCATGTTTTTTTATTCGCTATGGAAAGAGCATTGTTGTTTAGTTACAAACATAATCAAAGTGTTTGTAGTTTGCACCTAAAATTCAAATAAAGTTATGTATTTTCTTCTATATTTGAGCATTTTTTATTGAATTTTAATATATCATGATATTAAAAATATGTAAACTATGCATTATGGTTATTGCAAAATTTTGAACAACTTATCCTTCGTACCCCCACTATACCTTTAAGGACATTGACAGTAAAACGTAACATCATATGTATTTATATGACTACATCTAGTCATTGATATTGTAAATGGCCTGCGCAGACGACGGACTTTTGTCCGCGGACTTTTTGTCCGCTAAAGTAGATCACTTACAACTGTATCGAGTAACGCAAACGAGGGATTAAAAGTACCTCGTACAAAAAGTCCCCCGAAAAACCGAGGACATGCAGGGAGCGGTCCGGACAAAAGTACGGGGGAGTCCCCGAAAAAAATAGAACTCGTGTGACTAGGCGAAGCAACGCACATGGCGGACTTTATTCCGCGTTTATTTCTACATTTCCGGGCAACAAATGATCGCACACCGTGTGCGTTGAGTTCGCGGCAAATTCGCGTGTCCTTCAAGCTGTAATTCTCATATTTGAAAACTCAATGAAAACGAATTTTGACAATGCTAAAAAATAGTCATGAAATAGTGATAAATAGTCATGCATGTAAAAAAAATAGTCGTATTATAGTTTCGCCAATATAGCTATAGGTTGGTGAGGATTATGGCTTGAATGTCAAGCTGTAATCCTCATCTCTCGTGCTAGCAAACGGTAAGGTCTATCGACTTGGTTTAGGTTCCAAAAAATAGTCATGGAATAGTCTTAACGACATACCAAATCTCAGAAATAGTCGATGAAAGATTCCAGAGATATAAAGGTTCGATCGCACACCGTGTGCGTTGAGTTCGCGGCAAATTCGCGTGTCCTTCAAGCTGTAATCCTCATATTTGAAAACTCAATGAAAACGAATTTTGACAATGCTAAAAAATAGTCATGAAATAGTGATAAATAGTCATGCATGTAAAAAAAATAGTCGTATTATAGTTTCGCCAATATAGCTATAGGTTGGTGAGGATTATGGCTTGAACGTCAAGCTGTCCTCATCTCTCGCGCTAGCAAACGGTAAGGTCTATCGACTTGGTTTAGGTTCCAAAAAATAGTCATGGAATAGTCTTAACGACATACCAAATCTCAGAAATTGCGCTGTTTTGGTTTGTTACTCATTTCCATTACTGTAAACAAACTTTGCAGACAGGGCTCTGAAATCGGTTTTGTAATAGGTACCTGGAAGTAGCACTTATCAATCTAATTCACCGGTTAAAAACCGGAAATGAAAAGGGCATTTGTTGTAGGTACGCGACAACGATTTGGACTTTTAGAACGGGTTTCCGAGCCCTGGTTGTAAATATGAATAAATGTGTCGTTCTACGGGTAAAGGAAAGTAAGTACCTTATGGTCGAATTTGAGTTAACGTTTTTTTTTAATCAGCAGCGAATGTGGAAATCATTGGTGTAATAATAGTCGTTAATACCTTAGGTACGTTACTATTAAGTTAACGCTACTATTAAGTAAATATCTTCGGTACCTTTACCCGTAAAATAACACAAATGTAGTAGGCACTACAAAATATTTAAACAAAAAGAAAAACGTTTAGAATTTGTATCCATATTTATTACAATTGAAAGCTTGCAAATACGTTCCTAACTTGTTTCAATCTCAGTACTAATTCAAATTCAAATTCAAATATTTATTTCTCAACATTGACAATTACTTGTTCTTATTGACGTCAAATAAAACATGATTCTACCACCAGTTCGAAAAAAACCTTCGTGAAGAAGAACTGGCAAGAAACTTCACGGGTATATATTTTTTTCAAAATAAATTTACAGAGTCACTTTATGTCTATACAAAATTATTCTTTTCTGCATCTGTTAGCTCGGCAAGTCTTCCCTCCCTCCAAGTATCCAAACGACGAACACCCTCAATGTTTTTTTATCACAGCAATTCGTTTTGATCACAATTATCATAGTTAGTTGGTTCAACATCTGTTAGTGTTGGATTCGTTCATTCGGTTTAAGTTTCTAGAAATAGACGGCGCTGTTAGGTTGAGTGCATTTTTTAGATTCACAAATTAAATAAACGAATCAAGCACCAACAATACCAACCATTTTTCACCTCTCACGTCGAATAAAAATATAATACTAATTAAATTAAGTACCTATTAAAGTGTAAAAATCATAATATTTAATCTTATGTTTCTGTGAATTGGTCTCCCTCCACTCAAATGCATCGAGCGTGGTGCGATGGGCCGGGGTTTGTTTCAGTGTTGCCAGATCATGGGATTTTCCCCAAAATTTTTAGGGGATCATCAAATTCAAATCAAAAGGGGAGTTATGAATGTTTTTTTACCATCTTTAAATCCTTGAGTGCCACAACTAGTCTAGGTCGAGATTCGCGATGTTAAAGATAACGAATAAATTTAGCCATAACAAATAAAACGCAGCAATTATAAAGTTAAATAATATATTTTTGTTGAGTTTTAAAAGAAAAATTAATCGCAGCGTCCTAATCAGTAAAAATTAACCTTTATATCAAGCCCCTCTAATTAGCATGTACCATTTTCCACGTACAATATCGTAATATAGCTGGTAGTGTAACTGTAAGCTGTGAGCCTGTGATGTAGAATTTATGTCGAAACTAATCTATAACCAAAATCTTCTGTAACTAAAAAGCGAGTTAAACTTACACCTGTCAATCAATTTTCTATTATGAATACTTTTTGTAATATACCTATATTATTTTCATATATTTTCATTACATCCTATATTATTTACGATTTTCAAGTCTTAAAATATTACCAATTTGAATTTAATGCCACTAGCCCTGGTTGTGTCATTGCAAGGGAATATATTGATGGCTTATTTATGCACACATTCCGGCAGGAAAATTATAACTACTCCACCAAAAAAAAGTAATGATTTTGTACGCGACTGTACATCCATAGAAATGTAGGAAACATAAGAAGTTTTTATTTTCAAATGAAATCAGCTCAAAATTATTTTCGTTTCATACGACTATTTCATGACTATTTTTTGGCTCAAACTTTAAACTGAAAGTCGTAGGCGTTCCGGAGAAATTTGAAGTTTTCAAATGTCAAGCCATAATCCTCACCAGGGAACCCTTATATCTCTGGAATCTTTCATCGACTATTTCTGAGATTTGGTATGTCGTTAAGACTATTTCATGACTATTTTTTTTAAACCAAGTCGATAGACCTTACCGTTTGCTAGCACGAGAGATGAGGATTACAACTTGACGTTCAAGCCATAATCGTCACCAACCTATAGCTATAATGGCGAAACTATAATACGACTATTTTTTTTACATGCATGACTATTTATCACTATTTCATGACTATTTTTTAGCATTGTCAAAATTCGTTTTCTTTGAGTTTTCAAATATGAGGATTACAGCTTGAAGGACACAAATTCGCGGCGGACTTGTTATTCGCGGAGCGTACTTTTTTCTCCGCCGCGGAGAAAAGTCCGTCGTCTGCGCAGGCCATTATTGTGCCCATACAGGGTTTGAGCAACAGATTCGTCATGCAGGTAGAGAGGAACGCTCTTGTTCTGTGAGTGCTATTCACAAAGACGCCCCCCTACTTTTCTGTTCTACGGTCACACACTACAATGAATAGACCAAAAATATAGTGGGGCCTGCGGACCTTCGGAGTCTGCGGTCGCCCCGTACGCTATGCACCCATGTTGTACGTGGATGTAACTTTGTTTCAAGGTTTAATTAATGCAAATAACAAAATTTTAAATTGTCACTTTGAAATAATTTCAATAATATTTATGTGTGCATTCTCACTATCTATAATATGTTTAATAATTCTGCAATCAAAAATGGACACGTTATAACGTTTTCATTGATAATGACAATACAATTGAGTTTGGTTGCTAGTTTCCCATACTAACTTTTTTAATTACTTGTCATTCTACTGTTCATACGGTGTTTAAACCGTGACATGCTCTGTTTTATCTCTGATAGTGCGACAAATATAAGAACTTGTGTTAATTTTGTCCAAACAATCTGTTTTGTTTGGATGGCAGTGCGCTTTGTGTTGTGATTCTGCAGAGTTAAATTATTAACATTTTAAGCAATGTAGAGCATTAATCTTTACTTCACACACTGGGACATGTTATATATAATTCATAACATATTTATATATAATTCAGCTTTATGCGTCTTAGGGCGTTTTTCAAAAAAAATGGGTACCCCAAAATTGTATTGTCCACAAACATCTATATTCAATTTCTCAATAACAACTATATATTACACTTGTAAAAGTAATGTTTCTACTAGATAAGTAATTCAGAATTAAACATAAATAAAGTACCTCAATAGAATCTACTGTATTAAATAAAATATTGGGAAAATATATTCTCAACAAGATATAATTCACTATGTCCATGCTACACATGCTTAACTTCGTAGTTAATAAAATAACCTTATTTTATACTTATTTTAATTGAAATTGTATTGACTTGAAGGGTAAAATGTTAGGTTTTTTGATTTACAAGTTAATATAATTCTTTTAGTGAGAAAAAAATTAAAAAATATATTAAAAGTTTGTCCTCAAAATACGTATGTGGCGGAATTTCCGCCTAAGTAACGACAATAACAAATTTTTTAACCAATAAAACTACTGATTGTCTATGCCATTTTTTAGTCCTTGCAACTTTATTTTATTTCAAATACCCAACGACCCTCCTCCCCGCTTACTTTTAACCATTGACCTCTTTTTAACGTATTTCGTTACGTTGTGTTGTGAAGTGATGTGCTACTAAAAAACATTCCATTAAGAACGGCTCAATAACTGGTAAGTTGTAAGTTTATTACTTTATATATTTATGAAATGGAATTGTTATTATGGCTGCATAATTATTAGAAACCAAATTAAGTGAAGTTATAAAATTTTAATACAATAATAATTTGCAACAGTTTCTAGGTTATGATTCGTAACATCCATTAATTAGCGTTACATATAAGCGGACCGAAAAATGTTACTTAATGGAACTATAAAGACGTGTATATAATGATTCTATAGTACCTACCAGACTAATATTATAAACTTCTTTATGTTTCTTCAAGTGTGGCTTTTATGTTCAAAGAACTAACTAAACCAATTTCAGGAAATAAATTAGGTCTTAAATTATCACATAAGCTACATTTCACCCCGTTATCTTGACGGGATCTAAATTAACGCAATAAATTTAATTTTCACCGCACACTACAGGTAATTTCTATATTAAAAATGTATGTGTGGAAATCAATTATAAAAGTTTCCATTCATATAAACTGATTAAAATTTTATCACAACTTAATGAGGGTTATGCAATTGCCTTTGTCCAGAAACCCATTTGCTGGTGCCAGATGGAGCTATTCATAGTGATTCGGCAACATTTATGTCTACGGATGCTAAGGAAGTAACTGACTCTAGCAATAAAATACCGGATGATTCCATAATACCTGACGATGTTGGTGATGATTCTTTACTTCCTTTGATTTCTGGCGATGTTGATAGATTGATTCTTTCTGATTTGTTTATAATTGATGATAAAATAGTATAAGAAAATACTCCCAGCATTGAGCCAACAACAGTTGTAGCATCAGAAAATATGATTATGGCGGAAAGTTTTAGTAATCCCGTCCCTAGTGGTGCTGCTAATGATATACCTGTTATTGACCTTACTTGTCCACAAAAAAATGTTTCAAATCATAGGAAAGTTCGCACTTTGATGCCTCGAGATGCTGGACCACCAACCAAGAAAGTAAAAAAGCGTAAAATGAAAGTATTATTACCATCCACGAAAATGAACCTATGCCGTGTCTGCCACCTTTGCAAAAATGAATCTTTACTTTTGAAAGATACTGTGAAATGTATGGTATGCAAAAATTGTATATGTATCACCTATAGTGATAGATGGCTGGATCCCGCGTTAACTCGTGAACGGGTGCCGTTTGAGGGTGTTCGTCGTTTGGATACTTGGGGGGAGGGAGACTTGCCGAGCTAACAGATGCAGAAAAGAATAATTTTGTATAGACATAAAGAGACTCTGTAAATTTATTTTGAAAAAAATATACCCGTGAAGTTTCTTGCCAGTTCTTCTTCACGAAGGTTTTTTTTGAACTGGTGGTAGAATCATGTTTTATTTGACGTCAATAAGAACAAGTAATTGTCAATGTTGAGTAATAAATATTTCATTTCATTTCATTTCATTTCATTTCATTTCATTTCATTTCATTTCATTTCATTTCATTTCAGTGATTTGCTCAACAGAGCGAATATAACCACTGAGCTATGGCCTTTTTGCAATATTGCACACACTTACAACTTATCATTACGCACTTACTTGTTTATTCTGTGATTGCATAACAAAAATGTTTACCCTTTTTTTCTCTCTTTTTTAATTTTACTTAATATTCTTGTTTTTTTTTCTCTCTGTGTCATATTTTATAATAATTTGTTGTGTGTCTTATTGCAAATAAACCGATATTCTATTCTATTCTATTCTTCTATTCTGTAGTGGCACTGATTCTTTTGATTATATTTGCTCAATATGCCTCACCTCTGATTAGTATTAATATTTAAAGTATTTGATTGATATAAAGTAAGTAAAATTATAGTAGTTTATAGTATATAAAATTTATACTAAAAGGAGAAATACCTTATTTTTTTACAATTAAAATGTAAGTGCATTACATTTTAAAAGCCTATTTAGTGAATGAAGACTGATTAACGACAGATAAATTAAGATGTGCAATGTAAACGTTACCTAACATAATCCTTTGAGAAACTTTTAGTTCCACATATGTAACTGTCCTATCAAAATGTTACTTAAAATTAAAGATTTCTCTAAATTTTATTAGTGTATAGAAGTATTTTAGAGTTACAGTATTGTTATACTTCCTTGAATTTTATTTTCTGTTATTTTCATACTGTGTTAAGAGTACTGTTTTATTAAATATAAGACATTTTGTATTGTGTTACCAGCCATATAGTTACGTAATGGAAGTTTTATAGAAAAAATTCCGGCAATGTGTGATTGTTTTTTAAGTTCTTTCTTGTTTTTTTATAATTATACGAGTATATTTGTGCAATAAACAAATAAGTGATTAAAAACAAACGGTTTTATTTGTGTAAATATTAAAATGAAAAAGTTACAAAATGGATCGGATCGTGGATTACTTATGATAAAAAATTCTCTTTTTTCGTGTTTTTATTAATATTATTACATAAACTTTATTAAATTAAATTTATTTATTTCGCTTTTTATATGTTTATCATAAATTTCACGCAAATTCTGTAAAATCGAAATTAGGTATCCACATAAGTAACGGGCCATTTTATTTGAAAAACGCCCCTTAACAATGATATCATAATATAATAAATCCCCGACAAGCAAACAGGCCCCGAAATAAATTATCTCTCATTCGACCTATTCATTTTCATTGTTTTAAATTTTGTCTGGATTGAGTTATATTCTATGATTGGATGTATCTTGTTCAGACTTCACTTTTATATAAAAGCGAATAAGTATTCATCATCCTACGTAAGTTGAAAGTTCGGGCGTAATGGAAATCAGCAAAGTGAGTTGATCTTGTTGAAAGAAAATCAAAGTCATTCTTTCTTGCAAAAAGCTAGATGTGCACAAGGAATTAGACCATAGTCGAAATTCGAACCAAATATTCAGAGTAGGGTTTCTTGAAAAGTATTTTGGTAGTATGAAGAACAAAATTGTTAAATACAGTCTTTAGTCTCGTCACTATTCAAGATTATGTATGTCTAACCCTATTTATACGCTACTAGCTTTGCCTACGCGACATATCTATGCAAACCGTTCCAGTCAACGTATTGGGAGTACTGAGCGATGTCAGTTGAATTTAAAACTTTACCCGTTGTTGCAGCTGCTCTCGAACGGTTGCCTTTGATGTGGACCTACTTGATAGGTATTGCAGGGTCAGGTGATCAGGTCTCTTCAATGATATTACCTATTTCTTGTTTAAATAATGAAACGTATATTTAATCAACTGAATTACAAGAAAAATTACAATAGGAACGTGTAGATGCTTAAGTTATTAGAACGAATGTGTGTCTTGAAGTTGTTAGGAGCGAAGTTAGCTGCACGTTGCGTCATCGGCTGTTATCCCCACTCAAAATACTAGCTGCAGCTATTCGATTACAGATGGCGCTAGTAGTTTGAACACCCGTATATTTGCAAAGTTTTATTAGCACTAATGATAAATGTTGCCCATTTAAAAGTGAATACTTCGCAACTCTAAGAACTGTATTTCGACTTACACTCATTATTTTTCATTATGTATGTAATTTTAAGGAAGTAAATGTAACATTGCAGCTGTATAGGTTCAGGGGTTTGGGTGGGCGCTGCCGGGGGAATATGTCACTCAGTCAGATTCAACTTAGATTTTTATCATACGGCATACATTGATGACTTAGTCTGAGGAGCGCAATCTGAATGAATGATGGCTGGATCCCGCGTTAACTCGTGAACGGGTGCCGTTTGAGGGCGTGCGTCGTTTGGATACTTGGGGGGAGAGAGACTTGCCGAGTTAACAGATGCAGATAAGAAACTTTGTATAGATATAAAGAGACTCAGTAAATTTATTTTGAAAAAAATATAACCGTGAAGTTTCTTGCCAGTTCTTCTTCACGAAGGTTTTTCCGAACTGGTGGTTGAGTCATGTTTTATTTGACGTCAATGAGAAAAAATAATTGTCAATGTTGAGAAATAAATATTTCATTTCATTTAATGTCATGCCGCGGTTGTTTCTATAAAAAAAGGTTTCTTAGACTTTAAAAGAAATATTAATATCTCATTTCATATCAAGAATAGAACATGACAATACAACATGATGGGTGGCGGGTCGCTCTCTTTCCTCTAATGTGGCTGACGAGGGCGATGGCTGGATCCCGCGTTAACTCGTGAACGGGTGCCGTGTGAGGGCGTTCGTTGTTTGGATACTTGGGGGAGTGAGACTTGCCGAGCTAACAGATGCAGATAAGAATAATTTTGTAAAGACATAAAGAGATATTAAAATTAATTTTGAAAGATTATACCTGTGAAGTTTTTTGTCAGTTCTTTTTCACGAAGGTCATGCTTTATTTAACGTCAATAATGCGCGGTTTACATGTATTAAGTAGTTAAGTTGGTAACTAAATTTTAAGTTACTGCATGTCACTTGTGTGTCTAAACGGATTAAGTAGTTAAGTTCATAAGTTCAATGAAGATGAGCAGTGATGTATGTCAAGCAATTCGTCAATTCTGTACTTAGATATATGGTAAATGTGATTTTGGACAAATTCAGAGAAGAATTTTATTCGGAAACTAAAATCTTTACAAGAATATGTTTTTTTCTAAATTTTTATCCTACAAGCATATCTATTTTAAATATTCTTCAACAAATTTTAAAGTTGAAACTAAACTCCACTCCGACATTTAAAAAAAAAGAGTAAATGCGAAATAAATAGGAGCTCTTGCCGCCACCAGCTTTGTCAACTTATGCACTGAACTAAAAAATGACGTCCAAACGTGTTTAGTGAGAAGCCCCGCCAACCCACTTATACGAAAAATAGAACGAATCCTAATCTACTTAATCACTTGCGTACTAAATTTTAAGTTACCACTTGTCACTTAACTGACTGTTTACACGCAACTTTTAACTTAAAATTTAGATAAAATTTAGTTACCAACTTAACCACTTAACGCGTGTAAACCGGCTAAAGAACAAGTAATTGTCAATGTTTATGTTATGTTAAATAATTGAGTTGCGTTCCGTAATAACGCATTGCATTTGACACTACAGTTACCAGCGAAATATTGGCCGTAGACGCCGCCAGTGCACTATAATTTTTTTTTTATTACAAATAAAATACAATAATACCAAAATTAATTAAATTAAAAGATAATGCTCTGTCACGGCTGTAATTCTACGCTTAAGGAAAATGGTTATTTGAAATGCAATGGTTGCAAATCCGAATATTGCTACGAATGTCATAACTTAACTAACGATACTAGCCAGGTAATTACTCTAGAACAAATAAAATCCCTAAGTTGCCTCTACTGTCGAAATGTAACGCAACGAACAAACAAAGATGATACGCCCTGTCGCCAGAGATGCCATAAGAGTCGGATGCAATCGAAAAATGAGACTGTGCATATTTACTTTAGCGATGTGACTCATGACAATATTGCCAATAATAGTGTCGGCAACTTCGAGAGTACTGACTTGGCGAATGGGCCGGTTACAATGGACAATATAAGTAAATTATTCGACTTAAAACTAGTACCAGATTCAACAATTATGAAGAATTTGAGAGAAGCTCTTAATAAAGATATCGATAAAATGGTGACTGTTCACGTGAACCGAGCCATCGAGAACTTGAAGGATGACTTCTCTTCTACTACGGATTTTTTGGCTGCTGGACAAGCAGATTTGGGATCTGAGATTAGAGATAAGGACAACTTAGTCAAACAGCTGCAATCAGACCTTTCAAAATGCCACAGTTCACTCGCAAAATTTCAACTACGAGTACAATCCATAGAGAAAATCTCACGTGACATGAATCTTGAAATACACATATGCCAGAAAATAAAAATGAAAACTTATCAGGTATATTCAAGAAATTATGCGAGTGCCTACAAGTTGATATTCCTGAGAGCGAAGTAAGAGCTGTGACGGTTGTCTATTTCGACCTCTTTTTGTCAGTAAATTTTATTTTTTTGTCGTTCCCGACGTAATTTTAAACTACGAATTACGTAGTGTCGGAGAACGGCAATGTTTTGATTTGACAAGCCAGTCACGAAAAATTATCCATCATAACAACTAGAATCTATTTATTTATTATTGTTTCCGAGTTTATTATTATTCAAAATTACATGTTTATCAATTTTTTTATTATCTACAATCAAAGTTTTCATGAAATCAATAATTTATTTTTACGTACACGAGTGTGCGTAGCCAAAATTTTTGGTAAGGATTCTCATTCATTAAAATTTTATTTTGTTGTTACTTTTTCTTTTCAGATCAAATTTAATTGTATTAATGTTTCTGTTTTATTTTGTGTGACTATTTTTTATTTCAATTTTGTTTATATTTTTTGTTTGTATTTACAGGCATTTTTGTATATTTTTAATTTTACTGCAAAATAAACATAGAAGAGAGCTTTGGTATTTCCTTTCTGGACCCTCAATTACCACTCCGCAAACAACGCGTTACAGAGCTTGCCGCCGGGTCTCGAAAATGAATGTGACATCTGAGAGGCCTCGTAATGTACTTGTGTCTGTCTCATCGCAAAAACTACGTGATTCGTTGCTATCATCAGTGACACGTTTTAATAAAACTAACCCAAGAAATAAACTCGCTACTACTCATATTGGCTTTACGGGAGAAATACGTAGGATTTATGTAGCAGAACACCTTTCTCCAGAAATCAAAGAAATTCATAACGCAGCATGGAAATTTTGTAGAGACAATAATTTTAAGTATGTGTGGGTTCGCTTCGGCCAAGTATACATCCGTAAAGACGAACAAAGTCCTGCTAATCGTATTAAAACTATTGAATGTTTAAATAAGATCCTGTAATAATTGTAACTCTTTTACCCATTTAAATATAGTTTTTATATACTGAATCACATTAATTTACATTATCACAATTTTATCAAAACATTTTGAACAGTAACTACGACGTTATATGCCTGACGGAGACCAACTTAAATAACAGTATATTTGATGGAGAGATTGTTGATCCTCGATATAACATTTTTAGAAGAGATTGCTATGGTATTAGTTCCTCAAAAGAGGATGGCGGTGGTGTCCTTATAGCAGTTAAAAAAGGTTCCAAACATTCGTTTAAAACTTTCTCCGTTTAAAAAAAAAAGGTTTAAAACCTTCCAGGTTCTTCGACAGGCATATTGGGAAAGCAGTTTTGAGGATATCTGGGTAACTGTTATACCTAAAACCTGTAACCTTCCTAAAATAAACATAGAAGAGAGCTTTGGTATTTCCTTTCTGGACCCTCAATTACCACTCCGCAAACAACGCGTTACAGAGCTTGCCGCCGGGTCTCGAAAATGAATGTGACATCTGAGAGGCCTCGTAATGTACTTGTGTCTGTCTCATCGCAAAAACTACGTGATTCGTTGCTATCATCAGTGACACGTTTTAATAAAACTAACCCAAGAAATAAACTCGCTACTACTCATATTGGCTTTACGGGAGAAATACGTAGGATTTATGTAGCAGAACACCTTTCTCCAGAAATCAAAGAAATTCATAACGCAGCATGGAAATTTTGTAGAGACAATAATTTTAAGTATGTGTGGGTTCGCTTCGGCCAAGTATACATCCGTAAAGACGAACAAAGTCCTGCTAATCGTATTAAAACTATTGAATGTTTAAATAAGATCCTGTAATAATTGTAACTCTTTTACCCATTTAAATATAGTTTTTATATACTGAATCACATTAATTTACATTATCACAATTTTATCAAAACATTTTGAACAGTAACTACGACGTTATATGCCTGACGGAGACCAACTTAAATAACAGTATATTTGATGGAGAGATTGTTGATCCTCGATATAACATTTTTAGAAGAGATTGCTATGGTATTAGTTCCTCAAAAGAGGATGGCGGTGGTGTCCTTATAGCAGTTAAAAAAGGTTCCAAACATTCGTTTAAAACTTTCTCCGTTTAAAAAAAAAAGGTTTAAAACCTTCCAGGTTCTTCGACAGGCATATTGGGAAAGCAGTTTTGAGGATATCTGGGTAACTGTTATACCTAAAACCTGTAACCTTCCTAAAATAAACATATGTGTTTGTTATCTTCCTCCTCACTTGAATTGTTCCAAAAGGGACGAATTTTATTCTTATTGTCAAAAAATACTATTGAATCAATGCCAGGATGATAGGAGCATAGTTGTAGGAGATTTTATATATTATATTTTATACCTTACAATATGAGACATATCCATAGCATACCACATATTGTAAAAGACTACTTCTATTACAGGAATTCATTTCGCTTTGTAATCTTTATCAAAGTAACTTCATCCCAAATGAAAAAGGCAGGTATCTCGATTTGGTACTTTCATCCATCAGTACTTTGAAAGTTACTGAAGCTGACGCGTTAAGCTTAAAAGATAGACATCATCCCGCTTTAGAACTCGAGTTTCCCGTTAACTGTGATACACCAAAGAATTTAAAATCAAATAATGCCAAGCGATTCAACTTCGCAAGATGCAACTATTGTAGCTTACGAAATGATTTAAATTCGGTAGACTGGCATGTTCTTTTAACAAACCCTGATGTAAATGAATGCGTAGATATATTTTATGACAAAATTTTTGAAATTATTAAACAGTATACTCCGTTAACATCTGTAAAGTCTAATAAATATCCCGTATGGTTCAACAAACCCTTAATAAAGTGTGTCGAAGAAAAGAACCAATTCCATAAATTATTAAAAAAATTCAAAAACCTAGATATGACGTTTTCTCCCTGGTACGTGCTAAATCTAAAAAAATTATGGATCAATGTTATAAAGATTATGTGGCATCAAAAAACAATCAATGAAAGATGATAACAACCATTTTGGAATTTCGTTAATAATAGGAAGGGACATGTTGCAATCCCAAATGTTGTAAACTTCGGAAGCTACTCCTCTTCAACTGGACAGGGTCTGGTCTGTGATCTGTTTTCGGACTATTTTGCCTCGGTGTTCGAATCCGATCATCAGAGTGTTTTACCCTCCACAATTTTCAATGACAATCATCAGACATTTGAGGATAGCACTGTGGACTCGATGTCGTATGTCCATATAACTGACATAGAAATAATGACAAAAATCAAGCATCTCGACATAAGTAAAGGGTCTGGTCCTGACCAAATACCTCCATCTTTTGTTAAGCGTTGTGGATAAGAGTTATGTACACCTTTTAGAATTATATTTAATAAGTCTCTCATAAATGGAATCTTTCCCAACTGATGGAAGGTCGCTCATATTGTCCCCATTTTCAAAAACGAAGACACGTCTCAGTGCGAAAATTATAGACCGATAAGTATTTTGTAGTGCTTTGCAAAGCTTTTCGAATCTATAGTTTACCCTTAGATGTATAGTCATTTTAAGCCTTTAATTTTTGAAAACCAACATGGGTTCGTAAAAGGTAGATCGACCGTAACTATAAAAACTACATTTGCAAAGGTTTTGCCAAAGGGGGGCAGGTCGATTCTATCTATACAGATTTGTCGAAGGCGTTTGACAAGGTGAATCATAGATTACTTTCCAACAAACTCGCCTCGTATGGTATTCACGGTAGTCTCCATCGCTGGTTAATTTCGTACTTGAATAAAAGGAGTCAGTTGGTAGCCTTGAGAGGATACACCTCATCTCCCACTGATGTTCCATCTGGAGTAACTCAAGGGTCACACTTAGGACCGTTATTATTTGTTATTTTCATGAACGACTTCATAAGAACATATCTTCTAACTGTCTCTTGTACGCGGACGACTGAAAATTTTTTAAATTAATAAATTGCCATGATGACTACAATCTTCTACAAAAAGATTTAATTGCTGTTTCATCTTGGTGCAGACATAATTTGATGCACCTAAATATTGACAAGTGTTTCGTGATATCGTTCACCAACAAGTGTCATGGAGTTATTAATGACTACAACATTGATGACCTGGTTGTCAAGAGGTCTGACGTCGCTAAGGATCTTGGTATTATTTTTGACAGTAAACTAACGTTTCGGCAACATTATCAGCACATAGTGTTGAAAGCAAATCAACTGCTTGGGTTTATTTTTAGATCCACCAAAGCCTTCAAATTCACTCGTTCCTTTCTTTACTTGTTTTATACACTCGTAAGAAGTGTGTTGGAATACGGTAGTCCAACATGGTGTCCGCACTACAACGTTCACATTGAAAATATACAGAGAGTGCAGAGAAAGTGCCTAAGGATCTTATGTTATCGTCAACACTTGGGGCGCACCACGCCCAACTATGACGCTCGTCTGATTAATTTTAACGTACAGAAGCTGGAAGCCCGTAGACAATATTTTGATCTCCTCTATTTTTATAAAATAGTTCACTCCTTATTAGACGTACCTAATTTACTTTCGCAAATAAACTTTAACATAAACTTTAATAACAATGTAACCTGCAAGTATTTAAAATAATACCTCCTTTTACAATCCCTTGGTGGGGATGGCTCGTCTGTGCAACAAAATCGCCAAGAATAACCCGGTATTCGACATTCTATTACCGAAACAAGTTCTGTTTGTTAGGACTCTTAAAAATATCATTTATCAGAATAATATGGCCATGATTTGATGGAATTTTACGTTTATTTCACCATTTTTTATTTTGTAAGCATGTTGTGTATGGTCAAAATTATAATGAAGGCTAAGGTAATTTTCAAATTAATATACGATTTTGTCTATATCAGTGTTACTTGATGTATTTTTTTTAATGTACACATTCTTGTGGAATGCAACCTAGACTTAAGTATGTTTAAAGTTTGTTTTAATTAATTTTATTACAGTTGTATTCTGTTCTGTGTAATAAATAAATAAATAAATGTTGAAAAATGAATATTTGAATTTGAATAAAGCAAATGTGTAATACAGTTGAAACATGTACCTAATACGCTCCGCGCTCGGTACAACACGTATACTTTTTTGACAAACTGAAATGAACTAAAGAATATTCAATAAGCGTGCTCTTTCATTCGCCTCCCCACCGCTCTCCAGCTTTTCACTACAGTGACTATAAAATTAAGAAGAATTTTTATATTATTCCGTTAATTCCACCTTTCTTACCTTGGGTGCGCCAGGAGCACCTGCCTAAATAGCTACTTTCGTAGCTCACTGTGATGTACAGCATCACATACAGCTTACTTTGTACTTTGACAACTTGTAAACTGTGCAGAGTATTATTGGAACCTTCTGTTGATATTAGTTTTAAAAGGACGTTTTATAATAAAACTGCTCGATATTGCTTCAGTTGGACTAAAAAGTGTTTATTTGATAAAATACAACGAGCTTACTTTTTACAACATTTTACTTCTATTAATGACAAAAAGAAAACAAACAAAACCTTAATGCATTAATCATATAGATAAATACGATGTTTTCAACTTCAAACATATATAACTAAGATAAATGCAAGTCTAGGCAAGATTAGTACAATTTAAGTAAAACATATTTAAATGAGAATTAATAAAAATTAATAATAACTATAGTTATTCGAAAAAATTACATCGAGATTGTCATTCGAAAATCCTATAGATCACACTTACACTTTTGACCTAAACCAAAGTAGAATTTTGTATTTAATACTGATATCATTTTGGAAGAACTAGAAAATATTATTTACAATTTTTTTAAATGCCAACATTGAATTTTTTCGCCGAGATCTCTGTGATCATATCTCAACCAACTGCTTTTTTGTTTTTTTTTGATTTATGAAATTAAACAATCGCGGAAGAAATAGAACTGAAGTTTGTGCCACCTGTACTGTGTAAAAAGTTCGATCTTGTATTCTGGTATTGCCTAAAAAAAATTTCATATACATCTATTTCGGTGTTTCTGGGTGTTTTGTAAGAAAATATATACTCTATTGTAACATGTGGACCGCCGACTTTGGGAATATACTGTTCGAGATATCTTCACTTTCTATTAAAGCTGTGCTATCAATCATATAAGATTATGTCATAAAAATAATTGTCTGTAACAGAAAATTCATACAGCCGACCACGAACTTGGTCTACTGTTTTTGACAGATCTCCCTGTGAAACCAAAATGGCTGTAAGGTTGAGTCTGTTACTGTCAGAAGGGAAAGTCAACGTGTTGTTTTATGCTGGCAGACCACATTTTTGGCCGACTGTACCTAACGTTTGTGTAACTTATTATTGGTTTAAAACAGTTTATTTCTCAAAATTGGCGGCAAATAACTCTGTAGAAACCTAACAACAGTGTAAAATTACCAGTCTATTGTCGTATATTACAATAAATATGTACAAAGACGAATACAGCACCATCTCACTGAAGAGCAAGAGCGTCGCCTACTTGCGCCGACAAACGGAACGTACGTGTATATCAATATATCACTGGCTTCTGTATAAACTATTGTTGTATATTGTATAATCTGTATAACTATTGTACTATATGGTATAAGTAAAACATTTATTGTATTGCTTAAATAAGTACTTTAGCAAAAATAAGGCAAATAGGCGACGCACTTTAACAATAAGACAAAAGTTGCGTAGGTACAATAAAATCTTTATGCAGAACTCAATCCAGACTACAAGATCATTAGTCTAATATGTCCATCTTTTATAAAAAATTCAACAACACTTACTTTATTGCGGAACTGTCTCAACAAGTCTATTGTAATAAGAAAATTAATTTATTCCATCGGTTACTTATTACAGCGGTCGGCGAGTGTGGCACTGTCTCTCATAATTAATACACTTATTACAAAACGTAGGCCATCCTGTTGGCTACCAATTATTCCTTGACTAATTAGTAAAATCAATAATATCAAAACCATATAATAATACATCGCCAAATAGTATTGCACTCGAGTTGCACTTTCTGCATAAAGCGCTTTAATAAAACGCGTAACTTACAAAATATAAAGTCTTAAAACATAAACTGTTATAACATAACCGCAAGAACTCGAACAGCCGGTGTTACCAGCCATTAAAGTCTGTACTATTTATTATTAACTGCTAACTGGAAGACGTACAAATAATTCGTAGCCAACGTCATCGTTTAAATTTAAAAAGTTTAATCGAAGCTCATTAGTTCTTGCTCGGATGTAACACGTAAACAGTTCACTACGTAATGGTATACATCTTAAAACAAAAAGAATTTAATTGTAAATACAATTAATTCTGAAATAATTTTAAGTATGAATTCTATTATTTTTTATACGTGTAAAACAATGCCAAACGGTTTTATAGACTTTTTAAACAGTTTTCAATAAATTTTGATCCGCTAGAATTCCAAATAGAATTCATACTGTTTTGTATAATTAGCCTGAATATATTCTAGATAAGAGATTTATAATTATGAGTACGCACAAAACAAAAACAATATTGCAAACGTGCAGTTGGATTTATAAATAATTTCCATTCTAGATTCTACTCGTATACAAGTTTTAAAAGCAGTACCTACGTACCGAGATTATGTGTGACTCTGAAACGTCATAGATGGAAACAAACGGATATCATGAACCCCTAATATTAAACAAACAGGCACATTTTGATATATGTCGGGTTATTTAACCAAGTAATTTCCAAATGCGCCTGTTCATTTGACGATAGCCAACTCCGTGAACATTTTAATTGAGACGTATTATACGATGTCGTTTCATGAGCCATGTACACACAACTTTTATCATGCCATGCATGATTCCATTCGCATAGCAATATACACATTTTTATTTTCGTTTCTTACTATTTGAAACTTAATTCTGAAATCCTACAAACGTTTGATAGTAATATTTTTATTTTATGTGTACCCAGATATGTTTTGTATGATGGATGTTAAACATAATGGATATAGGCTTAAAACTAATTTAGATAAGTCTTGTCCAAATGTCTTTACAGTAAAACCTGACTGGCGTGAGATCAAAATTAAATGCATTTTTAAATATTTAGTATTGTAATTTTAACAATGATGTAAAATCATAATTTATATAATTTTGTTACTTGGCAATGCCCATGGCAATGTCAGAGTTATATTAACATTGCTGCAAAATTGTATTTAATACAATTGACCTCATTAATTTTTAAAATTATTATTATGCAAAGAATTATTTCACATTTGCAATCTTAATCTCTCCTTTCTATTGATAACAACTTAAAATTATAATACAGCACATTATTATTACGATAAAGCATATTGTGCATAAGTATCATTTTACCAAATGCAAAATGTAAGAAGAGCTTTTTAATATAATTTCGGTAAATTATTATGAATATTGCATACTTCACCACACTTGTGTGCGGTTGGTAAAAGTAACGGAATTAAATTCCGCTTCTAATATATTATAATATATTTAATCAATAATAAAGTATACAAGGCAAAATAAAATGACGTAAGTCAGTAGCCTAACTATGGGTGGAGTCCCGAGGGACTGCACAGGCATTCGTAAATAAACGTTACGTATCTCACATAGGCTAGGAACATGATATAAACCTAACAAATAGACAAATCAAACATTTATTAAGAACAAAATTAAACCTTACGGGGAAATATGGAGGAAATTTGGACGGCAAGCTTGTGTCTCATAACAAAAACTGGGTATTTTACGTTTGCGAATCAACAATCAGATATTTCTTAGTCAAAAAGTGCAACCAGATACTGTGTTAATACAAAACCTAGATTAATTAACTATCTCAAGATAATAGAGCTTAACAAATAAAAGTAATAAGAAAAGCAAACCGTGCTCTACATGAAGTGTTTCACAAATACACCGCCGTGCGGCGCACGGACACAATATTACAACATAGGTGGTACCCATGCATGAGTAATTGAGCAAAACTTAACAAACCATGAGCAATTATAGGGACCACGCGGGCAACGGAATCCTTCATACATCACACAAATACTTTTAAGTACTAAAAGAGTAGCCAACTATTTTACAAATAACTTATACATTACAATAATTTTGACAATCCACTTTTTATTTCTAAGAATGAAGTTTCAATAGAAACATTGCCAGAATCTGAATGATATGTACTTATTTACAATAAACATCTGTATGGTTTGAACTCAACAATATAAAATGATGCAGAAAAACAACCTGTCGCGGGAGAAGACGGGGCCTCGTCTTGTACAGCGCGATGCTCGAGTAACAACGCCAGCAGTCGGCGGCCCTCTACGCAATACATTCCTAACTTTAAGTCTATTTCACATTTACTTTTTTAATAATATTGTAATAAATGTATAAAATATCATCTGTAATCTCTGTATACTTAATCACCTTTGTTTATATTTAAAAATTAAATCCATTTGTATCGGTATAAAAATGTAATACGTATAAATCTGAGGTTTCGTGTCGGCTATGGCACAGCATGTTTGTATTCAAACTTTGTGGGGCCGCGCCGCTCGCGCCCGCTCCCAGTGCGTTTACAAAAATACTTATCAACTATTATTGTATAAGGCTGCTCAATGGTACTTATAATTATAAAATAATGGAACTGAATCCTAGTCTATTGTGTGAGCGAGCGGAAGCGAGCGAGACGGCTGCAGGAGGACCACACCACGATGTGGAGCGTACACGGAAGATAACTGCTTCTAATTTTTCTAATGGTGTCTTTTTATTTAGTAAACCTCCGAAAGTTTGATAGGAAAAGTAAACAGTGAACTCAAAACTTAGACCGCACTCCTCAACTTTAGCCGGTGCCACGGTCGACCCGCTCTCGGTTAAAGCTGAGAAGCGTTCAATTTCGCGTAACTGCCCAATGATTAGGTTTAACTTTAAGTATTTAAAACATAATATTGCGATTTCACTTTTAAATGTGACAAAATATAATGGTACCCAAGTGTAATGTGTCTCCCACAAATTCATTTAATATTATTACTACTATTAGTTAAATTTTATTATGCTGTAGGAAAACGAAACAATCACATTAATATCATAAAATAAGTCGTCTATAGAAACAAACGGAGATGATAAAACACTGAGGTGCGCCGGAGTAGAGTACTGCGGCCTGTTTATAGTCTGTGGGACTGGTGACGCTACAATCGGCGATACGTCTGATACATCTACTCTGCAGTCATAGGGTCAGAGAGCCCGACCGGGACAGTTCCCTTCTAGGTCTCTAACTATCCTGGACGCGCGATCTGTAGGCTGCAGCCCCAATAAACCACTCCGACGCAAGAAATCATTATATAATCTTTATCTTCCTAATTCTAAGTTATTTCGCGATGAATAGTCAAGTTGCTTGGTAATTCAAAAGGCGATATTCTAATAATTCTAAATGAGAAGTCCCTATTCTGGCATAATTCATCCCTGGTTCCATCACGCACCTTAAAGATAACATTACAAATATGGTAAAATTAACTAAGCACGCTTTCCAATTTAACCGAATCAGTCAAGAAGAAAGGCGTCATTTCCGCCGAATTGCGGTCTATAGTAAATACGAATTCAGAAACTGTAACTCGCAAAACAATACATATAATTTTGGCAATTTCGAATTTATACAAAACGTCCTTATTCACTTGAAACAAAGCTGACATTTATTCGCAGATACCGCAGCTTTCTACACGCACCGAGTTAACGCTATCTGAGCGAAATAACCTATCCTAGCTATCACAGTCCGTCAGTCTGACCCTTTCCTTTAAATGCACAGCAACTGCCCCGTCGACGATCGACCATCGACCGCTGGTAACAACCTACGCTAGGCCCACTCCAATACCAGCTGGACCAAAATAAACAACATCACTACAATATTTGGCACCCATACATTTATAAATTCACCTATCGTATTTTGCGAAGGCGTAATTCATAATTTAATTTATTGTTATATAACGAACGGAAGTCTCTCTTTATTTATCTAAAGAAAATATGTAGGTAATGGCAAAAGGTAACCATGTTTATAGCTTTGTAAAAGCTCTCCAAAATTAATCGATTTCAATTGACTTTTTTCAAATGAATATTATATCGTAAGACAATAACTACTTCTTGAGCATCATTCTTTTATATCCCTCCTTAAATTTGCCAGATTATTCTTATCAGTACGTAAATTATATTAAATTAACTTAACTCACCTATAAATATTATTATGTATATTTATTACAAAAGGTACCTATACAGTCGTACCGCAGACATTCATCGCGAAATATTTTATGGTAAAAGTTTAATTCTTATTTAGATTTCAACAAAGAGTTTAAAATTCTAATCTGTGGCTGGATCGCTCGGCGCGGCGCGGGACGCGGATCGCGCGGCGGCGCCGGCCACTACCTCGTACGTGGTAACTTACATTAGTGCAGGCATGGCGGCCTCGGTAACCGGCGCTATGTACATGAAGCGCGGGCGCAGCGCTCGGGCAGAGTAGTCGTATACGGGGGTCGGGCGGCACGGCGCTAGTACAGGCGCGGCTCGGGGTAGAGCTCGGGCTGCGGCCAGCGCGGCGGCGCGGGTCACTGCGCGGCCAGGCACGCGCCAGGAGCCGTCGGCTTGAACTCGGCGAACTGCTGGAACGGTGGCGCGTAGCACTGCGGGAAGTACAGCTCGGGCTTCACCACGGCAGAGGCGGGTGGCAGAGCGCGCGGCTTGCTCGCTTCTCGCCGCGCCTTGCCCGCCCCGCCGCCCGCCATGTGGTTGTCGATGTGCTTCTTGACCTCGGGCTCCGTGGCGAAGCGCCGCCGGCAGTTGGGCATGGGGCAGCAGAAGGGTCGGTCACCCTGATGCGTGCGCGTGTGCTGGTCTAGTATGGCTTTCTGCCGGAAGTCCTTTCCGCACTGCGCGCACTTGTAGGGCTTCTCACCGGTGTGGATGCGCAGGTGCTGGTTGAGGATCGTGCGCTGGCGGAAGAAGCGCGGGCAGTACACACAGCCGTAGGGCTTCTCGTTGGTGTGGATGCGCAAGTGTTGAGTTAGATGAGACTGCTGTCGGAACCGCTTGCCACACTCGGGGCATGGGTAGGGTCGCGACTCGATGTGGATGCAGCCATGCTGCAGCAGTGTAGACTTTTGCTTGAACTCCTTCTGGCAGATGGGGCAACGCACGTAGAGTGGCATGGCACGGCCACCCAGCACGTCAGGCAGCTTGCCACCCTTTAGGTACTGCAGCGACAGCCCCGAGCCGAACACGGCGTGGTTCAGGCCCTTGGCGTCCTTGAAGTAGGCGGGGTACTGCGCAGCGTCGCCAGGTGAGAAGCAGGATCCGCGCGCGTCGCCGGTCGCGCCTGTGCCGTCTGCGTCACCGTACACCGACACGACCTCCTCCTTGTTCTCGTCCTGCGGGAACGGCACGTCCTGCGGCCACAGCGTCGGCGTCGACCCGTTCTTGAAGATCAGGTGCGGCGACACGTCTGCAACATACGAACGACTAGGTCAAGCTTGGGCCGAGGACTCGGAAAGCGGAAGATCGACGAGTGGGTTAATCGAGCAGGGATCGGTTACGGGATCGTCCGGCGATCGGTTCCGCGGCTCGCGCGCGCCCGCCAGACGGGCCCGAGGGGTGAATTTGTTCGCTAGGAAGGCCAATGGGTGCGAGACGGAATCGAACGAGGGGGGAGCGACGGGGGCGCGCGGCGGCGGCAGTGGGCTGCGGCCGGCGCGCGCCCGGCGGACAGGGGCATATATGTGTGAATATCGCTCGCCTTGGTGTGTGCGGACGTGCTGGTTCAGGATGGCCTTCTGGCGGAAATGTTTGCCGCACTCGCCGCACGAATATGGCTTCTCACCGGAATGGATGCGCAGGTGCTGGTTGAGGATGGCGCGCTGGCGGAAGGAGCGCGGGCAGTACACACACGCGTACGGCTTCTCGTTGGCGTGGATGCGCAGGTGTTGCGTGAGGTGAGACTGCTGGCGGAAGCGCTTGCCGCACTCGGGGCAGCCGTAGGGGCGCGAGTCGGTGTGGATGCGTTCGTGCTGCAGCAACGTGGACTTCTGCTTGAAGTCCTTGCCGCAGGTGAGGCATTTGAAGAGGCGCAGCTCGGCAGCAGGGTTGTGCTTGCGCGGCTTGGGAGGCTCGGGCTGCACGATGTCGGGCAGGTGTCGCAGCTCGGCCGGGTACTGCTCCAGCGGGCCATCCAGCGCCAGCACGCCGGGGCTCTGCTTGAGGTAGTGTAGCGGGAAGCCGCCACCGCCGAGCACGTGGCCGCCGCGGGCGTCCTTGAAGTAGGGCGCATATTGCTGCTGCAAGTCAGGCTGTGGTGCAAAACAAGGCGCGCGCTCCAGCTGCTCGGGTGCCAGCTGCTGCTCTACGGGCAGCTGTTGCTGGTCAGTTGGCTGCGGCTGCTGGTGCTGCTGCGCTTGCTGCTGTTGTTGCTGCTGCTGGTGGGCGAGCTGGTGCGGGTCGTCAGTGGGGGCAGGCTGCACGTCCTGCGGAGGCGGCGCGGGCGGGTACGGCGAGGGGGCGGGTGACGCCAGCGCGGGCTCAGGCTGGGGGCTGGGTCCACCGGGGCTCTGGTGCGGCATGGGCTGGTAGCCGTCCAGCACGCCGCCACCCCACTGCGTTCCCGGCGGCGCCCGCTCCACGCCATCCTTGTACAGCACATACGGCGCAGTTGTATCTGCAAACAAATAAATCTTTGATTAAATTGTTTTTATATAAAAGATTGGATTTTCCTGAATCGTTTCTGTAATGCCTACATTGGTAAACTATTCAAACTATATAATTACTAATACAAATGTTCTCTTTCGCCTCTCTCATCAAATCTGCTCCTTATAACACGATACTTACTGTACCTAAAACGTATAAATTGTTGCGCCGTATAGAAATAGTAGATCATGTGTTCTTTTGTAGAATAATAGTTTAAAAAAGTCAAACTGCCAGCAAGAATTGAGGACCTCTAGAAAGAAGCAGTTACGTGTTGCAAATCAATAAATCCAATACATCCTACATTTGATACAAATCAAAAAACAATAGATCCTTTTTTATTTAGTCACTTGTAGAATAGATACAGGCAGAATATCACCACGATGTATTTTACGCACACAACGGATGTTCTCCCCAGTATATAAATTAAGGGCTCATGTAAATAATAAACACAATAATAATATACAATGAAAAAACTTTCATGATGCGAGACCACTGCAAGAAATTACTACAAATTCTAAGAGGTATCTAGTTCCTTAGTTATACAGACGATAACTTTTTAGTTCTAAACTCAGTATTCAAAATAAACGAAACTTTCATAGCCACCGCCGCAATCATTACTGAATTTTAAGCAAAAACAAAGGATTGTATCGCGCAAACAATTTACAAGACGCTTTAAATTAAATATTTTCTTTTAACTTTATTTGTGCAAATATCCCTGCCACATTAATACAATTTATGGCTCAGCTGCCACAAACTTTAAATGATGCGTTTCTAATGATTTATGCATTGATAAAATAACAAAAACTGGCATCGCATCCATTTTATTTTCCCGCCAAAAAGGAAATGCAAATGGCGGAGAACATTTGCGTTCATGACTTGTGACAATTACAAATGTATTTTGTAATGTTTCTTGATACTTTGGCATTGGATATGTTTCTCGGGTTTGTAAGGGTTCGATCTTTACCGACGTGGGGGTAAAATGTAAAGACGATAATTGTCAAACATTAAGTATATTTGGGCGTATCTACAGTTCTTACTATCTTATCTTCCGTAGCAACCACGTTGACGTCGCAAATAACAGGAACAAGGACAACTGAAGACATCCCATCTAAGTAACTACGTCCTTTTATCTATACATATTACAAAACTGTAACCGACTGAAAACTGTACATGGAACGTATAAAAAACATCTTTTACCGGTAAAAAAGAATTTATTAGCGTAACGGAACTAAAAACAATAGTTCTTGGAATATTGGTCATTTTGTTTGTTTGTTTGTGTACACTAATCTCGGAATCGGCCAAACTTATGCGAGTATACCTTTTGGATTTCCTAAAAAGTATATCTATCTATATATCTAATGTAATTTATTGCTTTATCTGAATAGAATCTATCAACTCAGAGCCCAAACCGACGGACGGATTGAGCTCAAATTTGGTCTACCTGCAGATAACTTTGTGACGTAGTAGGCATATCGTGAGAAAGGATTTTACGAACTTCCACATCCACAGGGATATAACAGGATACAAAATGTTACATTCGTGCAAATCTCACACAATTATCATAAATCTCTAAAATTACAAGCGGTACGAAGTGTGACATTTTTTATACACGTTCTTGCTTAACCCCCGACACTAAAAGAGGTGTGTTCTAAACTTTTTAACAATTTCACAGCGGGTAAACGCACGCGGTCCAGCTGATGGTAAGTGGCGTCCGTGCCAATAGACATACTTAATCTTAGTTGATACATATTAAATAATTATATGTTATTTATTGATTAACGACCAAAGATGCGTGGCCGCAGGCTTCAGTCGGGATTGCCTTTGTTCCAGTCACTGACTGGCTGTTATTCCCTTTAACCGGAACACTACCTCGTGAACGTGATTATTACGGTGGTCAAGATAGGAAGGACTGTAGAACCCCCCGCCCCCAGACGATCTTAACAGAAGGAGTTACTGCAAATGGGTAGTTTAATGCTTCTAGCTGTGTCAAGCGTAAAAGCTAGTAGATCTTCAATCAATTCTTTTGGGAACCCTTCATCTCCAACTCCATCGAAACAGAGAAACTCTCGGTGTGTAACCCACCTAAAAAAATTGAGGTCCTCGAGCCTACCAAATAGTCAGTTACCTTTAGTATTAGCAAATCAATTTCGCGATCGAAATTCTGAAATCCTTTTTATGGTTTTGAAACATGCGCCTTTAAAATACTATTTAACTGCACCATCATATATTCCAGGTTCCAGGTGACAAAGTCACTGTAGAGCAGCCCACAGATACATAAATATATTTTTCGTTCACGTTTACTGCAAGCTTATGTTTTTTTGAATATATAAGTAACAGAACTTCACCCATTGAGTCTTATCATTACCTACGCATAAATTAGTTACAGAATTGATCGAATAACTTAATATAGATTGAGAGTTTAAATAATAGCGCTAAAACCAAAATTACAAAAACATATCTTTATAATCGAACAGTTCTGCCTAATCGCTATTCTGCGGTTACATTCACTCTTTTATGAAGATTTAAGCACAGATTTGAACCATACCTAGTTTTTTTTTAGTAAAACAGTGCTTTCCAAAGTTTTGAAACGTTTAATGTAGTTTGATATAGTTCTGACAAACGTTAATAGATGGCGTTACTGATACACACAAGTCGTGGCGTTGCGCGGTTGTGTCTGGCCTTTACGATATTATGATCTATAAACCTACAGATTTATTTTTTTGTGGATTTCTTAAGAACTGCTTGGAAGTTAATCTTAGTCGCATTATTGCCGATTCAATTGTTCGTTAAATTTTGACTGTATTAAGACATTTGGTTTTATGAAATTAAATATTTAATTTAATGAAATATTAGAAAAAAGCATTTAATTTGTACCAATAAGTCTTTGTTTTATTTGCAATTAATTAAGTACTCAGTTTCTTGATCAGATCATACAATTTTTATACTCGTAATTTTTAAAGTTTATTTTATTTCTGCACTGACATGTTAAATACTAGTATATTAATGGAAACAGGTTTTGTCAATTATTGAATTATTTATTTAACAAAATAAATTATACAGTTTATGAAACACAAAAGGCATAGTGATGTACGTAACAATAATTATACTTGAGTCACTTCGTCAAAGCTCTATTATTATAATTTAATTACCAATGAATTATCATAATTTTATGAGAAGCTTACTGCTACTTATATTTTTATAAGTTAAGAGTTTTGAATCGTGTTAGCATATCTGTGCAGCTTGATATCAAAAAACGTACCTGAAATCATAAAATATTACTCAGCAATCACCTCGGATCATCGTTAGAACATCATTAAGGGATAACAAAGAAACATTTTTCGACGCCAAACCATTTGTCATACAGCAGCGGAGAGTTTTTTGTGCATTCCATTTATCTTGGTCCAACTTACGCCGTTTATAACCGACTAATTATGTTTTATTTGTTGATTTTTATTTATGAATATCTACTTTTTGGCATCGGTATGGGTTATTTTGTTATATTTTATTTGAACTGTTAATACTCTGCAAATAAAAGGTGCACAACAAACGCTCACAGAAATAACTATGTTTTTTATAACATTTTAATAAATAATGTTCATAAGAATTTATATTCTGATCCGGTAGTTTCTGTAAACTATGTACAAGTCTCCTATGTTGGTCTGTGGCTATCTTGGAGGCAAGGAGATGATCACATACGAGTATATAAATACATAAGTTACATCCTACCTAAAATACAACTCACAACTTTAAATGCACTTGCAATACAATATTAATACCGACTACAGACGAAGATTTATTATTTCAAAACATCTGTTTATAATCGGGTCCGGATAAAATTGTCAGAAAGGAAATGCGAGACCGTCCACACGATTTCTACACTTGACAGTTTGAGTTTTTTAATGATATGTGCGTACGAGTCGAAATCTTGTCGTTCTGCCCGGATGGCTACACATCTGGGGTGTCAATTCGAATTAGCTTTTTTTGTCTTAACCCTTTTTAAATTATAGAGTACGGATGCATGAGAATTTCTTGCAGCTTATGCGCTTCTGGTAGGTGAAGAATCGGCTTCTATCGTTGATTACTGTATAGAAGGATTAAAATGACGTGAACCCGAGTTATGGGAACAAGTTACCCCTTTCAATGGGTTATTATTGTAGAGTTTACGTCAGCAATTGTGAAAATATAAATGCGTAGGATGGTGTCAATGGAGGGGATGTGTGCTGTGTGGCAGACATCTGTATGGGAATGGAGTTCGTTGTTTTGACGATTTGGTGACAGGTGATAAATTAGCTGCGGAGTTGAAAGTGCATTGCCGTGAGGGAGACGAAATCTTCAGGTATAATTAGATGGCTGGTTTGAAATTCATCGACTTACTAATGAGCATGTTTCACCGTTATATTTTTTGGAAGTGGATTTAGGGTTTGTGTAGTAAAAGTATAGAAAATCGTGGATATAGTAATTAGTTAATTTATAAGAATTGAATACAGAAAGCTTAATAATTCGATAAGTTACCTAAAATGCAATTTAAACTTTGTAATACCTACTAGCAATTGACTCAAAGTAAATAAGTTACTTCTTAGCTTAATTATAGTACAGAATTTGGACTTAATAGGGTTAATACAGTAAAAATCATTCTTAGTTGCGAATCTAGAGGAAGTTTTGTTCCCAGTATTCACAAGAAAAACTCCATTATTCCAATATACTAGTGCTATGCGTCTGCGTTTCGATTTATAAAAAAGATAAATCCCATGTATATCAGGCAGTAGGTTGCAAAGGGCAGCTTCGGTGATCAAGTGATCTTGATCCTTGCAACTGGTTGAGGCCCCGCCCCCTTCCTGCGTGCACGACGGTAGCGTCCGCAGAAAAATAAGAACGAAATGCTTAAACATTTTTTTTAGGACAGAAATGTATACTGTTAAATGTTTTTTTTTTGAGGAAGGCATTGTTGGTGAGGTTGTGTACAGATATTTGTATGGAGGTAATACGTTATTGTATGCTATAGACGCGTGTTATGTAAGAACGATAGACGATGATGTTTGTTATTAAATAGCTTTTAATATTATTCATAAACTAGTTCTTTCTTTTTTTACAAAACAAAGAATAAAGGATTTATGCCGTTGATTATTTAAAATGAAAATCAAACATAAAATTATTCTTAGATGAGACCGATTCAGTTATTTTAGATAATACAATGTCAATCGTAGTTTTTTTGATATAAAATCTTCATAATATGAAGGTCTGAAGGATTAGAAATTTTTATCCCGCAAAAGCTCCCATATTTTGTCTAATTTTGTCTATTCTACATTTAAGGAAAAATTAACACAATATAGTATATCTTTGACTGTACAGCCCAAACAGTGAATTCATGAAAGTTTTAAAAGGAAGTTGAAATAAGAGTTTACTCGTTTAGTTTAATCTGAGCCATGCACCTCATATAACCGACTTATCAACGTGATTTGAAAATCGCCTGATTCCGTGTAAAAAAATATATCTAAAATAATAATCTTTCTAATTAGTTATTGTATACATATAAATGCACTGCTCCGAGTCTTTACTGAACCACATCCCATTATGGTAAAAGGTATGGTAGAACGTTACATTTAATATACTCACAAGTTTAGGAACTCAAATGATACTAGGTAAATAACTTGTCCTTATATATCCCGACATTGCACCCACATTGCCAAGAACCCAACGTCCAACGCCCTGTCAACACCACAATAAATCATTTTAATTATCGTATAACTTCGATTTCACTAATAAATTAATAACTTATGCCACAGACCGGTTCCAGAGAAGCATCTCATTGCATTATGGTAATAATACGCCATCTTATTTTACCTCTTCATTTGAGGACGTCATAGTTCATAATTTATCTTGTTTATGACTGGATGCGTCTGCGCACCGTACTTTACGCTCGGCCAAACCTGTCAGATAGAACAGTGGCTCAGGATTATTTCTGGACTAAAATAACTTTTATTACAACATTTAATTGATTTTAAACTTTATTGCTTTCGGGTAAGATTAGTTTTTCTGTGTGATTCTAAGATTAATGGTAAGTAATTTAATCTAGGTATCTTCTGTGGTTGTAATACGGATTTTTTGACAATTATCTTTGATTGCTTACGTAGGAATCAGTGGTTGAAGTAATTGTTTGTGCGTTGGCTTGTGGGTCGATTTTTGTTTATTATAAACATGAATAACATTTACTTTTTATTTCAAACAGGTTCTATACCTAGTTTTTTAACATTTGTTAAAAATGTCATTAAAAATAGTTTCTTTTTGTGTAAAGTTATCAACGGATTGGTAGTTGTTAAAATATTAACTAGCTTTACAAGACTTTTAATGTTAAGTATATCTTTAGCATACTTTACACAAACAATAATTTTTGATGCTAACCCTTCAATTTCCACCGTTAAATCAACGGATTGTTTATATAAAAAATTATATGTACATCGAATATTCAATAAGACAGCAAGTTATAAAGAGCAATTAATAGGAAAATACCATTTTCTATGCTAAGGTTTTTTACCTGTTGTCTCCACCTGCGTTGATGTCTTTTCTAGAGCTACGTATAGAAGCCAGGTAACCAGGATCCATGGCAAATCAATAACCAATCAAAACACTTAGCTGCAATTTTGGTTTTCACTCATCTATACTTTGGGTTATTAATCACGTATGTCGATATATCGACCTTCAATAGGCTGAAGGAATAGGAATGGCTGGAATAGGCTTTCTGTGGATTAAGTTACGCTCGGGGGCGGTAAAATAATTTATTTTACGTGCACCAATAAAATGAATAAATGATTTTTGTCTTCTAACTTTTAAATACAAATCTATACATCGTAATATTTGTTTTTAGAATAAAATATTTTATGATAGAACTTTTCTTGAACATTTCTTGAATAATGACGGTTATGGTTTCTCACTGCTATAGGGTTGATATTGAATGGGCACTGAATGGGCACTGACATTGGGCAAATATTCAATAGATCGTCGTAAAGTAATCTTATAGATAAATCTTATTTGTTTGTCAAACTTAGCGTTTATAAATGCAAGTCAAATCTTTGGATGCAATTATTCAGTCAATCAGCTTAAAGTATTCCACACTCGAATTTTAAATTTTTCTGTCATTCAATCAAAGTACCTATGTTTTTTTTTTCTTTTTTCATACCTGGAAGTCAAGAACGCGATCAACCTACAGGTATGTGTCAACCGTGCCTATGGCCATGGCGGTGTTTAATATAATAAAATGTGCCTTTTTGGTTTTATTGGAATTGCCTTTGTTCCAGCAATTGCACTGGCTGTTGTCCTCTGACCGGAACACGACCACGTAAACGTGATTGTTACGGTGGTCAGAATAGGAAATAATGTTGTACCACCCCCCCCCCCAGACGAGATCTGAACACAGATACTCGACTATAACGAAAATAAAGACATAGGATTTGTTTTCAACCTAAAGTATTCGCAGACTGAGCCACGGGAATAAACGGGTTCATTTCATCAAATCAAATCATTTTCTTTGCACAAATATGGGTATATTCAGGTGTAGGGTTATTACAGATAGTTCAGGCATATTTCATATTAGTATTTTTAAGTAAAATAAAATTCTTATATTTGTCATTTATCATTAAAATAATCTTGTACAGAATACAAACATATTTTTATTAATTAATATTTCGATTTTTGTTTATATCTCTCTCAGTAATATTATAAATCTCCTTAATATAATTTAGTAGTTTGTTACAGATTATGGGAGCAATACCAAAGAAACTTTCAGATTCTGTTTCTCTCTCAGTTAACGTTTGTCTCGGATTATGTTCTAAGCAATTCAGTTCGCCTTCGAAGTAACCAACTCAGAGTCAGTAATTGAGTCATTCAGGGACATCATACGGTTACGTAAGGCTACTAACTACAGATTTTGTTTAACAAATCTAGACTTAGTTCAAACATAAATAAATTATCAATTCGCTAAGCTAAGTCTATAAGTTAAATAAAACACTTTTTACCGGATATTATCGCGTATATTTTAGTTAATTTTATTCTATCGTGACCACGGCAACTGCAAAGATGCCGAAACGTCGAAATAATTTTAAAATTAACTAAAATATACGCGATAATATCCGGTAAAAAGTGTTTTATTTAAAATATGGATCGTGAAAATTTAAGAAAATATATAAGTCTATAAGTGTTGTTTAAGTCTTTGCGAGCAGGCCCTGTGGGTTATTAATTTTACAATTTAATACAAATTAAGATTGTAGATTGTGTAAGAAGCCATTTGTAATCTGCGTTACAATGAAAACAAAAGATTTATCAGTTTCCTCTTTAGGAATTTAAGATTAATCTTGTTTTTAAAGCCCTTCAAGAAATAGTCATTGGTTATCTATAAATATTTATTTTATGAATTTAAATAAAAAATTTAGTAACTATTTATTTATTAAATAATTAATTTACACACATGTCTTATAAAAAGCGGTTACTACGAGTACATAAGGTACAAAAGTGCTTATTTCTAAAAGAAATTTCTTCCAACAGACCTAAGACTGGAGATTGTGAGTAATGTCAAATAACTATATTAGTATTTATGTTTTTATTTATTTATTAACAGAATTATTAATTATATTTATAAATCTATCACCTAGGAGGATCTCTTCTTAAAAACCTGTTAAGAAACTTTACGGGACCATTTTTTATTGAACTTTAAGTTTTATTTCAGTTAGTATGATCTACTTAATATTGACAGTTAAATAAAGTTGTGGATTAAATGCTTAGATGCTTAGCCTTCTGTTCCAGTAAATAACATATCTGCTAAAACGTCAGTAATATAGGTAAGCGTGTAGGTCTCTAGGTCGTACTTACACACTTTCTATTTATAAACGACAGATAAAGAAATAAATAAATCCCCAGACAATCACACCAACTGCATGGCCCCGAAGTAAGCAGAGCTTGTTATGGATGAGCATACAGCGAACTGGGGGGGAACCTAAAATAAACGCACGTACATAAATATCATCGACCACGACCCGAGAACAAACATCAGTGTTCAGCTCACAAATGAATGCCCCGTCCAGGACTCGAACCTGGGACCTCCGGCGTATGAGGCAGAGCTACTAGCCACTACGCTACTCGGCCGTCTGAATCTATCTTCTTGCGTAAACTGTATTAATCATTTTTTTTTAATTTTATCTTTTAGTTTAACATAAACCAATCGTCGGGATATACAGGTTTGCGAGCTTCACTCAACAGTTATGTCAATTATAAAAAAAAGCTTCAACTCGAGCCTTGAAAGAGACAGCTGTTCTCTTTGTTTCAAATTGTATCCTAATTTTATAAAAATAATATTTTATCAAGCTATTTTAATTGTAGATTAGTTCAAGGTTTCAAACTCTAACATTTCAACAGCTTTTTTATTTCAGCAGATTTCATAAAAGTTCATCACAGTGAAAACTTTAAATAGAGATTTTATTTTATATTAGCTGGGCTAGTTTATATTTCTTAAAAGTGACTGGATATCTATATGTATATATAAGTCAACTTGTAAGTTAGTTTGTTCTCTCACCTCGTTGTTACAACCGGTTGTTTCAGGAGAGTGACTCACGGGATAGATAATGCTTGGCGGCTTAGTGACTCATCTGCTGTTTGATTCCACGAGGTACCGAGTTCGATGTTTGTTTAGTTAGAATGTAACGACCGCATCGGTGTTTTATTTCGTACATTGAAAGTTGTTTTTATATTAAATGTTGCTTGTTTAACTTATAGAAACAAGAATGTTATTTAAAAGTTGTTAAGGCGTTGTTGTTTGGCCTCCAAAACGTAAAACCGAGTTCAATGAACCGTGAAATGATTTGACAAAACAAACATGCAATAATTAATCATATGAGTTCTTACTAAGCCACCAAAAAGGAAGCGTACTCGGTGGAGGGGACACAAAATTAAGCAATGACTCGGTAACGTACGTAAGTGGCTCTATACGTCACGTACAACGCTGCAAGTGCGTAAAGCTCGAAAGTGACAGCGCTTGGCGGGAACCGACTGACATTGGCAGCGTTCGGTACCGGTTGTACGCAACAACCGTCTCGACAATTTATTTCGGTCCGGGGCAATGCACTTCGCACGCAGCCCTGAGATGCACAATAAACATGGAAGGGAAAAAATAAAGCGCTCCCCGAACGGTGACAAATCAAGGTTGGTAAAATTAGTCGTGAACGCGACTCAAGCGCCACTCGCGCTGCGCCAGCTAATGAACGAGAACGTCAAGTGGCGACTTTTCACTTGCACTTGTCGCCATCTCGTTCTGTTATTCAGATTGTAACGATTATGCTTTGTTCTCCTTTGCATTGCTCCGGACCTCAATTCACGACGCCGTAATTACTACTTAAATATTAACATTGGTACAACCGTCACATATACGGTGTTATGCGAACTGTAAATGCTTCCGCATCCAAATTTACAAAATAAACCTTATAAATCTTTTAAATGGTTTTGGACGTAATTAATGGCCGGGCCGTACACTGGCACTGTGAAAGAATGGCACTGAATGCAATGAACTGTAATACAGCCGATGTAACGCTGTGCACTTTGTTATTCCTGAAACAAATGAAGTGGACTCCAGACCCACGCACGACATGAAAAAGTAATTAAAAATGTTAATTTAAGCTTTCCAATTTATTACGAAGGGAAAATATTGTCTGGAAAAAGGAACGTGGATGGAAAATGTAAATTTTTATTAAAAATTTTGTGTTCGTATCTTTAATTATCGCGCGCCAAATGTGACATTTGGTCAAGATGGCGGCCTGCGGGAAGGCGCGCTAATCACAGCGCTAGCAGTGCAGCAGCGGCCGCGGCTATTTCCGTCCGCGACGCCCCTCGACAAATGCTAATGTCCTCTAGGACACTCCAGCCGGGACACTCGGTATCGCCAACTTTGATTTGCTCACCGATCCACTATGAATAGATCCACAACATACCTAACGCGGTACACACGCACAATCACACGAACAAGCTTTTTACAGGAATATTATTTTACGATTTTAATTAAATAATTAAGTACGCTGTTTTGTTACACTTATTTCCATTTTAAGTGGTATTTTGTTTTGATTTCCAAAAAATAGAACTCGAATGAAGTACCTGTTTTATTTATATTCAACATTGTATTTAATTAGCTTTACTTCAAGGCACAAAATTCGTGATAATATTATGTAAATTATTTTCGTTCTAGATTGTCGATTCGTTGTGACCTATACGGAATCATCGGTTGTGATTATAAGTGTGCAAAAAATTTATTTTAAATTTATTTAAATATGTGCTGTAAATAAAAACTAGTTCTAATATGAGTCAGTGGAGTCATGGTCACTTTCAGCGTTCTCGGAAGGACTCGCCGGTCGTCGGGACGAGCTTTATGCCGCGACCGGTTCGCATTCAGACCGTTTGGATTTTATAGTTTTAATTTAGTTGAATCGTATATAATGGATATGTCAAAATAATGTCATAATTTATATTACGCAATAATACTTCTTGGATTATTGGCTGCGATGTTACTGTTTCACACAACATAACACAAGTATTGCTTACCTTGAGGCTATAAAGTTTATGTCTAAAGATTTTTTATTATCATCATTCGACTACATATTCCCATTTCAAAATATTATAATTTTATTTTTGTTACCATATAGCCGCTGTTTCAACACCAATGACAGGCCACCCCATATTTTCCAATCTAAACGAGGTAATTAATTTATTATCGCCATGGCAAGGTGCGCTAGGAAACACGCTTCGGCGCGCCGGTTCGTCGCTAGTCGTAGACGGACAAGTTTATTTCCAGACGTTTGAACGTAGCCATCTTGCGACTAACACATCATTGCAAAGCGTGATTGTTCGTATATCATGACTGCTTCTTATCAATACTTTTAATCCACTTAAAACCACTATCTAAGTCTTATATGATCCTTTATAAGCCAAACACAAACAAAAACCTTAAAACCATCAACGAATAAAAATAATTATGTTACGTAATATCTAATTCTTGTGCTAAGAAACCACATATACAAAGCAGTTTGTATGTAGTTCTGACAATCTGCGAGGTATTCGAAGCGAATCCTCGTTGAGACAAAAATAAAGGTCGTGGCTTGCCTCATGCCAGACAACGGCTCTCCACCAACTACTAGAGGTCTATTTTTACCAGATTACGCGCCAAGCACCCTTGTCTGCAGGCTTGATGAGGCGTGCTAAAGAATAGCTGCTGCAACAATGCAATTTTACTAAAAAGTTCTGCTTTTGCATCGCCATGCCCTGACATTACTAGCCGTACAACTTACAAACTTTGCTTTTTTACTCGGACTTATCCGTAACATTCCCGAATTAATAATTTAAAATACTTTAATCGATAACTTAGCAAAAAAGAACTTAAAACTACAAGGTTCGTGTTTAATTAAGCTACCTAGTTGGGAAAACTTGCGGGCTTAGTTCAGTCTGTGATGCACGGAAGCCTTCGCGTGTTCGAATCTTGAAAAATAAAACGAAAATGGCGCGGTTCATCGATCCCGCCTAATTTATTACTTTTACTTTTTAAATTTAATGGCACAAGTATATTGCGTGCAATCTTGCAGTATCATCTGTGAATTTGGCAATAAATAAATGAGCATTATCAAGATTTTAAAGTGTAATAAAGTTAGATATTGTCTTTTTAAGTTCACGAATGCATTTTATGTTCGGGAGTGCGCGTTTATTTGAATTAAAGTGCTTTAAAAGTTTTTTTTGCTTCTTTTTTGTATTACATTGGTATCTAGCAGCACTAAGCGGTGAAAAGTCGTGGAATCATCTTTGGAGCTTGACTCATCAATTACCAGGGCTGCTGTGGTAATTGATGAACTCACTGGATCTATTTTAGACAAAAGAGTTGACGCTCCAATGAATCACATAATTGCTTTAAATCTGTTCAGGTTTAACATCTTTTTAAAGGTTTTACTAAAAATGTTGATATACAATATGTCATAACCTTTTTTAAAAACCGTTTTTGTATAAAGGCTGAGTGAAAGCAAAAAAGAAAAAAAAATTATAATAGAGCCGGAGTCACCTTCAAATATTTACTTCCCTTTTTCGTGCAAACTCCATCAAAGCAAGTCTTAGGGTTTAACAAATCGCAGACCTAAGACATTTAAAATGCACCTGGCGGGTGCATGCAAAAATAAATCATAAAACTGAAGTAGTAGCGTTGATTTTTGAATGATGTTCAGTAATTCGAAGACGTTGACAGTGGTATGCTACAATGGTGTTTATGCGGGAGGCAATAGGGTTGAAATGGAGAACGTGATAGAGCGTGAGTAAAGAAGTCGAGTGAACGACCGCTGAAAGCGCTTTACAGGAGTTTTGGACACGCTACGGTTTCCTGAAGAGATTGAATGTCGGCGTATTTATGTTTTTATATAGTTTTGCAACATTAAGAATAAATCATTTGCAAGGAAAGCGGACATATGTTTTAGCACACTTTAATATTTTTTAGTGATTGTGGTTTCAAATAATATTTTATGAATTAGGTACATACTTAAAAGGACATCGAAATACATTGTTGCTATATATCTAAATTTGTTTGATATATAGCAAAAAAACTTTTTATACTAATAAATTGATACCATATTATTTAAATTTCTTTTTAAGTATATCATTGTTTATTGCTGAAATAAATATTATTATTATAATTATTAGCGTTTAATAATTTATATTAGTTTAGGCTATGATGTTAGCATAAGTGCCTTTAGGTTTAAAAATTTACCAGTGCGATATATTTGAATAAGTAAATAACTTACAAATTCCGATACGTGCAAAAAATAGCAAACAAACAAATAATAAATAATAAAACCTACGAAACTTTTCTTATCCTTCAAACATCTTTATCAAAATCTAAGTCAATGGAGCGAACGAAAAAGAAAACTCTATTTCTACCTCACTTCCTCTATGGATATGTTAAAAAAAGTTGAGCAAAAAGTTAGTGTCTGGCGTCGACCTTACGCAACTTGGCTTCATAGCGACCGTGCCCGTGGCCGCTCCTTACCCCATAACACAGTTTCCTTTGCCTTTTTATTTTTTCCTTTTCCTAACCTACAGTTTCTACTCCCCCCGCCATCCCGTCGTGTGTAGAAGAAAACTTTCCCGCCCTCATAACAGTTTCACGTGCACTGAGTTTTAAAAAAAGAACACTCTCTATCAACATTCTTCCTTTTACTCTTTGTAAATTAAAACGGCTGATTGAATGCGTTCCTTTTCACAATTTAAACTTAGAACGTATCTCGGCGCTAGAAGAGACTTTTTAAATATTATAATTACAGTCTCGTTAAACTCAACATACTTTCCTGGATAAAGTAAAAAGGGCTTTTACGAGATCGTTTTAGAAATATTCCGAAACGGTTTTCAGAGTTGACTTTGAGCAGGAAATGGGATCTTGGCTTTTTAAATTAAGAATGAGCGTCGCTAACAAAGTTCCTCCGTAAAGGAATCCACCTGTTTTTAAATCAAACCGAAGAGAGTTTTTAACTGGATACATGATACGGGAGGGGGCCGGTGTAGAGTATTGTGAGGGGTGTTTGCGTGGCCAATTTAAAAAGAACTGCGTCGATAAACCTGGGTTGGAGTTATTTATCTTTGCGCGGGGGTCTGCCTGTGTTTGTGTATAATGCACATTTTTGCATGGAGCCTAGCACGCCACGGCGGCCGCGAGCTCGCTCTGCACACAAAAGCACCGCTACACCGACACAGCCGCACCCACACATCGACAAAAAGACAATATCGCATTGTCCTATTGGAGCTTGTTTCGGGTTCGGCTACTAATAGTGACTACCAAGGCAGTAAAGATCAGCCAAACAATTGCAGCGGAGAATTGCTTGTTTTAAACGGTTTGGAGGAAGTTTTTCGTCGTAGGTTGTTTTTTGGCGATTTACGAGGGTTTCGTAGAATTAGAATTTGAAAATCTTTGCTAAGCACACTTTGGATTCGTTTCGCGTCTGTCACTCAGGTGGGAAACTTAACATTTTTGATTATTGACAATAACAACAATAGTGAGCATTATTTAAATTCATCACTAATTTAATAAACGCCATAGAACAATACAAGAAACCCAAACAGGACTCTTATTAGAAAATCATAGAATGAATGAATGAATCAAACGAATGAAAAACCGTACTGCGTTTTAGCAAACACTAAATAAAATTATTTTTTATATCTAGCCAGCATCAAAGGAAATGCTGGCAACATAAACAAAAATGTACTAACGAAATGAAATGACATACTAGGTATTGAATGACGTTCGAAAAAATTCGAACTCCCCCCCTGGGGACGAAGGGGTGAGGGGAAGCCGCCCGGAGGGGGGAACCAGTGTTTTATTTTTTTACGATTGGCGGATTGCAGCGAGAGTAATGATCGATGGAATTAACGTACCGCCGGCTACACTACGATGTATTCGAATTTCGAATGTGCATAACGAATACAATTTAGCACTGAATGTTTGCTTTGTTATTTTGCGGAAAAATTACTATGCTGTTTGTTTGTAATTAGAAAAAAGGAATGGCTGATAGAAAAATTACCTTAATTTCATGCTCAATATAAATAAATTACATTATATATATATAATAAAATGAGAGAAAACCGGAAGTTGGCTTGCCCTGCTTAACTTTTCTTGTATTTTGACATAAGTACCCTGAAACATTGTCGTTCCCACCGACAGTTAACACACATATCTGCTTGGTTATTGGCTAACATGGATGCATTCGCTGTTAGTTTAAATTAAACTGCACTAGAGATCTATATGAGTAAAAGTATCTAATGAGTGAATTGTGGTAGCCATAAACTACTTCTAACAATTGAAGCTAAATATGCTAATCAATAACATTTTACCAAATGACAGGAAATTCATTTGATAATTTGATAATAAGCTTGTAGGTGGCAAAGAATCTTTTAGTAACCAAGTCTCCATCGCAGCACTACTCGCAAAGTTCCTAAAGCTGAACTCGAGGTCCCTACGCAAATAGCGCTCAATAATAATAAGTTTGCATAAACCCGTCCTGCGTCATAAATATTCGAATGTTCGAAACGCATAAAATCTTTTCTACGTTGCGAGCATTTTTTTTACTGTCCACCTCCGTGCATTCAGCCACATATTGAATTTTTATGTACATCCTATTATACATTTTTCTGTTTACAAATTAAACATAGCCTCTATATAGAGGCTCCCTCTCCCTCATTATGCACATACAAGCCAGCGTTATATACATAGGGCGTACATGATTTACACGCGTACACATTTGGCATAATTGAAAAATGGCTCGCAGCTAATGGCCGAGTGGACAAAGCAAATAATTCGCATTTTGGACACTCCACTGACATGTAGTATTTCTGCGGCATGATGGTTTTGTCTGGCATTTGTGCTGGCTATTTTGGAAGATTCATATCAAAAAATTGATTTTTCAGTTCTGAATTTAAAATAATGTTATTTAATTACATTGTTTTAAAATTCAGTTTTTATATGGATATAGCATATTAGAAAGTATATTGAATGTTATTCTATATTATACAACTCAATATGCACCCATTCGTATAAGAAATAAAAAAAAAAATAAATTATAACTATTTTATGTAAGGGATAAAAGTTTAATTTAAAAGTTTAAAACTAGAGGCGGATAAATGCGCGCCAAAACACAAAGATTCACGAGATAGTCTTAAGTGTCGGTGGACCTAACCTATCCCAACGCGAGCGGCCGACGCGCGGGGCGTCTCGGAGAGCCAGTTTTTATCTTATTTTCCATTCCAAGAGCTGTAACGAGTATATCGTAAAAATTATGTTTCTCAGCCTGCGAATCCAATGTAACTCGTTTTGGAAGCATCTCGTTAGAGCGTGCCGAGACTGTGTCACTCGTGTTACGCAGTTTGTTCCTTGCTTTTTGTCCGAGATATTGAATTTGTTCAACCTTGTTCTATTATTGAACTTTGATTGTATGCATAAGTAGTTTCAACGGTATTTTTGGAGCTGCATAGAACTTTTACGGTAGTGTAGAGTACATTATAAATAAATTGGCTTTCTTTTGTCATCCGCGATTCCTCCGCTCGAGCCTCGAGCGGTCACAAATAAATCAGTCTCCGTCACGTTGTCGTTGATTGAATCATGTTCAATTTGTATGTAAAGCAAAAAATGTAAGTAGTATGGGTGAGCTATTACCTCATGTCCAACAGACCGCTAATTGCACTCGGTGAAAGGTGCAGAGAAAGGTGTGCGCTTTTTTATTTGACCAAAATAGATTATATCCAGAAGTGTACGTTAATGTGTTTTGTGTTCGACAAATCGTGTGTTACAAATAGCGAGACAAACTTCGCAACTCGAGTTGCCGCTCACAGTTTTCTGTGCTGTCAAACTTCCGAACTTGGATATCCTTTTCGGTCTTATTGATGGTGTTTCGTGCAGTTTAAAAGTCGAACAAATATGTATTGACTTATGATCGGGCAAAGCCCTAAAGCAAGCATTACCGCGGCGACTCACACAACTACAGCCTCGTAAACACGGCCCCACCCTCGCCCGATTCGGCGTTTTTATATTTTTGCACATTTAAAAAAAGTCTGCGTCAGACAAAGATGGAACGATGACGAGATCCGCGGCCGAGCACGGGCAACAATACCGGGGAAGCGGGACGGAGCAATTCTGTCACGAGCGATGCAAAATAAAAATGTGCAAAGTGTTTCTTTTTTAAAATGTGATGGTTTTTTTGCGTTAGTCTGCGTTTGCAATTAGTACAGTGTGGTTGTCGCGTATTGAGCAATAGGAATATATGCAAATGAATTGATGATTTACTCGGGGCGTCCAGATCAAATGGGGGCCTAAAAGCTTTTGTCTCTGAATAACCACTGAACGAATTATAAAGGTAGACAGGATAAAAAGATTGCGGAAGTCTCTACATTCACGTAGCACAAGGTCGCCCATATATTTCTTTAGGTTTAAAGCATTAACCAGGCTGCCAACAATGCTTTTAGTATTTATTGTATATGTCTGCACTTTATTCCATGAAGAATCTGTTCCTCATTTTGCCGCAATCCTTTTAAGTCGCCGAGTTCGGGCGATTCCTCGACAAGAAAACAAAAGAATGTGTTCAAATAGTTCCTAGTTTTATGTCTGAGAGGCGTAGCGATCCTTTCTTGTTTTAAGTTTAATATATCAAGAAAAAATGAATTGAAATAATAAAACTGGGGTCTATCATCAACAATATAAGAGAATATTAAATCTGAAGAAGTTGTTCCGAGCACCTTTTACGTAAACCCTTCAGGTGCAGGGGTCTAATCAAAAGCATGTAACGTAAGGACATCTGTGTGGGGCGTCGGTTGCAAATTCCGAGGAAAAAACTGGGAAGTACTGGCAACCCAATGCGCCACGCGTCAGTGTGCGGCCTCCGTACACACACACTCATACATCACCGTGTCGGTGCATGCTTTACGCGCGGAAAAAAGTGCTGCGTTATTGATTTTTCTGTACAGCTAGGGGGGTTGGGAAGGCAGGGGGTGGACGCCCGCGGCCTGAAAAACCGTCTGCTGAAAAAACCGAGACGAAAAGGCACCCCTCCCTTTTTAATTGGTAACGTAGTGTCAATAGGGCTAATCCTCGTGCCATAATAGCGTGCTTTTGTCTCGCGGATGCATTTTTTAGTGTTGCCATGCGCCCGTTTTGAATAGTCAAATCTCTTTTTAGGATTTTCATGTTAAAAAGTTGAGTCGCGGTGGATTCCCGTTCATAGCGACTATCCCATTGTTAAAGTTCCGAGCGGTCCCAAGTTGCGAACCATTGTGGAGTATCAATGTATCAATTATCTAAAGTAGAGAGCCTTTCAGTTCCGAGAGCCGTTCAGGGCCTTTGTTCAAACGACTCGCAGAACTCATTTTCCTTTTTTTACGCTCCTGATCCATATGTTGGATCATTAAAGGTTAAGTTTTATACACTGGAAACAAAAGGAGAGTTCATTAAATTGAGCCGATCTCCTCGGAGGATATCCCTGCGCAGACGCAGCCAATTAGCGAACGGAAGGGCGCGTGACGTCACATCCGTGCGACCACTCTGCCAATGACCATTTTGTTAGGTCAAGTTGGAATATGCGACGAGCTTCATTGGTTTACTGGGATTATAGTAATTGGAGTTCAAAACACAGTTAGATTTCTTATAATTTGTTTAAGAATTAGTCGCAGCGAAAATTTGAATTATAACAATGTAAAGCAGTCATCATCAATGCAGATTAGTTCAAAAAGTTTTAAATCACACCACTGTATACAATCTGATTTCAACCTTGAACATATTTCTCCAACACACACTCTGCACAGGCCCGCGTGCATACTGGCAAGTGCCGAAAGAAATGGTTCTAGTTCTTTCAAGCGTCGAGTGAATAGGTATCTCGTGGATAGACGTGTAACACCTTCGTCTTCATCGTCACTTTCCATCAGGTGAGATAGAAGACAAACGTCTAATCCTTTTTCAATAATAAAAAAAAACAATAAATGAACAATTACAAAAAGCTAAGTAATTGAAAGGGATAAACTAATTACAATAACTGCTAGTACTGTGATGAGTAAGTATCATTACGTTCAAAATAGGAAGGTTTTTGCGAATAATAACTTCAAACTTAATGGTATTGTTCTGTTTAATACAATCCTCGCATCAAACCTAGTGTTACAAAAATTTTAATAAATTAAATTTGTATTTTCTACGTACTTATAGTCTTTGTATTAAATCTCAATACCTATCCATCCATTTTTACTATCCATACCCAACTACGTTCAAATAAAAATTCTTAAAGAAGTGAAAACTGCGTTCTTTTGGAAACTCTAAAGAAGTAAAAACTATTCAACACGGTGGAAATAACAATAAAGTCCACAATCGACCACCTGCGCCCGGGATCATTTGTTGTTAACCAGCTTCTTCAATCTGCAGGTTTAGGGTTAACGTGGTTGAGGCGGGAAAATTTTCATGTGTTTATTTATCTGTGCGTTGCGTTGATCTTATTTGTTCTTTACTTAGTAACGGAAAATAAGCTTGGTATGTAAAGGTGTATTGAAGTGTAAATATGTCGTCTTCTTAAAGTATTGGAATAATTAAGGCCTTTATCGTACATAGATTTGATTTGATAACAGAGATGTTACAGGATGCACACAGATTGAACGCAGTCAAGTATTGGTTAATGTGAATAAAATGTATAGTTATTTTCGATGTATAACGAACAACTTATAGATAATTAATCTGAGAAATAAAATCGAATGATAAAACATATGTACATTTTTATCTTTAAATGTTAGTAATAATACTAATCTTTGATAACACAAATTGTAAGCTCAACTCATCAACCCGATCAGCGACCTAAAAAAATGATTAAGGCGCGAAATATGTCAAGAACTTTTTTTCTTCACATGTGTTCTGTCAAAGTGTGGCACTTTCTTCTGAGAGGCAAAGGTTCACAGTCGTACAGCCACGCACGTCGTCTGCCGGCTGTCTGTGGAATTGATGTCAAGTGGCAATTGCACAACCGACGGTCAATGTCGGCGAACTCTGTGTGCTGTGAACTCGCGATTTATTGTGAGTTTACTGGGCAGGGAAGTTATGTTGGCTTGGTACTGTTGGTTGAATTCTTATTTGGTAACTTATGACTTTGTACTTTAATTTTGTTGTACACCTGGGTAAAGGTTTGTTCCTATTTCCTATTTCCTCAACAAATTAATAAAAGTCGAAGACATTAAAATTCTTTATGCTCTGTAAGTAATCAAATATTGTACTGTAAACAGAGGGATTCTCAGATGACCCGTATGTAAAACTGAAATAAGACATTTTTTAATGCTTAGCAGGTTTCGTACCCTGGACCGTTAGTATATATTTACCACTACCTAACTACGATACGATTTTATACAAGTTTTCATGACGTTGGTAATGATGTTAATAATACAATAGAGTTCATGTATTTCAAATTACGTTGAGTTGTTATTGATAAAAGATTATGCAGTAATTATTCACCATAAGTTATGGTGAATATGTAAATACGTTTTCAGGCCTTCTAACACTTTATAGTAGGTATCCTAAGAAGTCGAACCAAACGCTTCGATAGTTGCTTTTTGGTGCGGGTCGCCAAGGTGTGGAATGAACTACCTGCGTCTTTTTTTTTTCAGAAAACTATAGTCCCAGTTCTTTCAAACGTTGAGTGAATAGGTATCTCGTGGATAGACGTGTAACACCTTCGTCTTCATCCTAACTTTCCATCAGGTGAGATAGAAGACAAACGTCTCATTCTTTTTCAATAAAAAATGATGACAAAATTGAAACTGTATCTAAACAGTGCACATTTTAGAGCAAAGCCATCTATTGCAAACTTCATCTGGTGTTATTTTTGATGAAATAAAATATTTTAAAATTTGAAATATCCACCCAAACATCAATATACTAATAATCCCCGAAAATCATGGCAGCCCGTATTGCTGTATGCCAGCAAACGCCAGCTAAGTATTCTGGCAATAAATATCGGTGGCAGCTAAGTAACCTGGCAACATCACTCGCTGCCGTGTAGCAAGTTCGGCGGCACGGCATGACTAGACGAGGTGCAGTCGCAGTGCTGGCTTGTAGGCTCAGGAGACCTCTTCCAAGCTTATGATATCTTGGTATCGTAGAATATTATTGGCTACGTGGAATTTTGTAGTGTATTATAAGTAAAATACGTGATTGTAATAGATGTATGATTTATTATTGTGTAGTTATGTTGTGGTGTACCTATTTGTTGTGGGTTTGTATTAAATTGTTATTGTTTGTTAGATATCGTTAGTATGCCTCATACTCCAAAGAAACTGGCTGGTAGAGGCAAACGTAGTTTAAACTCGAAAATTTATTTTTTATATGTGTTTATTTACTAGTGGTAAATAAATAAATGTTTTTCGTAATATATATATATATATTACGAAATATATATATATATATAATATATATATTATATATATATATTTTTTTTCTTCTTCTTTTTTCTCCTTTTCTTGTAATTTGATCATTATGATGCTTTTTCTTATGTTGTGAACTTTTAAGTGTGTATTATGTTAAAAATGTTTCTGTACCTATTGTATTGTATTGTGTGAATTGTAAATAAATTAATGCCTATGTCTATGTCTAGATTTTTTGTTTAGAACACTATTTACCCTCCACCGGCCGCGCCCCACCCGTTTGCGGCCGCGGTTTCACGCGACGTCTTGAAAACCCGACCGATATTATTTTAAACACGTATTCTTTCTTTATAACTATATTTCGTTTAGATGTTTAGTCCGTTTGCTGAATCACTGTTCTGTTTGAATTTTATTGAAGCTTTTTAATTTTCTTTTTATTTGAGTTTTTCACTGTTATTACAAATGTATTGTCTTATTTGACTCTTTACGGAGGAAACCGTTTACCACACTAACAATACTTCAGTCCCTATTGCTATTAGATTAAATGCAACCGAGGGCTGACTTTATTTTTTAACAAAGCAGAGAACTTTGGCTAGTTCAATAAAATTGCCGCTACTGAACTAAAACTACAAACCGATGTTTCAAGGACAGAAAAGTACACGCTAAATTGAACTAAAGGCTGATTCACATACATCCCTTCTTATGTTGAATGGCTACTTAGTTTTGTTATCAAACATATTCGATATTTAAACTACTTAAACTTGGATTTAGCAGTCCACTAAATACTACGGAGCTTCTCGGATTTCAAGCATTTTTCAAGAAATACAAAAATGGTTTCAGAAAGATTCTCTACAATGTTTTCCTTACAACAAATTTTTAAGGTGTACAAAAAACAATGTCATGAATTTATGTTACCTATCTTCTGGCATTACCGATAAAAAATGTCTGAATTTAAGTCTATATTATGACTTATTTACGACGTCTTTACAACGTCTGGCTACTGTTTTTACGACCTAAGTTGGACTATACATAAAGATAAAGACTATAGTTCTCTTGTATGATATCATATTTGATTTAAATAAATAAATAAATAATATACCGATTATGAACAAAAGGTTACTCAAAACGTTAGCTATGACGTTCATGAATGTTAAAAAAAATAGGAGCAATGTGCCTTCTAGTAAAGCAAAGGAATTGTCCATGCAGTCCTTGTTTAGGGCGGTTGCACACTAATCACTCGGGTCGGCTGACAAACCGAATTGGTCGAATTTATCTAGGCTAGTTGAGTTAGTAGCTGGGGTGGCCAGTTGCTAATTTGATGGATACACGCCTACGAACAAAGTAACAGATTCTAACAAGATTTGGGATCTAATTGTTTAAAAATAGTGTAACATTGATAGTATTCATTTTATATTATTTAATATTTCTAGTGAAGTGTATTTGATTGAATTTTTCAATTACTATGACACAATTTCTTTATTTTTGTGCCATTTATTAGGTTTTGAAATATAAGGAACAAACAAATTAAATCTTGGATTAGTAGTGAATGCGTTTCAATAAACTTTATGCACGACCATTTTATGTAATGTCTATAAGTCAGTCGCCGATCACTTAAACTTTAAAGGTCTACACATTTTATGATTTTTTTCACCGTCTGTCATCGGATACCCAAAAACATCCGCCAACCTTTTCGTACAAACAAATTCAATTTTATCTATCACTAGAATAAATAGAGGGTATCTATGCCCGTGCCCTGCGCCTAGGGTCGGCTGTTTGGACATATGTCCGATGATCGTTCGATTCAGTGAATCTTTCTGGTAATGGTGATGTAATGGTCAAAACCCACGTGAGCCAATTAGCTTGTGTCCCAAAAATATTTCAAAAATCTGCAAATTTAAAATTATAGAAGATTTTTATTTGCCAGCAATTTATTTTGTGCATTTCTCAATTTTTATTAAGTGGCATTATAATATAAAATACTTAAACTCTTCAGAGAAGCTGAATAATGGTTCTGACAGAATGTCGTATAAAGATAGAAACGTTCTATAATCACACAGTTATGGTTTGAGGTCTGTAATCATACGCCACTTGAAAACTGTAAAACCTTAATATCATTTTTATATAAATGTTTACTTCTTTAAACAATAGTGATAAAGAAAAAATATTTAGAAATCCAACAATATAATAAAAGAAACTAGATTCAGAGAATATTGGACCTTGAATATTTACCGGATACGAGTCCAAGTCGGAAATGCCTCGGAAACAGTTATTTTTACTTTTGTTACAACGATCACTCACTAACACATATTTTATAATATTGTACATGATAAAACAAAGTAATGTGACAAAACTTTTATTGTATTAAATGATATTGATGCTATTCCTTATGTACTATGAATTTATGTTATTAAAATTATATTAATATGTCGATTGTTAAGCAACCTGAAATTCATCCTAGACGTATCTATCAGTTCAAACCAGTTGTCAATCCCAAAAGCAATAACTGATAATGATTTGAAATTCGAATTATCCATTTTTATAACTACCCTAAGTCTCTAGAGAAATATTCGAGGGACACATTTAGCTTCCATAAAAAAATTTAACATTTATGCCGCGCTGAATATTAAATGATCCCGACAATTAGAACGGACCCGGAGAGGGAAGAATGGAGGGATAATAATATTTGTGTGTATTGACCCGGTTTTTGACGGTATTGACCCATTTGGGTAAATCTAATGAATGTCGAGCATAAAAGGGTACGTGGCAAGGAAAACTAAGTTTTATGTTTAATACTAAATGTTTTACGTAATATTTTTTATGTTAGTAACACGTACTCATTTTGATTTTGTACAATATATATTTATAACGAAATAAATTTACTGAAGAAGGTTAATTTGTGTTTTAAATGTAGTAAATAAGTTGCGATACTTTCCATGAGGTAAAGTTCAACTTTGTCTTCTAAAGTACTTAGGTATAAACTTACTGAACTTATAAACTTAATTAAAAAAAATATATTGATGAATAAAAAACGAATAAATTTAATAAAAAAAGCCTATGTTGTGTACGTATGTGATCTTCCAAACATCTCAATTTAAAATTATTGAACTGGCCCTAAACTTAGAAATAAATATATTATCCAAAACTTTAACTTAAACAAACAGAAACGACCCTGAGAGTATTTCAACCCCTTTCTACAGTCTCTACGCACTCCGTACTTAAAAGAGGTCAAACAAGAACTTTGTCAACTAGGAGTGTACCACATTAGGGTTGTTCTGAAGGTCAAGTTCAAACCCCAAGTTCAAGGGTGAGGGGGTGGGCCCTCAATCTCAGCCTACAGGTGGCTATGCCTAAGTGACATACTGTGTATGTAATTTGACTTTTGACAGTTACGCACCCCGAGGAGGCCGAGGTTTGTCAAGAATGTGTCAAAGTTTGATTTTGTTTTACTTTTTAATTGAACTAGATTCTGAGTTCATTTGTTTGGGTTTTCGGTGGGATGAGATACTTTCTTGTGGTAATAATAGATTTGCTCTTGTTCTAAGCCCCACTTTATTTCGAATTGGTTCAAACGTTTCAAAAGCTTCCTATTATTAATTTTACTTCGTGATTTCTAGAACCTTAAGCTTATTATTAAAAACATGTACTTTAAAGCTCAAACCAATATTTTGTTCAGAATATATTTAATCAAAACATTCGTTACGTGACACATTTTTTTCCAAAATTAAAAAAGATTTCAATCGAGTTAAGCTCACAGAAGCAAACGCTTAATTTTAAACTGACAACTTATCACGTGCGCTCGGAAATTAAAAATATGACAGTTTTGCCGCGCTGTCAACCAGAAATTGACAGCGGTGCAATATTGCATGCGTAAACATATTGACTTTGCAATGCTATGTTAAAACATAGCATTGCAAATATTAAAATACATAAATGTAACATTGAAAAAGATTTCCCATTTTCGATTTCATTGGACAAGATGTTTTTTGACAGTATAGTGATGGCCTCTCTGTGGTACAGTTAAATTGTGTCCTGGTGCGTGTGTATTAATGTTTATATGTTTTTTTATTTATTTTTGTATTATCCTAATTTCCCGACCATTCATTAGTCATGCAAGAGTATTACACGGACGCGTTTACTTTTGGGCCAACTATTGACAAAAATGTGTGCAAAAAGATTAGTACTTAAATACTTTTTTTATAAATATCTATCCTGAATACTGAATATGTCCAGGAAATGTACTACTAAGGCATCGTCTAAACTTAGACGTCAAAGAGTGAGACTTACACATCCAAAGAGTGGGGTCTCTACCTGGATCGCCGAAACGGTATGTTGGGTAGACACAGGAAAATGTCTCTTAGAAACAAGCGAACGCTCTTTGAGGTCTGCGTTAGACCAGTCATGACTTAGGCTTCCCTGTCTTTACCCGCGCCTACCCCTTCTATACAAACTGTAGGTAGTCCAGAATCTATTTTGTCGCAGGGCCACGGACGTACCTTGGTACGTGTATAACGCGGACCTGCACAGAAACCTCTACTTACAGTTCAACAACGTTCCAAAAAGCTCTCGGACGCTTTCTTCAAGCACTCCGAAAAGCATCCCAATAATTTAATTCGCGACACAGTTTCATATACTGCTTCACCCTTGCCGTCGACGTATAAAGTCCGTACACCGAGAAATGCTCGGTTAAATGAAAGTATTGCTTTATCTAGAGAGATACAATAGGGGTTCTACAATAATAGCTATATTTTGATAACTTAAACTTCTTACTAACACAAATGATGGTTAGAAACTGAATTGAAAACAAAGTTGTCATCAGCTCATGAATTGCAAGACGCGCACCGAACACAAACAAGATCAACATCTACAACTAAAATACGAACATAACCTCTAAACGCCCATAAAACGCAGGTATCGATGATTAGCGCCGACACATAAAGGCATGAATGGCGTGACAATCACTTTCCTCAGTTAAATAGTCAATATTTAACGGTACCTTACATTTGTTTACAAAATATTGTGCGTGTGCGCTAGCACGTGCCCGCGTTTTGTCCTGTTTCGCTAGCGCTGATAAGATGTCAAGTCACGTTTGATTCGGTGTGCAAGGATCGTGTTTGAACTCGTGAACATGGATTGAAAGCGAGTGATCTGTCATAAATGATTGATCAATGGGGGAGGGGTGTAAAAAACGTCTTCCTGAATACTTCATTTAAACGGATATTCAAGTTTGCTTTTGGGTCATCCTTTTAGAGTTAAATGAAAAACTAATAATGTCACTTCTGTATGCCAAAATTAGGACATATTTGTACAAATAAAATTATTTACGAAAATATAAATACTTAAGAGGTCCGTATTTCGGGATATTTTACAATAATAAGGGTTTATTATTGTAAAATACGTCCTAATTTTGGCATACAGAAGTGACATTATTAGTGTTTCACTTAACTCTAAAAGAATGACCCTTTTACAAAACTAGAGTTACCCAAACTATGATTAAGCTTAGCATATATATTTTGCCCTTTACACATATATTTGGCCAATAAAGTTGCTGAGTTAAAACCGACAAAAGTATTTTTATTTATCTTAAAATGTTACACAGTTTAAAAAACGAGTACGAAATGTTCAAATGTTTTATGAGATATTATAAAGTGTCGGATTTGGCATAAGTAACACATTTAAACAGATTCAAAATAATATTTTTTATCCTCAAAAAATTGTCTATGAGGTTGATATTGGGCATTGGCCACCTACCTTTAACTTTTCATAAACTTGCCGAAATATTTGTTTAGGAAAAACTTTACCTCTAATCTTACTTTACATTTCGAATAGTTCAAAATTTTCCGAGTAAAAAAAGCTATGAAATTAGCAACTAAAAAATAAACGTGCAAGTTTATTTTACAATGTGTTATCGAGTCTAATGGCCGCAGTTATTTGCTTTTTCTAAGTTGTGTTTAGTCGTTGCCCAAAAAGTTTTCTTTTCGTTTATTTATAAACTTTTTCTTGCTACGAGATGTTATTATGTGTTCTGTTAAATTCCGTAACGGAAATAACAAGACGACAAAGAAAAGCCCCGCTTGTATTAAGGAAAATCTGTGAAAATGCTACCAAGCTACTAGGAGTAAAGAACTTCTAAAAGATGAAACATTGAAATCGCCATGATTTTTTGATCAACATTTCCGACCTTTCTAAGTTTTTGTACATAATTAATTAATTGTTACGTTAAAACAAAACTGTTGGTTGTAAAATGTCGTTAAACTGAATTGTTAGGAATGACTACAATTAGTTTTGTCCTATCTCCGTCAGATGTATTTTGTGACAATGAAGGCTTATTCCATAATTAGTTCTTCTCCTTCCAAATTAATTTGTTTTACCAAACCTCGATATTTTAACATAATCTGTAACATACTCGTAAATTGTAAACTCCCTTGAACTTTCAGAGCATTAATGAGTGTATTAATTTTTCATATGGAAAAGATCCAAACAAACACCATGAAACCACCATGAATGTACCAGGCGACCATACATTGCGAAGAGTTCGACGTCTCGCGCTGCGTAAACGATAACCGCCATAGTTTCCGAAGCATTGTACTGTGCCTCCGCACGTGAGGTGAGCCCACACATGACTTCACGCCTAACTATTCCTATTTGTTTTTTTCTAGGGGATTTTCTTTCACTTATACCGTCATAATGACTCAGTTTATCGTAGTCATAATTTACTATAAGTTCCATCATGCTTCTGGAATTAAGATGGAAAGCATATGATTCATGTTAAAAAAAAAACAACAATTAATATACGGAACTACGGAATTAGTTTGAAATATGTAATCTTAATGTAATGTAAAAAGTGGCGATAAAATCAACGCGTGCGCGCTTTAAAAGCCCGCTACCGAGTTGTGCGCATTTCCATTCAAAGTGTAGTTAAAGGCGACGCGAGCGCCGCAAAAAGATCTTATTTAAGCATCTGTTTTCACTTTGTTTTAACGAGTGTTATAAACTTTACTTTACTGGACGGTATTAATTATAAGATCATTGAGTCTTTCTTGCACGAATATTTAGAGTTTTAGTCATTTATTGGCACATTAATTTATACACCAAAATGGAGTGTGAGCTAGATTTGTCTTGAAATGTAGAATAATGGATTGTTTTTAAGTTTTTCTGCAGTAAGGCTAATTTCAAAACCCCTTGCTACAGTCTGGCTTCAGACCGAAGCATGACGGGTTCGATGCTTGGCTGGGTCACTTGATAAGCTATTATTTGCCGATTTACGTCCAAGGTGTTGAACGAGAAAAACCGGGTTTAAGTCATTAGTGTAGGTCGAGAACAAAAGAAGCTTTTGTGTTTTTTTAATTGGAGCAGTGTTTTTTAGAATAAGTTATTAAATAGGTTGTATGTCAGTTGTAAAAATAATTGTCAAATTACTGCTCACAAGCCATGCTTTTTGATTTCGTAAATCTTTTGTCGTGTTCTCTAGTTACATATAATTCAAAATACGGTGTGTTATAGTGACTTTAAAGTAATTATAAGGGAGTAAACACTTCGATAAGCTACTCACTAATAAGCTATTTCATATTAAGTTTTTTTTTATATTTAAGACCAAATACATAACTTTATCACTAAACTAAATCAGAACTTTTTTCAAAAATTTCATACAAAATTTGCTTTCAAGAGTACCCATGGCAAATTAGCTTACAGTTAACTGCACGTCAAGCTTGCTAACGCCTTTTTTTTGAATTCTTTATTACCGGTTGATAAAGTAACGTTTCACCCAGCACTGTCAATTTTGATTTGCTCTAAATGTATAGTCCGTCTACTATTGAGGCAGAAAAACTTATTCAACGGTAGCGTTTAATTGAACTTTTTGCTCCAATCAAAACGCAATTTGGCGCTTCTTCTTTTTTTAAATTATACCGTTAAACTTTAAGTATTGATACTGAAACTGTATCTTGTAAAATCTATTTGTAACGTAAACTGGATGAATTTGGATTTAAAAAGGGCGAAACCAATTTAATATTTATATAAAAGTGTTTAGATTACTAGCAATACTGGTTAGTTTTATATTAAGTATCAATGCCATTTAAAGATGTAAATGCTTATTCTACAATTATTTTACTCCATTAATTATAATAATAAATCCAGAGCCAAACACACCAACTGCATGGCCCTTAAGTAAGCAGAGCTTGTGTAATGCGACAATTCAGCGAACTGGGGGGAACCCAGAATAAACATACACGTATAAAAATAAACAACCATGACCCGAGAACTAATATGCATTACATACATGAGTTTCAAACTTTCAGTTTGTGTCTTCATCTTGTATATGATACCTATAACATTTACAGGAGAGATAAGTTATTTATTGCAAAAATATCGACAATGTACGAACCTGTCTTTTTAGTATAACTGTTGAAGCACTATATATCAAATCTATATCACTATATTCCCATATCCTTAAACACGACACAAGCTAAAAAATAAAACAAATTCAATCAAAGCCCGGAGAAATCTTTGTCTAGTGCCCCCACTAGTTCCGCCGGTGTTCAGCTCGCGGCCTTGACCTTACATGCAGTGCATTTACATATAAACGCAGCTGAAGACTGGTTACTTAGGATCTGCGACGAACTGGTTCTATGCAAGTACAGGCGAGTGCAGGTACCCTGTGAGGGGATGTTTGTGTGCGGGTTCACTCTTGTTCTCACGGAGTAAGGAGGAGTTATTCCGGGTTCTTTATGGGATTTCTTTTAAGTTTTTAACTGATCCATTATTTTATTTATTTATCAAAGGGCGTTAAGTTCTTAGGTTAAGTCGATAGAGTTTAAGACAATTTTTTGTTATACTATTTCAACCGTATCATACTGAATTTAAATACAATTAAGAATAAATTATAAACAGAGTAAATATACTAGGCATTCAGCTCTTACTTTTCTCAGCATTATAGCCTTTCAGTAATTGGTAGTTTGACTGACTTATTATTTTCCTGAAAACTGCGTTTTATTTTCTTAAGTAAGATGTTGCCATTATGATCTATTTATTTAACTATAAGCCTTTTTTATATCTCTCCGTGATATTTTGTTGGCAAATGGGTTTGAATTTAAAAAGAGTCACTTGTGTATGCGAGTGTATTCTAAAGACGTTTTTATTAAAATGCAATCAAAAACTTTAAAACATAGATTATAAATGTATGAATGCAGTTTTTAGCGTCCAAATGACTTTTGGTCACTTTAAGTTTTTAATATTTAATATTTATTCTGTTGCATTATTTATGTTACTGGTTTATCGAATCATCCTAGTGACTTGTGACTGTGGGTCGTAGGTATGGAATAAAGATTATTTTGTGATATTTAATTGGTTAAACTCATGAAATTTTTATTATATGCTTGTATTGAACGCACAGTCTAACTTATACTTTTACTGAAAACTAGACAAAACTTTTTGCCACATTACTTAGTATTTTTGGAAAGTTACTTAAGTGTATTTAACACATTTCAATTGAGTAACTTGAATAAATTAGTTCGTTATTTCACTAAGGTAGGTACATCTGAAAATGACTGCTACCGATTCCTTTGAGAAGTATATTTAAATCCCCTGACAAACCGACTGTACGGATCCAAAGTAAGCAGAGCTTGTGTCATGGATGACCATCCAGCGAACTAGGGGGCAACCCGGAATAAACATACATATATATAATTATAAACAACCATGACCTGGGACCTCTGGCCTATGAGGCAGGGCTTCTACACTCTTCAGCATTTTGGTATAAAGTTCTGATTTTTGGCGCACAATTATTTATTTATTTAATTTACCATTATGAGTAATAGATTTGTCTAACTGTCTAACGGTGAGGTCAGACTGCTTACTCAAGTGCCATAGAGTTGAGGCCTCTGCCCAGACAAAGAACTATTTTAAATAATTGTTTGTTTTTTGTTCTATTATAATAGAAATGCTTTGGGAATAGGGAAGCAGGTACCTCTTTTATCGCATGAATTTATGGATTCTGATTGAAAACAAAGGTTTATGAATAGTTATTTTTTTAGTCATCAGATAAATATAATATTAAACTTTATATTATAAATACTATTGCATGTTAACAAGAAAAACTGCATGATTTTTTGGAATATATTGGATTATTTAGAATGCCGGAACTTAGCCTGTCAAAATACAATTTGAAAGTTACCGGTTTTTGTTTGATGGCTAACATTGTACATTCTTACTTTTTATTAATTTCCAAAGTTAAAGCCAGAACTAAAATATAACCAACCAAAACTCATCAAATTAGGTTCAACTTGATCTGAATATTTACTTACATTTAGTATTTACATATGCAAACTTATTACAAGTCAAACTTGCAATAAGTTTACATTTATTGTTCAAAGTTTTATTAAATATTTTTGCGTGTGTAACTTCTTTATATTTTAGAAGTTTCTTTGAACTTTACATAAGTACGTACTTAAAATAATTGCCAGTTTCACAATTAGAAATATTCATAAAATAATATATAACAAACTTGTCTACAAAAAAGTCAATCAAAATCATTAATCAATCAAATTAATACGGAAAGGGCGGGAAACACTCAATATGTCGTAGAATTCAAATTAGGAAAGCGTTCGAAAAGTGTACGCAACACGCGACAAAGTTTGCGGCTCTACGGCGGCGCGGCGGCGGTGCGTTCATTTGTAGAGACTGTGCGGCCGCTTGCGAAGCTTGCGATTTGTTTTCTTGATTTGTTATGTTTAAGTTATTAGAAACTAATAATTATTATATTGAAAATAAATGTTAAATATTTATTTGAGATTAGTTAGTCGAAAAAGCCGTTTTAGGTAGAGAATATTTTTTTGAAGTTCTAGAAATTAGTTAATAACACAATAGAATTATGAGGCATATAATTTTGTTTTTAATTTTTTCTTAAGGTTCATGCACCTTTTTTGCCCATTGTGAGATTAAAAAAAATTATACAAAAATATAAGTTATCAAATTACATACCTGTGTGGCAATAATCTTCTAAATAATGCCGAGCTGCTCTTTGTACTATAGAGTAATACAGGCTCACTGAGGATGCCAACGCCATCTTCTCTTATCTTCTTTTTATTTCCTCTTGATTTCCTGTTCCTTCTATTTTTCAGTTTCTGGTTTGTTACAGTTTCAAAAAATTAAACAACAAAACATAAAAAACGTAAACTTGCTAGCCTGCATTAGTTTGTGTTTAATTCGAAATTATAGAAAAGAAAAACGAATCTCTAGTTTGATCTGTTATTTGTTGTTGAAATCAAAGAAATAACGTATGAATATTTATTTTTGTTTTTCGAAAGGTTGTCACGGTGTTCCATTGTTTTTTGGGGTCGAAAGTCACAATTTTGTGGACGTTTCTGGTGTCCAAAAGTGTACACGAAATGAAACACGAAATGTAAAATAATATAAAGTAGTGGAGGCGCGCGTCGTGCGCCGCGGTCGGGGCGAGACTGGCGAGCGCGCGCTTTTTTTGTTCCTCGCGAGAATTCCGACTACGGATAATCCTATTCCAATTTAAAAAAAAAATATTTTCAGAGAGTAAAATGTTCAGTATTAATGAAATTTGACACACGCTCTGATACAGTTAAGTTTTTACCATCGAATCTGTTAATTTTCGTCAGTTTTGTTTTAGTTAGCGTAACTCTACATATGAAAGTAAAAAGAACTTGTACGACCAGCTTAAGCATGACTAATGTTTTAATTATAAAATAAAAAAGTGATAGTAAAATTATTATAATTTTACAGAATTATAAACAAAAGTACATTGTTTCATTATTTTCGTGAAAATTCCAATCATATTCATAGAAGTGAGTAAAGGCGAGAAAAGCGCGGCAAGGTAGTTTCCCGCGCGTACGTAATGTTTACCTTTGCCTTTTTACTTTTTTCTTAGACTTTTTCTTTCCGGCTCAATTGTTCACTCCTTGTTTTTTATCTGTTTCTTTTATTTAAAGGAGTATCTTCTGGCACGTGATTGTAGAGATATCTTTAATTTATTTTGTGTTAGATCAATCAAACTGGTTATGCTTGAAATGTTATCTATTTGTAAGCAAATAAAAATTAATGCAACGAGATTTTGATTTTTCAGTTTTTTGTTGCTTTATTGCAAACTTGATATTTTATTTATTGTTAATTTAAATAACCCGCCCTAAAAAAATCTTCAGTGATAAACCACTAAAATTACAAAGTTAAGTTATCAACAAACATTTGTCTTAATCAAGTAAAACTTGTTGTATTAAGTAACTTTTTGCGTCTTAAACGGGCAAAAAGTAAGTGGTGATCCTCTATATTAAGATAATAAGACATCCCAGCTCGTAACGTAATCAGCTCCGGCGTCGCAATTATGACGAAACCCTTTAAAAACGATTCGCGTAGAAATAAAGAAAAAAATATGAGAAAAATGTTCATCAACGCGACGCGCGATGTCCCCTCGCGCCCGCTGCTGGGAGAATAGGACGGAGAACGCATTCCTCCCGCTCGGTGCATCAACTTCGTATGAAAACTACCCGCGCGGCGCAGCGATTGCCTTAGATTTCAAAAGACGCAAGTCCATTTTGGACAATTGCTATATAGAGCTTTGCGTTCAAGCGATTGAGTATACTATTGGTTGTTTTGTAGTGCCGGTTGCCTGTCAGTTTCGCTTCTGAAGTTTGGGCCGGCACGCACACAGACATAAGACAAGTTTAGCGCTCGTACACACACGCTGCACTCACGCACACAGGTCCGCGTGGCTTGCGAGTCGTCGCGAAGGGAGCCGCGCGTATGTGTGTGTGCCGAACTTCCTATTGAAGTTTTCGGAGGAGTTTCTTTGTGTCCGTAATTTTTTTCGCGGTTGGTTTGCATGTGTGCGCGGGTCAGTGGGATTTTTTAAAAGTTTTTGTCACTCACACACAGGTAGGTTGTTTGGTTGGTGTGAATGTGTGCGTGAGGCCCTCTCTTTGTGCCCGGGGATTGTAAAAAATGTCGTATTGGATTCTGTGCGCTAATGAATGATAGATACGAGCCTCCTACATACTGCATGCTTCTAAAAACCCAACGCGGGCATTGCAAGTGTTGTATTTTTTACTCCATTTCATTCGTTTCGTGTATACAGTGTTTTCAGAATGCGAAATTTCGGTGAAATATTGGATTTTTCCAATTAATTGGGAGCTCGGCTGGAGCGTGGAAGTTATTATGTCAATTCCTAAAAAACTAGTTCTATTTTGTTTGTTCAAAAAGACTTCAACGCGCAAGAAGAGATTTTAAGAAACCTGTTTATAAAAACTTTACTAAAGTTCACCACCTTGCTGCAGAACCCACGTACCTACTTACAGCAGGGGTCAATTGAAGGCCATTTATGCAAAATTAATGAATAATACAGAACTCATGAGGTATTATAGACATTACCATGGCCTGAAGGCGTGAGTGCTGGAAGTAGAGTACTGGTCGGAGCATTTATTTGTGTGATGATCGCAGATGTTTGTTGAAGGCAGTACGTACCTGTGAGTATGGTTGAAGTCTCACTTTGAGGAACTTGTAACTTTGCTCGTCTAAGTAGAGTTAATAAATATTCTGACAAAAGAACTCCTAAGCTTATTCCTTTCATATTTGACTATCCGTATTATCTATATAAAAATATAACATTTAAATGAAATAATTTGTATTGTTTTTGTCTAGTTTATATAATAATAAATAACTAACTTCGTAATTCAGAGGCTGCAATGACGGAATTTAGCAGAGCGTCTTAAAAAATAACTTGAGATAGACTAGTGTTGATGTGTTTTTTTGGATTACCAACCTTTTTGTAGGGACAACAAAAATATTGACATTAATCACAAATAACTACATATGAAAAGGCTAGCTTCGTCAAATGAAAAAACCTTAAAAGAACACACTAATTGAAGCAAGCGGAACTTCAAGTTCAAATATTTATTCTTTATTTAGAAACAAGAACACTTACAAATTAACAAAAGAAAAAGAAAAACAAAGAAAGAAAGAGAATTTAAGTTGTATTATAACACCTAAAGCACTTTATAGGACACATAGAGCAAAAGGCTGCAGAATGGTCACGTTGAATCGCTGTCAAATTAAAATATTAGGTCATTACATATTAAATTGGCGTTTTGTAAGGGAGGAGCATAAAGTAAATTTTAAAAAAAATGATATATTTGTTTTGTCAAAGTATGTACCATTGCTATCTATGCACTTTTGCCATCTCATAGGTAGTTCATGACTAAAAAAACCATTCGGACGAGAATCAGAAAAATCTTTGAAGGCGCTTTGGACTGCCCCATCGGAGTTGAATTTTTCTTTGCAAGAAGTTATCCACATCTGTTGGAGCAAGGTCCGGGGAGTACGGTGGATGCATGTGTTAGACATTCCAATTGAAGCTCCTCTAATTTGGTAGCCATCTGTTGTGCAGTGTGTGGTCTAGCGTTGTTCTGAAGCAGCAGTGGCCTAGAGCGATTGACCAGCCTCGCTTGTTTAGCAGCTAGCTTTTCCATCATGGTTTGCAGTTGCTGACAATATAAAATCTGCCGTCGTCGTCTGGCCAGATTTAAGAAAGCTGTAGTAAACGACACCGGCACTGGTCCATCAAACGCACACAAGTAACTTTTTTTGAGTCAATTTTCGCTCGGGGCCGGATTTGGCTGGTTCGCCGGGGTTCAACCATTGCGATGAGCATTTCCGATTGTCGCACAGAATCCACTTTTCATCACAGGTAATGATTCGATTTAAAATCCTTTCACTATTATTATATATATGTATCGCAACCAGTCGACGCGCGTTTGTCGGTTTGCTGCACTAAATTCATTAGGAACCCACCTCACACGCTATTTCACCTAACTTTTACAGCTAACTCGGACGTGGTTTTCGATGGATCCGCTTCCACAATAGCGCTCAATTTTTCATTATCAACTTTGGTCTCAGGTCATCCACGGGGCTTGTTCTGCAGGTCGAAATTTCCGGAACGAAAACGTTGGAACCAAAAACGCACTGTGTTTTCTTTTGCGACACCGGCGCCATACACGTCATTAATACTTCGAGCCGTTTCTGCAGCACTGGTGCCACGGTGGAACCCGTACTCGTAAATGACAAAATATTTCAAGTTTTCCATTTTGTAAACTAAGTGACGCAAAGAAAAAACCAAAAGAGGCAAAAGCAAATGAATTACGACGCATAAGATAAAAAAAATATTTTGCAAAATTTGTTTAATCCATTGGGTCCTAAAGTGAAATAATACTTACTTATAGACCAGATTCTCGACACCCATCATTATAATTTATTTCTATGCATATGTTGAAAAGAGGTTTTTTAAACATTTATTTATTTAAGCAATATTGCTTTTCTTATGTCTATCTAATAATATTCTAATGGAATAAAGATTGTGTGAAATGTTATATATTTTTTTATATTAAATAACAAGGAGATAGCTAGTAAAAACTGGACAAGGAGAGGACTAGTGTAGTCTTCCGGTGCTACCGTATTCGAAACAATATTGAGGTTATAATTTTACGCAAAATCCATCAAGAGACAATCTTAAGTCATTCATATCCATTATATCTAACAAATGAATCCAGATTTCGACCGTATACACACGTAGAGTGCACGAGTGGACCCGACAGATCCCGAGTTCGAACGATAGTGAGCGAACTTATAAATGTGTGTTTGTTGGTTGGTGCTCATATACAACTGTTCTTATTTTATTGAGCTATCTTGTTTTTTCAACCAGTGAACATGACCTAAATATATCAATCTTTTGATACTTAAGTCGAATAATACTACCGCTTTCTAGATAGTTCGTTCGATCGTTTAAGTTCACACTGTATCGATTATTTTAATGTGCATATCAAACGCTTATATTAACTATCTTTAGTTTTTTTCTTTCCGTGAATTTTAGCTGATAGCCACTTTTAGCCACTGGAGAACTAACTTCTTTCAATGCTACGGAGCGTTTTTGCAAATGTTTTTTTAAATAGCAATTTATCTAAGATATTTATAAGTTCTATAATGTCTCTCTATGATTTATCTACATATAATATAAAAATATTTGTAATAGTAATGGTAAGCTAAGTTAATCCAATTATCTACTTAGCCCAACTAATACAATGAATTTCCACTTGAGTCTGCGCGTGCGCCGCTACCGTACTCTCTGTCCAGTTGCATGACCTGTATTTCCTCTTTTTTGCCTCAGTCTAATGGTCGTTTGGTTAATTTGGCTACCGACTAATTTGTGTTATTATGTAGAGTGGTTTTTATATAAATATATATGCAAGACGTGAGGATGAGTGATCGTCGCTTCTCAGTTATGATGTCTTGGTGTATGATTGTACAAAGTGATGTTGGCTTTTGGAGAAAGTAAGTGTTAAATTACATATTTTTAGAAATGCTTTTGTTTCAGGCTCTTAGATTAGCGTGTGACATCCCCGTTACTAGGCAAAATGCCACAGCAATATAATTAAGGTGCTAGATTAATATCAGATTCGGAATTTGGTACATATGTATTGAACAAATATTCACGCAGAACGATATTTTACAAGATATATTGATATTGAAGACCGAGTAGCGTAGTGGTGAGTAGGCCTGCCTCAGACACTGGAGGTCCCAGGTTCGAGTCCTGGTTGGGGCATTCACTTGTGTGATGAACAGAAATGTTAGTTCTCGGGTCATGGTTGTTGATATCTATAAATGTATGTTTGTCTGTCTGTATGTATGTATGTATGTCTGCCCCCCCCAGTCCGCTGTATGGTCCATAACACAAGCTCTGCTTACTTTGGGGCCATAGAGTAGGTGTTTGAGGATTTACTAATGTTATTATGATTGAAATGTACGGGAAGCATTTGCAAATGGTTGTAAAACACTTCATACAAAATGGTACTGAGTTGTGACGTCACAACTAGGTCATATCCCTGAGCGTGTACGAAAACGGTCAATATTATTAAAAACTGGAATGATTTAGCCTCACGTGTCGTTACAGTAAAGGGTGGTATTTTTAAAGTCCCTGATGAGTTAGTATTGATATTACTGATTATTATTGATTTTGATATATTTATATTTTTAACCAAATAAAAAAAACTGTATTTCTCAATTTTTGAAGCATTCTTAAGAGATAATAAGATGTGTTTTGTAAACCAGATATAAATTTTTTCATATAATCTATTGTCATATAATGTATAAATGTATTGTCATATAATCTATCTTTCTTTAATAAATCTTTGAACCATGATAATATCATGTCGTATTATAAATAATATTTACAATTGTGGCTATGGGTTTAAACTCAAAGGAAATAATAAATAGAAGCACCGGCTTTCAGTTGCGTCCATTTGTTGAATATCCTTCGTTTACATTATTCTATGAATAGCAACACCATAAATATATTATGTATGATATTCAATAGTTTTCATCAATCTTAGGGTGTTACCACACCAATCGATCGTCCGTCGATTTCGACGGGTCTATTCTGCCATCGATCGACGTCGCCCGGGTGGACGTCGATCGACGATCGATCGGTGTGGTAACACCCTTATGATTCGTGGAGCTGCCATGGTGCTAAGAAGTTTATAATTGAAGTAAAAGCAACTTCAAAATTTAAAAATTCAAAGTTAAATGTTTTTATTGATGTCAATAAATTGTTGTTAATTAAGCGCGTAACAACTAATTTATACAAATAAAGAATACTTTAACGCTAGTTCGCGAATAGAGGAGAAGCTGGAGTTAATTAGGCGATAACAGAATAAATTAAGATCCAAACCCTTAAGTTTGTCTCATTTACAATTTACAGAATTTCCTTATTCATTTAACAAATGTTTCACCAATTATGTAGCCTTAACACGCAAGGCTTTAAAAAGTAAACCTTACAACGAACTTAGAGGACCATTTTATGTTAATTACAAATTTAGACGAATTTAGTGGTGTAGTGGTAAGTAACCCTGCCTCTTACGCCGAAGGTCCCAGGTTTGAGTCCTGGCCGGGGGATGAACACAGACGTTTGTTCTCGGGTCATGGTTGATAAAATCTCTTGTATTATATTTGTTTTATTTTTTTCATTTATTTATTTATTCACAGAATCTCTTCTAAAAAATTAAAAATTAAGCTAAGTATAACTTAAAAACAAAACAATAGAGTACATTATGCACAGAGAATTTGAAAGGGCACTGACTCAGCCTACATGTTGCGGGGATCGCAACGCTGATCTTCCGCCAGCGCACCGGACGCCACGTGCCGCGAATCGCTCGTCGACTACTGACTAGGCCAAAATGTAAAGTGTGAAAGGATGTGTTTTGTGATTACTTTGCTAAATTTAATTACATAGATAATACATGAATAGTAGTTAAGGAATAAAGCAAAGGGAAATGAGGATATATAACTATACAACACAAATAGAAACGAAAAATAAAAACCAAGAAATATCAAGGAAAATGCCACCAGTATCACGGAAGAGATTTTTGCAAATTCAGAAGATAGTTTCTGTACGTATTTTTGAAGTGACTTCTGTTTGTTATGTGTCTTATCGGTGGCGGTATATTGTTCCAGCACTTGAAGGAAAAACTACCTCGGAAGGATACACTTTTATGAGGATGAGGAAGTAGCAGTTTGGTGCAGGTCCTATTTTCTTTTTTGTTTTCCCTTGGCCATCTCAATTTATTAAACGAGTATATAGGTTCCTTTGTGCGGACTATGTCAAACAGAAGAGTAGCGAGGTAGAGATCATACCTATAGCTGATTTTAAATGAATTGCAACTATTATATTAATAAATGGAGTAACGTCAGTACGTGGTGGGATATTTAGGCAGAACCGAGCACAGGCGTTCTGAACACCGTGCAAGAGTTTCATATGTTTTTTGTGTAGTCTAGGCCCAAAAACGATAGCTCCATAATTTAATTTGGATAAAATAAGTGACTCACACAACATAACCCTAATTTTAACACTAATGAAATCCCTTATCTTATACAGCATCTTAAGTCGATAAAGGCGGACAGTGGCGTTTATGTGATTCTCAAAACGTAAGGTATCACAGATAAGGCCAAAGTTTCGCACCTTCTCCAGTCTTTCTATTGGCACCCCCATTGCTGTGATCTGTTGGTTATGCGTAATTACTTGTGCGTTAGAAATATATGCATGTTTATTCTGGGTTCCCCCAGTTTGCTGTATGGTCATCCATAACACAAGCTCTGCTTACTTTGGGGCCATACAGTTGATGTGTTTGTCTGGGGATTAAAAAAAATATATGTCAGTTAAATTCCAAAACAGAACTTTTCTAGTAAGACAACTACTTCCACCGCTACGAGGCCATTACAAGCGTATGCCAGTAATTCTCTGTTAAAAAGCACCAATTCAACCCGACACAAAGCAGTGAAGCAAAAGTAGGCTTTCCTCAAACTACCCTCGGCCGCAGCGTGCGTGGCCAGACGCGGCGCGGGCAGAAACCGAGAGTGGTCGCAAGGACGCCCGGTTCGCGGACGCGGCGTGGTGAATGGCACAGGCGGTAGCGGGCTATTGTCATCGTTGAGTTTATATTCTTTAGGTAAGTGAAACTCAGTAATTATCGTTGTATCTGTAGTGAATAGAAATTGAAGTTTGTTTTTTGTGGAGATACGTTACGGAATGTTGGTTGAAATATAAGATAATAAAGTTCTTTGTTTAATTTTTAACTGCTGTCAATGACGAAATGCGTAATATTGCTGCTTAAATGCCTAAACTGGAATAAAATTATTTGTTTTATTGCGAAGTTATTGCCTTTATTTTAATCTAATCGTGGTGTAACTTCAATTGATCAATATTGTACGTTTGTAACCATTGATGTAAAGTACATACGCACATGACATTTAAGACTCATTTTAATCATTGTTCGCTTGACGTTAATAAACAATGTATAAAATACTTTGTATTAAAGTTGTTGTAACTAATAAATCAAAGAGGGTAGTCTCTGTGAAAACAAGCAATTTTAGTGTTCTCATAGTTTTTATTTCTTAAGTATTATAAATAATAGTTTTCTACATAAACTTTATGTGTTAACACGGTGTAAAACTCACCTACCATCACTTACACACAAAACTTTCCTATCTCAACACATTTAAAATCAATAAAGTCAGTTTGTGAACCACTACACTACAGAAATGGTACTGAGCAGCTTGGAAGCAATGGGTAAGATGTTTGAGACCCGCATGCAAGAGTATGAGAGCAGACTACAGAAAACCACTGCTGTGTCCCCTGTTCATCCAGATCTGAAATCACTTTCTCAAGACTTCTCTGATTTTAAAAAATTGGTTTGGCAAATCTTCTCTTCCATGAAGCATGAGTTTGAAGCCCTTTCTCTTGGCCTGGATAGGCATGAGACAATAATGCGAAGGAAAATATTATTGATACATGGTGTTCCTGAAACAAACAATGAAAACCTCCATACAGTAGTTCACAGAGTGTTATCCGACAAGTTGAAGGTGCCTGATATCAACAAGGACCACTTACAAGTATGCCACCGTTTGGGGAATTCTTCAGCAAATAAAACTAGACCCATCCTTGTGCGGTTCTTTAGTTTAGAGCATCGGCATCAAGTGTGGGAAAATAAAACATCCTTAAAAGGTTCCGGGATTACCATCTCTGAGTTTCTGACTAAAACAAGACAACAGATTTTTGTTGTGTGTCGGAAGCACTTTGGTATTAGAAACTGCTGGTCAGCTGATGGGAAAATAGTTGTAAGTCTTCCTGACAAATCCCGTAGGAAGATTGAAACTAAGACAGCGCTTGAAGACCTCATGTCCCAGTTTCCTGCCAGCTGTGAGGATACGGTGGCAGCAGAAGCATCGGACAAGAAAACTACCACAATCAGTCCAAAAAGAACTCGTCGACGTCATTAGATTTAATATTTCCTTGTATGAATTGTTTATAGAGTAACCTTCTTAACTTGCTCGGTTTAAAATTTACTTAATTTTCTTTTGTCTCTTTCTCCATTCATTTTATTATTTATGATTTTGCCGGTAATCGTAGATACGTTGTTGTTTTTTTTTTTTTGACGTTTCACGACTGACATTCTATCTTGCCAATATCACTTTTTGGGTTTGCGACTTTATCAATAGGGTTGCCATGTTCTTTTTTTTGTAGTATCTATTTCAATAATACTTGTCATTGAAATTATTGATAGATTATAATGTGTTTTTTTCCAGCATACCGATGATTGGTGAGTTTTCACGTAGCTAGTGACCAAGCTATTTTTTATATTATAAGTATCATAATAATATATTTTAATATACGTATTTTATTTCTAAGTAGGTTTATATCTTTATATATTTTATTATTATTATATATATATTTTTTTTTCTTTTATCACATATATGAACACTGTTTTAGATGATTTAGACAATGATTTCTTCTCTTGCTCGTCCTCTTCTAGCAGTTTTATAAGCGCAGATAGTACATTCTCTTCCCCTCTGACTCTGCATGATCAATTAGCCTCCTTATCTGATGCTCATCCTTCCAACTTAAATATAGTACACATAAATTCCCAAAGTATTCCTTCTCACTACTCTGACCTCCTAGCAACCTTTAGCAGTACAAATGTTGATGCATTGCTTATCTCCGAAACTTTTCTTAAACCCTCCCTTCCTTCTACACAATACTCACTGCCTGGGTACGTCCTGATCCGTAACGACAGGACTGGCAAAGGTGGTGGAGGTGTAGCAATCTACCTCCGTGCAGATATACCATTCAAAGTTATCAGCACTTCCCCGTCTCAATATTCCGAGTCAGCAGAACATCTGGCTATCGAAATAGTCGCTCGTCACACTAAACTACTGCTTGCAGTCTTTTATAGCCCCAACTTAAGTATCGATTATTTCGATATGCTTGATGGCTTTCTCCACGATCTCTGTCCATCATACAAACACGTCATATTGATGGGTGATTTTAATACCTGTATGATAAAAAATAACTCCCGTTCCCACAAATTGAAATCCCTCCTATCCTCGTTTAGTCTCCATATTCTACCTCTTTCCGCAACTCATCACTTTCCTAATTGTGTCCCTTCCTTGCTTGACCTCATGATTACTTCCACCCCTAGCAATGTTACAGCGCATGGGCAACTTACTGCATCATTTTCCTACCATGACCTTATTTTCCTGTCCTACCGCATCCGTATCCCCAAACGTAGACCACGCTATTTACTCCTGCGTAACTACAGGGACATAAATTTAGTGGCTTTGCAGAATGACGCTGAAGCTACTGATTGGGCTTCTGTTTTAGCTTGCTCAACTATGGACGACAAAGTTGCGCATCTTAACAAATTAATTATTGAGCTATACGATCGTCACGCTCCTATAAAACGTGTTAAACTGAAGCACAATCCAGCACCTTGGCTCTCAAATTCAATAAAAGAGTCCATGGCAGTCAGAGACAAAGCTTTTCGGAAATACAAACGTTGTCCAAATGATCGCAACCACGAACAATACAAAAGCTTACGGAATCAGTGCAGCCGTATGTGTCGTGATGCGAAAAGACGCTACTTTTATGATTCCCTTGTGAATCGTGGTTCTGCGGAAGTATGGAGATTCCTTAAATCCGTCGGTATCGGCAAATCCTCCAACTCTTCTATTAAAGATTTTGATTTCAGTGCTCTTAATAGACACTTTTCCTTTCCGCCCCTTTCTTTAACCCCTACCGACAAAGCTAATACTTTGGCTTGTCTGTCGAAACTTCCAGTAACAAATCCTCCTTTTACTTTTACCAGTGTCTCGACAGATGATGTCAAGAAATCACTGCTATCTATCTCCTCAGCGGCGGTTGATTGATTGCAAGAATGATTATCACGATATTACCTCTCCTCTTACCTATTCTGTCCCATATCTTCAATTTTTCCCTATCATGTTGTATCTTTCCGACGCTCTGGAAACGAGCTAATGTTATTCCTCTACCTAAAATTTCAAATCCATCTTCATTTTCACATGTTCGACCTATATCTATCTTACCTTTTCTGTCCAAAGTTCTCGAACATATAGTGCATAAACAACTGTCTGCATTCCTGTGGTCCAATAATATCATCACCCCATACCAGTCCGGTTTTCGTCAGGGCCACAGCACCGTATCAGCTCTTATACATGTGACTGATGACATTCGCCTGGCTATGGAGAACAAATCCCTTACCTTACTTGTACTCCTAGATTTCAGTAATGCATTTAATGCCGTTGATTTCGACATCCTTATTGGCCTCCTCAAATCCATTAACATTTCTCCTTTCGCAATCTCCTGGTTCAACTCCTACCTCCGGGGCCGCACGCAACGGGTCCGCCTCGAGGACAACTGCTCTGATTGGTGTGATCTTATTGCGGGTGTGCCCCAAGGGGGCGTCCTGTCACCTCTCTTATTCTCCATTTTCATTAACTCAGTCACTAAAGTAATTTCATCTAAATTTCACTTGTACGCAGATGACTTACAGGTTTACCGTCATTTCATTGTGTCAGATGTAGAATCTGCAATAGCTTCAATGAATCTGGATCTAGGTCGAATTAGTGACTGGGCTAAATCCTTTGGTATCCTTGTTAATCCTACAAAGTCACAAGCCATGATTATTGGCAGTCGCTACATGCGTGGTGGCCTTGACTTCTCCCTTCTACCCCCTGTCACCATGAACCATATTCCGATTGCCTTCACTGATACAGCTAAGAACTTGGGTGTCATTTTGGACTCTAACTTATCATGGAACGCGCATGTCAGTGAAATCAGTCGGAAAGTCCATTTCACCTTCCACACGTTAAAAACTCTCCAGAGCTTCCTGCCCCTCCAGACCAAGATTTCCCTTGTCCACACATTGGTTCAGCCTATACTGGATTATGCTGATGCTTGCTATTTGGATGCCACGGAGGAGCTTCTCAATAAACTTGAACGCTTGCAAAATCTTTCCATACGCTACGTGTTTGCACTTAAAAAGTACGATCATGTGTCTAGCTATCGAGAGCGACTCCGTTGGCTTCCGATTCGCTACCGCAGAAACAGCAGAATCCTTTGTCTCCTTTTCAACATCCTCCATAATCCATCTGCCCCTCCTTATTTGCGTGAAAGATTTTCTTTTGCTCATCCTCCGTATACGCTATGCAGAGCACATAAGCGTACTTTCCTGCAAATGCCAGCCCATAAAACAGATTTCTTTTCCTACTCCTTTTCTGTCCATGCAGTCAGATTGTGGAATTCACTCCCTTATGTCATACGTGAGTCTAAATCAATCTCTGTCTTTAAGAGGAGAGTTCGAGAACACTTCTTTTCTTTACAGAGATAAATGTCGTTAGCTCCTGTTTTTATCGATTCTTAATTTTTGTAATGTACAATAAGTACTTTATTTATTTATTTTCTTATTGATTATGTAGGTATATTTTTATGTATATTTATTATAGGATATATGTATAGAATTATGTCTGTTTAACTGGATATATTTAATACTTTTGTAGGTTTATTTATATATAAGTTTATACTTATACTTGTACTATAATATATGTATATATATATTTATTATATATATATTTTTTTATTTTTTTTTAAATTATGTTTATGTTACTCGTTAAAGTAATTTTACCCTAAGAGTACACACTATTATTGCATTGATATTAAACTCTCCACTCATAGGTCTGCTGTAAGAAATTTCTATAGAAATAAGCTGTACCTTTGTACTTACTTTAAATCACTGTGTTTAACTTTCTTTAACTACTGTGTGTACATAAATTGTGAAATAAATAAATAAAAGAAAAGTTACCCGGATTTGTTGACTTGTTTTCTAGGCATCATATAACACTGATGTTTGATATGTTTATTTTATTTTACTTGTCTTTTAGTAAGACCCTCTACTTATTTTATTTATACGATGTCCTTATATATGAGTATTGAAGACTTTATGTACTTAAGCTGCTGACTTTTTATTAGAAGCGACATAACTGCGTGAGACATGAGATTTTAAATATGAAAAATTCACATTTAATACATAGTGCTCCAGTCCATAGCATCAGAACCTTCACAGCTTATGTTCAAATATCTTTGAATGCTTTTCTCCTTTTTAATAATAAAGGAATATTTCTTAAAACTTGCTATTTCAAGTATTTAGAGTTATTTTCCTCCATTGGTGGCATTGTCAAATTCCACCCTGTATAGTAATTTAGGCGTTGTATTTTATCTTTAATTATTTCTCATTGTTTTTGTTGTCTCCTATTGTAAAAAAAATTCAATTGAAAATTTTGATTAAAATTAGTTTTTACATCTAATTCATAATTTATAATCATTCAATTTTCAAACAACAGAAACCTGTAATTTGCTTCACTCTAGACAATAGACTCGCTTGTCGCTTGTGCCTTGCCCCACCACAGCTCTCCAAGACTCGTCGAGAGTTTCGTTCCGGGCATTTTATAGCTCTTGTTTCTTGTTCCTCGGATCGCTTCGATAACTTGAATGTGTTATTAAACCGCACGAATTAATAATTATACAGATATCCCTTCACGTGTTTGCTTTTAATCATTTCTTTTGTCTTAATTATTTTTTTGTTATTGTTTGAATAATATTTTAATGAGTTTTGCTAAGATTTTATGTTTGAATTACTGTCGATTTTATTTAAACATCTACTATTTATTTAAAAATTGTGTTTTTTGCATTTTTTACAATTTAATTAATGTTTAACATGCTGGATTTATCCGGCGGTCCAAGTATACACGTTCGAATACTGTCTGGAGTAATGAACGCTTTTTGTTAACAATACGAGAAAAGCGAAAGTGTTTTAGTAGATTAATTCGAACCTGGGTCTTCAAGTAAAAACTAGTATTGTTTTTGATTTATAATCTCAAGTTCGACAATGCGAGGTTGTACCATTAATGAAAGTTCAAAAATCCAATTTATAAGTTATATGCATTGTCGCAAATTACTTAAAACTTAGTTACCGTAGGTTCAAGATGGAATTAATTGATTTTGTTAGTACATTGTCTGTACAAGTTCGACTGCTTATTGGGTGGGTTCTTGCTGGTGGTGGCAGTAGAGACTTCGCGGCGTGGTGGGAGATGCTGTATCTCTTATTCAGATGACTTGCGTTCGAACTGGGAAAGACATTTGGTCTTTTGACCTTCTAATATAAGGATAAAGTCCATAATGATATCCAATGCTAATTATAAAGTGTTTTGTATGAAATGAAATGAAATATTTATTTCTCAACATTGACAATTACTTGTTTCTATTTACTTAATTAATTACTTGATTCTACCAATAGTTCGTGAACAAGAATTGGCAAGAAACTTTACGGGAATTTTTTTTCAAAATAAATTTACAGAGTCTCTTTAAGTCTATACAAAATTATTTTCATTCCCTTCCTATTATTCCCTCCCTTATTTCCTCCCTATTTTGACTGCCATAATAAGCCACTGTTATTACTGGAACATAGGCGATTCCAACTTAGGTCAAGGTCAGCAACACATCATCAAAGGATAATTAATAAACAACAATATAAGTAACAGACACTTTCTACGATTAATTATGTCCATGGGCACGGATGTGGCTACCCCCAGGTGGGCGTAGTTGCCGAGTAGGTAACCATGAGATATGTTTTAATGGAACTTGTTTGGGCTAGCTATGTTCCTGCATTCAAAGCATGCTGTGGTGTCCTCAACACCCGAACCCTCCCCGGTGTCTTCAAAACCCACCCCCGTGCCGCTGATGTCACCGCAAGTGACCGCGACCCCGTCGGTTCCGTCGAAGCCAGCAACCGTCTCGGTTAAGGCAACTCCCTCCCCCGTATTCCTCCGCGAAAAAGCGCGATGGACCGCGGTTTCCAACATGTGCAAAGAGCACAAAATTAACTATAACAATGCGTCTGGTTTTCAACCTCACCCAATAAATAAAACTATGATAACAAAGAATGAACCCTCTTATCTTTTAACAAGTTTTTAAATATTCTATATTATATTTGTCTAAAAACATTATTAATAATTTAAATTTCAGTATATTATCACGAGTTGCATTACACTACACTACACTTAGTTATCTCCTTCACTGAAGCAGACTCATCCGTCTTCGTCAATTTCAGATGCTCTCCATCATCAGGAAGAACCCTCAGAAATATAACCATCTCATTCTAACGCTAACCAAACAATACAAACTCTTTAACATCCATCTTTGTCTGTCAAAGAAATGATTCAGCATTTTACATGCATCGAAAGAGGAAAGAATTTAAAGTGTAGCTTGTAGTGTGATTTTAATCTTTAATAATATGTCTTAGAACTGTTTTTCGTTTGTTGAGGAGTTTCTTAAAATAAGTGCTAATGGGTATTGGGTGTAAGAAATTGTTCTTGGACGTTCGTGCTGCTATAATGCGTTACTCCTTGTTGTGACGTGGCGACGAAATGCATTCTTTGTCAAACACTGTAAGCTGCGATATGAATAAGCTAATACTTTAAGATTCAATAAAAAATATCATTTATCTATACTGATTAAATAAAGACGAAGTTTATAGTTTGACAGCTCAAACTAAGCCAGCGCTTATCTCTGGAACCAAAGCTTTTATTTATACATTTGGCTTACGACTATGGAACGGCAAAACCGATTTGGATGAAATGAAAATGGTGGAAAATGAAATACTTTTATATTTTTCTTTCTTTAATTTTAGTTCCCCCAAAACACGAGCAAAAGCTGATATAATAAATATTGAAGCTTCCGTGTTTAGACGTTTGTTATTAATTTACCGAAAATTTATTAACTTAATGGCCTACGCTGGAGTATCGTTAGGGGACCCGTATTTTTCTTAGATGAATATGTCGTTTGCTGGACTTCTGAAAAAGCGTATGCAAAATTTCAATAAATACACCATCAAAGTCCCTTTAATATACATTATATTAGGTAGGGTTATTAACCAATCAAAGGCTTGGAAAAAAAAGTGAATCAAACAGGTTTACTGCAGTAAGCGCAATAATAGTTGCTGGTCTAATTTTGATTACAACATCTAAGAAGGAAACATCCCATGAGATACGACAAGGCGGCGATTGTATTAGTATTAGAAGCTATTTGTTAAAATAATGTGGTGTAACTCAATATGGCTGACTTGTCGGTATTACAAACGATCTGCCGAAAATAAAGAGAAAAGCAATTTAATGTTATTTAATCCATGTTGCGGATTGTCTAGAGTTCGAAATTTGAACATTGAGAACAGACCAAACGAAACTGAAATATGAATTTTTCTTTTGGAACGAATTTTTTTGTAGCTTAAGATCATATACAGTTTAACAACTTAGTCGTTCAGTGGCGAAAAAGGAAACTAAAATATTCAAGGAGCGGCTATATTGAGAATTGAATTTTTTCATAGAATCTAGCGCCGCCGTTCAAATTCAAATTCAAATTCAAATATTTATTTCTCAACATTGACAATTACTTGTTCTTATTGACGTCAAATAAAACATGATTCTACCACCAGTTCGAAAAAAACCTTCGTGAAGAAGAACTGGCAAGAAACTTCACGGGTATATATTTTTTTTCAAAATAAATTTACAGAGTCTCTTTATGTCTATACAAAATTATTCTTTTCTGCATCTGTTAGCTCGGCAAGTCTTCCCTCCCTCCAAGTATCCAAACGACGAACACCCTCAAACGGCACCCGTTCACGAGTTAACGCGGGATCCAGCCAACAGTTCCCTGAGTGGATTAGCTGGTCGGACTGTAAGATAGATTTAAAATGGATGGCCTCGTGGTTTGAAAGAAGGAGCCTCGTACACCAGGCAGTTCTAATCCTGGTTTAGAAAAACATTTCAGTAATAAAAGTAGATGAATAAATTCGATTCATAGGCTTTTTCTGTTTATAGGAAATACATGGAATTTTGTGAACGTTTTTCCTTGATGAAAAATCACAATTCAAGCTTTGCAACCTTTGGCCTGAAGAAAGTGTATTTGTCTATGCCTTTATCAATATAACCCAGAATAAAACATTTTATTGTACGGCCTGTTTGGTGCGGAGGGAAGTAGCCTTGGCTTCCATGCCAGAGGTCCCGGGTTCGAATCCTGGTAGGGGCAGATATTTTAATATATTTGGTTTCTAGTCATGGATGTGTATGTATGGTTATTTAAGTTTATTTCTAATATTTATATATTTAAAAAAATATCTATGTGTGTTTATATATTTCTCAAGTTTATTTATCCGTTATCTTGTATCCATAACTCAAGTTCTTAAAGATACCTAATTTGGGCTAGCTAATGTGGTGTGATTGTTAGAAATATTTATTATTATTATAAGCAATCAGAAAACATTAGAACTTTTGATATAACATGTTCTTATTGATGTCAAATAAAACATGACTCTACCACCAGTTCGGAAAAACCTTCGTGAAGAAGAACTGGCAAGAAACTTCACGGGTATATTTTTTCAAAAAAAATTTACAGAGTCTCTTTATGTCTGTACAAAGTTATTCTTATCTGCATCCGTTAGCTCGGCAAGTCTCCCTCCCCCAAGTATCCAAACGACGAACGACGAGTTAACGCGGGTTCCAGCCATCGCTATTCATAATCTATATCCCAACTAGAGTTCAAAACTAGAGGTCGTGTTAGTAGAGTTGTTTTATCTTAAGACTTGTCTGGGGCGGTGCTACAGCCCTTCCTAGTTTGATCGCCAGAATCAGCAGGTTCAGGTGGTTGTGTTATGTCGTCAAAGGGAACGAACAGCCGGTGCAATCACTGGAACAAAGGGAACTGAAAGCCGCGGCCGGCAACCCTTCATTAGTCCATATTGTAATAATCACATTCAAATGAAAAAAGACCTCCGACCAATGATGTCATTGGAAGAAATCGGCTCCAAAAATGGTAAAAGAAAAGGTTGGTGTCTATGGCAACGCCAGAAATTAGAAGAGAATTAAAGAGGGTAAAAATATAAATTTCTAAATTTTGTTGAACTCCTAGTTGAAGCTATTTTTTGCTTTCCGTTGTGCTACAACTAAACTATGGATTTGAGTAATTTTTTGGTCATAGATAGTTGAAAATAAGTAAATAACACACTGTACGTTATCAACGTTTATAAGTCTATTTTATTGTAAATACAATTTTTCAAAGAATCTATTTTAACTTACATTTTCATGGTGTTGAAAGAATTCCAACCGTTTGCTTTTCTGGACAAAACTAGCCCCAGAACTTCAACAGAAATAATGAACTACCGTCTCCGTAAGTAAAAGGCATCCTCTTTTATTTTTCTTTATTTGAATTTATAACATTCCAGTTAGAAATGAAACAATCAAACAACATTTATTTATTCAAGCTAATAACAGGATATCACAACATAACTGAGGTTAGATTCTTAGCATGTGAGTCCCAGGACTGCGCCTTCATTTCTTTTTCCACCTTTTGAGATGGAAACCAACGCCTAGCCTGGACGGGACATTTTCTTCATTTGGATACACTTGTGTATTTGCGATTTGAATACACTTGTGTATTTGCGATTTGAATACACTTGTGTATTTGCGATTTGAATACACTTGTGTATTTGCGATTTGAATACACTTGTGTATTTGCGATTTGAATACACTTGTGTATTTGCGATTTGAATACACTTGTGTATTTGCGATTTGAATACACTTGTGTATTTGCGATTTGAATACACTTGTGTATTTGCGATTTGAATACACTTGTGTATAGCGATAATTACATTTATTTCTGGATCTGATGTTTATGTGAAAGGTGCAAGGTAAAATACAAAGTCATTTGAATTTAGATTTTCATATTGTAGTAACTGTAGTATATAATTAAGTGTCATAACTTATCGCTATCAATTTTATTTAAAAACGTGTGATACAATTCTGTTGCATTTGGAAACAAAGTGCTTTCGTTTATAATAATTAATATAACGTTGTACAGAATTTTAACGCCCATCTTTACTAGGGGACATAAACACGTTTATATAAAATAATGTTTTAAACAGAAGCTTGCATACGAGGTGTATCAGTAGAGTCTGCCCGGCTTCGAACTCTGTAATTCATCGACTTCACGGATACTATGCCAGTGGATCAAGGTAAAAGGTTAGTGATTCAAAATTGTAAAAATCAATAAAAAAAGTTACTCGTAAATCATTGGAACTGTAGTGTAAAGAAAATACGAATGATCGGTAGAATTGCCTGGGTGTTGGCGTAAGCATCCGGTTTAACCCGCCTCATTAGTATTAACTAAGATCTAGAGTTTAAATTCTAGAATAAAGATAATTAAACAAAAGAAAGCCATTTACTAGATCGTCGCAAATCATTATTAAAATATTTGAACCAAGAAAAAGGTCTTCTTTCGAGGAAACAACGCGCACTCCGTTGTTTTTTATCTGCCAATAGATATTAATACTCTTAGATTGTATAAATTAATGATTCAAGTGTACATCCGCCTACTAATATAATCAATATTGTATTAGGGTTAAATGTACAGGGTGTAATTTTATGAACTATGTCATAATATGAAGCACCGGGGTGTCAATAATTAGTTATTGGCCCCCCAACACACCGAGTAAGTTGCAATCCCATGTTCTTACCAAGTTCATCGCTATACATCATTTATATTTAGTTCACTTTTGTTTCACTTATTAATTAAGCTACTACCCGAGTTTGATACTATATGCTCAGTGACATGAGTTCATTCTTTTTTTAACTCTCTCCTAGCCGGCAAACGAGCAAGCGATCCATCTGATGGTAAGAGGCATCCGTGCCCATAGACGTGGTGAATCGTCGATGTTATTGTTAATTATATTGTTATTTATGGATTATCGATTACTGCTGCGTTGCCGACCGTCAGCTTTACTCGAACCTTCCTTTGTTCCCGTCAACTGGCTGTTCCGTCCCTTTACCCGGAACACAATTATGATGGTTAAATTAGGTAAGACTGTAATACCGCCACAGATGAGAACATACATAAGAAATTCCACTAATACTAAACTATCCTTTCATACACCTACCTTAACGAAGGGGTGTATTTCGGAGGAATTCGTTTCATTATCAAAAAAGGTAACCTAAGTCTAACCTAACCTGACTTCCCTCAACATTGCCCCCCAAACCATCAAACCTGCGGTTGACTTTACTCGCATCAAGCGCTAAGTGAAGATGCATTAATCTCGCTCCAGGGCCAGCCGGGTGTTGCACAGGGTCGCTAGTTCGTACCTCGACGTGACTCTCTTGACTGCTGCTCTTTTATTGCTGCACTCTTTGTATTTAGAGTGTCTTTTGAATCGAGCTTCATTTATTTTTTTTAAAAGCTTAATTGTTAGGAAACTACTTACAAGTAACTCTATTTGTTCTTCTTCATGCGCAAGGACATACAGGCCACATGGTCTTGTGCAACCTGCATCGATTGGCTTTAACCGAACTTAACCACATCCTTGGTTCATCTTGCTCTACATGGACTGTCCACACTGCACCTGCCGAGACCTGGCTTCATCTTGAGAACTTTGACGGCCGAGTTGCGTAGTGGTTAGTAGCCCTGCCTCATACAACGGAGGTCCCAGGTTCGTACCCTGGTCGGGGCGCTCATTTGTGTGATGAACACTGATGTTTGTTTTTGGATCATGGTTGTGGATGTTTTTATATGTATGTTTATTCTGGGTTCGCTGTATGGTCATCCATAACACAAGCTTTGCTTACTTTGGGGTCAAACAGTTGAGTTTTGTCTGGGGATTTATATATATATATATATATATATATATATATATATATATATATATATTATTGATTTGTACTGATACCAGAATATATAAGACCAGAGTAAAGCCAATTACCACTTCAGTTTTGTAACCGGTGACTTCTCATTTCGATTTCATTCAAGTAAATTCTGGCAGCGCAGAGATGTATAGTACATATATTAATTACTTGTCATTAATATTACAATCAAGAATAAATAATTACTCTTGTCAGAACATTAAATATTCCCTTTCAGTAAGAAAAAATTACATCGACATTTGACAGATTGAAGCGGCGGCAAAAGCTAGTACTTAAATAAATATTTAAATTATAGGGTATTACCACACCAATCGATCGACGTCGATCGATGTTAGAATGGTACAGGTAAAGTCGATCGACGATCGATGGATTGGTGTGGTAACACCCACATTCCACGTCGCAGTCGAGTCTCTGCTAGATACTGCAATACAAGAGATACGTACACGTAAATACACATCAATATTTAATGTTGCTATGTCCTTGATTGGAGACAAGGTGCCAGACTGATATTTACGCCATTACCATTTATAAATATTAATTATATGTCGTTTTAGAGTTGGATACAAGAGATGACCTTGTAATGCCAATTTAAAAATCTTGGTGATGCATCGAGATGAGTTAGTACAGGAAAGTGTGAAACTGTACAACATATTTAAGTTCAGAAAAACTGCATTCAAAGATTTTCAAAAAACTTCGTATTCCGCTTAAAAAAGAACTCGGTCATATCAAAGAATCTTGTTATATAATAGCGTGGGTTAGTGCCGGTGTCGTTCACTACAGCTTTCTTAAATCTGGCCAGACGACGACGGCAGATGTCTATTGTCAGCAACTGTAAACCACTGCTGCTTCAGGATGTGCAAAATATAGAATGTACAGTTTGGTATATTAGTTGCTGCGATTCGCGGGCGCGACAAGCTTATTTTCAAAAACCTTTCAAAAAATAAAGGAATGTTTCTTAAAAGTAAAACTTTTTATCTCCAGTATTTAGAGTACTTTCCTTACAGGTGGTATTCCAAATGCCACCCTGTATGTAGTTATCGTACTAATCGTACAAATATACCAAATGTGTTAATGGAGTTATCAACGGCTTCAAACGAAACTTAAACGAATAAAACCTTACCAGCAGTCATAAACAAGTGCAGTAAATTTATTTGGATGTATTGAGGGTGAAGGGACATTAGTGGGAACCGAGTAGCAGGCTAACTCTACGTGTATAAAACCATTGTCCTGACAGGCGGAACCATTTCCTCGCCAACGACGTTCAGATAACCTAGAAAGCTGATATTTTACATGTTGTTTATATTTATAATGTACACAATAAGATAAGAGGCATATATCGGAATTATTTCATTTAGCTTTAATATGAACACACTAGTACTGTCGAAACAAATAAGGAAAATTAATTACAAAATTATTAATCATTCCTTATATTGAACATGTTCTTTCAGGAAAGACATTCGCCATTATTTCCGTGGTATATTTGTATAAAACAATGTTGGACGTCCGAGGCCTATTTATCAGGCATTGGATCTTACGGTCTAGGGTTCGAACGTGGTGACTGCCAAGTGCATCAAAGAGTTTTCAGCAGTTTATTACTTCAGTACATTACACCGATTTGTATTTCTAACTTATTTCTCCTATTTATTAAGATTATGCAATAAGTATATATAAACCCACAGTGGGAAGTTGTGGTGAAATACAATTTCCTGAAACGACCCCCTTCGTTGCGTTAGGCTGATTTTAGGGTTTATTGAGCCTCTTCGTTAATATCATACACCATTAGTTTAAAACACAAATGTATCTTCTGCCCACGTATACCTTTTTTTGGTTAATATGCTTCTTTGGTGGTTAATTTATTTTTATAGTAGGAGGTCTAGAACATCCAAGTGAAAATGACCGGGTCAGCTGTATTTTCATTTTTTATTCTATTTTTGGTCTTCAGGGGCATTACTTTTAGTATTTGATTGTTTATAATTTTATCTTCAAATACAATATTTTTATTGAACAAAATATCTCTTAATTTGGTAAACCATCTGCCGTTATTGTAAATACTTACTTAAACGTATATACTTAATATATTTTAGTATACTTATGTTATTCACCTGGAAAAATTCTGATGTTTTTTGATACCTGTAATTATTGATCGATGCAAGGCCCTTGTGGTGAGTTAAATTAGAAGTTATTTTCAAGTTAGACTTAATTGTATTGTGTTCCTATCGTTTATATTTTAAATTATTGTTTTCAGGCCTTTTTAAATTAATCTATAAATTCATAAACAAATAACACTGCGTAAAGGTGTCGTCTTTCTTTTGGGGTAGCGATGAGGCCGGTTGAGGCTTGTTGTTGTTGCCAAGGGCTGTCGCTAGGTTCGCTTAGGTGTAGCTATGACGTATCACTAACTTGTTCACAGAGGGCTTCTTGCTTCTCTGAAGAAAGTCTAACAACGTTGACTAATAATAATAATAAATAATAAATATTTCCAACAATCACACCACATTATCTAGCCCAAATTAAGTATCATTAAGAACTTGTGTTATGGATACTAGATAACGGATAAATAAACTTAAGAAATATATAAACACAATTAATTTTTTTTAAATACATAAGTATTGGAAATGAACTTAAATAAACGTACATACACATCCATGACTAGAAAGCAAATATATTAAAATATCTGCCCCTACCAGGATTCGAACCCGGGACCTCTGGCATGGAAGGCAAGGCTACTTACCTCCACATCCGCATCTATGTTGTGTTCAACTCAGTGAGTGAGACCAAGAGGTTAACACTCGGTAGAAACTCATAATAATATCTAACTTTAAACTCATAATGAACTCAATAAATTCTTTTTTGAGTATCAGTTAAAATAAGATATTCATGAAAAGCTTTGAATCAGTATAAATAAGAAAGGATGAGTTAAAGATAGAAGTTTGTAGATGAAAATTACTTTAAATGCCAGGAGCTGAGTTGGTCGTTTGCCAAAAATGACTACCGAAGATAAATGATTCGGTGATTTCTGCAATGACATGAGCTGTAATTAAAACAAATTTGTTATTGTAATTTGTTGGAAGTGTAATAATGTTTATAAAGGTAATTAATTAACCATTAGCACTTTAATTTTCACTTCTTATTTTTGTAAGAAGAGTCCGTGTTGTAATACAATTTTATGAGAGATATTGCCAAGAATAGTAATAGCACCTTCACCATCTAAAAGGCTAATAAAATTTCCTTTTTATGTGTAAGTAGAGAAGTTCATAATCAAGTATCTAATCGAAGATGAAATAATTAGAACTATAAGATTTAAAATAAATTCTTTGTTGTTTTCAACCTATTTCCCTATTCTGTTTTATTGAAATTGTTTCTATTTTTGCAGTTTCTCTTTAATCAGTTCATTTGTTACAGTTCGCAAATTTGCTCGCTTTAAAATCTATTTGATGTTGGTATAGTCAGTAAGTAGTGGGGGCAAAAGAATGTAAATGTATTTGTAACTTTGTTAATTGCAGCTACGGAGTTTGCTACGCCTGCTACGGAATTTATAAGGGGATTTTTAAAAGGCTACTCTGGAATATATGGTTGATTATGTGAAGGTTGGATATTGTTATTGTTCGAAAACAAAGTGGACGGGATAGAGGAAGGATGTGAGAAGCCAATGAGCAGTATGAGGCATTTTTCGAAACTTGTGAAATACTAGAATTTGCAAGCATCTACAAGTGTTTCAATGGTGTGAAGGTGTAGACGTAAGGTGTACTCCGGTTTTAAGTTTCCTACCAACATGTTGATATTTCTTTTCTGTTATAGGTTGTTAAAAGAGATTATAGCTTGTTAAAAGAGATTTCACTACAGAACAATAAATAATGATACTCTCATTACTTTGCTTGCGCGCGTATCAAATAACGCGGTTTTGAAAGATACTCAATCGTTTTTAACCCTTAACCAGTTCAGAGACGAACCTGATAAAATATAAGAAATATTATTAACTAAGGTGAGATTAACTAAAGATTTTTCTTTTTAAATCGTTGTTATTCTGTTTAACAGATGTACCTGTTTTATCTGTGAAACTTGTCAATGCATCGAAAAAAAGTATGTTTTGGAGGGATTCTGCGGAATTGCAGAAAGAGTGAGGTGGGGAGTGTTTAAAATTATGCGTAATCACTTATTTATTATAATATGTAATAGTTATTGCACGCTTCAATGAATTTGTAAGTTTTTTAAAATAAAATTTATGTCTTCGGATACACTTCCTGGGCTAGCCTGAAGTGGAAGAAATTCTTGTGCTCATTGTGGTGGAAGAAAATCTATACGTATAATTTTGAGTTCATTAGTTATTTTAAGCTTCTCAAATAATGCAAGTAAAACAAAGTAAGTGAAAATTAAAGAAATGTTGTTAAATGAAAGTATTCAAAGTTTTTTTAAACGCAAATGTTGAGAACTTTTTCGTAAAAAATAGCTAGAATACATTAATAGCTAAAACCTATCTCCCTGAGGTCCAAAAATATCATAAAGTAATAAAAAACAGCTGATTAACCTCAGGTTTTTGACGGTTTTTGATAGCTTTGACATTTTATACGTCATAGTTAAAAAAAAAGAAACTGCAGAAGAAGCCTATTAACCAAAAAAGATTGACGTTGGCAGAAGACCAGCGTACACCGTTACAGACTCACCTCAAATTCACTTAAGACACAATTTTGAAATTTGCGACCTCTCAATTAACAAGGTACAGGGTGTACCAAATTGAAGTAGCCAGGGTGTTGGCGCTGGGCACTACAGTTCGTGGAGCACCCTGCGCGTGCGGTAACATGCAGTTGATTTTCAGAGCTGTTGATTTTTCCGATTAAGCGCAATGCGGAGTGTCTGACTGGCCAAACGCGCAGGGTTCCGCGGGAAAATGGTCCTGTATTTTAACTTTACAATTTTAAAGCAGTAATTGACAATTAGTGATATAAATAATAATAAGACTACAGATACAATACAACGTCTTAATTACACTTTATTTATAGCAGCTAGCCACCAGGCTGACATAATTATTAGTATACACCAATCATTTTGAACTTTCAGATAGGAAAGTCTAGAAGCAATCTGATCAAATTTAAGGCATACAAGGTATACAAATGCACATTTACAATCTTACCTATCTTAGGCCTACCTAGACTGCTTTGCCACCAGTCATGATTTTCTGCAACAGAAGACACCGGGTTCAATTTCTGGCAGAGATAGGTAACTGTGTGTTTAATGACGCGTCATGATTTGATTATTTTGTAATGTTTATTCAAGACAAGAAGACTCATGCCTAAAACATGTTTTGGTTACGGGGCCATATACCTGTTTTTGGGGTAAATTATTGTTTTTTTTTGTTCTACGGAACCACGTGAAACATATAGCATACAATAGTCTCGCAAATTTTTTCGACTATTGATTGGCTCGAGCAAATAAAGCAAACGGAATTGGATCGAATCTCTGATGAGCTTTTACCAATTTATTCCCTACATTCTTATACATAGGGAGCATTTACATACGCACTCTGTATGTATTTTGACTTACGGGGGACATATATTAATACGGCATTTGTGTGAAACTGTTTGCGGCACCGTAGCTACTCAGCTACGAAGGGTCGACGGTATCTTGATCGTAAGTTTTATGAGTTAAGATGAACAAATTTATTCAACCTTTTATAACTATTGGAGATCTTTATTTGAAAAGATTCCTGAAATTGTATTTTTCCTTTGGATTTTATTTAGACAAAATGATTATATTGGTGATCCCTGATCGGTAAAAATACGACTGCGTTACTATAGTTCGTTCGCGTTAAGAATACAGTGAATCATCGATGCAACTGCAAATACTAGCCAATGAGATTGCCGTATTAGAAAAAGTTTTCTTTTTGTCGGTGACGCTATTGGCTATAACCTAATGCTGAGACGATACGTCACTGTATTCTTATCGCGAACGAACTATAGGTGGATCTATTTGGATTAATAGAAAAACAGATGTCATCAAAACGAAATCCATATAAAACTGTTCTTTATTCATAATTCATATCTTGGGTTGCCTGTAGGGCCGTCAGTAATAGGCCTGCCTTGAATGTCGCATAATATTATTTATTTAATACGCTATATATTTTGTAGTGATATATCTCTTTCTCTTTTACCCTTGAATGGTATTGTACGAGGCGTTTGCGATCGTGATGATTATGATCGTGTTAGAAAAGACGCAGAACTCATACAGATGTACCGCCGAGTGGCATAGTGGGCAGTAGCTCTGCCTCATACGCCGGAGGCCCCAGGTTCAAGTCCTGGCCGGGGCATTCATTTGTGTGATGAACACAGATGTTTGTTCTCGGGTCATGGTTGGTGACATGTATATATGTATGTTTACTCTGGTTTCCCCGCCAGTTCGCTTTTGTGTCGTCCATAACATAAGGTCTGCTTACTTTGGAGCCATACAGTTGGAGTGTTTGTCTGGGGATTTAATATATATTAATATATTAATAAGGGAGCTACAGGGGATAAACAGATTAGTTTTTCTTCGATTTCTACTAAACTCGAATCAAAATTTTTAGTTTAACTACATCACCCCGTCAATAAAAAAAAGAAATAAATTATTTATTTGCAAGTATATGCGAAACGATTTGATGGAATATAAGTAACAATAAATGTCCGTTCACATACTGCTGACGACAGCGTGCAACAATTATGTCATAGTTAATACAATCAAAAGAATAATTAAAATCTATTAAAACTAAATGTACAATGTCACAATATTTTAAAATTGTGTTTAAAGGAATGCCAAAGTCATGGGAGATACAAATGTCAAACTAATCAAACTCAGTCAATCAAACTCCATACCTTAATGAAATTTAGTTGTTTTCAACTTTACAGCGTAATATATATAGAGATCCAGCGATGCTGGTAAATAAATGTATTGATTACTTGCTATAATGGATCGGATTATCACGCACCGCTCGGCTTAATTGGAAAATTCATTGATTTCTGGCGAAGCTACGTTTTTAAATGAACTGAAATAATTAAAATGCACGCCGGATGCGTTTCCATCTCTTTTTATTTGGTTTTAATTAATACATCGAATGGACAAAGTTGTACAATGTTTGTTATTAAAATTACACCTTCTTGTATATCTGGGTATGTTAACTAATATGAATGCGAAGGCGAATTTGTTTGTTTTGTCAGGTTTCCCGCTTAAACAAGGAAATTTCGCATGCACGTTGGCTGCGGGTCATAAAATGGCATAGGGTACCGTCACGGCTAAGCCTTAGAGAGCACGTCAGAATGCCGCGACATTTGAGTAAAGAGGTTAATATGAATTATTATGAATTAAGAATAAAGGATATTTAAATATACTGTTGACAGAACAGAAAGAAATGAAGCGATACATTCTGACTTGCTCCGTCATCGGAGCAAGATGTACTAATAAAACTATTAAGAAATAAATTTATTAAATTGGTTTGATTCGTATATATTAAAGGAGCAGGACAAACACAAAACTGCATTTATTACCCCATCAGGGTTGTATGAATTTAACGTATTACCTTTTGGCTTAAAAACTAGTGGGGCTATTTTCAAAGAATGATGGACGAAGTGTTGGCTGGGCTTATGTATAGGAATGTAATAGTCTTCGGAGACAATGTAATTATCTATGGGAAGACTTTTGAGGAGTTTATGAAAGCACTCAGTCAGGTGCTAGACAGATTAAGGGGTGCAAACTTAACTTTAAAACCATCAAAATGTAGTTTTGGGTATAAACAAATAACTCTATTGGGGCATACTATTTCAGGTCAAGGCATATTGCCTGATCAAAATAAAATAGAATAGATTAGGAATATGAAAATTCCCAAAAATGTTAAAGAGTTAAAATCAGTATTAGGTTTATTCTCTTACTATAGAAAATTTATAAAAAAATTTTCATCACTAGCTTTACCATTAACAAAACTTTAAAAAAAGACGGAAAAATTTGTTTGGACTAAATGCCAACAAAAGGTTTTCGATAAAATTTTATCATTAATTCAAAAGGCACCGCTTTTACGTCATTTTAGTAGCGAACAAGGTATTTGCACTTGGCTTTATATTGATGCAAGTGATCTAGCAATAGGTGCGTGTTTAATAAACGGGTATAATAATGAGATGTTGCCGGTATATTTCGCTTCACGAAAATTAACCGATGCGGAAAAGAAATATGCTATAACAGAAAAATAATGTTTAGGGTTAGTATGGGCTTTGAATTATTTCAAACATTATATATGGGGTCTTAAATTTCAAATAGTGACAGACCATAAGGCATTATGCTGGCTTAGAGAACGTAAAGATATGTCCGGTAGGTTAGCTAGGTGGGCTCTAGTAATACAAGCGCACGACTTTGACGTTTTACATTGCTCAGGAAAGCAGAACGTTGTAGCTTATTTTTTGAGTCGGAATCCGCTGATTGAACAAGAGCTTCCTCCGAGTGAATTTCGGTAATCCAGGCATCTCGCGAGCAGGGATTAGATGATTATTGTCGTAGATGGCGAAATGCAGTGGCGAGAAATAATCAGGGTTCTTTTAAAGGATTTGTAGCATATAATATTTTAATGTACAAAAAAATATTAGAATAAATAATGTTAACTCAACACAACGTAATTGGTGTCCATTTTTGCCATTAGTAGTGTATGCTTATAACTGTGCCAACAAGCTTCCACTAAGTTTTCACCATATTATTTAACGTTCCCTAGGGAACCTGAAGTTCCGTCCGATGAAAGATTAAATCCTAACTTAAATACTGAAAATTTCGAAGTCAGGAGGAATAGATATAGAAATAATGTGAATTTGGCACGAGAGAACTCTCGTAAAGCTCATTTGGCGCAGAAAAGGCTATATGATAAAAAAGCTTCATCTATTAATCTTCAGACAGGTCAATTTGTATTGTTGCATAACCCAAAAACAGTGTCTGGAAAGAGTAAAAAACTTAGCCGACCATTTAAAGGTCTATATCGAATATGTAGAGATTTAAGAAACAGCAATTATTTAATAAAGGCGGTGAATGGAGGTCGAGAAATAACTGTCCATGTCAATCGGCTGAAACCTTTCAACTTGCGATAATTTTGTTGAGTTCATTATAATAAAAATATCTATCTAAATTATAATTAAATGTAATATGTAAATGTTGTAAAGTAAATAATTGTTATTTTCTGGTTTTTAGGCTAAAATGAGGTGACATTAGCCTGACATATATCAATCTGAAAGATATATGACTAATGTGAATATGTTGATTATAACGTAGTAAATGTTATTACATGTTATCAGTAAGAATGTGTGTTGGCATATATGTGTTAGTGTTAATTTTAATGTACTAATATGTTCTTTCTTTTTCATATTGTGAATTATAACGGAAATGAGATGGCAGCCAATAGTTGATGAGATGGCAGCCACTGAGGGATGAGGATTGATGACAACCCTCCCTTGGCGATACGAAAAAATATGAAATTAATTTTATCTTGTCTTAAAAGTTGTTATGTGTAATGATCAATAAAGATTTTTTTTGCGTTGTGTTTCACTATGTCCTTATCTGGTGATGGAACCGAGGGGCGTTCATTTGTAATTAGGCGGTCACCAACACCATATATTCTCTTAAAAAATAGGTGGCATGCTTTGCTGGCTGCAGGTGACAAGCTGGTTATCGATGCGCGCAATAAGGTGAAGTTATCTGCCAGGGACGGGAAACAATGAAATTACATCTCTATAAGGGTTCTGGCTCGCATCTCAACATTCCGTAAGAATATTTGACATGTGATTAGGAAACATTATATTGAAAGTAGCTTAGGCGACGTTCGCTTGCTTTTTGCGAGGTTTTACTGGCGGGAATTCCTCTCGAAGCAGTTATTCATTGGACCATGGTGAAGCCATTGTTTTTGTAACGTTATATTTACTATTTGTACGTAAAGTATTCACACCAACCACCAGGAATAACCTAATCGACAGGGGTAGTATCTCCTGAGGCCGTCGTACAAACACATCCTCGTTAAAGCAGGTAGTTAGAATAATTTTTGTAAGAAATTTATCCACCCAACCTTGTTTGTGTGAATAAATTTCATGCGGGCGGCCGATCGTCACGGCTAAGCCTTAGAGAGCACGTCAGAATGCCGCGACATTTGAGTAAAGAGGTTAATATGAATTATTATGAATTAAGAATAAAGGATATTTAAATATACTGTTGACAGAACAGAAAGAAATGAAGCGATACTTTCTGACTTGCTCGGTCATCGGAGCAAGATGTACTAATAAAACTATTAAGAAATAAATTTATTAAATTGATTTGATTCGTATTAATTTATACCACAAGAGTGGTCAGTCGCGTGTGGGCGTAGTGCACCATTGTACCTTTTATCTAGAAAACAAGTTCAGTTCCCAAGTGATATTCGAGCAAAACCGCGGGAAGTGACTAATTGTTGTATGGATAATATCATATTTTTCGTGATGGGTTCTGACAGTAATGACAGTGGCTTGTCTAGGGTTTAGGTTCTGGTGGGGACAAATATTTACTCTTTGGTAGTCCTCGGCCTGTATAACGTGAACACTTACAAGCGCGAAAATTGCATTACTAGCGACATCTGTTGACACGTTCAAGAATATTGAATATTATAAACTTTTACCTCTCAGTTGTTCGTTTCACCTGTTTACTTCAGGGCTGAACAGGGCTGATTTTTCGACTTCGAGTTCAAGGTCAACTTAAAACCTAATGAATCGTTTCATCGACTTCAGTTCGCTTTTATGAACAAATCACCTTCTCTTTAGAAGCGGTACATCATGAGTACTGCTGGCATAACGAGTTTAAGAAAAAAGTGGTCGTCCTTTGACTAGTATTACGGAAGAAAACGTGCTTCAAGTGGCGAATAACATATGAAGAGATTCAGCATGATATTCTACACCACCATATTTGCGTAAGGAGGATTGTTTCGCGCTGGGTACCCCACAAACTCACTCATGCTCAGAAGCAGGCACGTTGAAGGACTTCCAAACCCCCACAATTCCAACCACCACCGTGGACTCGTGAACTCAGGATTAAGAAATCTTGTTAAAAATTGTTTGACAAAATATGCTAAGTGGTAACGGAGTTTAGTTTATCAAGAGCTCGTCTGGGAGCGTGCTGCAGCTCTTCCTGTTATAACCGCCGCATTAGCGTGGTTTTGTGCCGGGAATAAACAGTGACGAACAAAAGCAATGGCCTGTGGTAAAGTTAACGCATAATGACCTCTATGGGTGTGGATGCTATTTATCATTAATTGAGTCGCGTATTAGTCCGCCTGCGAAGAAAAAAGGCATAAATCAGGTTTTAAACTTATATACTAATCTCTCCTCCTCTTTTGGCAGTCGCGTAAAGGCGACTAGATCGATAACTGAATCACGGCAACTTACCCACAACTTTAGTTGGGTGCATTTTTTCGGCTACAACTTTAGCAATTCATCTTCGCACATGCATAGAATAGCCTTGTTACAGCAAGTGGCAAAAATATGGAGTTGGGAAACCTTTGTTGCTTTCTGTGTTAAGTGGGCTATCTGAGGGGTGCTGTGCATAGCTGTGATGTAAATTTCTGGAGATATTTTCATTAAATTTTATAAAAATAAGTGACACAAACTAATATCTAAATATAAATAACATAAATTTATAATTTGTTACTTTACTTTCTGTACAGTTTAACCACAGAACCACTCGAATCGGCACGCTCCCACGCGTCTACTTCCAGTCTTTCACATTTCCTACTACTATGTGTAGATCAAAAAAGTAGAGGGGCGCGACCTGGATGACACTCAGTACACGATAAAATTTCAGACACTTACTAAAATTCACCTCCCATCTGTTCCCGTACCCCTGATACCCGCTGTAGCTTATGTCGTGTCCTGGCGCAGTCTAATTTAAGGAGAACTTGAAAGACTTGGTGCCAACACGACCCGCTGTCGCTATGCTATGGCATTTGTGGAGGAAGAATTTGTGTAAATGTTCCTAACAGTACATCACCTATTTGAGCGTTTTTTTATTAGACTAGAATTTTACTTATTTACAGCAGACGTTTTAATTAAAATGTAACATTTTGTGTACTTGGGTAAAAAGTTAAGGACAGAATTTAAGTGAAAGAACGTTACAGGCGTTTTAAGCTCTACATTAGTCCGATCAAGAAAACATTTTAATTTACGATTCGCATAGAGCAGAAAGTCGGTACAGATCTATGAGATATATACACAACACAAATAAAATACTAAAATTAACTATATATTTAATAAAAAAAATTTTTTTTTCTAATTTTAAGTTACAAAGTAGTTATGTAAAAAAGATACAATTTATCTCTAAATTGGTTCGACACGCTATACATAAAAATTGTTTTGTTTAGCAGTTTACCTCGAACACAAAAAAAAACACGGTTAAAACCAATCATGAACAAAGAAAAACGTGTATTCGAACCGGACCTATCGTATGAAAATCGAGTGCGTTCCTCACACCACCAACTGTCCACTGAAGGGAAATGTCGAATTTACAGGATTTAATTCAAATTGACATCTGGATCAAGTAAGAGAGCTTTGAACCCCGCTATTACTTCTTTAGACCTGCAATAAACAATGCCAGCCTATATCTCTTGTAATCTCCAACAGTATGGTATTAAGGGCATTGTTCGCAAGCTTCTGACTTCATTCCTGAGTAGTGGAACTCACAAGGTTGAGTTTAACCATAAAAATTTCGTCTGGGTCGATTGTGGATATGGGAGTTCCTCAAGGTTCAATCCTGGGCCCATTTGTTTTCCTAGTTTATATCAATAATCTACCCTATACGGCCGGCCATAATCACGATATTATATTGCTTGCTGATGATACATAATTAATGTTTAGATAATTAAATAAAATTAAACTTGTTGATTTCAGCCTCTTAATTTTGAAAGTTCTGCAGTTCTGCAGAGTTTGCGGTTAAGAAAATACGCTCAGTAAGCAACAGTTACAGTTACCGACAGTAACTGATGGGCGTACAACCAGGATGGTATCATATTTCAGTTATTTTCATAGCCGAATGTGATGTGGTATCCTACTGTGGGGAAATGCCGCTAACGGCGAAATTATCTTCACTCCGCAGAAAAGGACTATTCCTGAAATACATAAACTAAGCAATAGATAACCTTTTAGAGACATGATTAAACAGATTGGTATATGAACCCCTGTATCTCACTTTTCAATCTGGCTTTCGATCCGGTCATAGTACGGTCACTGCTCTTGTCAAGATTACAGATGATGTCAGACATGGTATGGAAAATCAACAGCTGACATTACTGACACTGCTAGATTTTAGCAACGCGTTTAATACCATTGATTTTGACATACTATTAGACATTTTAAGCTGTGTGAATATATATCCAACAGTTATTGCTTGGTTTCGCAGTTCTTTGCATGGCCGACGGCATCGTATATGTGTTCAGGACAAAGTGTCCACATGGTATAATACTACGGCCGGCGTGCCACAAGGCGGTGTGCTTTCTCCTCTACTATTTTCTATTTTTATTAACAGTATAACAAATTATCTTTGATTGGCGTAGCGGTACTTTTGAAATGGTGCCTCTATTATTGAAATTAAGTTATAAATATGTTAATTTAACACTTAAATGCCGGACTAAGCCAAGAACTACTATTTAAACCTATATAGACTGCGTAGCAAGGCTTTAGCTTCTTCGTCCTTTCTGTGGGGTCGTATAAAATTTTTCTATTATAACCTTATTATAAGCATAACTCTAAAATGTGACACTTTAGAGTATAGTGGCTTATATTTTTGTGTTCACTATCAAGCCTCTTATCAATATATGTACATAGGTGTTATCGTGTGCTTAGGTGTTAATTCTTGGTCAACTTACATACGGTACTGTCTGCATTTTATATTTGCAATTTTGTTCCTGTTTGGTGTGGAGGTAAGTACCCTTGCCTTCCATGCCAGAGGTCCCGGGTTCGAATCCTGGTAGAGGCAGATATTTTTTTATATTTGCTTTCCAGTCATAGATGTGTATGTATGTTTATTTAAGTTTATTTCTAATATTTATACGTAAAAAAAATCTACGTGTGCTTACATATTTCTTAAGTTTATTTATCCGTTCTTAATGATACTTAATTTGGGCTAGATAATGCGGTGCGATTGTTAGAAGTATTTATTATTTTTATTATTATTAAGTTAAAAGTATGCTTATTTAATAGTTGCATTCTTTTTATTATTATTATAATTATATAAATCATTAAATCTCATTAAGGTCATAAACCGCTATTTATGCATGAAAAAGACGTCAAATTAGTATTTTAGTGCCATATAACTTTAGAGCATAATAGCATAACGCGGTCAACTCTTTACCTGCGTACCCTTTTTTTTTAGGTTTCTAGGTAGCGGCCTTCGGCATACTACGGTTAGTTTTAAGTTATTCTCCCCAGCCCCCCTACCGCTGGTAGGGAGGTTAGCCGCTAGGATTTTGCTAGGTTTTTAGGAACTAGGCATCTTTTATTATACTTATATTTATATATATTACTGTCCCAACCCTCCCTAATGGATCCGCTAATCGTTATTAACGCGTTCACCCAGGCGCTTGCTGCGGCAGGCGTCTCCATCCCAAAAGACATCCTAACGCAGGCCTTGCAGGCATCAATCGCGTCCCCGGCCCCTCAGGCCCCAACCCCAGCCCCTCAGGCCTCCAACGCCCAGACCCCTCAGCTAGCTCTCCCGCGTCTCCTGTTCTATCCGATATGGACTGCACGTCGGTCTCATCCTCGCGATCATCTCGTAGGAAGCGTACCGCTCCCGGGAGCGATTCAGACTCCGCCGCGTCCGAAGCTTCGTCGGTCGCCGCCACCTTAACCGGCTCTCCTGAGCCCGCCTTCCAATTAGTTACCAAACGCTCTAAGAAGCGTTCGAAAACAGCCGCGGTGTCTTCAACACCCGAACCAACCCCGGTGTCTTCTACACCCGCCCCCGCGCCCCTCATGTCACTCGAAGTGACCGCGTCTCCGTCGGTCCCATCGAAGCCAGCGACGCGCTGCGCTCCCGTCCCGCCGAAACCTCAGCTCCCTCCGCCCGTCTTCCTGCGGGAAAAAGCGCGCTGGACCGTGGTTTCTACTTGTGCAAAGAGCACAAAATTAATTACTTAAAAGCCGCCAACGCTGGCGATACAATTAAAATTCAAGTCGCGACCGTCGACGACTTCCGCGCGTTCACCAGGTTACTTTCCTTAAAACAAATCGCGTATCACACCTACGCCCTCCCGGAGGAGCGTAAGATCCGCGCAGTACTACGGGGCGTCCCGTTCGAGCTCGCGAATGAAGAAATCCTCGAGGACCTTAAGTCCCAGGGTTTCCCGGCCGAAGCAGTGCACAAGATGCACTCTAACCGCGGTAGGCGCTTTCCGGTAGCTTTAGTTATCTTGTCGAATACTCCCAACTCGAGGGAGATCTTTAGAGAGGCTCGCACAATTTGCGGACTCTCAAATATCTCCATCGAGCGTCCCAACCCCCGCGGTCACCCTGGGCAGTGCCACCGCTGCCAACTCTACGGCCACGCAGCGGCTAACTGCTCAGCTCCCCCCAGGTGCGTTAAGTGCCTGGATCCACATTTTACGAAGGAGTGCACTCGCACTCCCCAATCCACTTCCCCCCCTGCCTGTGTGCTGTGCGGCCAGTCCGGTCACACAGCTAACTACAGGGGTTGCCCGCGCGCTCCGCGCTCCACCGCCAAGAGGGTCACGCCTAAACCGGCGCCGCCGCTCACTCCCGCTAACTTCCCGCCGCTGCGCAACCGGGGTCCCCCGGAAGCAAAGCCCGTTCAGCCGACGCCTACTCCGGCTCTGTCTTGGAGGCAGCGTCCGGCTGTCCCGCCTGCACCTTCCCGACCCATCCCAGCTCCCGTAGCTTCCGTTGGGCCGCGTCCTGCTTTGTCATCTTCACCTCAGTCGTCGCTGGCTGAGGACATGAAGACCGTGTTCGACGTCATTCAAAACGTCGACATTACGGAAATTTCTGTTCTCGCACGCAAACTGCGAGCCGCCCGCTCTCCTCAAGAGCGTTTATTCGCGTTAGCCGAGCATCACTCGCTCCTAAGTTCGTTGAAAATTCTTTATTTTTGTATAAATTCGTAAATAAGTAAATTATAATGTCTAGACCCGCGAATCCCGCGTCCAGTCGTATTAAACCCAAGGGCTTATCCCTAGTATCTTTTAACGCTCGTAGCCTTAACACCAACCTTCCCGAGATTAAACTGTTCCTTCAGAACAAAGAACCTGACTTATTCCTTCTCCAGGAGACATGGCTTACTCCGAACCGCTCCAGGGGATTCGCTATACCTAAGTACGCGTTTATTCGTAACGATAGGCCCAACTCCGACGGTTTCGGCGGCACCGCTATATATTACAAAAGAGGCTTCCACTGCTCGCCTCTCCCTACCCCTCCTCTCCTCAACATGGAAGCCACTGTGTGTAGATTGGCTATGACTGGTCATCCGACCATCATCATAGCTTCAATCTACATACCTAGTGGTACCAGACCAATCCGCAGCGACTTTGAGGCCATTCTCGCCCTCGGCCATTCAGTCATTATGTTCGGAGACTTTAACTCCAAACATACTGACTGGACGTGCCTATCGACTAACACCAGCGGTATCGCTCTCCTCGACATCACTAAATCCCTTGACCTAGACGTCATATCCCCCATCCCTCCCACTCACTATCCCAACAACCCGTCCTACTCTCCTGACATCCTCGACTTTGCAATTATCAAGCGAATCAATCTTGATCTAAGGTCTATCGAACCGCTCGATGACCTAGGCTCCGACCATCGCCCCGTTTCCCTCGTGCTAGGACCGCCGAACGATAACGTCTCATCTCCTAAGACCTTTACCAACTGGAAAGGTTTTAAAAATACGTTAGTTTCAGCCTTAGAGGCTCCGAACTCTCCACTCGCGATCTCTCCCGAACAATTAGATAGCCCGGATAAAATCGATTCATTAGTAAATTCTCTCACTGATGCTATCAACTCAGCCATCAGTGACAACGAAAAGGTTGCTAAGCAAGGCAAACCCACGCTTCCCTTAGCCGTTAGCAATCTTATTAAAGCTAAGAATGCGGCTCTCCGGAGAGCCAAGAAATATCCCACGCCCGCCTATAGAACAGCTGCGAATCAGCTTCAGCGTAAAGTTAGGTCTTCCCTCGCGGAACTCCGAGACGCTCAGATGAACGATCTCATGGCGAATATCTCTCCGTCCCACCAAGCGTACTATAGCATGGCCCGAGCCTTACGCGTAGACACCGGCTCTCACGTTCCTCCTCTCACTCGTCCCGATGGCACTACTGCCTTTGAAGTTGAAGAGAAAGCCGAATGCTTCGCTGACAGCATTGCCGCACAATACTCGCCCAGCACGCAACCTGCTGATCCCTCACACATCCAGGCGGTGGAGGACGAAGTCCTTCACAGAGACTCTCTCCCCATCACCGCCGACCCTGTCACAGTCTCTAATGACGAAATCTTGCTTCTCATTAGAAATCAAAAGTCCAAAAAGGCTCCGGGTGCGGATGGAATTTCCAACCACGCACTTAAGCACCTACCTCAACAGATGCTTACCTTGTTAGCTATCATTTTCAATGCCTGCTTCGACCATAGCTACTTTTCAAAAGCTTGGAGAGAAGCGACAGTCATGGCCATTCCCAAGCCGGGCAAACCTCTGAACGTCCCGGCTAATCACAGACCCATCAGCCTCCTCAAGGCAATGTCTAAACTTCTCGAGAGAGTCATACTCTCTCGAATGCGGAACCATCTGTTTCCAACGGATGGCGATCCTCTCATTATTCCCCATCAGTTCGGCTTTCGCGCTAAACACTCCTGCCCTCAGCAAGTCCACCAAATCGTCGAGTATATACTTGACGGTTTCTATCCGCGTCGTTATAAAACAGTCGCGGTTTTCTTTGACGTAGCCAAGGCTTTCGATAAAGTCTGGCACAGCGGTCTCGTTTATAAACTCTACAAAATAGGCTTACCGGATCGCCTAGTCAGGTTAATAACGTCGTTTCTTAAAGACCGTACATTTCGATTTAAACACGAAGGCACGCTTTCTGCGCCTCGTCCCATAAAGGCTGGAGTCCCGCCCCTCTGCTGTACACCGTGTACACCAACGACATTCCCATCCCGCCGAAAGGCGTCGAACTCGCCCTCTTTGCTGACGACACCGCACTCTATACCAAAGGCCACAGTGTTCGGCACCTTGTAACCAGACTCCAAAAGGCCGTAAACGCCCTTGGTGTATGGTTTCAAAAATGGCGCATCGATGTGAACCCTGAAAAGAATTCTGCGATGCGCTTCGACCACAAACGCCGTCGTCCCGATGGCGATCCCCACGTTCGAATGTTAGGCATTCCCATCCCCTGGAAGCGCAGTACTAAATACTTAGGCGTCACATTAGATCCGACGCTTTCTTTCAAGCCACACGTCGAAAGAGTTTCGAAACTCGCTCGTCACTATTTAGGCCGCCTAAATAGCATGTTAGGTAGAAAAAGTAAAATGTCTTTCAGAAACAAACGTACACTTTACAAGGTCTGCGTTAGACCCGTCATGACGTTTGCCTCGCCAATCTTTGCCCACGCCAAACCCTCCCTCCTGCACAAACTGCAGGTAGTTCAAAACCTCTTTTGCCGCCGGGCCACAAACGCACCGTGGTACGTGCGTAACGCGGACTTGCATAGAGATCTTGAACTGCCTACAGTACAACAACATCTCAAAACACTCTCTGAAGCGTTCTTCAAACGCTCCGAAACCCATCCCAATCCTCTAGTTCGTGATTCAGTCTCATATACTACTCCTGTGTTAGACTCGGAGTTCAAAGTCGCTAGGCCTAGGAATGCGCAAGCGTACTCATCCACCAGACTGTCAGCCGATCTCGAAGCCCTTCTGGCCGCAAATTCTAATTCTAACGTAAATCCTAATTCTAACGTAAATGCGAATTAATTCAATTTTATTTTGCAATTTTTTAATTTTTGTTTTAATTATTGATTTTCATTTTGAGCACCTTCAGTGCTATGTAATCCCAGCGGGTGACCCCTTCTGGGCCCCGCTAGCGCGACCTCTTTCTCCAATTGGCCGTCGCTCAGATGAAGGCTGAGTGGCAAAAATGCACGAGCCGACAGGGGGTTTTTAGTGGGTATGGTCCTGGTAGGCGTCGGGACGAGTCCCACATAACTTTGGAATCGCGCCAGAGTATGCCCTTCCCGCGGAGGGGAACAAAAAAAAAAAAACAGAAATGGGATTTCTCGAGCGCACGTCGATCGCAGACGCATTTTCCGCTCCATTAGCCCCCGCGCTAATCGAGCATTCAATTTTCACTGGTCGTTACCGTATTAAGCAATTTAATAGTCGTTACCGTAATAAGTTTCAAACGCCGTTTGCACGGCGAATAGTGGGTTGTTAACCGTACTAGATGGCGTCGCCGCTTCAGGCGCCCCCCTTGAAGCCAAAGCATTCCTTCAAATGCTTTGCGCTTTCTCACCCGACTTCGCCACCTTGCTGGCCCCATTGGCCCTTCAGGCCCCGGCTTTTCAGGCCTCAACAACGCTGCCTCACAGCACTCCCCCTTCCTCCGCCTCCAGTGAAATCGACGGCCACCTCAACCTCGGCCTCATCCGCCGCCCGCCCCTCCAAGCGCATGGCGTCTAGCAGCAGCGCCGAGTCCGCTGTCCAAGCGGACACCCTCACCGGCTCCCCTGAGCCCACAGTCACTTTTACCCTTGTACCCGCTCCAAGCGGTCAAAGAAATCCCGGGTGTCTCCGACACCCAACTCCAGGCCGGTGTCTCCGACACCAACCGCCTGCCCGGCGACACAGTCGCCCCCCTCCCCCGTCCCCCTAATGTCACTCGACGTGACTCTCCCAGCCGGCTCAACAGCCGCCCCCACCAAGCCAGCTTCGCGCTGCACGCCGGTCCTAGCCAAGGCGAAGACCCCACCCCCCGTGTTCCTACGGGAAAAGGCCAACTGGCCTCTAGTTTCAAACCTTTGCCGCGAGCAAAAAATCAACTATGTACAGGCCACTAACATGAACGTGGCCGTCAAAATCACTGTACCCACAGTAGCTGACTTCAGAGCACTGGTACAACTCCTCACCCAAAGGCAGATCGCCTATCATACGTACGCTCTCCCAGAAGAGCGTAAAATAAAAGCCATCCTACGGGGAGTCCCGTTCGAGTTCTCGAACGAGATCATCCTAGAGGATATTAAAGCTCAAGGCTTTCCCGCCGAGGCTGTGCACAAGATGCACAGCAAAAACGGCCGCCGTTTTCCCTTAGCCTTGGTCATACTGACCAACTCGCCTAAGTCGCGAGAGTTCTTCCGCGAGGCCCGCACTATCTGCGGCCTCTCCGGAATCTCCATAGAGACGCCACATCGCCGTGGCTATCCCGGTCAGTGCCACAGGTGCCAATTATACGGGCACGCGGCGCTGAATTGTACCGCCAGCCCCAGGTGCGTAAAGTGCCTGGAGCCGCACTTCACAAAGGAGTGCAACCGCACTCCGGAGTGGACCTCTCCACCAGCATGTGTGCTATGTGGCCAGTCCGGCCACACCGCAAATTACAGGGGCTGCCCTCGCGCTCCCCGTACATTTCGACACACTAATAGGAGGGCGGCACCCAGACAGGCCCCGCTACTAGTAATACTAACTTCCCGCCGCTGCGCCACCGGGATTCCCCGGCAGCAAAGCCCGCTCAGCCCACGCCCACTCCAATGCTTGCCTGGATACAGCGTCCGGCTGCACCCACCCACCCTGCTCCACAAGCAGGTCCCCAGATTTCTCCTCAGCCTTCAATGGCTGAGGATCTCAAATTAATCTTCAACACCATAAGAGGTGTTGACATGTCCCAAGTAGCGCAGTGCGCTAGTAAACTACGCGCAGCCCGCGACTCGTACGAACGATTACTCGTAATTGCAGAGTACCAACCCCTAATTAATTCATTATAGGTACATCTATAATGAATACTCCATTAAGCGCCACGACTGGTCGCACAAAACCCAGGGGTTTATCCCTGATCTCGTTTAACACCCGAGGTCTAATCGACCAACTTCCGGAGCTCAAACTGTTCATTAAGAACATACAGCCCGAGTTAACCCTTGTCCAAGAGACATTCTTAAAACCCCAGCACACCAGGGGTCTCAATATTCCTAGATACTCTCTTGTGCATGATGACAGGCCCGCTTCGGTCAGACTAGGCGGCACTGCCATATACTACAAGAGAAGTATTTACTGTACACCGATTCCCACGCCTCCACTCACCAACATGGAGGCCACAGTATGTAGGCTGGCTATGACAGGTCACAGGACCATAGTCTTGGCCTCAGTCTATATACCTAGTGGTACACCGCCCCTTCGTTGTGACTTCGAGGCCTTACTCGAACTGGGGCAATCCGTCATTATGTTCGGCGATTTTAATTGCAAACATACTGACTGGACATGCTTGTCGACCACCACCACAATTACTAGACATCACGAAGTCACTCGATCTTGACGTCATTTCTCCGGTCACACCGACACACTACCCGGACAACCCGCTACATTCCCCTGATATCCTAGACTTTGCCATCGTCAAGGGTATCAGTTTCGACCTTACGACCATACAGCCGCTAGACGACTTAGGCTCAGACCACCGTCCGGTGTCTCTAATATTAGGACCCCAAAACGACCCTCCTGCTCCGAAAACCTGTACCAATTGGGAAGGTTTCAAACACACCCTGTCTTCGGCCTTGGAAGCCCCAGACTGCCCACTCGCGATTTCATCCGACTATCTCGATAGCACGGATAAAATCGACTCGATAGTCGATTCGCTCACTACCGCCATCAACTCGGCCATCAGTCTAAAGTGAGAATCTAAAGGTTGCTAAGCATGGCAAGCCCAAACTTCCCTTGGACATTAGTAACCTAATTAAAGCTAAAAACGCCGCTCTCCGCAGAGCCAGAAAATACCCTACACCCGCCTACAGGCAAATCGCTAAGCGGCTTCAACGTAAAGTAAAACGTACCGTCGCGGAATACAGAGACGTTTAAAGGAACGATCTTATGATTAATATTTCCCCGTCCCACACGGCGTACTATAGGATGGCGAAAGCCCTCCGAATAGACGCCCGTACTTACACCCCTCCGTTACCTCGTCCCGATGGCACTACCGCCTTCGAGGACGACGAGAAAGCTGAATGCTTCGCCGATAGCATTGCTTCACAATGCTCCCCGAGTACCCAACCCACAGACCCAGCTCACATCCAGGCGGTGGAAGACGAAGTCGATTGCAAAGACTACCGTCCAGTCACCGCTGACCCCATCACAGTTTCTAACGATGAGATCCTACTAATCATTAGGAGACAGGAATCCAAGAAGGCCCCGGGTGCGGATGGAATTTCGAACCAAGCACTTAAGCAGCTGCCTCGGAAGGTGCTTACCTTACTTGCGATTATCTTCAATGCTTGCTTCGACCTAAGCTACTTTCCAAAAGCTTGGAAAGAAGCTATAGTCATAGGCATTCCCAAGCTGGGTAAACCTTTGAATAACCCGGCTAATCACAGACCCATCAGTCTACTCAAGGCTATGGCCAAACTTCTCGAGAGAGTCATACTGGCTCGAATGAAGGACCACCTGTGACCGCTGGGAACGCATTATCCCCCACCAATTCGGCTTTCGAGCCAAACACTCGTGCCCTCAGCAAGTCCATCGAATCGTCGAGTACATACTCGACAGCTTCTACCCCAGACGACTGAAAACAGTCGCGGTCTTCTTTGACGTAGCCAAGGCTTTTGACAAAGTCTGCCACGCAGGGCTCATTTACAAGCTTCACAACACAGGCTTGCCCGACCGACTAGTCAAACTAGTCGGCTCCTATCTTAAAGATCGCACCTTTCGTTTCAAACACGAAGGTACGCTCTCCACCCCCCGCCCCCTCAAGGCGGGCGTCCCCCAGGGCTCGGTACTCGCCCCGCTATTGTACACAATATACACCAATGACATACCTATTCCGTCTAAAGGTGTTCAACTCTCCCTCTTTGCCGACGACACTGCCCTATACGTCAAGGGCGTGCACGTCGACACACTCATCACCAAACTCCAGAAGGCCGTAAATGACCTCGGAGCCTGGTTTAAAAAATGACGTATCGATGTAAATCCAGAGAAAAGCTCTGCGATGCGCTTCGATCACAAACGCCGTCGTTCCTACGACCCCCACATCCGAATGCTAGGTACGCCCATCCCGTGGGCACTAACCACCAAGTACCTAGGCGTAACGCTCGATCGTACGCTTTCATTCCGACCTCACATACATCGAGTTACCAAACTCGCCCGTCTGTACATGGGCCGACTTAACAGTATGTTAGGCCGGCACAGTTAAATGTCTCTTAGGAACAAGCGAACGCTTTTTAAGGTTTGCGTGAGACCAGTCATGACGTACGCCGCCCCAATATTTGCACATGCTAAACCCTCCGATATGTATAAACTACGGGTAGTTCAGAATCTCTTCTGCCGCCGGGCCACGGATGCTCCGTGGTACGTGCGAAACGCAGACCTGCACAGAGATCTCGAACTGCCTACTATACAACAACACCTTAGGACGCTCTCCACCGCTTACTTTAAGCGATCCGAAGAGCACCCTAACCCCCTTATACGCGAGTCAGTAGCTTATACTGCTCTGTCCATGCCGTCGAGGTACAAAGTCCGTAGACCGAGAAATGCACTCTCGGATCCCCCCGATCAACTTTCGGCTAATCTGGACCAGCTTAAGGCTGCCCAGGCCGTATAATCACCAATATATAAATGTCATTTGCACAATTGACCGTGCGACATCGGAGAGAGCGGTTACAATTTGCATGTCAACTGGACGCTTGACCAGTGGAGGGCCGTTCTCTTTACCGATGAGACACGAGTATGTCTTTTCTGCAACGATAGACGCAGAATGGTATACCGAAGAAGAGGGGAACGTTTTACCCAAGCGTGTATAGAGGAATCCGTCGAATACGGAGGTGGTTCCTGTATGTTCTGGGGTGGCATATCCGTTGAAGGGAAAACGGAACTTGTGTGCGTCTCTCGGACTGGCGGTGGTCGCGGGCAAGGGTCGCTGAATGCTGGGCGGTACATAACAGAAATCTTACAAGACCATGTGATCCCGTATGCCGGTTTTGTTGGCGATGGTTTCATGTTAATGCACGATAACGCCCGTTGCCACACTGCGTTTTCTGTGCGGGACTACTTGGAAGAGGTTGAGATTCCTGTTATGCAGTGGCCAGCACGAAGCTCAGACCTAAACCCGATCGAGCAGTGGGACGATGTAAAGAGACACGTACGAGCACGTGATCCTGCTCCCACCACTCTCCAAGAGCTTCAGGATGCCGTGAAGGAAGAATGGCTGAACATACCCCAAGAGAGAGTGGTGACCCTCGTGAGGTCCATGAAGGATCGGATGGAAGCTGTCATCAAAGCAAGGGGAGGAAACGGGGAGGGGAGGATATCCTACAATCACACCCTTACTATGGACAAAGTTTGAGTAAAAGTATTTTAAACTTGCTTTTTCGAAAGGTGCGATTTTTGTGACGCCGAGTGTAGCTTATATGTTATTGTTTTCCTTATCAAGTCCCCTATTGATATACATAGGTATTATCTAATAAAATTACGGTGATTTTATTTCTTCGTCAACTTACTAAACGTAATATCTGCATATTAAAATTAAGTTAAAAGTGTGCTTATTTAATAAATGTTCGATTAGTCAAAAAATGTTATTTAGATCTACTACAGTATGTAAAAAGTCTTCAAATAAGTTTTTTACCTCTCTATACAGTTTTTCTATAACGATCATTTTCTGCGAATAACTCTGAAATGTGACACTAAATAGCGCAGTGCCTATTTTTCTCGTTTTCTTAAAAATATCCCCAATCACTGTTTCTACGCCAAATCGTGCGACGCGAATTTGAAAAAAATACAAAAGACGTTCGGAAGTGATGCCAATGAACATATCTAAATATGTTTTTTGTAGGTTTAGATATAATTTATAATCTGTGGTCACGCCAATTTAAGTATTCTTGAGTTTCTGTTTTTGGATAGGTCACAAATACTGGATCTCATGCTAATTAAGAATTTAGTTTTATGATAATCGATTCAAGATGTCACTTTGTGTGTTATTGTCAACTGTGTTTGAAGAAACAAAGCATGAACAAATTGACTGTTTTCATGAATTACAAAAGGCACTATAAGCCCTTATATATAGCAAGGCATATATAGCACTTAATTTTAGGTCTTATTTTCTTAAATAGATGAGAGTATAGGGGTAGTAGAGGTTGTTTTATAAGATCGCGTCTGCGGCGGTACTACCGTCCTTCCTGTTTTGGTCGCTATAGTAATCACCTTAACGTGGTTGTGATCCGGATGAATGGAAGGATCAAAGGCAATGGCAACCGAAGCCTTCGCTCGACAAGTCGTCATTAGTAGTCTTATGACCTCCACGGATGCCACTTATCATCGCGTAGGACGGGTGCTCGGCTATAAAAAGATAATTGTCGTACGTACTTTCTGAAACGTCATCTTACGGTAATGTTGGGTGAAAGATTCTTAGCTATAGACTTTCTTTCGTAGTCAAGGGTAAAGCTGCTTTTTTTTATTGTAAAAGGATTAGACGTTTGTATTTTATCTCACCTGATGTTTGTTGTTTATATTTCTTTAAATGTTTTACTTGTAATATTCTACAGAGCAGGTGATTTGATAGCACTGTTACACTGATAAAAACTAGGAGGCAGATATGGGTGTTCTTAACTGGTCTTATGCGATATGTAGATTCAATAACTACAAATCTACGAGAACGGATCGTAGTATAATCGTTTAAAGTTATATCCAAATTTCAATTAAAATCAAATGTTTATCTTGGTTTTACTACATTTACTTTTCCCATATAGCACGGGAATCTTCAAGAGAAATGTGAATAGGCACCTCTTGTACAGGCTTGTTACACAATCGTCCATCATCATCATCTTCCACTTTCCATCAGCTGAAATGAGAGTCATCAATTTCCAATAAAATTCGTTTTCTTGTCGTGGCTTTTGTTCGACAATCTCGACGCAGACAAACAAGAGATGACTTCGATGGATCCGCAATAAAAAGATTTATAATATATCTGTGTAGAAGATATTAATGTTCCATCAATATATTGGAAATAGTTTGCTTTTGATTCTAAGTTCACATATTATGAATAAAGATAATATTTGACTATATATTATATATACTGTTTCTCTTCAGTTCACCTCCTTCATTGCCCTTACCAGGATACTTCATCCGCTAAGACCCCAACTGTAAGGTTACGTTACACCGAAGTGGAAGCGAACACGACATGTTAGCAGGAGTTCGAGGAAAATTTCCAGCGATAAGCAACTTTGTAATAATAATATGACATAATAAATCCGCATTGAAACACCCCAACTGTATGGCCTCAAAGTAAGCAGAGTTTGTGTTATAGATTACAACACAGCGAACTGGGGGGGGAACCCAGAATAAACATAAATAAATATTAACAATGACCCGAGATTAAACATCTGTGTATCACGCAAATAAGTACCCCAACCAGGATTCGAATCTGGGACCTTCAGAATATGAGGCTGGGCCAAAATATTCCATTTACTGAGGCCATTGGTTGAGGGGTTAATACACTTGTGGGTATTCAATTAAAGTTTCCAACTTTTTAATAATTTTCAACTTTAGCTAGAACTCTATTTTGTATTAAGAAATACACAATTTTTCTGTGACAAAGGCTTTGTTGAAACGCCATGAACAAAGACAGCTCAGATACCAGAGGCAGGTATAATGAAAGTCACAAAAACATATGGTGAAAGTTTATTGACAATAGAAATCAACCAAGGTTGCGGAATAAAAACATTTAAAAAGTTACATGCACGCTTTAATCTATTTGTGGCGCCATCAGTAACAAAATGTATTACTAAAGTTACAAGTACACTATACATACTAAATAATTTCTACAGTGTTATAGATTACAACACAGCGAACTGGGGGGGGGGGGGGGAACCCAGAATAAACATAAATAAATATTAACAATGACCCGAGATTAAACATCTGTGTATCACGCAAATAAGTACCCCAACCACGATTCGAATCTGGGACCTTCAGAATATGAGGCTGGGCCAAAATATTCCATTTACTGAGGCCATTGGTTGAGGGGTTAATACACTTGTAGGTATTCAATTAAGGTTTCCAACTTTTTAATAATTTTCAACTTTAGCTAGAACTCTATTTTGTACTAAGAAATACACCATTTTTCTGTGACAAAGGCTTTGTTGAAACGCCTCGTTATTTTAAATTTCATATTTCACCGACTCGGCAGTGAAAGTGCTCGTATTCGAACGGAGCCATTTTACGAATCCAAAATAATCAAAATAAATGCAGCGAATCATTCTGCTAATAAGCCGCAATCATACTTATTCACAAATTACTTCACAGTTATTATTTATTCGGTTTCGAGTGAATTCTTGTTATTGTTAATATTTCCTGGTTTCCACAACCAGTTGTAATTTTAACCTTATTTTTCATTTTAGTTGTAATTTGGTAGTACGGATCTGGTAGGCGTTTTATGCATGACGCGGCTTTATTTGTTCCCTGATTTAATTTTTTTTAGTATATTTCTTGGGCCTTTCTCTGTTATCAGTCATTATGAAAGTAACGATGGATAAGATAGTACAAGTCCATAGAACAGTGTGATGCGCTGTATTCCTTTATTCGAGGACTAAATTTGTCTTGAAAAGCAAGTTGTATTCCAGAAAAGCGATTAATAAGAACGCATAAGTAGCACATTTAATCATTTGCTTGCTATATTTATGCACAACAAAACGAGAAGAGTTTTATGTTATAAAGCGGGAATGAAGGGTTACTTAAATTTTTCTTCTGAGATATTGGCATTCATGGTATTCATTAATATAAAAGTGTGTTACATAAAATTGATTCTATTTTAAAACATCGCCTAAGCTATCATCATTCTCGATTATTTGATTCAAATCTTGACCCGTTCAACTCTAATTTGAACGATAAAGTTCAGTTTTACGCACAATTCGTCTCGCCCCTATGACGAAGCGGTCTGACTACATTCACCGCGGACTCGAACCCGGCACCTTGGTAATGAACGAGTGAAGGCCGGGCGATGTCGCGAAACAAGTGTTGTTTACCTTTGTCGGTCATTGTTGTATGTGTACTGTAGAAATAAATGTTATAGGTTTTTATGGAAAGGAACAGGATTATTGGGTTGTAAGGTGCGTTACCCACACGATAATTATCAGACGCTGTGCTAGGCGCTGATGCCGCGCGTCTCTATTTGGGTTGCCGGCAGAATACCAGCGTTGCAACTTTATTGCAGCACTATGCTGAGCCAGAGCCTTTTGACGGGCACAGCAGAAAGATGGCAAATTTTTACCGATTACTTGTATATAATATCTCTTCTCTGTAAATCTATTTTGTAATTTTCTATTTTTTGTTGTGTGTTTATGTCAATAAATTTGTCATTCATTCATTCACAATCGGTACTGCCGGGCGGTAAAGTCGAATATATGCCGTTTGGATTTTGGTGAGACGAGTCGAATGAGCTGATCTGTATAAAGCTCGAAAAATTTTATTAGAACAAAATAAAAGCGTAAGTTAAGTGGATTGAGCGTGGGGAGGACCTTGAAAATACATGGGTTGATAAAATAATATAAATGTTACGTTACAGTAAACATAAATCGTAAATATAGATCTTTGTTTATTACTTAAATATTTTTCTCTACCGGAAACTACATAAAATGTTCATACGTGGCAGAGTAACTCACTACCACCGATCATCACGAGAAATCTTTCTCCATATTTCATTATGTAATAATATTATAATACCACATCCATAAAAGAAGCTCTGGGTGAGCCATGAAATGAACAAATAAATGTGTTAAAGTTTTACGTTAATCCAATAACAAAAGTGACTAATATAACGTGTAAAATATACTTTAATTTTTCTCCCAACGCACAGCAACGAAAGCGAAACCAAAATGACATAACTCTGTATAACCTTTGAACTCCCAATCAAAACGTAGGGTGCTCAAGGAGTTCCAAGGCATCTCTCAAAATATGAATATATTATAAAATAATATGAATCGCTTAGAACGGAATGACTTTCTGAATGTCTGCGCTAACCGGTCCGGCGGCTTTTTATGAGATGCCTCCCTCAAACCTCCAAACTGCTCCGTTAAAATCTTGCGCATCCTAAAAACTACCTTATCATTGTAAATATAAAATTGATTTCACAACAACCGAATCAAGCTTCGATAGTCACGACCTATGCACAAGGATAATGTAAGGATACTATAAATTGCCAATCGATTTTAAATTGACTACGATTGGGGATAAAGTCGATTGTTGTTTGTATTAATAAGATGAATTTGATTTTATCAAGCGTTCGACCCGAACTGTCGGATGTCCTGGGAAGGATCGACGTCTGTTAAATAGTTATTCACAGAGTTATAATGATTATAGATAACGTGTGTTATTTAGGCTCTTGTATAGTCTGTGGTAGCATCCATGCCTCGTCTATTATAAAAATAATAATTATAATAAATTCCCAGACAAACTCAACAAATGTATGGCCCCAACAGTAAGCAGAAAATGTGTTATGGATGATTATACAGTGAACTGGGAGGGGTAGGGACCCAGAATATACATACATATATAGATATCAACAACCATGACCCGAATACTAACCTCCGTGTTCATCACACCAATTAATCCCCCAACCAGGATCGTCTGGATCTACTTCCAATATTTCTAAGGAATGAAATGAAATGAAATGAAATGAAATTTCTATCAAGAAATTTCATTGAAATGAAAATTCTATCAAGGCTTTTACCACGAAGTGGTTACTTTACCCCGAATTAAGATTGGGTTTTACTTTACCCCAAAATATCCCACATAGTCAGGAGTTAGGGGGTTTTAGCCGCACCTGGATATCTAAAACTAGATGACCTTTTGAACTGCAACTTACATTTATGCAAACACTAATATATACAATACAAGGTACAAGAGATAGTGGCCCTCTTTCAATAACAGGAGTCCTGGAATAGAATCCCGGTATACAAGCTGATTTTGAAGGCGAGAAGTTCGTGAATAAGAAGATGTTTTATTTACTTATTTCTTACATAAGCTCTATATTAACGGTTCCTTAGGTGGAAAATTAGACAAGACGAAATTACATCGTAACCACAGCACCTTCATCTTTTTTTCACCTTCACCATTTCAATTCACTAAACACTTTTTTTACTACCTATCATCTCACCTATACAACTCTACCAACAAAACACTATCAACACAATCTACCATATTAACTCCGTAAAAAGCGAATCATAACAAACTGTAGGAAAATCATATATTGAAACTGAAAAACTTTTAACTCCTTTTATTTAAAAATTAATTATTATTATAAAATGGAAGTATTGTTGAGGAATAAAACTATTTAAAAATAAAATTATAGAAAAGTATGTATTGTGTATTATGACCTCTGTATTATAATTTAATATTAAAATTATCTTTCTTTTCTGGGGAGAGTGGACTGGGCCCATAGCACATACTACTGCATAGTTTAGGGCTCCAGTAACATTAGTGTACAATATGTGTTGTACCCTTAAGTAAGAACTTATTGTAAAAGTATCCTTTCTGTGGTCATAATAAACTACATTATTATTATTATTTATTTTATTTATTCAGAGGGTATTACTACAGTTCACTTGAAGATTATTCTATATGATTTGTTTTCCAGTTTTAGACCCAATATTCAAGACATATACTAAACTAGGCGACTAGGCCTGGTTGTCGCGTTATAAAAAAGAACTTCAAGTCATCAACAGTTTTTGTGTCCCTTTTTATAAAGGGTTTAAGTTTGTCCCATATTTTAAGTTAATGGTGTCAGCTCACACCTCGTTATTGGGACTACATTTATTATCTCATTAAAAACTACTTAGAAAAGGTACAGTTTTTTTAGATCTTGGGAATATTTGATGATGTAGTATCTAGATATAAGTCAGAATATAGTACAAGTCGAGCAAATGACGAAAGGAGTGGGAGTTATGCAAACATTATTCTAAATTTGTTAATTTGGAATTATAATTGTATTTGGCTTAAACTTTTTTATTGCTAAAAGAGACATATTGATTTGATTACAAAATTGGCAGTTAACCACGTAGGATTAGAATAAAGTGGCGCCTTGTTTGTCATTTTCGTTATATGACAAAATTTCTCTTCATTTCGACAAAATTTAAATTTGCTCAAAATTATGGTCCCTTGCCCAATGCGCCTTTTTCCAAAGAATAAAAAGTTCACCAAAATTAATGGTATATTTAGAGCTACTGCGCATCGTCATATATGGGCAAACAAGACGCGAACACGAGTAGCGTTGTGAAGTGCTACCATTATAATGACTACGTTCGTAGGTGTCGTTGCCGTATTCTTCCAAACAAAACATTTAAAAAGATACATAAACTATTGATATGCAAAATTCTTATAAGTTCAATAAAAATCCATTACATATTTGGAATATTAATGAAAAATATGTTACAATCTTTTCTAGTATATTATTTCAAATTGTTTAATCCTAATCGCACATTTCACGCACCTAATCGAAATAAGAATCCTCTTCAGAACTAGTTACAAGTTACCAGGGCTGCATTAGAATGCACTCAGTACTGCACAAGATTGATGCGCGCGGGAAGAGACGCGGCGGGGGCGGGGCGTGATGGATGGATGAACCACGTACCAGGAGGTAATAGGTTGGAAAAGGTATTATTAGCTTTATTTTCATTCCAATTTTATGCCTCATTTGCATATTTTAATATTTTGTTGGGAATTAAAATGTTAATTAGGTGGTTGTGGACAGTTACAGTAGAGGTTTTAAAATAATGGTTAGTTCTGGAGCGTAAAGAGGTTGGATGTAAAGTATCATGCCCAGTAATATTGTTTAACTTCTTTTATTTTTAAATATGTCATAATTCAAAAATAAAATACGAGTATACAATTCATGAACACTTAAATTATCATACTCTACATCATTTCAAAATTTTGTACTTTATATTCGAAAACTGTTTCGAGATTTATTTTTGCAGGCCCCGAAAAAAATAATTCTGGATTTTTCTGCTGTAGAAAATAATAAAATCCAAAAATATGGCAATGACGTCATACCGCGGCTTCTATAGTTTTTTCGCTTGATTGATTCTGGAAATGTATTATTATTGCCTGTGAAAAAATGTTAGGCTAATGGATGTAACTATTTGTGAGCCCCATTGATTCGTCACTTTCGTTGTAGATATTCGGTGCTTTAAAAGCAAAATTATATATGAAAACGTAGATACTTCACAAAATAAGATAATACAGGTCTCGTAAGTTTATAAGTTCTCTTCAAAACACACATAAATAATTTTTTTTTTTTGAGATGTTGTCAATTGAAAGCAGGTTTTGTAGTTGATTATAACCGCTTGAGTAATCACCACCCTGGTTAAAAATGAATAGAAAATATTTCACGATTTCAATACTCCTGAAAAATCAATTATGCAAATTTTGCAAAAGGTTTTGCAATAAAAAGTTAAATTTGCAATTCGAGCAATTCGAGCGCACGCACGACCGCCTTAATTAAGGGTTGATATGCGGAAGCCGGGGCCGAATAAATGCAACATTTTTAATGGATTCAACTATTAAATTATTTAAAAATATTTAATGCAAGTATACATAAAATAACAACCAGTATAGGTAAAACTCACTGGATATGGCTTTGGCGGATATGGAAACTAAAGGTATATTCTAAATATAATTATGTATAGCGATGAACTTGGTTAGAACATGGGATTGCAACTTACTCGGTGTGTTGGGGGGCCAATAACTAATTATTGTTACCCCGGTGCTTCATATTATGACATAGTTGATAAAATTACATCCCGTACATTTAACTCTAATACAATATTGATTATATTAGTAGGCAGATGTAAGCAACTAAGTAGGAAAACAGCATGTTTTGCTAGATTGAATTGCAAGCAGAATATTAGTAAAATTATTTTGTTCGCATTTCCATTTACCCAGAACCCGTCAGAAAATAATATGAAGCATCGACTAAATATAGATGTACAAAATATGACATTTCATCATAGCGAAAAGTTTAAATTTATTGATTCAAATAAATTATATGACCAATGATAGGTACAATTTGTACAATTATGACCTGCGACAGATAGCATACTCGCTATCATATATTTTATACATAACAGTCAATTCGTTGACTACAACCGCTGCTTCTATTGATCAGTCACTTTATACTTATGACCCGTTGCAATGTAATATTCCAAAACATAGTATTAGAAATAATTTAAACATAAGTTAGTGACAACAGATAATACATCTAGCACCAGCATTCTAAGTAGTAATTTAAGTAATAAAAATGTAAAAAATAATTTTATGAACATAGTCCATCAAAATATGCAGGGCTTTGATGGTAAGGAATTACAGATGGAGCTATTCATCAACTGTGAAAATATTTATGTACTATGTATCACAGAACACTGGCTCAGACAGTGTCAAATTATGTCTTCATATAAGAATCATGTAATTGCTAGTTCATTAAACAGAGAACAAACAACTTGCGGCGGTTCAATGATCATCACTCATAAGAGCCTAATATTTAAAGAACGCTGTGATATAGTAAGTCTGTCTGTTGAGCGATCAGTTGAAATAGCCTGTATTGAGATAGGGAATATTGTTATAATAAGTGTATACAGACCCCCATCCTCACCGTTTGAAGTATTTGAGAGCACTGTGGATGAGGTATTATATAGAGTAAATAACAAAAACAAAGAAATAATTATTTGTGGCGATTTTAATATTGATTTATTAGTAGAGACGTCACAAAGTAAACGATTCTTGAATCTTTTTAATTGTTACAACCTAAAAAATCTCTTCTTAGAGCCTACTCGAATCACAGTGACCTCAGCCACATGTCTTGATAACATTTTTACAAATTTAATGCCATGTACAAAGTCAGTAATTAATAAACTACAATCAGATCATAGTGGGCAGTTGACCACTTTTGATATTGGGCTAAAAAAGACTCTAAAAAGAGAAATTACCGTTATACCCATGAATGAGAGACGGCTTGAAACATTTAGGAAAAATGTATTTGAAAAAACGTTTAAATTAGATTACTGTGGAGATCCTATTACTCAATATAACTCTATTCATAATATAATTAGAAATGAATATGACTCTGTTTTTAAAAAAAAGGAAATATGTATAAACAATAATTTATTTAGGTTTAGTGACTGGGCAACAGTGGGATTATGCAGAAGTAGAAATAAATTATATGAATTGTACAGTGAAAGAACTTATAATCATAATAAGACATTTTATGAATATAATAAAAAGTATTCAAAATAGTTTAAACGAGTATGCAGTGTAGCTAAATCTAATTACATTAATAATAAAATTAAATATAGTACTAACATTTCAAAAACTCCATGGAATATAACTAATCAGGAAACTGGGAAAGCAAAAGAACCGCACACCAAATATAATTTAGAAAATTAATGATAAAGTGTTGTCAACTGACAAAGAAGTTGCTGAAGCATTTGAAAACTTTTTACTACCATCCCTGTGTCAACTACTTCGAGTATTAATTCATTTTCCACTCTTGCACAGTCACTGCTAACGGAAAATGTAAATTCATGCGATATTGATTTTATTTTTAAACATGTTACTGTTCCACAAGTTTTAAATGCATTTCAAAGCATTAAAGTAAAAAATAATGCCGATTTAGATGGGATTTCTGTTAAAATTATTGAATCTGTCATTGATGGTATAGCCCCGTACTTAGCCAGTATATTTAATGACTGTGTTGATAATGGTGTTTTTCCTGATTTAATGAAATTGAGTAAGGTCATTCCAATATTCAAAGCAGGTAGTATGTCTGACCCGAATAATTTTAGACCTATATCTATACTAACAACGCTCAGTAAGATTTTTGAAAAATTAATTTTAAATCAATTCCTTTCTCAATTTTATGGTAATAGTTTAATGAATTTTAAGCAATTTGGTTTCATGCGGGGTCGCTGAACAACCCATGCCGGTGTTGAGCTCATAAAACACGTATTCAGCGCCTGGGAGGAGTCGTGTGATGCTATTGGTGTCTTTTGTGACTTGTCCAAGGCGTTCGACTGTGTGGATCATGCTACTCTACTCAGGAAACTGCACCATTACGGCATAAAAAAACCGAGCGCTGGCCTTGATTAAAACATATATTTCTAATAGAAAACAGAAAGTTGCAATAAATGGAAAAAATTCATCAGGATCGGCAGTGACAATGGGTGTGCCCCAGGGCTCAGTTCTTGGTCCTTTCCTATTTTTAGTATATATCAATGATCTGCCATCGGTCGTTAAGAATCAATATGAGGTCATATTGTTATCTGACGATACTTGCTTCTTATTTAAAATCAAAAGACAAGAAACTGACTATTGAGCAGTAAACGCATCTCCAACACAGAGAAATGGTTCTCAGCTAATAATTTGCTCCTCAATGAAAAAAAAACGAAATGTGTTAAGTTTACATTGCCAAATGTCAAAAAGGTAAACACAAACATTGTAGTTAAGAGCCAGGAACTGACTCCTGTAAACTCAACTGTATTTCTGAGCATAACCTTAGACGCCAAAATCACCAGTAGGGACCGCGTGTTGATGGTTTAGCGAAAAGGTTTAGCTCTGCCGCATATGCTGTTAAAAAAATGAGACAAATTTCAAATGAACCAACAGTTCGATTTGTCTATTTTGGTTACTTCCACAGCCTCACGACATATGGTATTCTGTTGTGGGGGAGTGCTGCCGACATCAATACTATATTTATTCTGCAGAAAAGGGCTGTCCGCGCAATCTATCAGCTCAGTCCAAGCTCGGTTCAAGTGTCACTTAGAAGTAAATTTAAGGAAATAAATATTCTTACCTTCCATTCACAATATATTTTAGAAAATTTTATGTATGTAAAAAAAGAACATAACCTTGTTCAAAAGAAAAAAAGATCTGCACAATGTTAACACAAGAGGAAGAAATATGCTGGCAGCTCATAATAGTAGGCTTCATAAAGTCACTAACTCATTCATGGGTCAATGTATACGCTTTTATAATAAGGTTCCTGAGGATATCCACGGTCTTCCTATTGACAAATTCAAAGAAACTAGAAAGGAGAAGTTGTGTGCTAGAGCATATTATAAACTATCCGATTATTTGGATGATAAAAGCCCTTGGGTATAATCCCCTCATTAACAGGATTTTACTGGTATTTGTAACAAAGCATGTGTAATGTGTCTGTATGTTCGATGAGTTCTTCGTACCGTAATATCTAAAGCGTCATTGTCACTAAAGTACGTCTTCTTATGGTAGCGTCGGGTGACGGGTCGCTCACTTCCCTCTAATATAGTTGAGGAGGGCGATGGCTGGATCCCGCGTTAACTCGTGAACGGGTGCCGTTTGAGGGTGTTCGTCGTTTGGATACTTGGGGGGAGGGAGACTTGCCGAGCCAACAAATGCAGAAAAGAATAATTTTTTAAAGACATAAAGAGACTCTGTAAATTTATTTTGAAAAAGATATACCCGTGAAGTTTCTTGCCAGTTCTTCTTCACGAAGGTTTTTTCGAACTGGTGGTATGGAATCATGTTTATTTGACGTCAATAAGAGCAAGTAATTGTCAATGTTGAGAAATAAATATTTCATTTCATTTCGTTTCAAACGAACATATTTTTAACAACATGTTCGATTATGAATGATAAAGCAATTTTAATTTCTAATTTTATTTATAACTTTTTTATTTTAGGTTTATTTTAACGCTTTTAATTTTATTTCGAAAATTATTTATTTGGAATATGGTAATATGTAAATAAATATTTAAGTACTTATACTGACTCAATATATCTTCTAAAATAAATAAATCTTGAGAAACCCGGGAGCTCCAGTTAGAAAGGGTTGAAACCGCTGGAACTAGGTTTATATTACAACCGTATTTCACTTGTATTGTGCTTAGACTGTTATTGAATTGCATTGCCAAGCGAATGATCACAAATGTCAGCTTAAATCGAAGTCAAACCTTTTAAATTACGATCTTGATCGAGAGACTATCAAAAGTGTCTATAGTTTTCATTTAGCTCTGACCAACAAGCTGTTAATTGAGCTGGACTGTTAATTGCAATGACCACTCTGAGTTGGGTTAGGCTGATGTCCCTATAGTTGTATAATGAAGACTGTTGGCAAGACAAATACAATATATAGGTAGCATTTTATACGTACTTTTGCCATATAACTTTTTTAGATCTAAGCTTTTTGTGCGCCTTTCTTAAAGTGGAAAAGTTTGTCTGTATATAGTAATATCTCAACGTAGTATATTCAAATTAAAAGACAAGAATTTAAAAGAAAAGACTATTGACTTTTCTAATCTATTCTCTTTCTTATCTCCTCGCAGAACAGTTATTTCCGAATCACAATGTAATAAAAGTTAAGCGATCTATTTCCTTAGACAGACTTTCATATTAAGTTGAGATAATAAAATGAACGTTGATCGAATGCTAACATATTAGAATGTTATTTTTACTGCTTTTGAAAAATAACCGGTAAATTTGCATGAATAAATACTTAAGGAAGTATATTAAAATTATCATGAAATGCATTAAAATTTTTTGTACTTAATTGTTTTGAAGTGCCAGCAAAATTAACTGTTTTTGCTCCTTTATTCTTGCAGGATTATTAGATATTATTAAGTTTATAGTATATTAATAAATTGTTCATTTCAGGAAGCCGTTTATTTGATTTAATTGAAGGAAGCCAACATCACAGTACCTGCAAAGTCGATGAACTCCAGGTACTGTATGCAGGCGCGACAGGTATCAGGCCTTTTTTGCTTTTCTAAGATTTTGACAAGATGAAATCAGGCTTGTCTTGATTTGATTAAAAAGTTTTTGCAGATCGGCACAGTATCAAGTTAGTTATTAGTCATTTTAAAACTAAGAGTTTGAATTCCAGCTTTGTTTTTTTATAAATCCCAAGACTAACACAACGCCCGTATGACCCTAAAGTAAGCAGAGCTTGTGTACTGGGGGTGGGGATACCCGGAATAAACTTGCATACAAAAATAAAAACAACCATGACTCGAGAACAAACATCTGTTCCATCACACAAATGAATTACCCGAGGAGGACTCGAACCTGGGACCTCCGGCGTATGAGGCGGGGCTACCCACTGAGGTGTAAGTTTATACATAAAGTTATCATGAAAATAACTTAAGTAATAATACAAAAGTAATGTTCAAGATTAAAGATCTCGACGAGACATCTGTCACTTAATTCCATAGTGCACCTAAGCTTAATTCTTCTTCCAATTACGTCCCACAATCCTCACAAGCAGGTAGGTACGATGGTCGATCACACGTCGATCCATACACGGGAGCGAACCCGCGACCCGCAAATTAGCAATTAATGAATGCAGCGGGGAGGGCGTTTTTTGTGATGTAGGTAGCCTGCAGTGGACCGCTGCGGGACGGTAGCGTGGGCCGGGGATAAGTCTCGGGATAGATTTTTAAGGATATTTTTTCAATGAAATCAACAAAAATGTTTAAACAATGAACAAACCACAACGATTTCGATACCCTCCGCAAAATCAGCGTCGCGTTGTTACATTTGTTGTAATTTTTATAACAAGGTAACGAATAACCTTACATATAAGTAAAGTATCGCTTTTCTAACATTAGGATGTATGCAAAATTGAATAAGGTAATACTTATTGCATACAAATTACAAATCCCTGCTTGAATCTTGCAATAGAAATATTTTAGTTATAAAACAGCATTGATACGCCTTGTTCTAAAGTATTTGAAGTAATAAAGGTTTTTTGCAAATATAAAATTAAAATACGCCATAAGATAATGTAAACGATTATGATTATTTCGCTTATTCCCAAAAACAAATATCCCGAGATATATCTCCGGACGCGGCAGCGTCTAGCGTTCAACATTTTCAGGTTTTTTCACAGAGATCCCGCAGCTCTCGTTTTTGCCACCCCCAGTGCGGGGGTGGCCACCCCCCACCCCATGCGCGGAATTTGATTAATGCAATGTTCACTATAATTATTCTTGTTACTATATTTTGACAGGATAAAGTTTTTACGTTCGCTGTCGAAGCGATGGTCATCAAATCGAGTTCGGAAGTTTGATTTTGTTAATTTCTTGCTCGTTTTTTTTAATGTAGTGTATCTTTGGAGGGTTGGTTTTTCTTTTTATAATTATTAACTGATAATGTTTAAATTAATTATAAACATTATCATAACGTTAAAATTAGTGGTTAAGCTATTTCACTGGAGATTAATTTTCAAAGTGATTGGAATTTTCTTATTTTTTTTAGGTATCGGTTCATGAAGTATGACTTTCAAGGCTAGTAACTTTATATAAAATATCTTATGCATGTGTCAGAATATTTAAAAAAGAAAGCACAATAACTATTAAACAAGCCTCTAATGAAAATTGGATCTAATAAAAATCTCCAAGCTCCTATACTTTTAGTCAATTCTAAAAGAGGCTCTAAAAAGGTAAGTTAGTTTAATAAGAATTTAATATGAAAACAAATGCGTATAAATACAACACTTATTTCATTTCAATACATACCTGACTTAAACTTGCATTATTCAGTGCTCAGTCGTAATGTTGAACTCCAATACTGAATTTATTTGCGAAAAAATATATATAAATAGTTCTTAATTAAAATTGACAGTTCTACTTTTTTTACTGTTAAACAGCGTGCAAATATTTTTAAGAAGTTAATTACAAAGTGATTTACTATCTAAAAACCTATTAAATAATATCAAAATAGTATTTACAAATATTAATATTTAAAAGTTATAAAAAACATTACAAAACATTACGTAGATTAATTCAATTATAATTCAGTGTCTTTAAAATATTCATCAATTGTTTAGTAACATTTTTGTATCAATAAGTCATATATTTTTCGTTTATAGTCACTAAAATTTAAGATTTTATAATTAAAGGGCCACTTATTATTTATATCGATAGCCATACAATAAACATTTCTACTAAATAATGTTAATTTTCTAGGCGGCATATACAGTTTTTTACTCAAAATATCTTTATGTCTAGTTCATAAATCATGACATTACCTAGTTCCTTAAAATATTCCTTATGTTTTTTACAAACAATAACATTTGGAATATGTACAAACTCGGCAAAGTGAGTAACTTGGAAACAGCAACAAGAGGCCTGCACGGATCTCTGAAATCTGCTCTACACAGTGCTCTAACGCATTTCTTCTGACACAAAAATACTTTCTGGATGTCTACAGAATTACCCCATAAAATTAAACCAGAGCGCAAGATAGATGAAACATAACCATGATAAGCTAATGTTGCTGCTTGTTGACTTACAGTCCAGACTACTTGTCCTTAAGACACCCAATATAGCGTATTAATGTATTTTTATTAATTTGTCGTGTAATGTTCCGATAGCTTGTTTGCTCTTCACCGAATCTGTATAAGGAAATAAGAAAATTCCAATAAAAAATGTTTCAACGTAACATTAGATGGTGCAGTCATATGCCACAGATAGAAACGCATAGAGTTTTATAGCACGATGGACATACGACATAAAAAGAATGACTAGAAGTGTTCGAAAACGAGGGGGCTGACATGTATCCCGTAGGACAGGTATCCAAACTCTATACTGCTTATAATTCAGGTCAAACTTTCCGAAATGTAATTCATAACAAAGTGCAAAGTCGAATTGTTTTTGATCAATTATTTACTCATTATTATTTGTTGATAAGACTGACTGATTTTTTATGGAAATCATCTCAATACGTGTTAAAAGTTTTTCTATACATGAGAATATTTCTAAATATGGCTGGATTTTTTTTAAATGTTACTTTTTAAAAGAATGTTGCTTACGTAAAATCTTTGTATCAAATAGCGGTTACGGAATACGGTTCGATAGCTCATTTTTGGTTCCTGTTGCCAAAGAGTGGAACGATTTGCCTGCGTCTGTTTTTCCAGACAAATATAACCCTGGAGCTTTCAAGTGTAGAGTGAATAGGTACCTCTTAGACAGGCGTGAACGATCCTCGTCTTCATCGTCACTTTCCATCAGGTGAGATGGAAGACAAACGCCTGCTAATTATTAATAAATAAAAAAAATAGATACACTTTTTGAAATTAAAAGATTAAATTATTTTTTTTTAACAAAAATTTAATTTGAAAGTCTTAATGCAATTTCGACTTAACTATAAATAATTGAAAGAAAAAAAGAATTTAATTATATATTGGCTGGCGGTTACAAACAGCTCGCTTGACAGCATCCCACGCGTGCTTTTAAGCCAGTGGGTTTAAGTCAGGCGAGCCGGCAGGCCAGTCTTACCTGGTAATTCACACAGAGCAGCGTTGATTCGTTGAGCTCGATGTGAATTAACCAAGACTTGACAATTCCATCAATAGCAATGGTTTGGTACAAAGCTGGAGTCATCCTATCACGATACGGTATCAACGGCGTTCTAGCACCAAACATTATACCGCCCTAAAAGGATACCGAGTTCCCGCCTTGTTGAACGATTCCGATGGCAATTCTTTATCTTTCAGCGTTCCTACGTCTTGTCCAGACACGGAGATGTAGGTTGTTCGGATGAGTGCTAATTCTGGACTCGTCAACGAAGAGACAATTCCGCCAAATGTTTTTTTCGTCGTTTTCCTCATTTTGGCGGAGTCTAGCCCAATGGAATCTGCGTCGCTGTCGTTGCTGTGAGTTCAGGGGTGCTCACCAGGATCTTCTCGCACGTAATCCAACCTGGTGTAAGTACCCAACCTAGTAAGAGCCCGCAACTCAGCTTTTATTTTAGTGGCATTTATTGTTGGGTCACTCGCAGTCAGCAATATGATGTAACGCCTTTGAGCAGCAGTAAGAACAGTTGGCCGACCACTGCGAGGTCGATCTGCAAATTTATCCACGCCGCGATGCCTCCGTAACGTGTTCACGACACAGGATTGGTATACAGCCACTCTGCGCGCTATTTCTCTCGTAGAATGTCATTTTCCCCATTGTCCCCTAAAGTAACAATTCTTGCTCGTAAAACTTCTGATAATCCCCTAGGCATCTTTTTGAATGAACTCCATCTTCGAAAAGTCTGAAAAAACGCTTGAATCAAGTTGCTCAGATTTCTGAATGAGCGTAAACAAGGATTAAATCTCTTTTTATACAGAAAAACAATTGATATTTTAAAATCTTTTGTTATTAAAAGATTTGATTTTTAAATGAAGAATCTTAGAAGAAAAAGAAAAAAACTTTTTATTCTACTGTAACAAAAAAGATTTCGTATTTTCAAAGTGATCTCAAACTTTTTTTGATTTGTTTATGGTAGTAGTTATTTTTGCGAGTTTTTATATAATTTAGGCACAAGGTTTATTTTTCCCGAAGGTGGTGAAAAATGTCTTAAAACAAAATGTTTTCATGTATATCGGTAAAGTACCACATAGGCTTATTTACTAGTTATACATAAAAGTTATGCCAAAATCTTAAGAATCCTTTTGGTTTCGGCCACTCCTTAGTATTGTTCGGATTTTTGGGATCTACCGTCGGACATGTTTGCAACTTTTGGTGATCTATTTGTTTATTAGTGTAAAAACGTTTGATCTATTTCATTACGAAGTAACTTATTTTACACAACTCTCACTTGTCTATTCTGCAAGCCACAAAATTTGCGCACATTTTTTAAATCAAATTTAAAAATATCCGTGTGTGGAGTGACATTCCCCACGGAGGCCTACCCTGCAGAGGTAGCGAATCGATCGATGAGTGCATGTGTGCAGCGAAATAAACGAAAACATGCCGGGATAGGAAAAAATCGCCACGTCAAAATGGACGCGGCTATAGTCAAGGCAACGTGATGTGGCAAGTTTGCAAAAATAATTTTGTGAGTATGGTTGTGTATATTTTGTACTATTGTAGTTACACCTACAAGGTTTATTTGTAAATCATCATACAAAACTAATTAATTTCTTATTGTATAACATTGGTCTCAGTATTCGTTTTTAAAGCATTTTTAAAATTGAATTTGAGTAGTTGATAATTTACTCTGATGTATAAAGAACAATTTTTATGCGACAATATTACAATAACAAGCATACAAGCTGTAAAAATGCCTATACATAGAAAAGGAGCTACAAACAGATTTGATTTTCATTACAATTGGCTACCTAAAAAAGTAAATTAATTTTTATTTTATATTACAATACTAAACCTAAATAAAAAAATTACTTCCTTGCGCTTGTAGCTATCATATATTCAAACATATTTTTAAAATGAAATAAAAATAATTCAGTTCTTAAAATCAATTTGCCAAAAATAATCCCACATACTACACCGGTGCAACCGTCACCAAACAGTCTACCCGTGGTGGCAACCCCCTTAAAAAAAATTGCACCTCTCCTCCCAGCGAGGTCGCTAGGGGGTCGCTAGGGGGTCGCTGGGGGTTGATGGGGTCGTTCGGGGTCTCGGGAGGCCGGCGTCAACTTTGACGCGGGGTTTCGGACGCCTATGTTTACCATTAATTGGTACAGCCTTGTTTTTTCCATTAGGATTAGATTTGTTGGTTATAAGCACGTAATGTTCAGTTGGTAGAGGTCTGACGGTGAGTTGTGGAATCATTGGCAATTGTCGTCGAGCTGGCATTCAGGGGCAAGAAGGTAATTCATATACCTTGCTATTATAATTAAAAATCCTTCTGTAAAGCACAATAAATTGACTCATTGGCACATCGTGAAGGTAATCCTAATGTCCTACTAAATAAATTTGTTCTTTTTTTTAAAGCTCCATGTAGCATTTGTTAGAAATAGAAGCTAATGATGAAACCTCTCACCCGGAATCAAGAGTCTCGGTTTAAATGCCACCGGAAGTTAGACTTTTCTAACTTAACTGTAATAATTCTTATAAGTATACGATCCATATCGTTACCTCTTACTCTGCAATAATAATAAAAAAAAGTGACATTATGACCAATACAAATTTTTTCCTCGCAAGCTGTCGAAGTAATGCAAAAAAAAACAGCCGCTCTTTATCATAATCATCACAACTAACAAAACGAACATAAGTTGTATATGATAAAATATATTTCTGAAAAAGTTTTCTATATTCCTAATATAAATTAAACTAAGAAGGATTACCATGACGATGATTACTTTGTAAGAACTAGGAAATACCGTGAGCTGGCGTTTCCAAAATATAAATCAGTTTAACTTTGTGGGCTCAAATAAGATTTGTTTGAATGATGCCCTAACTATTTTATTGAATATAAGAGATGTTAATTCATTTTGTGTATTTAAATTTTACATAAGAAAGGCTAGGATTAAACTACCTTTTGTATTAAAACAGATAGCAAATGTGCTATTAGATTTTTATAAGTCAGTTTATTATTTAGCTAGTGACATAGAAGCATTAGGCTTCTATGGAACAGTGTCATAGCAAATTGACGTTAAATAGTGATACTTGTAGTAACACTATATCGACAAATTTGGATATCATACGAAATTGTTTAAATTAAATAATCAGACATCAGAGTCTAGCATTACTTCCGATACTATTAATAGCGTGTTAAGAAATAAAAATTGTTTAAATCTGGTGCATCAAACTATACAAGATATTGCAGAGAAATTTTTGAACTGTGAGCAAATAGATATTGTATGTGTTATACAAAATGTCTTGCTTGATTATGAAACAGTTCATAATTTTGATCTAGTTCATTCAAATGAAAGTCAGCAATACATGGCGGCTCGTTGATTATAATAATAAAAACCCTTAAAATTTAAGAAATGTAAAGAAAAAAACTATAAACATAGCTTGTGTGGAGTGCTGTATTATAGTTTGTATTTACAAATCCTCAAAATACCCGTTTGATAGTTATGAGCAATTTTAGAAAAAGCATTAGAAAAATTACGTAGCAGAAATAAGAAAAATATTTGTTTGTGGGGATTTCAACATTGACTTATACGAAGAGTCAAGTTCACATAAAAAATTATAAATCTATATGAATGTTAGAATCTTATTAACTCATTCATAGAACCCACTACAATTGCAGCAACCAGTGCAAATTGTATTTGATAGATAATCTCTAATGTGAAGAAACTCCGTTAGTTCATCAAAAATAAATTAATTAAGCTCTGATCATATCCAGTACTGGCCATTTGCTTTCATTCAAATACCAGAAGGAAAAACCGCCCAATAAGAACATTGAGGTCGCTCCAGTCCATAATAAACTGTTGGAGAGAGTAATATCATTAATAACATGCCCAGTACACCCAGTACTAATAATGTACATGATAATATGGTGCTTAATGTACTTTAATAAACGAACAAATAAAAAGGTATTTAGTCAATCAATCAGTGATTGGGCTACCATAGGTATACGAATCAATAAAAAGCATCTAGTGATCTTTATTACGAGAAATCATACAATAAAAGCGTTGGGCTTGGAAATTATGCTACAACGTTACTGTAACATTCTGTATGTCTCATTAACAAGATTAATTTAATTATCCTAAAATCAGGCTGCGTCGTCTGCTGTCGTTATAATGTATATTGAGAAAGTGTTGTTTGGAAAAATAAAGATATTATTTATTATTATTATTAAGATAAAATATAGTACTAACAGCTGGTAGCCACCTTTACCCCCCCCCCCCCCCCCCCAGGACATTAAGCCGCGCCGTACAACGAGGTAACACTGCCAGCCATTATTGGTTATTATATTTGGACTACTAGACGCCTAGATCCCTTTATAGTAGACATCCCAAGAAGTCGAACCAAACGCTTCGATAGTTCCTTCTTGGTGCGGGTCGCCAAGGTGTGGAATGAACTGCCTGCGTCTGTTTTTCCAGAAAACTTTAGTCCTAGCTCTTTCAAGCGTCGAGTCAATAGGTATCTCGTGGATAGACGTGTCAAACCCTCGTCTTCATCGTCACTTTCCATCAGGTGAGATAGAAGACAAACGTCTAATCCTTTTTCAGTAAAATAAAACATTCCGTTTTTGTCTGTCTTACCTTAACTCTTATAAATTAATTAACTCATTAAAAAGGGAAAACAATGAAATCTAACCGGAGGACTCACTCACTCTGATGAATACATTTCAAATAGTTTCGGAGTCAGGGGTCTACTAGTCATGCGTTCCTAACTTATTATACAGCCAAAAAACTGTTAATTGTATAGCTTGAAGCTGTATGACTGACTTTGTTTGGGTTTTGAATAAATCCTTATTATTATTATTATTGGTTCGACGCCTAGGTGCAATCATCTGCGCGATATATTCATTTAAAGAATTTAGTTGTATCTTAACTAAATTATACAGTTACTTTTGAGTTAGTTGCATATGTTGTGTAAATAAAATTAGTCAATTTTATAATTATTATGGTTGATCTAGTTTTGAGAAGTCGGTAGAATGGATGTAGGTTAGCAATAGCGCGAGAACTTTTTTAGAGAATTTGTTGTCAGCCCCCAAATATGGGAGCTTGCATAATGAATCTCGCGCACCAAATATGTAATTATTATCATAATACCTGTAACGTAGTTATGGGACAAACAATTCAGGATGTCAACATAAAAATTCTTGTTCAAAAGGTAATTACTAAGTGAATTCAGTATTTTAATACAGTGAGGACCGCTAAGTACAATCGGCCAAAAATAACACACTACGGAATGAGATGATTTGCTCGTCACAAAACGACAAGGTTGATTTTCCCTTGTGATGTAATTCTGACAGTCAAAAATGTTCGACCTTACTGCTTTTTTGGTTACATAGAAATTTTGTCAAAACTGGTAGGCCACTTACCCCATGGCTACATTACAGTAGAAGTACAAGTACACTCGGCGTAATAATAATAATATCGCGATTCAAAACATGTAAGTATGTTCTACATTTCATGTAACTGTTTGGTATAGTTGTTATATTTCAAACTATTGTTTTGGTCCGAGTGGTCGTCTGTTAATGCCTATACAATCAATGAGCTTCAGTTAGAATTGTATTATTGTCACAAATATAAGAACAGTATCACCACAAAATATCGCTTTTAATAATAAAATAAGATTTCAATTATTAAGTAAATTATATTAATTTACTCAGATGATAATTTAATAATAACATCAGTTCCGTAGCAGCGCCGCTACAGGCAACGACCGACCGTAGTCCGCGCCGTTGTAGCGCGGCGTAGCGCTCACAGCTACTTGTAGATCAAATGCGTTTATTTATTTATACTCACAGGCAACGCTGGGATATTGAACAATATGAATTAGTACAGCCATGATTCGCTGAGTGGCATATAAATAATCGTATAAACATTAAAATTAATAACAAATAAAGGGTTGGCACAATTATTAAAATAAGTCATTATTTCTGAAGTATATTTATTATCATTATTTAAATAAAATTCTAATATTAAAAGAGTATTGATAAATCTTAATAAGTAAATCGATATAATTAGTAATAAAATATGAAAATGAAATTATCGGGTTCTACATTTCGTGCCAGAAAATTTCATGAAATTACGTCAAAATGTATTTATTATGTACATGCTCAGATACATTGTCAAATAGTTTAATAATAATCTTAAATTAAATAAAACAATTAAAACTTAGAATCCCCAATAACAATAACTGACATTTCACATCAAAAATAAATTATCTAACTTCATAGTATGGTTTTTCAACAAGGAAGCCATTAAGTGCAGCCTTAAATAATTTGTTTATTTGGTTTCTGACAAAATATTTATACGTACACGCATTGTGCGCGTTATGGTATAAGAAATATATACACTCACCTGTTGGTTGATGAAGTATATACGTTAGGTAATATATCGTATGTTCTAAATTGATATATTAGGTAATATAATACATCGCAAAGGTTGCCCAACTAATCGCGTGCGCGTGATCTTAAATAATAAAAAAATATCAATCGACTTTCCCATTTACAATTCATAATAACATTAGCTGAGCAAATTTACCCCAAGAACTGGAAAAATCAAAGTTGGCCTACATTCTGTTCTGCTTAACTGTGTAGGTGCCAGGTCTAGACATACAGCTGAGCTGGCAAATTAATATATCCGATCAGTTATTTTATCGAATTTAATACCAACGAAAGGTTATTATATTGCCAATCCAACCGTATTAGTTTGCCTCATCAAAAAGTTGTCGGGATCTACAGCTGCCTAGATTTAAGATGCAAAATTTTACGAGAGTTAACAGCTCACATCTCAAACATCGCGACCGTGGAGTCAGTCAACTTTGTTTTATAAATGCTTACGTATAGAGAAGAAGACTACCAACCCACAAACCCGACCACCATACTCGTCACATTTCGGCATTAGCGTCCCCAACCCGCCGGCCGGTTAGTGCCGCGGCTGGCACCGAGCCAGCGCCCGACGGATGTACAGCCGGGCGTTGCGTGACGCGCCGTTGGGCTACATGACTTATGGCGTGTCCTTTGCTGGATGTTTATTTGAAGTTTCTTGGATTTAATTAAGGTTTATGATTGGAGTTGGGTTTGCAGATTTGGGTTAAGATATTTCATTGATATGATTGTCGACGTTTTCCAATCCCGTAGTAAAAATTGATTGCAAAATAGCACAAGAGTAACCAATTCTTGCATAATTATGGCAACAATTTTTTTACATAAAATTATCAAATTACCAAACTCATTAAAAAATATTGAATGAGCAATAACAAATTTTATCTAATTTTTTTCATAAATCTGTTTCGATATTAGTGATTATGATAAAACTTATTTATTATAATATTCATTTTCATTTCGCTAAGACCAAGCAATAGTTAAATCCACATAAATAATATAATTTAAATCATTAAAAAAATTATATTGTTTATGTGCATTGATAGGAATGATCCTCTCTTTTATTCCGTCATTTTCAATATTCACCTATGACAATTCAGCGATATTACGAACAAAAACATTATTAAAACATAAATTTTACATCAGGGAACTAAATATTATATTTACAGTGGTATGATTCACTTCATCTTAATAACACAATAAATAACCTTGACATTCAATTTATGTCTCTGTTCTGTCGCCATATTTATTACCATCTACAAATAGATCAAAGCTTGCTACAAACGATCAAATAAAACAAAATTAATAACTCTATAACAATCCTTTAATCCATAACTACGTTCATATAACTGTCATCGTACATTCCATTCCTTTTTCAAACCAACTTTGACGGAAAACGGAAGTAGAGCCGAAAAGAAAAAAAAGTGTATTTTTTTTCACTCAAGATCACGCACATAAATTCGTCAAGCGCGGGTTGGCAGCGTGCCAAAAGACATGAACGCAGCCATAAAGCATTATATCCAACTTGTGAGTCTTATCTTGCGATTTAACACGGCTTTTGAACATTTAAACTAGGATTTGTAAATTTTTTTATTACCACATTTTATCGACGTTGAGGTTGTTTGTATTAGTATCGGCCATGATTGGTGGAGTAGGCAGGTTCTGTAAATATAATAAGCCAATTATAATAAGCGAATTGCAAGGAATAAAATTAAAAGTTTGTGCAAAGTCGTTTGCGAAAGATAAGATCGAACAATTTCAGAAAATTTGTGTTAAATGTGCTTAGAAAACACGTCTAAAAATTCAATTTAAAACTCTGTTCAAGTATCAAACTTACACAGAGTACTTCAATATTGAGTAATTTAAGACATGCTGCAGACCAGCACCTCTAGTGAATTTAGAAGCAGAACGAATTTTCAAATAAATATCGCAAAGTCATTCGAAAACTTAACGGTGCGTTTTGATGAACGTTCATTTTTTGTAAGTGGCCAGTTACTTTGCCCGCCAAAGAGTTAGTGAAAAGAAAGGTGGAATTACATTTAAAATTATTTTTCTACACTTTAATAAGATTTTCTTCGAGTTATTAGTTAAGTTTGTTTTAAAGTCGATTCATGATTTGCATCTTTGATAAGAAAAATGTATGTAAGTGATGGGCGTGGGTTTATTTTTACTGCCAAAGAACTTAGAAATCCTTGTCTTAGCCTAGAAAGGCATGAAACAGGCTTTTCTATATATGTATTGAAATTGGTTTATCGAAGGCATCCAAGCTTAATATCTTAATCTTTTTGTATTTTAAAATACTTTACTACTAGCATTACTATTAGCACATTATTCCATTTTTAAGAGCAACTTTGGCATGTTCATTCTTTTAACTTACAATTTAGCTTTAGCACTACAACACAAAATTTTCGCAGATACAGCAGGCTGGTCCCGCCCAGCCTGCTGTATCTGAAAGAAAATATCCTGTAAATTTTTATTTCTTTTTAAAGTTAATTTCTGGCGCTATCATAAATAAACTAACTAGAAAACTTAATCTGATATTAATTATTGAATTTGACGTACCCAAGATAAAAATAAAATAACTTACTACTGTTCTACAAAACAGTACCTATGATTACGAATTATCGTAATTATCCTAACCCCCGGAGCATAACAAACTTATAGTCAGCGAACTATAAATAAAGCAAAACTCTGTATTTACCGAAGTTCGTAAAAGCCTACAATTAGATACATAAAGAAGCATAAATTAATATTATTCATGCAACGATAATAGCGCGTTATATGAACAGCGAAATTGATTTCGCGCGCATACGCCGCGGGTGATCGCCCACCAATCACAATGCGAACTTCTAACCGATCCTAGAACCAATCGGAAAGTAGCTTTACTTGAGCGAAAAAGTCGATATATCTGGAAAAAATAATGAAAAGAACGTTCGAGAAATTTGCGTTGAGTTGTTTATCTATAGTCTCAAAATATATAAAAAGGAACCCCAATTTTGCAGTAATAAAGTGTGTTTTTTAAAAAAATGAGAAGAAAAGTTAAGTCAATTATAAATCAATTTATCCAGCTGTTTCCTACTGGTACAGATACACTAAATAGTAAAGTGTTTAAATAAAGGTGTTTTATTTAAATGCGTAAAAATTTTACCTAACCCCCTCACTTCGGGTTTTTGGGTTATAATTTCAACAATTTGCTAGATATCTACATATAAAACACCTCAAAAGGAAGCCCATTTAGGTAAACCAAGCATATTTTTTTTATTGAAAAAGGATGAGACGTTTGTCTTCTATCTCACCTGATGGAAAAGTGACGATGAAGACGAAGGCGTTACACGTCTATCCACGAGATACCTATTCACTCGACTCTTGAAAGAACTAGGGCTATATTTGTTGTGTGAGTGAATTGGGAGGTGGACCGAAGTTGAGTGAAGCGCCGCAACTGTAACCAAGCAACTCGCAACAAACAACCCACCGACTTGGAGACTGCTAACGTAATTAATTTTAAAAAACATTTTTAACAACTGCATGGAACGAAACTACGTTAGCTTGTTTACGGAGCGTTTTAATGAAATAAAATAAAAATTAAATGATCATATCCATTAAACCAGCCACCATCAGCAATAAACTATGAAATTTTGGTTTTTTATCGATAAAAATAATACAATTCACTTTTAAAAAACCAGTCAGATTTCTTCAACTAGCGCAGATGGTTCTGAATATTCTGTACCTACTAACTCAGCCTTAAAGCTTCGCGTCCATCTACCGAACAACAGGCAACGTCGTACGTACGCCATTTTTAATGGACTTTTGTTTTGACGTCTTATGAAAAACTATGTATATAAAAAGAATATAATTTCAAGTGATTCCGTTCTATGAGTTAGTGAATACTACTGCGTAAATAACTTTCTTTCTATGATCTTTACTAAAACGGTATATTTTCTTTCGCGTAGAGATAAGATCCATTATAATTGTGCTATGTTTTAATGCACTTTTAAAACGTAGAAGTCTTGTCAATGAATGCTACCTCTTTGCATTTTAATTTCATTGCCTTAACTTTTTTTCAGTTCTGGTTCGAAAGTCGGGGATTTATGGTCAAAACTACATTGTACACCTACAGTTTCATTAAATAGCGAAAGACTTATCAACGGTTTTCTTTTATTTTATGAAATTCCGCTGTGAACTCTTAAAATCTAACGATTTAAGAATCAATCCATTGTAAACGAATTCTCGTGTTTAGTGAGTTACGTATGTGTGCCAGTAACTGTACTCAAAGCTAGCTACTAAATAATTGTAGAGTAATGACTGCGCTTGCCAGACGGGAAAATATGCCCGAACTGTGAGACAAAAAACTGTGAAATTAGGCAGTCTGCAAGCCGATCTAGAACTATTTTAACTATGTAGGTTTTTAATATCTGCAGTAAAGTGCTAATATTTTATAAAAGCGATTTTAAGGACATTATGAGTATCTAATTTATTGTAATTTCGTGGAGGGTTCAGTCAATGATTTAATTTGCAAGTATTACAGTACTAAAGAACTACTTATGTCCGACACCGGATTTGTATTGCAATTTGGCGCGGTAATTCGCCCAGCCTTTGGCTACGTTGCCTTCAATATTTTATCCATAGTTTATTTGTCAATTTATCAATAGTTTAGTTTCGTCCTCATTATTATTATGGTTTTATAACATACTTATATGTATATTCAGGAATTGTAAGTAAATATTTATGTTTTCAGTGTTTTAAGCTGGTACTGAAATAAACATTTTTAAATTAAACACATTTTTAATCCAACGCTTGTTTGAGACATGCAAATTAAGATCTTAGATTTCCTGTACATGGCCTATTTTTGACGTAATCGTAGTCTTATACATCGTCATACAACACGGAGGTGGCCTGTCAGTGATATTATACCTTTTGAAGAGATTGTCAATATTCTTGAATTCAAAAATCCTTTTTCTACACCGAAATATCAAATAGGGGTACAGTGGAATATTTTATTGTTGCAATACCTTGAGCTACTGCGCGAAAACGTTATAGCCTACATTTTTGTGAGTTTTTTAAAAAGTGGTTACTAGTTTCTTACTATGTCAACTTACTCTAAAAATGATACTATTTTTCAAAGTGGGCTTTTTATGGTCAATTATGGGCCCTGTGGGCCTTTTCAATTTAACCGGGCTTTGTAGGTGACGCGCTGGCGTGCTTAGCTGGAATTCAAACTATCGCGTATCGCAGTTCTATCTTTGTTTATATTGAATATTAGTTTTGTAACACAATATTGTGATTATATCCCCCATTGCAGTTCGTGTACTAAGAATGTGGTCAAGCCCAGCAGCAGGCTGGTCTCCCGGCGAATCAGCGGGCAACTCAACACGCCCGGCATTACTGCTCGAGGAGGGTTTCATGCATACGAGTTTACATGCCGATTGTTTTATATGAAACATTTTATCACAAAATCAACAAATGGTTTTAAATATTGTTTATTTATTGTAGAGTGAATATTTTTGTTTATCATAAATCTTTGAAATACTTGTAAGAACAGTAAATTTAAGTCAGGTAAATTATTCAAGTTTTAATTATAATATTCCGTTTATTTATCATTTCGAAACTACAAGTATGAATTCAAATTGTATTTACATTTCTGTTTTTCCTTTCTTTTTTTAATTATTAATAAAAACTCATAAACTGTTTTGTTAAGAAATAAGAAATATATGCACATGTGTCACATGCAAAGTGACACATGTGCATATATTTCTTAACAAAAAATAAATTTGCATTATGCCATCCAAGACATCAACATTTATTCTAGAGCAGCAATTACAGATGCATTACGTGGCCGTCGCAACAACCACACAAGTAATAAATATTAGTCAAAGCTGTTATGGATAATAAATGTATTTTATTTGGAGTACATATTATACCGTTTAATTGAAATTTACAAATTGCTACGTCGGGCGTTGACCTTATAACTTTTGTTCGTTAGTTTTTTGTTTCGAGTTCAATCGGTTTGAACAGATAGGAAAGTACTTAGGGGAATTTGTGTACAAGAAGCTTTAAGAGTGAAGGAATTATGTTTTTCTGCAATTTGAATAAAGGCCTCACATAGGCTTCAACGTCAGGCGTCACCTGGTGGTTAGTGATGATAAATGTAAAGAAATAACTTGCTCTAGAAGTCCGATCCATGCTTGTTGAATCATGCAAAAGACTTTTGGGAAGCTAGTGGACATGAATGGAAATTAATTAGCTTTTGACAAGTGCATATACGTCTCATACATTTATTTGGCTTTAATTACACTTAGACAGACGTACACTTAGACGGCCGAGTAGCGAGGATCGTTTCCTGGCCGGGGCATATATTAGTGTGATGAACAGACATGTTTGTTCTCGGGTCATGATTGTTTCCCCCCTAGTTCGCTGTATGGTCTTCCTTGACACAAGCTCTGCTTACTTTGGGGCCATACAGACTAGTGAAACGCCCAGAACAACTTATTTATGATTTGCCAAACTGCGAACTGGGAGATAACCTACAGAAGTATGCTAATGAATAGAAAAGATCCTATAACTGCCCACACCAGGATTAGAATGCGAGGTTTAAACTGCCACAGCTACTCGAAGATTTCGTTTTCGTTTTATATTTTAATCTTCATTAGTCGTAATCTAAGATTCCCCTTTTTACCATTTAAGGTCTGTTAAACAAATTATTTTGCTCAAATTTTTGTTTTTTAATTATTGTCTTCCATTTCACATAGTGAACAAGACGATGACGAAACATACCTGAACAAGATTCTATTCACAATCAGGGGCAGGAACAAAGCAGCGAAATTATAGAAACTAAGGTAATTCTGACTAAATCGTGTGGCCAGCTACTCATCAGTAAAGCGATATTTCAATACAATACATATATTAATGAAGGCGGAATACGAGCTATGATAATGATTGTAAACAAAGATCTATTTCATTTACATCGTAGCCAATCATCGCAAGAGCAACTGGCCAGGAGCGGCAGGTAATACCTACCTACTTAAGAGCCTACAATTATTTCATATACAAAACTTTTAAATTATTTCATTAACGATCTGCAAAAATACAACAGAATCTTTACTTTTAGTAAAACACAAACACATGCATACATCCAAGGCTAAGAACTCTCGCGGAAGTCGGCTTGGCAGTGTTGCCATATCCAGCAAAGTGCAATGTTACCATTGCCAGATACCCAGTGTTGCCAGTTGCCAACACCGCCGCATCCTGATTTATGCTGATTCGCCGAAGCGTCTACACAACCATGTCAAGGATTTATGGCTAAAAACTTGTCCAGTTTTTGCTGGAACTAAAAAGTTAGAAGTTCGAATTGGGCTTTGTATTATTGTGGAATACGAATTTGAATTGTGACGTTGCTCTATTCTATATTCTAGCTCTGTTGTATCATGTGTGAGAATAAATAAATCGTACCTAATCATTTATTATAAGTCTAGAAAGTAAAATATGTGACATAACCTAGTTTCACGATTTGCTCAAATCTGAAATTGCTTTTTAGAATGATATAAATTTTGAAATCTAAAATTGTTTTTAGCCGTATATTTCTTTGCCAAATCTTGATTTTTTAATAATAAATACAGTTAGAGTAACCAGAGATGGCGTTACGATAAGTTCTCTAGTATAAAGCCGGAGGACAATCGAAAAAATATCGATATACTTGTCTGTTAAAGCTTTTATTGAAGATGAGAAATATCGATAATTTCGTCTGTGAAGTCTGTGATTTACTGGTAAATTCATTGTTATTATCGAATCTAGACTATACTGTGTCAACCATTGTTTTTGATTGCAAGAGAAAATTGGTTCAGTGGTTTATATAATTAGAGATAATGAAATTCAACTCTTCCCAGTTAGTTAGTGTTTAAAAAAAGAGTTTACTATCTACTTTACGAGTTTACTTTAAAACTAAAATTTTATGTTATTGTATTGAAAAAAAATACTAGTTTTTACATTGAAAATAAAGAAGATTTGTTCCTATAGTAGTTTAAAAAAAACCATTGATTCATTTACACTTAACCTTTTTTCATTTAATTTGGTTACATTCACCAAATATAAAGTTGTGTTCGTTGAAAAAAAAGTATAACCTACAATACTACTTACTACGAGTATATCAAAACATTTCATAGAAACCTTTATACTATAAATTTTTTGATTATCCCACAACATTCTTATTAGAAAAATGTAGTGAAGTACCTACCTAACGTAATCGATCAGCCCTAAATGATCGAGATGGCTAATCGATTAGACGGCAGATGATCTGTTCGACACATGAGTCACGAGAATCGAACGCGCGTAATGATGGCGCGACTTCACGGAAGCTTCTTGTAAAGTTTCTTGTGTAGTGTAATATATTTTTTTATTTTATATAAAAAATTAATAATAATACCTTTTAATTGACCATTTTGTTCAATTACTTGTTGCCATCTTGCAGTTTGTGACACAAAGATAACGCTGTAGATATTTTGAGACTTCTAATTATAATATAATAATAATAAATCCCCAGACAAACACACCAACTGTATGGCCCAAAAGTAAGCAGAGCTTGTGTTATGGATGACCATACAGCGAACTGGTGAACGGGTGCCGTTTGAGGGTGTTCGTCGTTTGGATACTTGGGGGGAGGGAGACTTGCCGAGCTAACAGATGCAGAAAAGAATAATTTTTGTATAGACATAAAGAGACTCTGTAAATTTATTTTGAAAAAAAATATACCCGTGAACTTTCTTGCCAGTTCTTCTTCACGAAGGTTTTTTTCGAACTGGTGGTAGAATCATGTTTTATTTGACGTCAATAAGAACAAGTAATTGTCAATGTTGAGAAATAAATATTTGAATTTGAATTTGAATTTGGATTAACTAAAATAAACCTACATATATAAATACAAACAACCATGACCCGAGAACAAACATCTGTGTTCATCACACAAATATATGCCCCGGCCAGGACTCGAACCTGGGACCTTCGGCGTATGAGGCAAGGCATTACACAACTCGGTCGTCTAATTTAAAAAATCTAGGACAATCTCGATGTCAACCTTACACTGCCTAAATGATTTCGAAGACGCCGAAACAAGAGAAAATCTCAAGGTGCTAAGTCAGAGTGGTATGATGGATGCATAAGCCCTTCCCAGCCAAACTTGCTTAATTTTTTGCTGAGAAACTGAAGAAGCGTGCGGTCTGGCGTTACCGCGATGAAAGGCCCTTCCTGCTGCTCAGTTCCGGCCGTTTTTTCTCAATTTCTCGCTTGCCTCATCAAATGTTGACAGTAAAGATCCGAATCAATGGTTTTACCCGATGGCAAAACCTCACAACAAACGATGCCCATCCAATCCCACCGGACGCACACAACCGCGCTAGTGCGGGTTCAGCCGGGTATCGACACACTTTGTGGTGCTGGCCTGCTCTTGTACTACCTTTTTCGCATGGTAGTTTCGTAGGTGACTTTCCACCACCAGTGACCATTATCTTGAAAAATGGTTAAGACTCATTATGTAGGTATAGCAAATGAATCCATGGCTCATTCAGTTTCTTGTTTTTGATATTTGTGTACAAAATATCACGCTTTTTATATAGCTAGACTGTGGTCAATATCCAATATGGTTGAGGAGGGCGATGGCTGGATCCCGCGTTAACTCGTGAACGGGTGCCGTTTGAGGGTGTTCGTCGTTTGGATACTTGGGGGGAGGGAGACTTGCCGAGCTAACAGATGCAGAAAAGAATAATTTTGTATAGACATAAAGATACTCTGTAAATTTATTTTGAAAAAAAAACAAAATATACCCGTGAAGTTTCTTGCCAGTTCTTCTTCACGAAGGTTTTTTTTCGAACTGGTGGTAGAATCATATTTTATTTGACGTCAATAAGACAAGTAATTGTCAATGTTGAGAAATAAATATTTGAATTTGAATTTGAATGCATCAGCTAGTCGTAACTACTAATATGTCGATCTTGCTCCACATTTTCACTAGGGCGAGCGTCAATTTTGACATCAAAATTTTCGGATTCAGACGACCAACTTTGTAAGTACAACCCTCACTGACGATGTATTATGTCCATAAATGTCACCAACTTTTTTGGCGCTTGTGTTGCATTTTCCCTTTTTTGACTCGCTTATTTGATCAAATAGAAAAACAATTGAAAAATGACAAGAAAGTTTGTTTCCTTTTCTAAATGTACCCTTTTTCATAGTACCAAAGTCAGCTAGAAACAATCCATACAACTAAAGATATATAAACAAAATATTTCGTAAAAAACACGAATACACTTTTTCTCCACCTATTATCTCGATCGGTGCGTATTTTGACAAAGCAATGAAATAAAAAACATACTTAGAGGTAGATATATCATACAATATCATGTAAATATCACAAAACGTTTCTTAAAATAGATTCTATATATTTTATTATCGAATAGTACCTTGTACCTACACCATGAATGATTTTATCCATAAACTGCAATACCTACTCTATCGGTATTTATGGAATCCAACATGGCACAAGTAGGAACACTGCCTACCCTAGAGGCTGAGTTCACATCTGTAGACTGTTGCTATTACAATACTGAACCTCCGTTTGACTGAAGGTTCAACTTTATCTACCTTTGTTTTAGGATCTTTTGAACGAATTGGATTAAAAATATTAAATATCTTTCTCTACGACACAATCTTTAGGCGAGTCACGAGACATGCGCAGGTTGTGCTACCAACAGTGAGTGTAACACTGACGACGGTAAGTGCTTGTAATCACGAGGAACTTGGAGCCAGGGTCAGAAAGTCCACATGGCTAGAGGCGGATCAGGTAGGTATTGGTTGACATAGACTTGGTTGAAGATCTTCGTAGTGTGCGTAATGTTACAGGCGTTAATGTTTGATTTAAAAATTTATTTATTTCCAGATTTTCTTGCTTTTTCTGAATTTTTTAAAAATTTTGCGGCTTGTCTTTCGTTGCACCGGATGGAAATTATTATGTATATTAAAATATTCCAAGGCTGGAACTAACTTGGCTACTTTGTACCACAGTCGCGAGTGGTAGATACCCTACCGACATTCTTTTCTAACCACCAAAATAACCCGGTTGATGTGGTTGTGTTCCAGGTCAACGGAATAATCAGTTAAATGTTGAACTACATGAACAAAGTCAGTTCCAGCCGAAGGAAACGGTCGGTCATAAATTATTAATTTTAAAAAATTATCTTATCAAATACTCATTCGTATTTAACCAAATAACTAAATATCTTTGCAAAAAGCAAGTTCAAAATATCAATCCAAGAAATACTTGTAAATGATAAATTAACTTCAACTTAAACTTATAATGATTTACGTCTAATCATAGAACACAAGAAAGTCGGCTCGGAAGTCGAAACATAACAGTACATTAAGTAATATTGAATCATTAACTTAATAACGACTTTAAGTTCGGGGCTTCCATTTTGGATAATCGGCTAGCTGGCTATAATCACGCATTAACAGGTGGACAGGGGATTTCCTGTACGGAACAAGCTCAAGTTAAGTAATACAGATTATATAGAATAATAAGAGAAGGTACCTATATGAAGTGATAGCTTGCGGCAATGGTGGCTCCATCAGCACGTATATTAGGAAAACTATACTATGCAGATAGTTTGACGGCCTTCCATGCCAGAGGTCCCGGGTTCGAATCCTGGTAGGGGCAGATATATTATTATATTTGCTTTCTAGTCATGGATGTGTATTTACCTTTATTTAAATTTATTTCTAATATTTATATATATAAAAAAATATCTATGTGTGTTTATATATTTCTTAAGTTTATTTATCCGTTATCTAGTATCCATAACACAAGTTCTTTAATGATACTTAATTTTGGCTCGATAATGTGGTGTGATTGTTAGAAAAAAAAATTGAGTTGGAGTTGGAAACGTAAAAATCTTGATAGTATGAAAAGTAGTTCATATGATGAGTATCGATTTATCAAATTTAAACAACCATACCAGTTTTATTTGATTTAATTGGTTACCGAATTGTTAGTGAACATACACAATTAGGAAACAAGACCGTAATCAGTATAATAAACTGTTTGTGATACAAATCTTACCAGGAACCGCCCCAGGACTTCATAACCATGACGTCAGCCGCCTTCACCAGGCAAGGCTGTCAGTATTTCTTTATCTAGGATTATGACATCCCCCAGATAGAGATATAAACAAATCCTAAGTGTGATAACATTCCCTCAGTTCCTATGATTCGGATTATTGCGTATAGGTATTTTTAACTTTAAATAACTTTATCGTGAGAAATAAAACTTTTTTTCTTTTACGATTATAATATAAATATCTCAACCTGGTAGGTACTGTTAACCGTTTCATCAATTAAGTAATGGGTGCTTGCTCACTAACTCATTTATCCGCCATTCGTCTTACCTGACTTTCCGCACAAAATTTCAAACGTTTACGGTTAGCTGGCCATTTGTGATGCGGCCAAATTAAAACCGTACCAGAAAGAAACGGTGGCCGTAAATAAATCCAAAACAAGTTGATCCCTGTCCACCTTACCAACAATGGAAAAGAGTTGGAACAAAAAAATAACAAAAAAGTAACCTAAAAGATAGCCCGAGACGCGAGCCAAAAAGAACGTTTAACTTTTTAAATTTCAAGAGCAGACAAAAAGGTGAAGCTGTGTCGAATCGCGGAGTCATCGAGTCGACAATCGAGATGAAGTAGTAAAAACGTGCGTGACAATACACGCGTACTACAATCGAATTGATTCTAGGCTCGTGGCTGGACGCGAAAATCGATTTTTATTTAGTCGGAAAAGTTAGATGATACTGTGCTCTGGTTTTGATTTAAAAAATAGCTTTTACGTGCCTTTGTGGAAAACTTAAAAAACGCAAACTAAACTTTTAGGAGCCGTGTAGGGCAAAGCCAGAGCTTTATATCTTGTTAGTTTTTCAGGAATTCTTATTTTTCCATTTAATTTTAGTCCTGGTTTAATGGCATGATTAATACAAACTATATCTATAACAAGTCCCAGATTCAAATCCTGGTAGGGCTCTGTGTGAACGATTTTATAATGTCGTGTGTAGTTAATAAATACTGACTTAAATTTCTTTTATATAAATATTAATAAGGACAAAGGTGTTATTGGGCTGCTTTATAAAGGTCACAAAAATACTACCAAGCTATCTTGATAAAAAGAGATTATCTTATTTTATAAGTGGCTTCCTGTCACCAGTTCCTGTCATCATTCCTCTTTTTATCAATATATGATTAATAAATATATCACCCTTCTTACACCGGATAGGCCTTCCATCCCTTTATGGTAGGTATCCCAAGAAGTCGAACCAAACGCTTCGATGGTGACTTTTTGGTGCGGGTCGCCAAGGTGTGGAATGAACTGCCTGCGTCTGTTTTTCCAGAAAACTATAGTCCTAGTTCTTTCAAGCGTCGAGTGAATAATAGGTATCTCGTGGATAGACATGTAACACCTTCGTCTTCATCGTCACTTTCCATCAGGTGAGATAGAAAACAAACGTCTCATCCTTTTTCAATAAAAAATGATAGCAAAATTGAAACTGTATCTAAACAGTGCACATTTTGGAGCAAAGCCACCGAGTCGTCGGTAACGGCTATCATTCTGCAATTAGCAGAAACGACCAAGTCCTCGTTTGGGCAACAGCGTGACATGGCCCTGCACCTGTCAAGTGCGTTATTTTTGATTGATGATTTTAAACGATATAAGTATATCGAATAACTTGCCATAATATTAATATAATAACTTGCCATATGCTGTATATGGCATTTTATTCTATCTATAAGTATATAGAATAACTTGCCATATAAAGCATACGTTTTTAACCCCACAATATGTATATCTATACTTTTATTATAAAAAGGAAAGAATTGTCTGTGTATTTGTTTATCTAAAAAGAAATACACATCCACTGGATAAACACTGAAACTGGTTTTGAAAATGTATTAACTATTAGAAAGTACATTTATTCTAAAATAAAGGCTATTTTTTACTACCAGGGGATCACAAGTTGCGGAGGGTCGGTGCGACGACCTTTCCTATTTAGGTACTAATATTACTAATTAGTAATATTGGTTTTTTGTCACATTATCCTAAAGAAACATATTTAAACTAAGCGATCGATGCAACTACACATTCACAATGACAGCCATAAAACACAGAATACCAATCAAACAGAATATCAATCTTTGCAACACAATGCAATAATTTTACAACATGCCTTTAATCAATCAATAAGTGACGCAAAATGAGAATTATAGTACTTACAAAATTATTAATTTACTTACTGAAATATCAAAAGCTTAGGTGTATATTCGAAACTGAGCCCAGGGGCACAATAACCCGTGTCTGTACAAGATATGAACGATCTCAGTCTCGTGTATAAATAAATGTTCACCCTCGTGTTGTTTTAGGCAGGGAAAATATTAACCAAACGAGATCCTGAGCAATGGGGTTCATGTCGAAAAAATAATTGTTCACTGCATCGCGATGAGAAGAATTTAAAATGATCAATTTTATAGAATATCTCCATATTTTGGATGCACTGTTGTATATCTCCACTGTCCATTTCCCACAGAAATCTTTAAAATATTATCTACAAGTATATAAGTTAAAATGTGTTGCTCGAAATATTACCAATACATATTTATTTACAAACAAGATTGTTAACAGATTAACAACGGGAAAAGCAAAACCGAGAAAAAAATTAATAACATTGCGTACACCTTAATTACTTTGTTCATAAAGCGAAGTTGCCAAAAGGCTGGCGGATTTATTAAACTTGTTATTATTAACAGTCACTATTTTAAATAATTAAAAATAGTGTGACCGGCTTCATACAGAGGTAAATTTAATCGAATTAGCTTAAAGTTATTTATTAAATAAAATGACGGCCGAGTGGCGTAGTGGCTACCTCACACACGATACTCCCAGGTTCGAGTCCTAGGCATTAATTTGGGTTTGTTTTCGGGTCATGGTTTTTTATTTTTATTTTGGGTTCACTGTATGGTGATCAGTGAGACAAGCTCTGCCTACTTTGGGACCGTACAGTTGGTGTTTTTTAAAGATTTATTTATTTATTTTATTTATTTTTTTTTTATTTTTTTTTATCCCCATACAAACACACCAACTGTATGGCCCCAAAGTAAGCAGAGCTTGTGTTATGGATGACCATACAGCGAACTGGGGGGGATCCCAGAATAAACATACATATATGAATACAAACAACCATGACCCGAGAACAAACATCTGTGTTCATCGCACAAATGCATGCCCCGGCCAGGACTCGAACCTGGGACCTTCGGCGTATGAGAGCTCACCAACATATGTGAACAATTCCTTGAGAGAGAATGACAAAATAAATTTGGTTAAAGCACTAATTCCTAAAAGACAAAATAGCAAGAACTGTTAAAAATATAAAATATTAAAATATTTTTAATATACTTACTAATAAATTATTCGTAATCGTGATAAAAACCTTACATTGCTGGTTTGATTATGTAGTTGTGTGAGAGGGAATCTCTATCGGTGCATGTGTGTACGTACGCGTGTAACACTGTCAGATGGAAGGTGTTTCGGATTAGTTTAGAAATTGTGATCACGACTCGAAAGACGAGTGTGCGTCCAGCTGGCATAATTAAGTATTTTGTATTAAAGATGGCTATGTATGTAGTTTGCACGTACAGCTAGCATATTACAAACAGTTTTCTAAAAAGTACAAAACTGCAACAGGTAAACATGCACACTTTTTACTAAAACCAGCTATAAACAATGTTAACTTTTCATTGTGCCAAAACGAAGAGTAGGTAAATTACAACAAACCAACAGACTAAGAATGTAATATAAATATTCTAGATTCTAAGTTACATAGGAATAAATGAATTAGTTGTACGAAAACAGCCCGCGAAGCGTTAACTCTCGTTTGCAGACGCGTCGCCGGCGCGATGCCGACGCCGCGCCGTGCCGGGCTGGGCCTAGGTATGCTTCGTGATTAACTAGGGCTGCCACTACCTTATTAATCAGTAAAAGTTTGATAATATTAATAATAAATCCCCAGACAAACATACCAACACTTAATAGTTTTGATTGTATATTATTATTTTTGTGTCTTATTAGAAAGTAAGTTTATGTTATATTAATGTATATTTATAGTAACTACAATGAAGTATATGTGTATATTTATTTTGCATGTATAGATACGCCTAAGGCACCTAAGTACATGGTCTCCAATTTCTCACCCAAATGTTGTTTGGAATAAATTGCTTGTTAGTAATAAGACCACCTTTTGTACCTACTTTTCTTTTGTTCACTGTTTTTCATTTTATGGTGTACAATAAAGAATAAATAAACAAATATTTAGTTATCGAATGTGAGATTACGAGCATTAAGTTATCAGCTTACATAGTTAGTAAATAATTGCAGAATGAACGCGTCGCGAAGTGGCTAGTAGCCCTGCCTCAAACGCCGGAGTTCCCAGTTCATTTGTGTGAACTCAGATATTTAGTCTCGGGTCATAGTTGTTCATTTTTTTTAATTTATATTTGTTTATACTGGGATCCCCCCAGTTTCTATATGGTTATCCATAAGACAAGGGTCGCTCACTTCCCTCTAATATGGTTGAGGAGGGCGATGGCTGGATCCCGCGTTAACTTGTGGACGGGTGCCGTATGAGGGTGTTCGATGTTTGTACTTGTCAAGTCATTGTCAATGTTGAGAAATAAATATTTGAATTTCTAAACCGTGCTTACTTTGGAGCCATACAGTTGGTGTGTTTGTCTGGGGATTTATTTATTTATTTATTCTTGATTCCAAATTTTTGAGAAAAAAAGATTGGTATTAGGTCTTTACCTATGAAATTGCCGTTTTTCACGAAATAAATGAAGCGTAATTTTTTATATATTTTTTATTTCTATTAATCAAAATAATCACCCATGCAATCAATGCATCTTTGCCAACGCATTGGTAGCTTATTGATGCCTTTCTTGAAGAAATCAGCTGGACGGGAGGCAACAAATTCTTCAATGGCATTTTGTACTGCCTCTCGGGTATTGAATTTTTTTCCCGCCAAGAAGTTATCCAAATTCTGGAAAAAGTAGAAGTCTGTAGGCGCAAGGTCTGGTGAGTACGGCGGATGACGGAGAACTTCCAACCCCAACTCTTGTAGCTTGGAGACCGTCTGCTGTGCAGTATAAGGTCGCGCGTTGTCGTGCAGGAGCATTGGAGCCGAACGATTGACCAAAGCTGGTTGGAGACGTGCGAGCTTCTCCATCATTGTGTTCAGTTCTTCACAGTACACATCTGCAGTAATGCTTGTCCCGTTTGACAAGAAGCTGTGATGAATTACACCCGCGTTAGACCACCAAACAGTGACCATCACTTTTCTAGGGGTAAGTTTTCGTATAGGGCATTGTTTGGGTGCTGAACCAGGGTCCAACCAACTTGTTGAGCGCTTACGATTGTCAAACAGGATCCATTTCTCGTCACAAGTAACAATGCGGTTCAGAATTCCTTCACTTGTATGCCTGCTGAGCAGTGCAAGGCACGTCTTCACGCGTACTTCGCGCTGGCGGTCATTGAGTTCGTGGGGTACCCATTTGTCAAGCTTTTTTACCTTGCCAATTTGACGCAAATGGACCAATATTGTTTTGATGCTAACGTCGAAAGCTGCTGCTAATTCAGCCGTGGATTGAGTTTCATCAGCTTCAACAATTGGCTTTAATTCGTCATTGTCGACCAAAGTTTTCGGACGACCACGGGGTTGGTTTTTCAGGTCAAAATTTCCAGAACGGAAGCGGGTAAACCAATAACGGGTGGTGCGTTCGTTTGTAGTGTTCGCTCCGTAAACGTCGTTGATGTTGCGTGCCGCTTGTGCCGCTTTGCTGCCACGACGGTACTCATACTCCATAATTACTCGAATTTTTAACTTATCTATGATGACGAAAAATGTTCGAATGCGTTGAAAACAAAACACTAACTATTAAATAAATGACGATTTTAGAAAAAGAATTCCATGTTTGTCAAATAAAATTAATGTGAAATTGGAATTATCAGTCAAAAAAAAAATATTTTTATTTGAAATGGCCAGTACGGCAAAACGGCAGTTTCATAGGTTTCAAAGACCTATTATTATGGATGTAGGTTATGTCAGACTACGTCTTTTCGGATTTAAAGTCGTACAAAAATGTTTGATAGCTACACCAAGTCAGAATAAATGTCAAAAGTTTCAAACATTGTACTTACAAAAAAATTCAATTTTATGAATCAACGGAACCGTTGGACTGGACGAAAGATACTAAATTTTACTAAACGTTATTGAAATGTAAAAATGTCCATAAGAAGACGGTACTGCGTTAATCAGTTGCTTTTTCATATGTAATCTTAATTTGTATGCAATCTTATCATACGACAAAAAAAATCATCTTATTAGCTTAGCGGTGCCAGCCCTACGTTCCACAGGCGGCTGCTGTTTTTTCATTTACGAATATTTTCCTTGGCGTACGATATTTTTTCAGAGTGTTTTCCCAGCTGTAAGATAAACTACGCTCCATCAAATGTATATTTTTTCCCATTTGGGGCTTTTTCGTCTGTGCTTTTTTAAAATTTTCGCGTTATAACCAACCAGTTTACGATATTCATCTGTTTTCTTTATATTTTTATAACCGATCTTCGTCGATTACAGAATAGGAATAAATTTGCTTTGAATTTCTTTTTGGTTTAATCGATTTGGCGGTAACACGTGCAAGTTTCTTTTGTAGCGCAAACTAAAAAAGATAGGATATTTCTTTACAGATTTTTTTATACGTTTAATTCGATAGGTTTCCTGCGAAATTCCGTGGACACTCTGTAGAAAGCGAAGTGTGTCTGAAAAGAAGAAGAAGCAATAGTTAGCATACATAGATTAGCACATTTGGCATACATAGAGATAAAACAAACGTAGTGGAGTATCTGAAAGATACAAATGTTATAGCTGGTTTACACGCGTTAAGTGGTTAAGTTGGTAAGTTAAGTTTTTTAAATGTCGGAGTGGAGTTTAGTTTTGACTTAAAATTTGTTGAAGAATATATAAAATAGATATGCTTGTAGAATAAACATTTAGACAAAAACATATTCTTGTAAAGATTTTAATTACCGAATAAAATTCTTCTCTGAATTTGTCCAAAAGCACATTTACCACATATCTAAGTACAGAATTGACGAATTCCTTGAAATTCATCACTGCTCATCTTCATTGAACTTACGAACTTAACTACTTAATCCGTTTGGACACACAAGTGACATGCAGTAACTTAAAATTTAGTTAAAATTTAGTTACCAACTTAACTACTTAATACATGTAAACCGCGCATTAGAGATGAGAGAAAAATAAGTTCTTTTGCCTATATTACAAAACCTATATTTAAAAAAAATCTTTTTAATTTGTGATCATAAATTTACGAACGATAAGAAGTCATACATTCTCATTAAGAATAACTAAATAATGCCAGAAGTAGAGAAAATGAACCTTTAACATATTCCATCGATAAATATTACAAGTGAACTCAAGTTCATTACACAAATGTCTATCCAGAGCGGAAGTCGAACCAGCACCTTTGGTGTTCTGAAGTAACTACCATCACGACACCTTCAAATTATGCCTCCATAGCTACTGCAGGTTGGCAGACTCACACATACATTTTCAATAATGTCGAGAGGTCGGTATGAATTAAGAAGAAAAGATATTTAAATATACTTTTGGCATAAAAGAAGCGATACTTTCTGACTCGCCCCATCGTCCGAGACAGACGTACCAGTTTAAACTTATATATAAAATAAAATAAAAATTTATACCAAGACCAATATTTTATAATAAAACGCCATATAATGTGAACGCGTGCGTAAATGCCTCCCTATGTTTTCCTGGTACCGTCCGGACATTTCGCTTAATTATAATAAGTATAAACATTCTTTGGTACAAACTGACAGTTACTGAGATCGAACAACGTCCTGAAGATCGAAGAATCGAAAGTTTACAGCTCTGTACTAACCTAATATAGTAGTTTCCCTATTATTTTATTATACACTATTATACACTATACTATTAATACACTATATTTTTAGTATCCTATTTTCCCCTACATGTCTTAAGTGTTTGCTATTTAGTTAATAAGTCCTAGCGAGTGGGATAAGTTGATGAAGGTCGACAACTTGTTACCAGATGTTCCAGAAAAGCAAAGGAATAATGTATAAATAACATGTGACAAATATACAAAATTTTGAATTTTATAAGTAAATAAATAAATAGTTGTTTATTTTGAACATTTGCAACGAACAAGTTGAATGGACAATGAACAAGAGCCTCGGTAAGATACCGGAAAGACGTCTTACAGAAATAAATCTGCATAGAAAATAAGAGCAATCTCAAATTTGCCGCCCCATAAAAAGCCAGACTACCTACTCAGCCTCCTGATAACTCTCTCTATTAAGAAAAAAAGAGTACTATATAAATATATATATATATATATATATACACATATTACAATATATTACAATATAATATATATGTAATCATATTTTACGCATTAGTAACAAACTGGACATTAACTCTAAAAATGCTCTTTATTGACAATATTTAAGGGCTTAAATCAAATCCTCGATGCTCAACAAAGTCACCTAAAACCCAGAAGCATGGAAAACGCGCAAGGATCGCGTGGTTAGCGCGCGCTGTGCCCAGGCGCAGCTCGTCCGTGACGTCACCGCCGCCATCTTAGTTTTTCACTTGTTTTCGTGTCATTTGTCTCGCAAGTATAGCGGAGCTCACGGGCAATGGATCGAGACGATTTTTTTGAGAAAGTAGTTGACTGTTAGTTGGTAGTTTAAAGCGTTCATCAGAAAAAGAAAGGAGTTTACTACGGCGATGTTTACGTTGCTTGAGGTCGATTTTTTTTTTTTTAAAGAAAAGCTAAGGATCTTTTCTGGTAACTGGTTAATTTAAAAAGCCACAATTTATATTTTAAATTACAATGTATAATTTTAGAGATACATTATAGAACCACAGCGTATAAATGAAGGTAGCTTGTAACTTAAATTATTTAACACATTTAAAGACCTCTCACACGTCACTGACACCTTTAAAGATTTTTCTGTTCCTCGATTCAGCCTCTTGGAAGGTAGTTGGTAACTAGTTAAATTAGTTTCAGTTAGTTGATTTGATTTTTCTGTAATAAACAGGGTTACCTATCAAACATTAAAATGCTATTTTACTCACCAAATATATATAATAGGTAACGCAGTTTCCGAATCTTACAAAACTCAAAACCTGGCAGTACTTTTACAAATGTATTTTATTTTTACTCAAATGAGCCTTATCAAAAATTAATATCAAAAATTATTCCATAAAACGCAATTTTATACCGATCCTCTTATCATTTACATCAATCTGGACAAAAAATCTCGTATAAGTAATTCTACCTTGGAGTATAAATGGCCATAGGCTGTGTGCACACTGTGTGCTGTAATAAGGGCTCGGACACACGGTATCACGACCGCTGCGGGCACGAACAGGTGCTCTATCCATCTTGCGCCGGACACTACTGTCTAAACGGTTTTGATACTTGAAATGTTTTTAATGAAAACATTAATCTTACATTGTCATTAAGGCTTGTGAAAAATATATATAATTAATTGGTTGATAAATATAGTCACGGATTTTTTTTAAAGCCTGACCTCAAGCCAAAATTTCTAGGCATTTTTTAAATGAGCTCGTAGACATTCTAATTGCACCTATAACTTACCTACAGGGTTAAACGTGTGGTAACAATTATAGACCATTAATTATCTCTTCTTCGTTTTCGGTCAAAAACTCTTGGAAATACACAACATCCTATCACATTCACAATATGGTATGCGTTCCAGTTTACGCAAGATGCAATTATTACAAGGTCTTACTGATTTCGTTGTTACAAGACAGAAGTCTGGACTGAAGGGAAAAAGCCAATGCCATATTCCTAGATCTCGCTAAGGCCTTTGACACAGTTTCGATTCCACTACTCTTAAGAAAATTGGACTTTCTTGGTAGCTACCTGTACAAGAAGATAAATTCTATTAATTCCATCTACTCTCAAAACAAATAAAATTATAAAACTAAAACCTGTTTGTGGCTAATGCTCGTTGCATATGAAGATAGAAAATTTACTTATTCCATTTGAATGAATCCGTGGTAAAATTATATAACACTGTATACATATTGGACTCAGCCATACTCACAATATTACGTTACCATACTCGCTGAATACTTTTTTACCATTAAAACTTACACGATCACCGGTTTTTATGTTATATATTTGGTCTTTATTATTTCTTTGACGCTGTGTTTACTTGATTCTTATCTCCACTTGATTACTAATAATAATGTTTTCTTACAACTTTTGCTATAAATGCTGAAACAGTTCTCTGCGTAACTTCTGTTACCCGTGCTGGTGGGGTAGTGACCAGTGATCTGCAGCAACAGGTGCTTTTGTACTTACTTCAGGCACCAGTCTCACACACACTAAATGTAAAAAAGGTATAAATATATATATGTATATATTTATATATATAAAGTTCTTTATATTATATATATATATATATATAAGTTCTTTATTCATTTAAATACTGGCTTTGCTTTTTTGTCTCGATATATAACTGTTGTATATTATGTTGTCAGATTTGATTTTGTTATGTTTGTGTTGAGAAAATAAATGCATTTTGAGTTTGTATTGAATATTACTATGTATCGTTTTTAGTTATGTTGCGGTCGTTGTGTATTCACCATTTGATGCAACCGTAATCGATATAACCTAATAGAGAATAATTACTTAACGAAATAACCTATTTGTTATAATAAGTTATATGTTATTGAACTATTTTCTGAACAATAGTTATGATGCCATTAGAAATTTCAAACGAATGCATCACTTTTTACTGACTCCTTGAAAATGTAAATTATAAAAAAAGAGTGGCTTTTTTTCTAAAATGCTATTTTATAAAAAAAATACTCGATGATTTCACTGCAGACACAAATAAATAGTGCAATAGTTATGAGGAAAACGATCTATCAATAACCTATACGATTTAGGTGTACTTAAAACATAAACTTTTACTTATTTAATCCAGAATATGAGCATCAAGCCATTCATCTAGAAGCCACACTGTCTATAAGTTTTGGAAGAGATATTAAATGATTATTCGTAGAAAGTCTAATTTATATGAAAATAGTTAAACTAGTATACGGCGATAAATTAAAACTTCTTAGCTGACCGTTCTTCTTGAGAACAACTAAACACCATAATACCATATCTTACAAGAACAATCATCAAAATTAAAATGAGAAGCTTTACAAATAAATAAGAAGTAATTTTTTTTTCTTCAGATACCAACCAGTGTTCATACTTATACAGTTTTACAACCGAAGACATAGTAAGCTTAACACCATTAACTGGTACATACATCAGTAATAAAGTATCAAGACATTTCGGGCGCACTACACACTTCAGCTGGGCGGACAATCCTCGTTTTGAGACGTCTCCTGCCACATCCCGCGATATCATACCGCCTCGTATGCTATGGTCACTGGGTCCCTGGTATGCCACTGTATGCTATACTTACTAAGTTATATAACGCGGTGTTAAGTAGTTTGGATAGTAAACAAGTAAGTTTAAAAAGTTTGTGTACTTCAATAACACGTTTGAATTTATAAGTGTAGGTATTATTAGATTGGAATTGAGAAATGACGCATTTGAAATGAATTTTATTATCTGTCACCATTTTTAAAACCACATGAACACCAAATAATTAACGTCTTTCGGGTTATTTGATACCCCAATGAAATAATATGAAAAACCTAAGTCATATGTTTTAATTTTATGTATAATGACTGTTTGTTTAAATAATAAAATCAAAATGAGCAGTAAATAAATCGTAAGTGGACTTTAGTTTACAACTGTGGGATGTTGAAAAGTTTTTTTAATGTAAGAAGTGTGCCCGCGAGCACAGGACCCACCTAGTGGTATGTAGCATCCGCGTCCATGGACATTGTTAGTCGTAGGTATTATATTTTACTTATTAATAATATTCCTGGTACCGATATCGACTTATGATGCGTTGGCGACCGTAGGCAACAGTTTATACTGCCTATGGTCCTTCCCTCTGACTGGAACACAACCAATCAAACGGTGGCGATGGAGGTCAAATAGGAAGGAGTGTTAATTCCCGATACCGAGGCAATATTTCAAGTGGTGGTATTTAACTTATATCTTGTTAGTGGTGGACAATGTTGCTCTATGCTGCTCAAAGATTTATTAATACAGTGCAATCTCGATATAACAAATCGGAAAGTTGAGGTTAGGTAGCACCGCCCCAGACTACCATGTGTGTTGTTCATAAATTAAATAATCTTTGTTTTTTTATACGTTTTATCTTTAAACAATAAAACAAAATGCAGAAGTAGGTATATCTTTGTGAACTTTTTTGTGTCTTTTCTGGTTTGTAGACCAAATAAATTTAAATATTAAAAAAATTTGCTAATACAGTCTTTGAATGTCATGAATGTGATTGATGATTGAATGATTACATTTGTGTAGGTACACGTTAAGCATTACGGTATTTTAAAGATCCTCATTGTATTAAAAACGACTAAATTATATCGCTAACGTGTGTTCGATTTTGAGGTTTCAAAAATATTAAAGTTTTCATTTTAAGACAATAGTTTCCATATATTTTGTCAAAATAATTCATTACGTACTGCCATTATAGGAACATACTTTGGAATAAAATGAGTTAATAAAGACAGGTCTGCGATAAAATGATTATGCACTTAACTGATTAGGAAATAAGTTGAGATGAGTATGCGCTTGACATAATAATATGACATTTGGTATATTTAATTAACCAAAAACACCTGAATTCGAATAATAAACGTCTTTTTGCCAATGTTTTATTACCGCTACTGACGAAATCAAAAAGCAAGCGTAATATAAGTTACAATAAAAATCTCTCTCGGTCATCGAATAAAAATCATCATCCTTTACATCCTTAACCCTTTCTTCGACGCATCCTTTTTTCATCCGAATGCAACCTTTTTCGTTTTTTACTTTTTATTCGGCCATTAGTTTTTTTTCTCATTCGGCTATCTTCGTTTTTTGTGGGGTTCCCAAATTAAAATTACGTTTTTTGTTGCATGATGCTATCAAAACGAGTATCCGAAGATTATTTGTGGGAAAGATTGAACGAAAGTGTTTTTTTAACTGAGTAACATAAAGTTACTACTTTCAATTTCAATTATGGACTTATTTATTTGTTCAATGAATAGATCGTATATTTTTAGTTTGACTTCCGATTTTAAAGTGATTTCTAGATGGGATGATGTTATTGTACTTTTTGAAACTATTATTTAATTTCTCGAAAATCTGTACTGTGCAATTAACAAAACCTAAAAATAAACTGTATCTGTGCAAAAGTTATATCTTCACAAATTTACATTTTTCCCGGAATTTCACAAAATTAATGTATATAGCATTTTTTTTTCACAAGTAACATTCGTCTACAGAAAGTTTTACTTAGAGGTCAACAATGCAACACACTTTTGACTTGTGTTTATAATAAAATTTCTGTTCACAATATATTTAAAGAACCTAAAAGACTTATGAAAATATTTAGAAATAATAATTATAATAAGGACAAAAACACACCACCAATACAATAAATATTAAACAATGTAAACGAATAACAATTACGTCATTACTTCGTAGATAAATCTGAAGTGAAGTTTTTCATAATTGATTTGACATTTAAGCGTAGTAACTATTTTTGTACTATTTTCATAGATGGTAAACAAGCATACAGCGCATCTGATGGCAGTGGCATATCCGCATCCATGGAGTTCAGTCGTAGGTGTTCTATTTACGAATATTGAATTATTATATATTGAGTAATGATGCGTTACCGACCGTAGGTATCATTTCAGGCTCATTGCCTATGTTCCAGTAATTTCCCCGACTGTTCCTCCCCCTCGACGGCCCAGTCAGACGACATCTTCGTTATAGAAACTCTACTTCTACTTGATCAGTTTAGTTAAGTTTCAGGTAGCTTAGAGCCTAGGTTGAGTGTATGTACAGTATATAAAAAAAATAAGTAAAAGTAGAATACAGTTGAACTTACTATTGTCAACAATTTCTATATCTTCGACGCGTAAAAGTTAATAACATTTTGGAAATATCGCCTCACAGCATGGCAGTACTGCATCCAAACAAAAAAAAACAAATGAATGCAAATGCGCCTAAAATTACCGACAATAAAGTATCGATATCCAAAAGTGAAGCAAGGTCTCAAAGGGTCACCAGTATGCTCTCAAACGAAATCCAAAGGACACCCAGGGCGTAGGTTACAACAAAAACAGCGGACAACACAGAAAACGCATTCGCGAGGAGACTGGGAATATCTACAGAGTTACACAATCAAGCGGTTTGACTTTCTTTGACTTCAGCTACCACAGTCAGCTATCTAGTCCTTCTAACTTTGACAACAGATATAACCCGATGGAGTTTTAAAGTGAGCATGGAGCTGTCAAACTCAAAACCCATTCTAATACTTTGACATTAGCATTTTGACACTGCCAAATAGAGAGGAATAACCGTTACGATTATGAACAAACAAGAACTGACTTAAAACAGATACCATTATTGAAGAATAGTAATTTATAAATCATTGCTGAACCATACAATAATAAAATATTTTGATAATTTTTCTTTCATCCTTGTCAAGTTTGAATCGTCTTTTTTATCTCTCTTTTTACTCGTTTACGAATGACATAATATAACCAACTTGCTTTCAGCGGCTTATATCGATGTATCAAACTTAACTCTTTATTGGTAACCTTCTTACTATAAAGAATTTGAAATAATTTTTAAGCATTTTTTTAAAAACATTAGCACTAGTTTTCCTCTGTTTTATGTACCAGGCTCTGGATACAAAGCTACGTATATATTATGTTCATTTAAGTGTCTACCAGCGTGCACTACACATCTACAAGCTTAAACTTTGTTTACGCCAGGACGATTCAGACATTTGTTTTTGTTGAAATGCCTTTAAACTTTTTCTTCCTTACCGATTCATATAGACTTCGTGGCTATAACAATTTAATAAATAACGTTTACTTGCAACGTATCAAAGGCAGCATATTCGAGATTGCAAATAATACACAATCTTTTTTTATGCTAACTTTAGTCCTTGCATTCTGTTGCATCTCAAACTGATAATTAAAAAATATTCTCAATCGACTAATTAAAAAACTTATATAAATCGAACACATGGCAAATAATAATACTCCACCAACAAGGGTTTGGGAGAATCCGATTAATTAAGACTGGCAGCACACAGTTACTCGGCATGTAGAATATCTGGCTTGATCTGGTTGGCTTTTTTTTTTTCAAAATAAAAAACTTGTCCTAGACTCCTGGCAGGGCACTGGATGGCAGTAACTGTTGTAGGGCAAGGAACTGTTAGCTTACTCGTTAAATAATTGGTTTTTTTACGAATCTGTACTGAATAAGAACGAAACGTTGTTATGTTTTTTTCTATACGGGGTGATGCCATGCTTCATTTAAATACCTACTGAAAAGATTTAAAATAGCTTTCAAGCATTTTTTTTTACAAGAACTTATTTATATAAAACCTAGAACATTTACAATTAAAATATCATATTTTTTTTCTATTCTTGCTTTTTAATTACATGTGGCTGTACCTAAATATGATTCACACGATTTTTTTCTAAAATATGATATAAGCATTGACGTAGCTGAAAAATATTAATATTTAACGTTCCAAATACAAAGAAGTCGTAACAAATTAATAAATCATGTCGTTTCATAATCACAATCTCAGGCATTTGACCACCGATCAAATTGAATTCTCCGAAAGTCTCAAAAACGCCAAGGTCCAGACTTTAGACACGTCTGTCTCTGAGGTCGTATCTCATGAGGTGCCTCGTCTAACCCATTGTGGCCACCGCGCCTCGCGATTTGCGCCTTTTTAATCCGGAAAGGTATCTTATCCGAAAATCTCGCCAAAATGCCAGACACAACGCATAAATCCTTATTTAAATTTACTCTACGGCAACACAAAATCAAAATGGCGCACGAACCACAGCGCGTTAACTGAAAACGATCTTAGATCATTCTAATTTTGAAGTCAATTTTGATTTTCAAGACGTAAAGGTTTCAAACAAAGAAAAAGATCGTAAGATTAATGAATTTGAAATCAAATTCGACTGTTCTATCGGATGATAGGGTTGAATATCGTTTGAAAGGGTTAGTTAAGGGTTTTTGTGGCAATAAATAAAGGAATTGGAGTTGGTTTTGTCAACAACGCGTTGCATTCTTGTGCAGTGTGTCGGACACGCACGCACACATGCACGCCGCGAGATGAAGGAGTAGACGTGCATACCTATAGCTTTGAGCTGACTTGAGAACAACGGGAGCGGTGCAGTCGCCTTAGTTTTTATTCGAGATAAATTTTATTCTAAATTTGAAACTAAGTGCCATTCAATTAGTTTTAAGGAATTCATTGCTTTCATATAACCAAAATGGTAAGTCGTTACGACTTATTGAAGGTTTTGTACTCAATTAGCACCACAAGAGTACGGAAAGATCATGAACACCAATTATTCACATTTATATTGGAAAAGTTCTAAGAACATTGTACATGCGTATATAACATAAATTTTTTTCTATTTTTTTTTATTTCCAGTCTAACAATTACTTCTAATTACTTATAATTTTGAAACGATATTTACTTAATCCTCTGTCCAAAAGCTTAGAACCCAGGTTTTCGGGAAGAAAGAGCTTCTAATTGATAAGACTTTTATTTAAGCATTGTACCCATGGGTTCCAAAAGGTTTTATGGTAGACAATAAAAATATAAAATAAATAAACATTCTCAAAACCGATAACATGTAAATTTTGTTTTACAAATATTTCTAAATGCAGATCAACAAACTAGACAAACGTCTCATCCTTTTTCGATAAGAAAAAAAAAACAAATATTTTAAAATATATATTATATTAACCTAAATCTTGTCTTAGGAGACAAATAGTTGCGCTAGTGAATAATAAATAGGGGTAGCTAGCTAGAACTAATGACAGTTCTGCTAGCGGCCTGCAAATTGATCGTGCAGAACTGTACTTGTACAGTTAAGTCAAAAACAGACTCAACTATTTCACACACACGAATTATTCCCTTCAAAAAATAAAAGCTGATTTTAACCTCACATTAAACTAGCCGTTTTCAAATAAAGAAAGAAGCAAAACATATCCAAAAAATTTGATTAATTATCGACTCTGCCGCACCGTTGCCCTCATCTCCCTGACCTTGAGTCTGTGCCCGTTCCGCGAATCCTAACTTAGGCTGCAACATCCCACAGGACTCCACGACTTGCCTTTCTTGGGAAACGTGCGTTTTTATCCTGAGGATATATATGTGACGTTTCAGAGGATGAGGAAATGGACTGATGTTAGGCTTCTGTTTAAATGGAAATTTTGATTGATAACTAGCTGAATTTGAAATTTGAAATAAAATAAGTTTGCTAGCTTTCTTGAGGTTGGTTAGAAATGAGGTTGGTTAGAAACTTAAGGTAACGTACCTTTCTGGCGACCGGTGCATAAACTGATTTAAAAAAAATTCATTGTTGAAATGAGATCCCAACCAAAGTCAAAGTCAGTTCTAAGTTAACGTAAGTAGCTTAAGTTGTCGCAAGTGAGGAGTGTGGATGGCGAACTTTTCATGTTGATACGTAACCAAAACTAATGGGATGAGTGTTAAAAAGCTTTGGTTCAGCCATAACTCATAACTTTGCGATAAGTTTAATACAGGCGCGTATATTATTACTATTAGATGCAGAATAAAGCTTAACAGCTAATTGTTGATATTTTTAATCTTATATATTTCTAAGTTCTCCATCGAGATATTTGAGTTAATATTTAAATACTAATATCGAATTCAATAATTCAAGTTCATATATTTTATTTCATCAAAGGTAGTCTTTTTTTTATTCGTCTTCATTTGAACTTTGCGTACCTAAATACAACTTCAGTTAGGCTACCTTTAACTTTATTTCGTTAATAGGTACTTAACTTTTCTACAAATAAGATACTTGCACAATATTCAATACCTTTTACAAAATGATCTACAGTACGCGGTCTGCGGTATTTATTAACAAAGTTATTGACTCAGGTAGTAAACGTGAAGTATTTGACATTTGGGCTTCACTGTACTTAAATTTAAAAACTATTAAAGCTAAAACTGTAGTGCACAAGGAAGTGAACTGGGACAATGTGACAACAATTATTTATTTTGATTTGCAGGTTTTCCTGTTAAACATGTTTTTTAATAATTATCCGTAAACAGTTATTATTTAAAACGATAACAAAAACTGTTGATTTGTAGAATTGAAGAAGTTTTAGATCCAAATAAATTAATTGGCGACTTTAAGATTAATTAAATCACGAGTTAGATATCTTTAGAAACATAGTTTAAAATTAAGTTGTCTTTATTTTCAATAAATATTTACTTTTCGTTCAGCATATCCCGCTTATTATCTCCAATTATAACTACTAAGTACTACAATGTATCTTACTGTTTACGTGACCTTAAAAACTATATCTCAGAAAAATTCTACTCCTTAATAATTCGAAAAACAAATGCAATCGTAAACAAAATCGTCGATCGAGCCGCCTCATGGACCATGTTCGCAAGCCCTTCGAATCCAACCGGTTTTCTTCTGCATCCCTTTCCCTCCCGCGCTAATCTTCTTCGCATCCTTTTTTACCCTTTGGTCATTTTTTCTTCTCACTCTCTCCCGTATATTGCCTACCACTTTCCCTTTCCTAAGGACGAAGACATCATGATCTGCATCCTTGTCTTTCACTCGGCCTCAGGTATACTTCCGTCTCGCTTTTCAAGGAGTGTTGGCCTTGAAACCGAGATGTGGTCTGGTCAAAGTTATTTTTACATTACTAAGAATGATTATGACTAAATGTGGAGTCTGTGGCGAGTGGGGTTATTGCAGTTACCACTACTACATTCCACTCTTATAAAAAGTCCATGAACTTTTTTGTTATATTTTCCATTTCATTTCCTTACTGAAAGAAGATTGTTTATATGTGCAAGAGCAACTATGACATCGATCAATTCATTATAAAATTCTCGTCCTATTACCGTACGCGGGGCTTAGGTTTTGTGCATCTGATTTATTACTTTTAATTTTCAACATAAGAGTCGATTTCTTAAATTACTTTATTACGAATTTAATTGTACATAAATTATCTATGACAACATCAGATATAGACTAGACATTCAGTTTGTCCGCTTTAGTATCCACTAAAAGTTTAATTACTGTAGTTACAAATAGAGATATATATATAATTCTGAAAAGCTTCAGCCAAATCCAGATTCTAAATTATTCAAAAATGCTCCAAAACTCGAATCAAGTACCCTAATAAGAATGATAAGTCCACCAATTTGCACATACAACCTCGTAATGGCGAGCAACAAAAACTGGCGTACGAGCCTGCATGAATGGCCGCTCAGCAGCCCGGGAAAACGATAAAAACTTTAAAAAATATATCGTTCCATATTCGAGAAATGATTAAAAAGAAAGAAAATAAAACGAGCGAGACATCTCGGCACGTAGCGTCTTTTTAAAAAGAGAACTAGGTGTTCTACCGGAGCCTGAATGAAAAACGCGCCCGCTAACCGTTCGGAACCGTAATCTTGTGATTATTATTTTTATTTTCAAGTCAGTGTTGCCCCTTTTTTATTATTATTTATTTATTTTATTCGTTTTATCGCATGAGTGGTCGTATGTAGGTCAGGAGCGGGGGATTTTTTTGGTTTTTCTTTGGCAAGGTCGCGTGGTTGTTCTTTTTGAGTACATTTTGAGCGGGCTGGAGGAAGACGTAATTATGGCCGAGCGTTGAACTGAAGATGGCGTTTTTATTTGTTTGACGGTAGCGGTTACAGAACATGAGATGAGATGCGATGACACATAAACCACGTGGTGACCCTTTTTGTAGGAAAGTTAGAGTTATTATACTTATTATAGGTTATTATACAAGATAATGGAATTGAACATGGTATTGGATTAAGGTTACGTTTTGCAAAGATGGCTCGAAATAATATTGCATGTACTGAAACACTATACTTATAAGATAGCAGGTACTCTACAGGTCCGGGACCAGCAGATGGTATTATTCTATAATAACGTGTGCTGGTCCCGGACCTGTAGATGGTGGAGGCGCTGGGTACGGAATTTACGGAATGTAATTCTTCCTCAGAACTAGTAAAGTTCTTAGTTCTTGTTACCATGGGCGAAGTTGAAATGATGGTAGCGTCCAAATCCATTGGTAACTGGTATTTCTCTTCAAATACTGTCCGCAAAGCACGGTCCAGCTTGAGGGGTCGCTTCTTCGACTCACCGCCATCTTGATTTGACGGTCCCCTTCGCATTCAATTTTAGCACTAGACGGAAACAATTCCAAGGGCTCATGGATTGTGATTTGTATCACTAATGCTAGAGGTTCTCTGGACAATATGACATCTTCATGGTAAATGGTAATCGTCTCGTAACAGCTATCACGGGCACCGGCCCCATCTATAGATATAAAACAGAATGTATATTTATGAGTCTTTAACCTTTAATAAAAGCAAGTATTCAACAAACCTAGTGTTTTTCCTTGTAAGTTAGGAAGTCCTTCCTAGGATATACACGTTATTATAGAATAATACCATCTGCCGGTCCCGGACCTGTAGAGTACCTACCTGCGCCAGGCGACTAGCATCCACTGATGGACAAAAATGAATCGCAAGGATCTACTAATCTCCTTGTTTCTAAGAACCTACACCTAATTCAACCAACCGGCTGTCACTAATGGACACAGGGCGATTCAGATGAACACAAACATTCAGAACACCCTCATAAAAGATTTTATTATTTTGTGTGTTGTTCGTCTATTTTCTCATTTACAATAAACAATATTCCGGTCGTGTTGGCAGATAATCTAGCAAGCTTCCTAATTCGCGACCGCAGCACTAGAAAGTGTTAACAAGTGGTCTGCAAAGAAGTCGTTTATTTTTGTCTCTTTCGTTTTAGTTGTTTTTTCTTTTTTCTCTTTCACCGCAAGTACAACTGTAAGAAAAAATAGTTTTAGAATACTACCTTTGCGATTGTGAAATTGTATGGTTACATTGAATGATTGCTTTGTGAAAAAACGTTGGTATTACAAGCTGGTTTCTATTATGCAAATACTTGTTGGAAAAACGCGTCCGTTCCGTACCACGCATAGCAAAGGCGGTCTTTTTACGTTGGACATTTTCAGAGTGTGCAAACGAGGGTGCGATTCGAATGATGGAAAGATGGTCTAAATACTTTAAAAGATTTTAAATCAAAGTGAAGCAAGAAAAAAAGTTATTAACTTAAAATGTTCTCACCAGAATAACGAGTTCTTTGTTTTTCAAAACTATAGAGACCATCTTTATCAACAAGATGGCAAAAATGCTGCATTGTTCATAGTAATCGATCTGCGCAATCGATTCGTTTCTACTGCTAATTACTGAGCGATTAATCGATTTTTAATCGAATTAACGCTTGTTAAAGCCCTTGGCTTCGGCTGCTGTTTGGATGGGGTTCACAATTTATAGAATTTGGAATAACTTTGCTTAGCTTATTATATTTTCTCAATAAAAAATCCCCTTATATATTATGAAGTTTTTTATTTAAATTTATTCTAAAACAATATATATTCAATAAGGATTTATAAAGCACTATGAAATATATATAATTTAATGCAGTTTATAGATACATTCGTGTCTACATTAGTGCGGGGTATTGTAGAGCCATACAGCAAATATAATTAATGGGGGCGTTAACAAAAAGAAAAGTTGTAATCCTAACACATTTAAGACATTATTAAGCACTACATTTGTCGGTAGCGATCCAGCGTGGCAGCCCTGCCACCCTTTTGGCGATTTGGTCCTATACATGGCAGAAAATTTTTAGAAAAATAATAAACATTGTCTATAGTTTATTATTTTTTATATTACAGCTATTTAAAGGAGTCTCCACCAGCGTCTATACAAGGTTCATGCGTCTGAACCAATTTTCAAAGCCATTTTCCAGTCTGCAACAGGCACTTCCCCAAATGTATTCTCGAACGCAATGAGCGCATCTTCTGGCGATGGAGACTTTATCTCCTTGAGCTGGTTTTTAATTTTAGTATTGTGTTTAGGAAGTCCGTCGTCTGGATTGTCGTGGTGGAGCAAAAGGCTCGTAACCGTGTTCGGCCGCTTGTTGCTCGCAGCAGCAAAAACTTCTGGCAACCATTTGGTAGAGTACCACTCTGCATTGATGCTACTTTGATTTCTTAAGGGAATTGGTACTAAATATCCCGTTAAGGAGAAAAAAACTGATCAAAATGTTTCCAGCGCTTCTCGATCGTTTCACTTTCGTAGGCATTGGTTCGTTCGTCTGGTGCTTTGATTCTGGATCATTTTGATAAATCCAAGATTCATCACCTGTTATCATATATAAAACACGGCGGGAAGAATGTGTCTTGAATTTATCAATCATATAATAGCACCGTTCCACCCGCGCCTGCATCGGAAAGGTTATGGGGCACCGAGTGCGAAACAATCCACCTTACGCAAAGGTGGTTGTGTAGAATATCATAAACATTCGGTCTGCAGGCTGTGCTGAATCTCTTCGTGTCAGATTTGCCGGTTTTGTTGAATCAAATTCTTCCCTTGTAGCACGTTTTCTTCCCTAACAGCAGTCTAAGGATGTATGGACGTCCACTTCTTCTTTCATTTTTCAAATTGAAGCGATCGTATTTAAACTCGTTATACCAGCAGTACACAGTTGCTTCAGAGGGCGTCTTTTTTCATAAAAACTAGTTGAAGTCGATTAAAAGATTCATCAGGTTTCAAGTTGGACTTGAAGACGTAAAAATCATTGCAAGACAATGTTCCCGACGCCCATTTATTTTTCTATGACACAGAAGAGTTTCATAAGGCTGGTAAAAAAATTTTATTTAATAAAACAAAGAATATTTTAAAATAAATAATAACACTCTGGCGTTCTATACATGAAAACTATTTATCGCAAAACTTTCTGAATGGCCTGGTTTTGCATTTGCCGTAATTAATTCGCCGTATTCTTTCGTTTTTTCTGCTGAGCTTTTAGGATATTGTTAATCGTAGTAATTGATCCACAACAGCCTTCATAGTCCCTCTGCAGGGATATAGCCTCACCTCAGCCTACTAAGGGGGTGGTTAAATAATGAGTATTGATTACAATATTTAAATATTGGCCAAATATGCGTTGTCGACCGTATTCTTCGGTTGGAACTGATCCCATAATTTCACATGTTGTCTTTTTCTTCTATATCGTATATATGAAACAATGTCAACGAGCTTCCTGCGGCGGTTTGTACTATTTCCTTCAGTGCCACTCCAGATAATCTCTCAACAACATCGATCTTTAAGTAAGTGGCGCCATCTAGGTCCTTTGCTTGGAACCAATTAGAATCCTTTCCGACTTTATTCAAAATTGTAAATACGAATATATTTTCGGTACATAGTCAATCTGGGTAACTTTACAGTACTTGAGATATTACATCTGATTTATATTTATTTTATTGAATGAACAATGTCCTTTTGAATTAGTTTATTTTTATAACATGATGAATTTACGGAAGAAACAATAGAATTACCTACAGTTTTACCCAAAAGTCAAATTCAAAGTTAAGTTTGAGTTTTGGGTAACTTTGAATATATTTTTTATAAGGTGTAAAAACCTTTAATATTGGAATATTGTAAGGTTTGGGTATAGTTAAATGATGTCTTTTTATTAAGCAAAACCTAATCTATAAAAATTACATCTCCACTGATGTATAAATGTGGTAGACGCTTTGTCTTCCCATATAAATCAAAGTAGACCAATTTAGTGGAAAAATATCGTTATGAGAACTGAGCAACATTACGCACGTATTTTAAGTTACGCAACATAGTATTTTTAGGATACAGGTAACTTTGAACCATTCAATATTATCCAAATAACTTCGATTATGAACGTACTTGAAACTCTATTAGTTTCCCACAATATTTAACATCAAAAAAGGGATAACGATTCCACAATGATAATATACAAACTACATTTTACAGAAAAATACAAAAACATATCTGTTTACAGTAAGTTTGATATTTTTAATCATAATTTCAAGCACTTGGAGGTGTTCACCTCCAACAACTTCACTACGGAAAGGCGGATATTTTACAAAATTAAACATTGAGAGTTAATTTTTTTATTTCGCATTTGCTACAAAACATTTTGGACATTCGATTTACGCAGTCCCGATACTGAAACATCAAAAAGTTTCCATGTAAAAAAATTAAAAATCTTTTTCACAACTTTGTTCATAGTTAGACCTCAATTCAAAGTTACTCAACATATACGTACCTACTGATTATAAACATTTTTTGTATTCATGTTATGCTGATATTTTTCTTATATTGCGTGCCTAATGGGTCTTATCAATATATTTCAAACAAACCATGATCTCATTGCCATCATGATTAAGCAAACCAAAATGAAACGCTGAATTGGAAGCTCTGATTCGAAAAGTTAGATTTATCTCAGTCAAAAAGTTAAGCAATAAAATATAGTCACAACTTAACTAAACCTGAATAAACGTTTCGGACATTAGCTGTAACCATTTCGCTCGTAGAAATAAATATAAAAACAGCGCGGGACTCAAACTAGCAAACTCTTGCGTCGCACCCGTAACATAGCGCCACCGCCGAGAGTTGAAAATGCAAAAATTAAAAAAAAAACGGTAGGACTGTTGCAGGAGCCCTCACACTCGAGGCCCCGGGCTCGAGTTCTGGTCGCAGTAAACGTTTTTGTGACACACGCGTTATAGTAAATTTATATATATATTATATTATCTATAGTAAAAGAATTATAGTAATGATTATATCACAAACATGCTACAGGATCAGGAGAAGGCCAAATGTGCAAAATGCCCATACTATTTAAATAAATAAAATAGGTAGTTTGTTTCAATGTAATTGGTAAATTTTCTTCCTACTGAACCGGTTTTGACAATTTTAATATATAATAATAATAAATCCCCAGACAATCACACCGACTACATGGCAGCAAGCTAAGCCAAGGCTTGTGTTATGGATTACCGTGTAGTGAACTAGGGGGGAACCTAGAATATAAATACTTATTACAGATAAACCCATGACCACAACATTTTTTTGTGTTCTGCACGGGAATCGAACCCGCGACCTCACGAACCGCATGAGCAAGGTTTGACGCCTTATAGCCCCTGCTCTACGGAGGCAGTCAATTTTATAACCATTAAGATGGCTGCCTTATCCTTTATTCCTATAAAGGCTATATTTTATTCCGAAGTTTCTACAGGATCAGATGAGACACGCCGGGGCTCGAGAAAGTTATAAACTGTGACTTTCATTAAGAATGCTCTATGTTGAAAGAAAGAAAGAAAGAAAAAATTATTTATTAGGTTATTCGAATTCAAAAAATACAAATTAGATGTCCTTAAAGTATTAAATGTCCCAAATATAAATAAATGTCAAAATTAGTAAAATTAGTAAAATTAAAATTGTCAACATAAATAAAGCCTAATTACAAGATTGAATTCATTCAATTTCATTAAATTCAGTCTATAAAATAAGTCTATAAAAATAACAATTCAATTTCTGTAACATACTTAAATGTCGGTATAGAATAAAGTTATACAATGTCAATAACATAATTACGTGATTCTTAAAAATTCATTTACGCAATAGTAATTTTTTTCTAGTAGAAAACTATGCAATCTTTTTTTAAATACATTCAATGGCAATGTTTTCAAGTAGTTTGGTAATTTATTAAAAATACGGATTGCCACACAGAACACATTTTTCGAATACAATCCTAATCTTTGCATTGGAACATATAGTTTCTGTTTATGTCTCCCTGTACCTGTTGTTGTTGTGTAACAAAAGTGACAAAAATTGGCTATTTAATTTAAATAATGCGAAAGGCATATTCAACCTACTTCTATACTAAGTATTTAAAAAGTAATTTAGATCACTACGATTCCAGTAAATTTTTTAAGCATTTTTATGAGACACACGATGAACATCACAACCTGAGTTAGGTTAAGTTGGCTGTCCGGAACGCGTCCTCAGCCAAGGCAAATCGATAGCTCGGAATTCGGTGGTGACCTCTGGTTCCACGAATGTCTGCGAGGTGAATATTCGGCATCGTTCGCGCTTGTACAGCCAACCCGAGTGACCCTGAGCCCGTCGTTGCTATGGGCTGCCAAAAAAAGGTAAAACTTGACTAATCGGTGGATATAGAAGAAAAAATGCGGTAGAATTGAAGATTTGTAGTGAAGGTTCTGGCTAAGGGGCACTATGCACTGCAAGGTCCCTGCCGAGCGGCTAAATCGAACACGTGGAGATGAACGTTTGGGACAGTTGTTGCCCGGCCAGTCACATTCGGGTTTTGATGAGACGCGCCCAATGAGCCACTCTGTATAAAGCCGGATGCAGATAAGAATAACTTTGTATAGACATAAAGAGACTCTGTAAATTTATTTTGAAAAAAATATACCCGTGACGTTTTTTGCCAGTTCTTCTTCACGAAGGTTTTTTCCGAACTGGTGGTAGAGTCATGTTTTATTTGACATCAATAAGAACAAGTAATTGTCAATGTTGAGAAATAAATATTTCATTTCATTTCATCACCGAATCGGCACTTGCCAAATAGTTTTAATTAGTTTGGGCGTCACTGCCATTCAACTAACGTAACGTTCCTCGCTCTCACTTACAGCACCATGACGTCATAGGCCTTCTTACCACCCAATAACTTAAGTAATAAAAAAATGGAGAACCTCAGTTATATGTACTGCAATAGAAATACAGCTACGCTATATTTGTTCACCAACGGAATTCATGCCGACCAAAAGCGTGCCGAATGTCTCACGTTCTTTCTACGAGTTACAGAAATACGTTGCGATACGTCAAAGAAATAAATTGGAAATAATAATATCCATAGAATTCGATTCTTATTGAATAGGTGACTCTAAAATTAATTATTGGTCAATTCGGGTGCGTCTCATTTCATATAAACTCATTTGGTATATTTCCATTTGAATAACGTTAAAAAGATGTAATCGCCAGCGTTAGATCGACCAACTCATGATATTATTTATTTTCATATAACATTTGTATCCTCTAAAACTTTCTTCGTATAATTTTGTTGGATATAACGTTTATTTAATCGAAAATCATTTGGAATATCGTATGAAATATATAATTTAATATAATTTTATTAATCCTGTCAATTAAGCTTAAAAAGTATATATGAAATTATGAGGCGCACCCGTTCAATTGGGTTAGGTTAGGTTTGTATGTAGTTGACGGGAGATGTCGTGCGGCGTTCCTCAGGGGTCGGTACTAGGCCCACTCCTCAGGAACATCGGCTATGACTGGGTGCTGCGAGGAGCCACAGTACCGGGTGTCGGTGTAGTCTGCTACGCGGACGACACCTTGGTTTATACAAAATTTTTCTTATTTACATCTGTTAGCTCGGCAAGTCTCCCTCCCCCGAGGTCCCATGAGCCTTCGGTGGTGGGTTCGGGGGAACCCGTATTTGTATGTAGTTAATACATGCGCGAGCTGATCGAGCGAAGCTAGCGTAGTGTGGCAGCACCTGACGAAGCGCCAGGACCAAATTAAGTACCGTTTCCAGCTTTTCACGAAAAGCGACTTTGGTTCAATTTGGTTCAAACAAACATCACGTCACGAGGTGTTTAATAAAAATAAGTTATTTTAAAATTATACCAATCGTTCATTATATAAACTGATCGTTATATAAAATAAAATTTTATTTTCAGTTGTTATATTTTGTTAACTTTAGAGATTTTGTAAATATATCATATATTTCACACCCGCTTAATTCAACATCAAACGATCGCTATATTTCTATTTTCATATGTATGCTTATATATATATATATATATATACATATATATATAATAGGTCTTTACCTATGAAACTGCCGTTTTGCCGTACTGGCCATTTCAAATGAAAAATTTTTTTTTTGACTGATAATTCTAATTTCAAATTAATTTTATTTGACAAACATGGAATTCTTTTTCTAAAATCGTCATTTGTTTAATAGTTAGTGTTTTGTTTTCAACGCATTCGAACCTTTTTCGTCATCATAGATAAGTTAAAAATTCAAGTAATTATGGAGTATGAGTACCGTCGTGGCAGCAAAGCGGCACAAGCGGCACGCAACATCAACGACGTTTACGGAGCGAACACTACAAACGAACGCACCACCCGTTATTGGTTTACCCGCTTCCGTTCTGGAAGTTTTGAAAAATGAACCCCGTGGTCGTCCGAAAACTTTGGTCGACAATGACGAATTAAAGGCAATTGTGGAAGCTGATGAAACTCAATCCACGGCTGAATTGGCAGCAGCTTTCGACGTTAGCATCAAAATAATATTGGTCCATTTGCGTCAAATTGGCAAGGTAAAAAAGCTTGACAAATGGGTACCCCACGAACTCAATGAACGCCAGCGCGAAGTACGCGTGGAGACGTGCCTTGCACTGCTCAGCAGGCATACAAATGAAGGAATTCTGAACCGCATTGTTACTTGTGACGAGAAATGGATCCTGTTTGACAATCGTAAGCGCTCAGCAAGTTGGTTGGACCCTGGTTCAGCACCCAAACAATGCCCTAAACGAAAACTTACCCCTAGAAAAGTGATGGTCACTGTTTGGTGGTCTAACGCGGGTGTAATTCATCACAGCTTCTTGCCGAACGGGACAAGCATTACTGCAGATGTGTACTGTGAAGAACTGAACACAATGATGGAGAAGCTCGCATGTCTCCAACCAGCTTTGGTCAAGCGTTAGGCTCCACTGCTCCTGCACGACAACGCGCGATCTCATACTGCACAGCAGACGGTGTCCAAGCTACAAGAGTTGGGGTTGGAAATTCTCCGTCATCCGCCGTACTCACCAGACCTTGCGCCTACAGACTTCTACTTTTTCCAGAATTTGGATAACTTCTTGGCGGGAAAAAAATTCAATACCCGAGAGGCAGTACAAAATGCCTTTGAAGAATTTGTTGCCTCCCGTCCAGCTGATTTCTTCAAGAAAGGCATCAATAAGCTACCAATGCGTTGGCAAAGATGCATTGACTGCATGGGTGATTATTTTGATTAATAGAAATAAAAAATATATAAAAAATTACGCTTCATTTATTTCGTGAAAAACGGCAATTTCATAGGTAAAGACCTATATACCTATATATATATATATATATATATATATATATATATATATATATATATTAATAAGTTTAGATAACAGTAGCTGGTATCTTTTTCTTTAATTCTTATAGTTTTGTGCGTATGCTCAAAGCCATTTATAAAACACAGGTTTTAAATGCCTAATTTAGTAACTAACCCCATTGAAATCTTAATAAAAAGACCTGAAAGGAAAGAAATGTTCAGCTTATTTGTAATATCCTGATATTCCTGTAATTTCACAGCTTATTCTTCTCCGTATCCAAAACTGGCCGGTATAGAACTGTCTATGTTATTTGGTCTAGTTTATTCGCACTTGCTATGTTTGCATTTCCCTTCAATAATGGTACGTACCAACCAATCATTCTCAATTAGAGTGAATACGTAAAACATATATCAAAATATCAGGTAACAAGGTCAAAGAGACGGGCTTTCCCGCAAACAATAGATTTTTAATGATAATTGAAGTGTAGGTAAATCCATAAACCAAACGTTAGAATGTTTTTTTTTTATTGAAAAAGGATTAGACGTTTGTCTTCTATCTCACCTGATGGAAAGTGACGATGAAGACGAAGGTGTTACACGTCTATCCACGAGATACCTATTCACTCGATGCTTGAAAGAACTAGGACTATAGTTTTCTGGAAAAACAGACGCAGGCAGTTCATTCCACACCTTGACGACCCGCACCAAAAAGGAACTATCGAAGCGTTTGGTTCGACTTCTTGGGATATCTACCATAAAGGGATGGAAGGCCTGTCTGCGTCTAGTAGTAAATGAAATAAATTTCCCAAATTAAAATCCGAAACCCGAAACATATTTCAAAGTTGTAAAGTAGCAACATACATGGATAAAAGTTTTGCGATGCATTAACAAAATTTATTAGCCTACAATACGGCGGTGCAAGAAACTGAGGCATGCGCTCGTCGCTTGGAAACCAGGGCCTGCTTGATCTATATCTGTGCATTCTTACTTTTCTACTGCCTTTTGTCTAAGTCATATTCCAAAACGAAGTTGGAGGTTGTGAAATGTTTCACGTTTTATATTTTTTTACCAAAGTAGACACCTACAATAGTTAGACTTAAAACACCCGTTACAGTAGAATGTAATTACAACTTTGTAATATTAAACTAGGAATGAAATCAACTTGAAAAGAAATAGTCACGAAGATTCTGTTACAAAATATTAATCTTCACCTATCCTATTTTGTTTTGTAAGTTACTGACTTAAGCTTTTTCGGAGAGACTGTCCATTTGTTGGACAAAATCTATCGACGCTTTAGGTTAATCTTAGCTGTTTAATCTGCCGCAGGGTGTAATACACTAGTTGATAGTGAAAACGCACTTGAAACAAGATAAATGGTTCAAAGAGTACAAAACGCTTGTTGTCGCTACACCTAAAACTACACCTAGCAGGCCTTTTGTTGATTTAGTCAAATTTAAACATCCTGAATACCTGTATGAAAAGCTCAAATGTCCCAGCTCTCATCATAGACATGGGCCGGGCATTCCAAGGGCTTTACGAGCACCGCTTGCACTACATGCTTATAAAACAGTGGCTTTTACCGGTAGTTTTAGGTACCAAGAAACCAAGGGTTGGAATAATATACCGCCTCCAATTAGAAAAGTTTCCTCTAAATGTATTTAAAAAAAAAAATTCAAGGTCTTTTATTTAATTTGCAAATTATGGGCTAAAACACGGTTGCTTGGGTACTCTTACACATTTGTTGAATTAATATAATTTTCTTGTTTTATTACATTTTTTATTCATACATTATTATATTTATTATTATTATTATTTTGTTTTTTAGTCAATTTGTGTGTATGTTTTTATTGTTGAATGTTTATTAAGTAGTATTTAATTGTATTACGTCAAGAATGCGTCAGTATTGTTGCACGTGTCTCTGCGCAGACGCCACTGGCGGTAACGGTAAATTAGTGGTTGGCCTTATGGCAAATGTTTCACTGAGGTATCGCCATTTTGTATCGGCATACATGGTATTAGACAGATTAGTAGTTTTTTTTGTAGCATATTGTTATTTGTCATTTTCTACGTACTGTTTATTTGTAAGTTTATTATTTTTGTTTCTTTTTATTTATTTTTTTAATTTTTTTTGTAATGTGTGCCTGGTGTAAATAAAATGATTATCTATCTATCTATCTATCACTGTATTAAACATTTTGGCTATAAACAAAAATACGTGGTTAAATGACAATTAATATTGTTTATTTAGATTTTTATATGCATTTGCTAAGGATTGACTTCAAGCCACCTTAGTTACCGTTTAAATGGCATATTTTAAAGCATCCCATATGGCTATAAGTTGTGTTGTGACACAAAATTTTTACAAGAAAGAGACGTCTATATCCGTTGTCACAATATACATGATTTAGTCATAAAATCGTCTAAAACGGCGGTAGAATATTAAAAACTTGATACATACGGCGGAAGGAAGAGGTCCAGCCTAAAAGAAAAGACGTGGAGTCACGTTGTTCGCAGGGTGAATAATATAAACTTGACGTGTACACACTTTGTGTCACGTTATATTTTACAGAATTAGGCTTAGGTGTACACTTCAACGTGTTAAGCTAAGATTTAAGATGATGTAACTTTTTGTGAATCTACAAATCTTAACGCTTGTATTAATGGTGCCAATATTCATTCTTATTACTATTTCTAATTATAAGTAATTTTTTTCAATATTTTACGGGAAGCATTATTATACATCTCCACCGCAGAGGTTCTGAAGGCCACGATTGTGCTAGCCCTTGTCACACCTTGAGTTAGCCCTTAGTAGATAAAAATTAACAGCCTACATTGCCATACTTCAAATATACAATAATAATCATAATAATAATAATAAATACCCCGAATATTGTATTGTATTGTTATACCACAAATGAATGGGCAAAGTAAGCCGAGCTTGTGTTATGATTGACCATACAGCGAACTTGGGGGGAACCCAGAATAAACACATATATAAATATCAACAACCATGACCCGAGAACAAACATTTATGTTCATCACACAAACGAAAGCCACGGCCAGGACTCGAATCTGGGAGCTCCGGCGTCGCCGGCGACTCTCGCCTTCGATGATACTGAACAATCTGGAACCCCGACAGCTTAGCCCGGCAATGTTCACCGAGTACAGAAAGTAGAAACACCCTCCGTATCGAAACTGCGAATTGAATAGTTGTGTTTAATTTGGAAACCCTCCAACTGAAGCTCTTCAACCGATAGCTTCAATAATTAAAAATAATTAAAGACCTAAAACCGTGGAAAGCCCTAGGCCCAGATGAGCTACTAAACATGGCTCTGAAAGCTCTAACACTCGTACTCATACAACTGTTAGTTAGTAAATTTATGTTTAATAAATCCGTGGAAGGTAGCATTTGCCACTGACATTAGGAAACCCGGCAAACCGGCTAATTTGCCCACGGAACGGCTTATTACTCCAGCTTTATGGACTAGGCGTGCCAGACTGCCGCATATAATGCGAGACTTGAGCATTCCGTCCCGGGAATTCAAATTCAATTAACATTGACAATTACTTGTTCTTGTTGACGTCAAATAAAACATGACTCTACCACCAGTTCGGAAAAACTTTCGTGGAGAAGAACTGGCAAGAAACTTTACCGGTATATTTTTTTATTCAAAATAAACTTACAAAGTTTCTTTATGTCTAGGTACACAAAATTATTCTTATTTGCATCTGTTAGCTCGGCAAGACTCCCTCCCCCCAAGTATCCAAACGACGAACACCCTCAAACGGCACCCGTTTACGAGTTAACGCGGGATCCAGCCATCGCCCTCCTCAACCATATTAGAGGGAAGTGAGCAACCCGGAGGATTAGCTGGTGTACTCCAAGGCACATTAAACCAAAAACAGACCAAGTAGAACTAGTTCTGTTCGCAAACGACACCGCGTTGTACACCTCTGAACCTTAGGTAGGTTGAGATGAATGACAGGATGACTGAGATGAATACTTACGCAACATAAAATACATACATATACAAACATTACCTTAACTATAAACCTTTGATAAAAAAGGTGTATTTTCAAATTGATTTTAAATAACTAAGTTTTTTCTTCAAGAGCGATACTACACGCACTGAAAAAGATTGACTATAGCGATGCGTTGTGTCCCTTGGTGTGGGGAGCACTAGGTTTGTGGAGGACCTCAATATCCTTTCATGATCATCATATCTAAACAAAAATTTGTCATGTAAATAGTCCGGTGCAGCAGAAGCAGTAGAGAATGTGAGTCAGTCGCTTCGCAGAATGTCACTGCGAAGGCGGATGGGAAGCCACTTGAGCTCAGCGCGAAATTCGGATATAATATGATCATATTTTCGTAAATCTTTGTATACAAAACAGATACAAAAATTATGGAGGCGCTCAAGTCCAACTGTATTCCAAGTCCAAGTTCCAATTGTAAATCGTCTGCGTGCTTGTGAATGGGAGAGGTTATATTTTAGGATATCAAAATTATAAAATTGTATTAAGTAATGGCGATATCACCCTATGGTAGGTACGCCAGTATCAACAGTTAGCCAAGGCGAACATGGGCCTTCAGTGCAAGAATGAGAGGTAAGTATATCATGTTCTCTAGATAAGTTACGCCAGTTTTTCTATATATAATAATTTTGTGATACCATGACATTACTGAGTTTGCTAACTCCAAGAAAACATATAGCTTAATTTAACTTAACTTTCTTTTCTTGCAACACACACGCAAATGTCTTCATATTTTTCAGAATTGTATATAAATACAAATAATACAACGGTAATATTCAAAGTTTATGGGGTTAGAACACTCAAATTCCTTGTACAGTTTGTTTTCAGTGATTTTAGAAAAAATACGAATTAAAAATTATAGGTCAGTGCCATATTTGTTTATTATTTTTTCCTGTGCAGTCATAATTTTTTCCACGTCTCTACACTGGCCTGTCGTCACGTTCTGGGACAGCCTGTGGATCCGCAGTGCCAATTGAGTTTTAACTGAATCACACATGTTCAACAGTATAGAAAGACAACATTTTACTTCCGGCCTGCCTAAAACGACAGCTTATTACCCTAACTTCAAGTCTAGTTACGGCCCTGCTGTGACTTAAAATATTATAAAGAGTTAATGAAAACTTGTTTTCATTTATATTTTGTATGTGATACACCCATTTTTACAATAATATCCATTAAATAGCTGCATAAACCTGCAAAAAGAGAATGCTTAAAAAAATTTTGAAAAAAATACTGAATAGGGATGATATAACTCTTAATTATTATCAGGTCATCATTATTGTAGCGCTAAAAAGAGAGAAGGAGAAAGTTTTATCACAATGACTAATTCGAATTTCGCGGGTAAAGTAACATATTGAAGTTAGCTTTAATTAGGTAGACAAAAAATCCACACAATTGTACATTATTATTAATTCATAATTTTTAGGTACTGTTTTTAATATTTACTAGAGTATTATAAGAACATAAATGTTACGGCTTTGATAAAAAAAGAGAGAGCAGTTATAATTTTTATAAATTTTCAACCATCTGTCACTTTGACAACTAATAGCAACACGAAGTTAACTACAACAAATTCGTTCGTGAACAGTGTTTCGCAACATTATTTTATTTTAAAAACTGTGTGATAAATAATCATGCTGTCTAGCCTGAGATCCGGAGTCCAAGGGCTGGTAGGTTGTTCTGTGGTGTAGTTTTGATTTACATCTTACAAAAAGCCCTAATAACAAAGGTTATGTAATAAAATTGACATTAGACAGATCTTGGTGCCGTCGTGATTATAGTGTTTTGCTTCGATTTCAGTGGCGTGTATCATCCAGAGCCCTTCAGACAACCACGTCTCTTCAACATGATAGTTTATTCGTACACAGAGATACTCCCGAGGATAACCCAAGTATCCCTTTTGAATTTACACCAGAGAACCAAAAGGTAATCTGTCATTCGTTTGTTTTTGTTAACGTCAAATTGTAATACTAATAAAATTTCTTTTTAAATAACTTAATTCTTCGTTCGCCTGGAGTTTTATAGCTGTATTAATATTTATAAACTTTTCATATTAAGTAAATGGTATTCAAGAAAATTAATAACCTTGTTTTGTAACTAAGGGCCCCAATCTTTATTCAACTCTATAAAAGCAAGAATAACTGAGATTGAAACAATTAATTTCAGCGATGTGATGCACTATTAGCAATTTACCCAGAGGGTCATAAGCGAGCGGCCATGATCCCACTTCTTGACTTGGCTCAGAGACAGAACGGAGGATGGCTGCCAATCTCTGCCATGCACAAAGTTGCAGACATCTTAAACCTCCCAAAAATGAGAGTTTATGAAGTGGCAACATTCTATACTATGTTTATTAGGTATGACTTAATTTTGGCCATTAATCTAAGTGAGATTGATTAATTTAACAGTGCTCTAAAAGCTAGTTGGAATGAAAAATGGAATGAAAATCAGCGCCTCAGTTTTATGCTGGAGGCAATATACTGAACTGAAACCTATTTGGTGTGTTTCAAATTTTGATTTTTTTATAATTACATTTTAAAAAAAATCATTGTGGCATTATGGTAATAAATAATTTTCATTTCATTTCATAAGTTGCCATAAATTAAAAGTTCTTTATATTTAAACAAAAATAATACTTACCATAATTAGATTAATTTTATAATCAGCATAAAATATAACTCTTGTAATCTGTAACAAGACATTAAGCTGAGTTGGCACCTTTTGCATGTTTACTTTAAATAAAAATAATTTAAGTATTTGTTAATAATGTTTAACTTAGTATGTAAGAATTTTAATGTTATCATAAAGAGCAATAAATAATTTGTCATTCACTCATTGTGAACATTTTAAATACTTACACAGTGCAAGGCTTGTGTTATAGACAACCATGATGAACTAACATCTCATAGGTAAATTTATAAATTTGTAGTGGGTACTCAGGGCTGATACAAATAATAAATTGTTAAATACTGTACACTATGTTTATGAAACCTATCTAAGGGTGTCACCACACCAATCAATCGATGGTGTCGATCTACGATCGACGTCAATTGTTCCATACTACCATCGATCGCAGTCGATCGATTGGTGTGGTAAAACCCTAAGAGAATACTTGTTATGGTGCAGTTATTACTGGTTCCCTATATTTCAAGACAAATTAATTTATCCATAGTAAAAGTTTTAATTGAAATAAATTATTTTGCTTGAATATTTTATGGTTATGTACGTATGTAGGTTTCCCCCATAGTTTATCTAGGTTCTACATAGTACAAATTTGTTTACCCTAATTATGGTTGCCAGGTCGCCGAACAGAGTTTGGCAGGACATTTGGGTAGAAAGGCCGGACACCCTACATTATTGAAGAGGCGCTCGCTCGTTTGCGAAATGTAAAAAGCCTAACAATAGCCAGACACTGTTTATTTTAGCCAGACACGCAATCAAAAAGCCCACCTGTGTCCGGCTTTATCCGGACGCCTGGTAACGCTAACCCTAATGAATCTGTCAAAGGACTTTTTTACTCAACTTGATCAATTACTAAAATGATTTCAGACGTCCCATCAGCAAATACCATGTACAAGTGTGCACAACCACCCCCTGTTGGCTGCGAGGCTCTGATCAAGTCTTGAACGCCCTCAAAGAAGCCACCAACTGTGAAGTTGGTGGGAACAGTCCATGTGGAAAGTTCTCCATTTCTGAGGTCAGCTTGTTAAATTATTTATCATATGTAATGCACCGAAACAGAATACAATCAAATAAATTGAAATATGTGTGTACAATAGGCTTAGTACTTAATAAATAATAAACATTGATTATCAACGCCTAATAGAAACTAGTGTATAAAATAAACTAAATCACGGGTCTGAGTTAAATTCTAGAAGAAAACTAAGATGTTTTTTATGTATATATGTAAAAATCAGTCGATTTATCTGTTAAAATATTTGTTTAATCATGAGTTCAATGTTCACAGCGTGTGAGACATTATTGTATGCTGTATTGCAGGTGGAATGTCTAGGAGCTTGTGTCAACGCGCCGATGGTTCAGATCAATGATGATTATTATGTGAGTCTGTTATAGAAGTATTTTTTTTACTTTGGAAAATTTATTTTTGTATATTTCTCTCATATAGATTTTAGGTTTTTGTTTCATTGGATAAAAAACAAAACATAAGAATAGATTCAGACTGAGACATACGAGCAGTAAAGCATCATAATATTTAGTACATAACAAATAAAATGAATTGCAGTATGCAAGTATTATTTGCAGGTATTCTTGTAGCTTTGAAAAAAATACCATCTTAAATTGTAAAAAAGATATAAAGTATAAATGCAACTGGTAAACTAACATGGTTCAATGAACTTGTTTTTTAATTTCAGGAAGACTTGAGCGTAGAAGACACAAAGGAGATAATCGAAAAATTAAAGAAGGGAGAACAACCGAAGCCTGGGCCCAGGTACAACTCCTGCGTACTGCCTTACTAAACACTTTAGATTATTTATAGTTGTATGCATTTATCTGTTGATCACAGATATTGGTTGGCAATTTGTGGATGTATATATGTATTATTTATATAGTAGGACCCTATTTTCTGAACTTACATTATAACTAGAAATGAAATTACGCTCATAATAAATTTTTTTTATTGTTGTGTGACACAGTTACAATGAGAAATTCTTGATATCGACCTATTTCGTAATTCTTTAACATGTTACAAAAAACTGATTTATAAACTATTTGATAGAAATACTCAAAAATATTGTCGCTATTTGAAATTGACATAATGTGATTTAATTAATAAGCGAATAGCATTAAGTACAGAAAAATTCAAAATATTGAGCATAAGTGAGCGTTACATTGGAGGCACGTTACGGCACTCGTTGTCTTGCAGAACTAATAGGTCTTTACCTATGAAACTGCCGTTTTGCCGTACTGGCCATTTCAAATAAAAATATTTTTTTTTTACTGATAATTCTAATTTCAAATTAATTTTATTTGACAAACATGGAATTCTTTTTCTAAAATCGTCATTTGTTTAATAATTAGTGTTTTGTTTTCAACGCATTCGAACATTTTTCGTCATCATGGATAAGTTAAAAATTCGAGTAATTATGGAGTATGAGTACCGTCGTGGCAGCAAAGCGGCACAAGCGGCACGCAACATCAACGACGTTTACGGAGCGAACACTACAAACGAACGCACCACCCGTTATTGGTTTACCCGCTTCCGTTCTGGAAATTTTGACCTGAAAAATGAACCCCGTGGTCGTCCGAAAACTTTGGTCGACAATGACGAATTAAAGGCAATTGTGGAAGCTGATGAAACTCAATCCACGGCTGAATTAGCAGCAGCTTTCGACGTTAGCATCAAAACAATATTGGTCCATTTGCGTCAAATTGGCAAGGTAAAAAAGCTTGACAAATGGGTACCCCACGAACTCAATGACCGCCAGCGCGAAGTACGCGTGGAGACGTGCCTTGCACTGCTCAGCAGGCATACAAATTAAGGAATTCTGCACCGCATTGTTACTTGTGACGAGAAATGGATCCTGTTTGACAATCGTAAGCGCTCAGCAAGTTGGTTGGACCCTGGTTCAGCACCCAAACAATGCCCTAAACGAAAACTTACCCTAGAAAAGTGATGGTCACTGTTTGGTGGTCTAACGCGGGTGTAATTCATCACAGCTTCTTGCCAAACGGGACAAGCATTACTGCAGATGTGTACTGTGAAGAACTGAACACAATGATGGAGAAGCTCGCACGTCTCCAACCAGCTTTGGTCAATCGTTCGGCTCCACTGCTCCTGCACGACAACGCGCGACCTCATACTGCACAGCAGACGGTCTCCAAGCTACAAGAGTTGGGGTTGGAAGTTCTCCGTCATCCGCCGTACTCACCAGACCTTGCGCCTGCAGACTTCTACTTTTTCCAGAATTTGGATAGACCTATGAAATTGCCGTTTTTCACGAAATAAATGAAGCGTAATTTTTTTATATATTTTTTATTTCTATTAATCAAAATAATCACCCATGCAATCAATGCATCTTTGCCAACGCATTGGTGGCTTATGGATGCCTTTCTTGAAGAAATCAGCTGGACGGGAGGCAACAAATTCTTCAAAGGCATTTTGTACTGCCTCTCGGGTATTCAATTTTTTTCCCGCCAAGAAGTTATCCAAATTCTGGAAAAAGTAGAAGTCTGTAGGCGCAAAGTCTGGTGAGTACGGCGGATGACGGAGAACTTCCAACCCCAACTCTTGTAGCTTGAAGACCGTCTGCTGTGCAGTATGAGGTCGCGCGTTGTCGTGCAGGAGCAGTGGAGCCGAATGATTGACCAAAGCTGGTTGGAGACGTGCGAGCTTCTCCATCATTGTGTTCAGTTCTTCACAGTACACATCTGCAGTAATGCTTGTCCCGTTTGGCAAGAAGCTGTGATGAATTACACCCGCGTTAGACCACCAAACAGTGACCATCACTTTTCTAGGGGTAAGTTTTCGTTTAGCATTGTTTGGGTGCTGAACCAGGGTCCAACCAAGCGCTCAGCTTACGATTGTCAAACAGGATCCATTTCTCGTCACAAGTAACAATGCGGTTCAGAATTCCTTCATTTGTATGCCTGCTGAGCAGTGCAAGGCACGTCTCCACGCGTACTTCGCGCTGGCGGTCATTGAGTTCGTAGGGTACCCATTTGTCAAGCTTTTTTACCTTGCCAATTTGACGCAAATGGACCAATATTGTTTTGATGCTAACGTCGAAAGCTGCTGCTAATTCAGCCGTGGATTGAGTTTCATCAGCTTCCACAATTGCCTTTAATTTGTCATTGTCGACCAAAGTTTTCGGACGACCACGGTGTTCATTTTTCTGGTCAAAATTTCCAGAACGGAAGCGGGTAAACCAATAACGGGTGGTGCGTTAGTTTGTAGTGTTCGCTCCGTAAACGTCGTTGATGTTGCGTGCCGCTTGTGCCGCTTTGCTGCCACGACGGTACTCATACTCCATAATTACTCGAATTTTTAACTTATCTATGATGACGAAAAATGTTCGAATGCGTTGAAAACAAAACACTAACTATTAAACAAATGACGATTTTAGAAAAAGAATTCCATGTTTGTCAAATAAAATTAATTTGAAATCAGAATTATCAGTCAAAAAAAAATATTTTTATTTGAAATGGCCAGTACGGCAAAACGGCAGTTTCATAGGTAAAGACCTATTATTTATGTAGTTTTTTCTTTGTATGGCTGTTGGATGCCAGAACAATAGAAAGAAGAGCCGCCGGGTCCAGGGTCCCGCGCGCATGTCCACGGTCTCGCGGGCATGTCCACGGTCTCGCGGGCATGTCCACGGTCTCGCGGGCATGTCCACGGTCTCGCGGGCATGTCCACGGTCTCGCGGGCATGTCCACGGTCCCGCGGGCATGTCCACGGTCTCGCGGCGCATGTCCACGGTCCCGCGGGCATGTCCACGGTCTCGCGGGCATGTCCACGGTCTCGCGGGCATGTCCACGGTCCCGCGGGCATGTCCACGGTCTCGCGGGCATGTCCACGGTCTCGCGGGCATGTCCACGGTCTCGCGGGCATGTCCACGGTCTCGCGGGCATGTCCACGATCCCGCGGGCGTGTCCACGGTCTCGCGGGCATGTCCACGGTCCCGCGGGCATGTCCACGGTCTCGCGGGCATGTCCACGGTCCCGCGGGCGTGTCCACGGTCTCGCGGGCATGTCCACGGTCTCGCGGGCATGTCCACGGTCCCGCGGGCATGTCCACGGTCTCGCGGGCATGTCCACGGTCTCGCGGGCATGTCCACGGTCCCGCGGGCGTGTCCACGGCCCCACGGGCATGTCCACGGTCCCGCGCGCATGTCCACGGTCTAGCGGGCATGTCCACGGTCCCGCGCGCATGTCCACGGTCTCGCGGGCATGTCCACGGTCCCGCGGGCGTGTCCACGGTCTCGCGGGCATGTCCACGGTCCCGCGCGCATGTCCACGGTCTCGCGGGCATGTCCACGGTCCCGCGCGCATGTCCACGGTCTCGCGGGCATGTCCACGGTCTCGCGGGCGTGTCCGGGCAATGTTGCCGTTGTTGCTCTAGCATGTTGTGGCTTTTCAATAGTCAAAGAATTTTAAAGTTCCAAGTGGGATTGCATAGTTTATTGATTTCATAAACAACAAACGAAGTGACAAACAAACAACGTCCCCTCCAGATGATGATTCAGCACAAGCCGCACTTTCTGCCGTTAATTTTTAATAGCATAGCATCCTAATGTGAAGAACATTTTGAGTTTTATTCAATTTTCAAAACTAATTAAATTTAATAATATATTCATTAAATGACATTATCCAACACCCCAACACGAGCCAATGTTACCCCAACACATTGAGACAACGTACGCTCAACTCTAAATTTTAAATCTATTGGTATTTGTTATTATGGCAGAGCTACAATATCAGAAGAAAGTTACCTAAAACAACACAACAAGTATCTATTATTGACACAGCCAACTAACTAGTTAATAATAATATATAATATCTCTAACAATCAAACCACATTATCGAGCCCAAATGAAGTATCATAAGAACTGGTGTTATGGATACTAGATAACGGATAAATAAACTTAAGAAATATATAAGCACACATAGATTACATAGATAAACTTAAATAAACATACATACACATCCATGGCTAGAAAACAAATATAATAAAATATCAGCCCCTACCAGGATTCGAACCCGGGACCTCTGGCATGGAAGGTAAGGGTACTTACCTCCACACCAACAGGCCGTCATTGAGTTACGACGAACTAGTTGAACTAGGACTACTGATTTTTAATAAACGGACCCAAAACGACAAATATGACGGTATTATTTTTCTCTGTACTCAATATATATATATAATATATACTCAATATTTAGAATCTAAAAAATAAACAAATTGATAATATCTGTTTACTTTTTGTATTAATAAGTTTTACTTTTTTTCAGGAGCGGCAGGTTCGCGTCGGAGCCCCTCGGCGGCCTCACGTCCCTCACGGAGGAGCCCACCGGACCCGGGTTCGGAGTGCAGGACGCCCTCAAGTCGTAGACAACATGTTCTTTTGTATAAATATTAATAGGAATTATTTGATAAATCATGTTACTTTAGAAGGTGTGGTGGTTTTATTGTATATATATCATATAAATGTTTCAAAGTTTCGACGAACGAGTGGTGTAGTGGTAAGTAGCCTTGCCTCATACGCTGGAGGTCCCAGGTTCCAGTCCTAGCCGGGCATTCATTTGTGTGATGGACACAAGAGTTTGTTCTCGGGTCATGGTTGTTATTATGTATTTATGTATTCTTATTATGGGTCCCCCGCCAGTTCGCTGTAAGGCCATCCATAACACAAGCTCTGCTTACTTCGGGCCATTCAGCTGGTGTGTTCCTCTGGGGATTTATTATTATTATTATAGTATATCTTCGTTCCTTTATTATTTTATCTTCCTCTAAAACTTACCTGAGCTCATTTATTCTGTCAGTCAGCTTTAGTGGAGTTGAAACGCATGGACTACAATGTACCTCTGCGTAACATTTCGTAAATTTATGCTCCCTTCATAAATACAATTCAATTAAATAAAAAAATATAAGATAAAGAAAAAGTAATAAATGCTTTATTCTAAATAACATATCACACGATTACAAAGTTGTTTGGACCAACATATTAAATATACCGACCTGGTACCAGAACCAGGAGGCCAAGCCCGGGCCCTTCCGTAATTTAGTGACAATGATTTACTTTACAAAACCACAATTAACACCCAAAAATAGCATATATTTAAAACTTAAGTGTTTTGGTGAGAGTGTATGTGTGTGTGTGGGTTGTGTGTTTTTTTGTAGAAGTGTAGGTGATCCATATTTGATAACCATAAAGATAATGATTGACTTTACAAAACTACCAATATTAATTTTATCCTTATTGATCAAAACGTATACTGCAATAAAGATTCAGTTTCTTCATACGATTTCTCTAGTAACCATTAGATTTAACATTTTTGCATGTGTGTCCTTAAGCCGTAAATATTGAGCTTTTTCTTCACAGTTTCACTCTTATTGGAATAGCAACTTCTTCTTTTATTTATTTCCTGCACATTTAGCGGTAGAATTTGTGTAGTTCTAAAATTGCATAAACAACGTATAATTTTCTAATCGATAGAAACTCAAAAAATTGATAAAGTTTGACCTTAGGGAATCTGTATGGTTTGAAATACATCACTTTCAGATAACATCGCTGACTTCTTTCTATTTCCATATTTTTAGACATGTTGCACCTCCCCATAACGAAAGCCCTTATTTATTGCCCTGGAGTTTTTTGGATGTCGTAATTTGGTTGTAACGTACTTCAATTTTCTAAATATCCGTGTTAGTTTTATTACTTTTCCACTTATAGACTCAATGAGTTCATGCCAATTCAAATGTCGATCTAATATAACCTCTAAGTTTTATAGTATATATATCTATATGTAGTTGATGTAACCCGGTCAATAACTGTACAAACAAGCACATGTAGATCTGTAATTTTTACAATATTGATGAATTTTCACAGCTAAGTCACAAGTGGCTTACGTTCTGTTATTAGTGGAAATACGTATATAATCAGTTTTGACTTTATTCAACGTTAACACATGAACGGTAAGCCAGTTGGCTACTTTTTCAAGTTGAAATTAAATTAAATATTTATTTCTCAACATTGACAATTACTTGTTCTTATTGACGTCAAATAAAACATGACTCTACCACCAGTTCGGAAAAACCTTCATGAAAAAGAACTGGCAAGAATCTTCACGGTTATATTTTTTTCAAAATAAATTTGCAGTCTTTTTATGTGTATACAAAATTATTCTTATCTGCATCTGTTAGCTCGGCAATTCTCCCTCCCCCCAAGTATCCAAACGACGAACACCCTCAAACCCCTTCGTTTTCGGCACCTCCAACATCCTCTGAAAATTAAAGTCGTGTCATCAGCGTAGAATACAATTTGTCCATTATCGACCTTTTAATTTAATAAATCATTTATATAAGTGAGAAATAGGGTAGGGCCCAATACGCTGCCTTGGGGGATTCCGTAAGACTCCTTAGAGCTCTTACTCAACCATTTACCTATGTTTATCTGCTGCTTTTGGTCCCGTAAATAGACTAGAAATAGATTTAGCGAAACACCTCTTATGCCCATAGACTATAGCTTTTGCAAAGGACGGGACGACGTCAACAATAAGATCGCATTCTCAGTGATTATTTATTCATCCAAATTGATTGTGAGACTGAATGTTGAAAGTCTCAAGGTTGTTAATGATTCGATAATTTTTTAGTCTTTCCAAAATTTTAGCAATTACTGGTAGCACTGAAATTGGTTTATAAGGTAGGTGCGGCCAATAAAGCCTAGCTAAGCGGCAATTAAAATAAATAAAAAACTATTTATACGACTTAATAAATTTTAATGTTGATTAAACATTTATATAAATTACTATCAATTATTAACAAAAAACGCCAACTTCTGCCATAAACGTAGTCAAAAAAAAAACATTTTTAAAAACACTGTGTTTTGGCCTTATTAAACTATGGTAGGATAATAAAGCCTAAGACTTTAATCAACAATATTAAACAAAATAACGTTCTTATATTTGGTTATTGAGATCCATACAGAATAATAATGCAATAATCACAGTAAAGACTTAAAAATAACAAAAAAAATTGATTAGGAGCAATCTGGACACTCAAAATAATCATCGTCTTCCTCTGACAAACCAACACACTCCTCATGGTACCACTTGCTGCATTTACAACATATCCTCATAGCAGCCTGTTGGTCCTGCTTACATCCGTGACAGTACCAACTCTCTCTATTTTCTTTAGTGCTAATATTATCTCTGCTCTTTTTTATTTTTGAGGTCATTTTTTCCATTTTATTTTTATCAAATAGGTCTTTGGTGACTGGAGTTCCTCTATAATTGATGACCTATCTTATAACTGTTGGTGTATTTTCAGTGTTTTTAGCTGGTGTAGGCATGAGCAAATTTCATAGGCAAATTATCATAAACTTCGTTCAATCTCTGGAAATGATCATCTACGATAATTTTATTTAGCTTTTGAGCCCTGGCCGGGTTCATAAACTGAGCCTTTCTACGTGATATACCCGGAAGTCTCTGCATGAACTTCTTAAACCAATCCTTCCCGGCAACTTTATCTTGCTGATTGAAGGGATGCTTAATTTTATTCAGCTCGCAAAATTTGAAGACTAAGCGGCGGGTAATCTGTGGTGTCATAGGTAGTCCTATTGCAGCAAACCTCACAATTCTGCTCACAAGCTCAGCCTCCGGTTCGTCACTAAGTAAAGGTTTTCGACCTAAGATTTTTTTAAACTGCCAGTCTGGAGGTGGTTTCGTATAGTTCTTCTGGGCACTTTGTACCTGTCGGCAGCTTTGTACGTGCTCAGCCGTCCACACTGTACTGCTCGAACTGCCGCCACCAGGTCATCTTCAGACCACAATGCTCGCTTGGGGGGCATTGTGGTTATAAGAAGTCCCTAAAAGTAATAAACCAATTAGAAAACATTAGTAATAACATTTCTAAAGGCATAAAATAAACAATTAAAGAGTCACTATATGATGCTAAAAAAGGAGTGTAATGAGGCCTATGGTTGAATTTTATAGGCCTTAATAGCCACCGACCACTTTGTAAACAAAATTTTAAAATAACATTATTAGGTCTAATTTATATTATTCCAAAATCATAGTCCTCTAAAGCATGAACTAATAGACAATTAAACTGTAAAATAATGAAGAATAGTGTAATATTACAAAAATTACTCACGTTTGATTCGACCGTTATATTATAATTCGAGCTGAGTGTCCGCCGACCACAATGAATGACGCCGCACTGGTGGCAGCGAGCGAGCGAGCGAGTCGTGACATGTTTGGGGCGCCATCTTGGATTGTTAGCTACCTATGACAGTGACTTCGGGCGGCGGGGATTATTTTAAGTAGTGTTTCTGTTACTTAGGCCTTATTACCCGACAGGCCTTATTGGCCGCACCTACCATAGTTATTGACGCCACCCTCATCTTCCCTGACCCTCTAGACCTTCTAGACCCGAGTCACCAGAGACAGAACACGAAAACAAGGCTAACGCAAAGCGTTACATGTCCAGATAGATAAATACATAACGTCCTCAATCTGCATAAAGCACCGCTATTCTTAGGCTTAGTCGTAGCCGGCAAACGAACTCGGGACCCACGTGGTGGTAGGTAAGTGGCAACCGTGCCGCTATCGAAAAACTAAAGGGGCGGTACTTATTTTTAATTTTTTGATCTTTCAATATTTAACCCCTTACTGCATGGAATTTTATATCCTTGCGGAAAAAAATTATGTTGTGTTTTCGAGTATAAGGAACTCATAATAAATACCAAAAAAAAATCTAGCATTATTATTTACTATTTTATTTACAAAAAACATACTGTACCATATATGGTACGGTATGCATTGCAGTGAATAAAATAGTTTGTGTCAAATATGGTACGACATGCATCCAATGGGAAGTTTATGACATGGGTAGACAGAATATGTGCACAAGCTGGGTTCGGCAAAAGGCCAGGTCTTTTACTTGGGGTGCAAAGGTGAATCAATTCTTACTCTTTACCTACCTTCTATTGACGAATTTCATATGTAAAAAACAAAATATCAGTAACGTATGAAGTTTACTATACATCTCTATGAGATTAAATTTACACCCGTGTTCCTGCATACCGTCCCATATATGAAAATTAAAAATTGAGCGCTTACTTCATAAGGTCCCACATATGAACATTACAATTATGTACACACTGCATGAGGTCCCAGATATGCACACAAGTATATTGTCGAACAAATTTTAAATCCATGGAGTTATTGAGTAAGTATATCTTTCTGTTATAGCTTCACAAAGGATGGTTTTATTCGAAGAAATTTATACAAGCCGAAATATTCACACAATTCCAATATATTTGAGTTTGAATACAGAGCAACTCACCTGTTGAGCATTTTTACTTTCAAACTAAATTTACTGTTGTTTTATCAAGACTGACAATATTTCACTGTCTCGGAACTGCTGAGTATACATTTAGTCTATGGTTTATAATTTTGCCAATTGTCAAACTTGAAAAGAATTTAAATTTTTCACAAAATACTTAAAGTGTGCAAATTTGGGACGCTATGCGGTAAGGGGTTAACTTATCATTTATATACGCTCACTAAAGACTGTTTGCACGCTGATGTATCAGTTGCATGTGAACGGACGGATATTATACTTTAAGATCATCACCGTACTGGAAAATAAAGAATTATATTCTTATTATTAATTATTTATTTAAATACCAACAGCATTACAGGTAACGAGTTTTATTTTAGTTCCTTTGTTTACATACAATGGTATTAAATACATTACGAACTTAAAATACACTTTAATTACTCAACCACAAGTACATTGATAACTTAATTATATTTGCTAACTTGAGGTTTGATTTGAGGATCTTCAATCCTTCTTATTCGACCGCCATTATAATCACGGTCACGGGGTTGAGTTCCGCTCAAAGGCACGGAGCAGCCGGTTCAATTATTGAAACAACGCGCCTCACTCGATTTGTATCGGCTTTTATCGTTATTAACCGGTTCTTAATTATAATAATCACATTAAATATTGATAAACAAAACACCTAGGACTAATGCTGTCCCGAGCTCGTCTGCCGGCTGTGGGAACAGTACAACAGGCAAACACGATACTCTTGAAAAGATTATGAGTGTAACTGATATCGATTATACATAATTAATGTGATATTCACACCTATACTTGTTAGCCAAGCAAGACTGGACATAAATAGAACCTTGTCAAATTTACTTTTAGATAGCGACGGTTCTGTGTCATATTTGTTTTTGTAGTAAATGCCGCTGCTGCTTCAGGACAACGCTAGACCACACACTGTACAACAGACGGCTACCAAATTAGAGGTGCTTCAATTGGAATGTCTGAGACATCCGCCGTACTTAATTTTTTTTCGAAATTTGGATAACTTCTTGGAAGGTAAAAATTCAACTCTGCAGTCACAATGGGGCAGTCCAAAGCGCCTTCACAGATTTTATTGATTCCCGTCCGAATGGTTATTTTAGTAAAAGGATCAGAACTACCTATGAGACGGCAACAGTGCATGAATAGCAATGGTACATACTTTGATCAAATAAATATATTATATTTAAATAAAATTACTTTATTGTTCCTCCCTTACAAAACGCCAATTTCATATGTATGGACATATAAGGAATATAATTGACAGTTGATCATGAGCTTTTCATAAGTAAACTAATTTAATAAGAATCCTTAGATTCTCTGCCTAATAGAATATATGTATAACAGGGCTAATAGTTTAGTCACAACAACTGAAACACGTAATTATTATTTTTTGTAGGTAGGTACTGCAACGTTTGCTTGTGCCGTATTTATTAAAAGAGGTTATTGCACAAACAAACTTGCCGACATTTATGACTGGCAACTTATAAGTCTGTCAATATTTGATTTTATTTGTAAAATGTAAAAATATATATATTATGGAAGATTGTTCCATGGTATCCCTTCATGGGATTCCTTGACAGGATTCCTTACGGAATTCTATTGCGGGCTTCGTCCCCAAAATAGTCTAATAATTATCATTGTATTTTCTTTTAAAATAGATTCATCTTAAATAAAAGTTACTTAAAATAAAATTGTGTTATATTTCCTTTGTGGATTAGGAAGACCTCCCTAGGTTAGATTAGGTCCATCCCGGGTACCGACCCCAGATGGTGGAGGCGCCGGGTAGTGTAGTGTTTTGTGTTTTATTTCAGCTATATACCCCACTGAGTATAGCGGAAAGAAAATTTTAGAAGGCAAGAGCCATCTGAATACCAAGAGTAAAGGAAAGACTCTAGAGGGTGATTCATCCAACGGGCGAGGAAGGAATTTCCCAAACTTCAACCGGCGTCAGTAAGACAGCTTGAGATATTGTTGATGCCGATTGATCAAGACGAATAAGAAGGTAATTAAAGATTTCTATCATTTGCTTATCATCGAAGATATGATAGTGCAGCTGAATGGGGCGAAATTCTGCGCTGATTTGGATTTAAACTGTGCCTATTGGTAATTATCGATAGCGGAGAAGGATAGACACGAAACGGCAATCATCACACCGTCTGGATTATACGAGTTTAACGTATTATCATTTGGATTTAAATCGTGTAGGACAATTGGTTTCGTTACATTGTCCAGAAAGAATATTGGGTGGAAGTCGAAAACTTGGTCGACCATATGAAGGTTTATTTCGAGTATTACGATATATAGGATGTGACAATTATCTTGTAAAAAAAATACAAAATAACCAAGAACTAATTGTACATGTGAATAGATTGAAACCATATAATATTCGATAAAGTAAAACTAATGGTAAAACTATGTCTATATTTATATATATAAAACAAAGTTTTTGTATATACATTTATTTCTTGAAATATTATAATAATATTATAATTTCTTTATTCTTAGAATTAATAGAGTAAAAGTACACATTTAGGTGTACAAATGTGTATATCGTTCATTTGTAGATATACAACGGTTAGAATTTCGTTGGGGTTTTAGAATAATATAAGAAACTAATATTTTTTTTTTTCTCAAATTCTATGTACACTTCACAACGCAATGTTCCGAGATGATATATCCTGCAAAGCCGATCCAAACAGCATCACCAAAAAGGAGATGCAATGGATGGACGATGCAGATAAAAGAAAATAAGGAAAAGGTTTTTATATATTATATATTGAGATAAGAGGGTATTTTATTTAATGATTTAATAAATTAATTTTAAATACCCGGAGAGAAACCTCTAAGGAGCGGCAGGTACACGCGGCACGTATTTACCGCGTTACATTTTATTTACGAATCATAAATATACGTGTGGTGCCAATGCTCTAAAGAAGTCATTTTTCAAAGACTAAAATAACACTAGATAATGTGCACGTTTAATTTGAGCCACGCCTAATAATCTCCATAAGAGAGAAGGTGATAGCCGATTTAGCTATGCGGCCAAAGTTTACGAGTATATATAATATTGTGATATTGATGTCTGTGGGTCAACACGCGGATGTAGAATAGGATCCTCAGTGGGTTAAATAGTAAAAGGGTTGTGATAGAATAGGTAATGTATTTTAAACGTTATTGGTATAGAATTTTGTCAGGTGTATTACGGTGCATTTTGAAAAAGTTCTCTACATTGCGTTGTGAAATATTAAATCCTTTAATTTATAGATATCATTCTGGGTTAAGTAAAATACTTTGGATCCGATTTTATGATCTATTCATAGGTAAGTTTGTCCGGTAATAGTTAGGCAGGTAAAATCTTAATATTTAGGTAGGTAATGTTTAAATTTTCGAAAGTTACAAACTTTCAAATAAACTTTTAATCATTCAGAAAAGTTTAAAGTTAATATGACAGTTCATGTCAAACGTGTTTGTTTTGCCAACTGAATGATAATGTTTGATAATATAATTTGATTAATTTAGTATTAATTTTAATATAAATGGGATTAATTAAATTTACTTTTATTGGGATATTAATGTATTTATTACTTATCAATTAATTATAATTATAATTTAATTGTATTCAATGGGTTATTTTAACAATTGTTGATTAATATAATAATAAATATTGGTTATTTGAATTTGCGTATGATTGTGTAACGTAAATGATTAATATGGGGTTGTTGATTATTCATGAATTGTATGAGAAATTAAAATAATTTACACTGTTTTATTTAGATATTAATTAACCAGCCGGGATCTTGGCTGATTTTCATCAGGTTTTGTGGCTAAGGCTCTATTGATGGAGAATAAATACTTTAAGATCATTTTTGGTATAATAAGATGTTGTAATTTAAACATGATCAAGTATATATATTCCTATCGGTAGGGGGCTCATCTGAGAGTAATCCCGATTAATGTATATGGTCCTGATTTAAGTAGGGTCGTTATTTAAGAATGAAATGTATATAGGAATTTATTTAATCAGCTTCACTAATTAAATAAATTAAACAAGAGGGGCGATTGCAACGTTTGCTTGTGCCGTATTTATTAAAAGAGGTTATTGCACAAACAAACTTGCCGACATTTATGACTGGCAACTTATAAGTCTGTCAATATTTGATTTTATTTGTAAAATGTAAAAATATATATATTATGGAAGATTGTTCCATGGTATCCCTTCATGGGATTCCTTGACAGGATTCCTTACGGAATTCTATTGCGGGCTTCGTCCCCAAAATAGTCTAATAATTATCATTGTATTTTCTTTTAAAATAGATTCATCTTAAATAAAAGTTACTTAAAATAAAATTGTGTTATATTTCCTTTGTGGATTAGGAAGACCTCCCTAGGTTAGATTAGGTCCATCCCGGGTACCGACCCCAGAGTACTTAGTTTACGCACCTCAGACTGTCTGGCCCTTTTTCTTTAAATGACTTAGGGTGTTACCACACCAATCGATCGACCGCAGAAAAGAACAGTCGACGTCGATTGTTCGGGCAATCGACTGATGGCCTATAATTGTCCGACGCCACCTCTGAGTTGGTAATAGTAGTAAAATAATCCCATGCACCTATAAATTTATATTTATGAAGGTATGTGTAGTCTGCCAACCCGCAGTAGGCGTGATGGCCTATATTTGTCTGACGCCACCCCTGAGTTGGTAATAGTAGTAAAATAATCCCATACACCTATACATTTATATGAAGGTATTTCTCTATTTTTTCAAAATGTCGGAGTGGAGTTTAGTTTCAAGTTATACATTTGTTCAAGAATATTTAAAATAAGAATGCTTACGGAATATATGATGTAAAAAATTTTGCAAAAAAAAAAAAACATTTTCTTCTAGAGATTTTAATTTTGGAAACAAATTATTTTATGAATTTGTCCAAAATCCCGTTTATCACATATCTAAGTACAGACGAATTCCTTGACATCCAGCACTGCTCATCACTCATTGAACTTATGAGCTCAACTACTTAATCCGTTTGGACTCACAAGTAACATGTAGTAACTTAAAATTTAGTTACCAATTTAACTACTTAATACGTGTAAACGCGCATTATAGTCCGGTCAAATTAGATCAAAAAATAAGAGTAAAGTTACCTAAATTCCCACCAAGCTGAAAATCGGTAAGATTGTTTGAAATATCATTAAAAACAAAATTTGAAAGTTTCCCATCTTTCCCCTGTAAGGAAAAAAATTTATTCAAGGTCAAAGGTAAAAAAAATGAGTTTTTTGCGATTTTCAGCAAAACGGTAAGTTTTATCATAAAAATATCTCAGACAAAAATTGTAGATCATAAAATTATCTACAAAAAATTCATTTATACTTTTTTTTCTACGAGCCACCGTTTTTGAGATATAACGATATAAAAGTTGTAAAAGTTGTAATCGTCATAATATGTATGAGTACGCCACGTATATATACATCTCTATAGTTGTAATATATGTTAAAATATTTTTCTATCGGTTATTGTAACTTACACTACTAATATAAAATATACATAAGTTATAACTATATGAATATCAGGTCAAATGAAGCCCAGTCCCTTAATTTATACGCAATTGAAACCTTGAGAAAACATCTGTCCCCTGTTCAATTGTGTGCGTGGCTAGGGTCTTATACCTGCTATAATAAATGAAATACTGTTAGTCTTGAACGCCAGTTAGTAGTGAAAACACGTGTTTATCCTAGCCTATATTGTGCTGTTTTGAGTTTTATAACAAAAATGTCAGATTATTGTTTTATTTGCGCTAAACTTTTAACTGAAAGTGAAATTGTTACTGTTGCACGTGGTATGAAGACATTAATTAATGCAAGTATCGAAAGAGCAGATGAATTTTCGGAGTATCTAAAAAATCAAAAATCTGTGACAGTACATGAAAGTTGTCGTAAAAATTATACTCGAAAGTCTTCTATTACTGCAGCTAATAAAAGACAACGTGAAGAACAAGAAGCCAGTACATCCACAGAAAGTCCTCCTCGTACTAGATTACGGCATGTACACATTGTCAAGGCCGGTTGTGCTCTAATATTGAATCACCAACAGTAGAGGATCCGTTTGATTCCAACGAAGCAACATGCGATACATCGCTATTAACGCAGTTTACATGCACTCAGGATGAAGATGAAGACGAACAAGAACAAGAAGATCAAGAAGAAGAACAAGAAGAAGATTTTGAAAGTGACGACTCGGACGATTAAATTTCACTACTTTTTTTTAACTTAAATTGCTTTTATCTTTTCAATCTCTGCTAATATCCATTATTTTTCAATAGTTTCAAATTAAACAGGATCAAAACTGACCCCTACTGGAATAGGCCTACTGGGGAAACCACAAAAAAGACGCGCTAAGTACACTACCTCATAGGTGGCGAGGAAACGTGTGCATATTATGACGATTACAACTTTTACAACTCGTTGAATCGTTATATCTCAAAAACGGTGGCTCGTAGAAAAAAAAGTATAAATTAATTTTTTGTAGATAATTTTATGATCTAAAATTTTTGTCTGAAATATTTTTATGATAAAACTTACCGTTTTGCTGAAAATCGCAAAAAACTCATTTTTTTTACCTTTGACCTTGAATAAAATTTTTTCCTTACAGGGGAAAGATGGGGAACTTTCAAATTTTGTTTTAATGATATTTCAAACAATCTTACCGATTTTCAGCTTGGTGGGAATTTAGGTAACTTCGAATGTCTAATTTGACCGGACTATTACTTAATGTAGGTACGTGCATTTTGAAATTATACTTACAATCTGCATCTATTATAAGGCTGACCGCCCTTAGCACGGGTTGCTCTGTAGCCTTATTAAGAAGTCAGGCAGGGCCTTATTTGTTAGTGTGTATTTTATACAATGATATAGATAGATACATAAAATCTTTATTGGTAATACAAACTCACATACATGTTAGAGTATTGGCAGGTTTGGTTTTGAATTGAATAAAACATCTATATTATTTGAAGTGCACTCAGTGAAGTTTCAGCACAGACTGACTCTTTCCGTCAACAAAACTCATCACGAAAAGCGGATCACGGACAATATGACGTCAGTCTAATTTGCAACCACTTTGTGCCTTTTAATAATCCAATAACTGTTAACAATAATTCATAACAACTGTTTTTACGTAAGAAGTGAGTCAACCTTAAACAATTAAAATACTGGACAGTTATTTAAACACCTTATTATTATAAAAACAAACAACAACAATGGCATATTACACGATGTGTGTTAAGTACGTGTGCAGTAGCTTGAGATGGGTAATCACCCGGGTTAAAACCCAGGGCTGGGTTAAAACCCATTATCACCCAGTTATAACCCATTGGAGCGGGTGATAACTAAACATTGTAGTTTTAGGAAGAGTATAGGAATTGGAATGTATGTTTGCAAAGAAAAAATCATTAAAACATAAGAAAAATAAGTTACAATGCCTTTATAATAAAGTTATCACCCAGTTATAACCCATTTGAGCGAGTGATAACTAAATATTCTAGTTTATTGAACTTATGGAGATTTTGAAATAAATGTTCATTGAAATTTATATATACATTTAAAAAAATTTATAAAAAGAAAAAAAAAGAAAAGTAATTAATGATACACTCCGTTCAAATAATGTTACTATGTTTCACGAAATCACGTGGTGTGAGTGATATGGCTGAGTTACGCGGGTGAGGGGTGAGAGACGAAGGACGCTTTTTTTTTAGAAATGGACAGCGCTGACGGCGCTATGCCGGAACTTCAACTACTCCTACATACGATATGCCTAAGGGCTCCCAAGAGGGCACGGATCTCGGCTTAGGACGTCGTATGTTGAAACTACCCGTGTTTCGGAAGGGTCATCTACTGCCAAAGAACCAGCAAGAAACTCAGTAGAAATGCGAACGACGCCTTAGCCTGGCCCACCGGCGATTCGAATGCCGTGTTGCCCTATTACTAACTGGAACGCCGGGGTTCCTTGTTGTAATAACGTCGTCGGGATCTGTTAAGACGTTAAGCGGACGCCTATAACGAACCGCCTGGTCGGGGTTGGCTGTGTATTCAGCTGACTTATTGATCAACGGCTTGAGATGGTGGGGAGCATTGTCGAAGTGGCGTCTAGACGCCAAATTCATTAAGGCGGCAATGGTGGGCAGCTTGTGCAGATCTAAGTTGCGGACATAGGGCGGGGCCCCGACGCATTTGCTTAACAACCTGTTTTGAATAACCCACAAGTGATTGAGGTTCGACTTGCTGGCCTGAGCCTGAAGCTACACTGGCATATGTCATGATGTGGCGGATGCAAGTTTTGTAAAGTGTAAGCTTATTTCTAAGCTTAATTTTATCGTTCTTGCATATTAAAGGGTGCAGCCTACCCATGACGAAGGCGTCCGGTCCCGGACGCGTTTTACGTGATCCGCGAATGTACGTCCACTATCTAAAATGACTCCTAAATATTTGACTCTTTTAGCCCATGGGATCGGAATACCAAACAGAGTGATCTGACGTAATCTTTTGGAGGGTTTCCTAGAGGTTGTCCTAGAGCAGGTTGGGAGAGAGAAGTACACTGCTGCACTTTTTTCTGGGCTGACTTCTATTTTCCATTTCCGAAACCAAGCGCCTAATGCGTTGGCTGCGGATTGGAGCATTATTGTTAACCTACGTAGATTCCTATCAGATGTGTATAGCGCGGTGTTGTCTACGAAGAGCGCTAGGTCTACTTTCTCGTCCTTGGCATGTCACTAGTATATAGTGAAAACAAAGTTGGAGAAAGCATTAGCCTTGTGGGACACTGGCTAATACAGGTCGGGGATTGGAGAGTGCACCTCCCAATCTGTAGCGAAAGGTTCAACAAAGTCTCATATGATGAGCAAGAGGCTGTCTGGCACGCCTAGTTTAATGTCCTTATATAACAAGCCGTTGTGCCAGAACTTGTCGAAGTCACGTCAAAGAAAAGCGCACCCGTGGGTATCGGTTTTCGACCTATGTTCCTTTGCTCCAAGATATGCTCCGTGATGTGGTGCACCTGTTAGATGCATGAGTAACGTGATCTAAAGCCGAACTGTTCATCTAGTAACAGATGCTTTGAATGGATGACTTCTCGGAGCCTGTTCAAAATGATGAAAACGGGAGTCATGGGCGGTGGCCTAAGGAGCGGAGGCATCGATGACGCGGTAGAGTCCATCTTGGGAGACTGTGCCAAGCTCCAGTAAGTCAGATGTGATGGCGAAATCTCTTCAAGAAGCGCGTCTCAGTTGTTAAACCGCAGTTCGCGTAAACGAGATTTAACATCTCGCTCGGCCCCTCATACGGGTGTAGTTTGCCTCGGTCGGAGCGTAATCGTGCGCCCGGATAGATGCATTCTTTGCTCTCAACAACTCCCTCACATCCTCAGGCAGGATCCAGCGGCGATCGTTCGCCACCGGAACCTGCCTGGAAGATGCACTGATAGCAGTTCGAAGGTGGTTGGCACCGATCGCAGCTCCTCGATGGATGACAACGAATCGCCTACCCGCTCACCTTCACCCTCACATTGGTAACTAATTCGAGCACTCTAGTTAGCTTAACTCTAACTTATTCCGTCTGTTAGTGTACACGCGTTCTGTGACTTCAGGCTTATCTGTTTCATTTTCATTTTCCCTTTATTTAATAGTTTTTAAAGATTAATATTATGTAGAATCCCCATTTTAATCCGATAAGAGAGACCAAAAATATAAATAATAAATTAAATCAAAAGAAGCCTTTCAATATCAATCCGGACTAAAAAGTAAATAAAATTATAACTTATGTTTAGATTTAAATCTTATTTTTTAGTTCGTATTGCTGTTTAATCTAATGAACGTTATAATATATTTTAACTGTGAATAATTCACGTGATTTTCACCATTATAGCACAAACAAATGTACAATATCCAGTCACCATCTCTCTACTTAATATGTTTTTACAAGGCTATGCCAAAAAGCCCGTTACATTTTTTAACAGTCCTTAGAGCTACAAAATGTATTGGTCAAATGAAAAAAAAGTAATACTACTTGTCTCTCTTGCTCACCCATATACAACAGCTATCCTTTCGTTGTGTCGCCGTACTGTGCAAGTGAAACGCCATATTTTAGCATAGTATGAGTGAGCGACAGAGACAAGTAGTGTCGAGTCAAAGTACATTATTAATATTGACTGTTTTAAACTTTCTAACTCATTTATTATATAGATTTTAGATTTTAATCCTTCTTTTTGACTTTGTATTGCTGATTCCTATTAATGAATTAGAAAAGCTATGTTATAATACAATTTTCATTATCACCCAGCAAAATGGGTGTTTATGGGTTATAACCCAAACCACCCAGTTATAACCCGACTGCAATTATTGGGTTTTAACTCACTACCCATCTCTGTAGCAGCGCAAGAGGAGGCAGCTCAGCCTTCATTTGCCCGGAGGAGCAAAACGCTGTTTTTCATCCGCATCCTGACGGGAGCAGCATATGAGGTATTTAATTATGTTTACCTAGACGTTTATATTAACAATAGTTATTTAAAGATGTTAAAAATCAAATTGATAAATTAATTAATTTCATATACATAGTAAGTAATAACCAATCGTGATCATAAAATTAGAAGAATAAATTATATGACATAAAATAAATAAATGGTATTATGTCAACATTTACGTATTTATTGAAAATCGATCATAATCATACAATTAGGAAAAAAAATTATATAATAAAACATAAAATAAAAACTTAAGTGTAATAACTATATGACATGTCAACATTGTATCAAATATGACTTTTATTCCTTCTAGTGATCCGCTATCTTAGATATTAATTAGTTCTGTTTATCCAAGTAACGAGCTTTTACTTTTTTTAAAACTATTTCTGGTGTTGCGCGGTCTTGTAGGCGGAGGAATATCATTCCAGCACTGTGTCGCGTTGTAGCGGAAACTACCAGTGAATGCCGCAGTCCGATGACGCTGCGTGCTCAGCGGCGGTCTTGTAGGCGGAGGAATATCATTCCAGCACTGTGTCGCGTTGTAGCGGAAACTACCAGTGAATGCCGCAGTCCGATGGCGCTGCGTGCTCAGCGGCGGTCTTGTAGGCGGAGGAATATCATTCCAGCACTGTGTCGCGTTGTAGCGGAAACTACCAGTGAATGCCGCAGTCCGATGACGCTGCGTGCTCAGCGGCGGTCTTGTAGGCGGAGGAATATCATTCCAGCACTGTGTCGCGTTGTAGCGGAAACTACCAGTGAATGCCGCAGTCCGATGACGCTGCGTGCTCAGCGGCGGTCTTGTAGGCGGAGGAATATCATTCCAACACTGTGTCGCGTTGTAGCGGAAACTACCAGTGAATGCCGCAGTCCGATGACGCTGCGTGCTCAGCGGCGGTCTTGTAGGCGGAGGAATATCATTCCAGCACTGTGTCGCGTTGTAGCGGAAACTACCAGTGAATGCCACAGTCCGATGACGCTGCGTGCTCAGCGGCGGTCTTGTAGGCGGAGGAATATCTATCATTCCAGCACTGTGTCGCGTTGTAGCGGAAACTACCAGTGAATGCCACAGTCCGATGACGCTGCGTTCTCAGCGGCGGTCTTGTAGGCGGAGGAATATCATTCCAGCACTGTGTCGCGTTGTAGCGGAAACTACCAGTGAATGCCACAGTCCGATGACGCTGCGTTCTCAGCGGCGGTCTTGTAGGCGGAGGAATATCATTCCAGCACTGTGTCGCGTTGTAGCGGAAACTACCAGTGAATGCCACAGTCCGATGACGCTGCGTGCTCAGCGGCGGTCTTGTAGGCGGAGGAATATCATTCCAGCACTGTGTCGCGTTGTAGCGGAAACTACCAGTGAATGCCACAGTCCGATGACGCTGCGTGCTCAGCGGCGGTCTTGTAGGCGGAGGAATATCATTCCAGCACTGTGTCGCGTTGTAGCGGAAACTACCAGTGAATGCCACAGTCCGATGACGCTGCGTGCTCAGCGGCGGTCTTGTAGGCGGAGGAATATCATTCCAGCACTGTGTCGCGTTGTAGCGGAAACTACCAGTGAATGCCACAGTCCGATGACGCTGCGTTCTCAGCGGCGGTCTTGTAGGCGGAGGAATATCATTCCAGCACTGTGTCGCGTTGTAGCGGAAACTACCAGTGAATGCCACAGTCCGATGACGCTGCGTTCTCAGCGGCGGTCTTGTAGGCGGAGGAATATCATTCCAGCACTGTGTCGCGTTGTAGCGGAAACTACCAGTGAATGCCACAGTCCGATGACGCTGCGTGCTCAGCGGCGGTCTTGTAGGCGGAGGAATATCATTCCAGCACTGTGTCGCGTTGTAGCGGAAACTACCAGTGAATGCCACAGTCCGATGACGCTGCGTGCTCAGCGGCGGTCTTGTAGGCGGAGGAATATCATTCCAGCACTGTGTCGCGTTGTAGCGGAAACTACCAGTGAATGCCACAGTCCGATGACGCTGCGTTCTCAGCGGCGGTCTTGTAGGCGGAGGAATATCATTCCAGCACTGTGTCGCGTTGTAGCGGAAACTACCAGTGAATGCCACAGTCCGATGACGCTGCGTTCTCAGCGGCGGTCTTGTAGGCGGAGGAATATCATTCCAACACTGTGTCGCGTTGTAGCGGAAACTACCAGTGAATGCCACAGTCCGATGACGCTGCGTGCTCAGCGGCGGTCTTGTAGGCGGAGGAATATCATTCCAACACTGTGTCGCGTTGTAGCGGAAACTACCAGTGAATGCCACAGTCCGATGACGCTGCGTTCTCAGCGGCGGTCTTGTAGGCGGAGGAATATCATTCCAGCACTGTGTCGCGTTGTAGCGGAAACTACCAGTGAATGCCGCAGTCCGATGACGCTGCGTGCTCAGCGGCGGTCTTGTAGGCGGAGGAATATCATTCCAGCACTGTGTCGCGTTGTAGCGGAAACTACCAGTGAATGCCACAGTCCGATGACGCTGCGTTCTCAGCGGCGGTCTTGTAGGCGGAGGAATATCATTCCAGCACTGTGTCGCGTTGTAGCGGAAACTACCAGTGAATGCCGCAGTCCGATGACGCTGCGTGCTCAGCGGCGGTCTTGTAGGTGGAGGAATATCATTCCAGCACTGTGTCGCGTTGTAGCGGAAACTACCAGTGAATGCCGCAACCCGATGGCGCTGCGTGCTCAGCGGCGGTCTCACTGATCTAGGCTCACGTTTGTATAGACTATGACATTGAGGCAATTTAAGTTTAAAAGCTAAATAATCAGGATTTTTTAAAATTAATTAAGTCAAACATTAAAGATGTTAATTGTAATTCTCTGCGAAATGTCACATTCAGTTCTGTAGTATCTGTACAATTACTAGGAATAAATGCTAGTTCACCGGCTATGCGTAAAGTAAATAGATTGTGTTCTGTATTTAAACTCCGAGATACAATGCCACTGAACGATTGTTGCTCTTCCGACAGTTTTCGCAACAGTTATAGCAGGTTTGTTTATGCGTCATCTACACTTGCGAGCTTTAAATTGAAATCACTTCATCGCGAGTTGCTCAAGACAAAGTTTTACCATTTAAATGCAATAAACTACAGCTCTTGTTACATCATTTGAAAGATAATTTTGTTAGCTTTCCAATGATATTAAATAATTTAAAGTTGATGTCACTTTTCTATCAAAAATCAAGAATCAACTGCAAAAGGTCGAATTGATGACGTCTAAATAAGACATAATAAAATATTATTTACAATATTTCCTTTAGTATTTTGTGTTACCCCCTCGGGCCCTAATTACTGTTTGTAAACGGTTTTTCATTGACCGAAGGAGTTTCCTGATGGAATCATGTGCGGTTTTTTGCTAATCTTCGATTAAAGCTCTTTTGAGTTCTTCTATCGATACTGGAGCTGGACTTCTTTCTCGTACCCACCTTTTCAGCTCGTCCCACAAATGTTCTATAGGATTCAAGTCGGGACTGCGGGTTGGCCAGTCTATTGTGGCAGCGAGCATTATCATGCATTAACTTGAAATTTTCGCCATTAAATCCGGCGTAGGGGGCACATGGGTTTAGGAGAATCTCGTTGATGTATGTTTCTGCGGTTAGCCCCCCTGTCCGACCTCCACCAGGTCCATCCAACTTCTAAAAACATTATTCATAGCTTTAAACTATTCGGCAAAATTCGTTTTATTTACAGTTATTGATTTTAAGATACCTTGAGCACACAAATAAATCTGTGTAAATGATACAATAAGAAAAAAAATGTCGAACAAGATAAGTTGTATTCTCAAGTAGTAGGAGATTTCGTCAACAAGTCGTCGTACAACAGTCTTTCCTTTTGTGACCACCACAACAACCACATTTACGTGGTCGTATTCCGGTTGAAGTGAAGGAACAGCTGGTGCAATTAATGGAACTAGGGCATCTCCAACTTAGGCCTACGATCAGAAACGCATCGTAATAAATAAACATAACAATCAAAAACACCTTAGATAAATTATGTCCATGGGTGGGGTGGGGATGCCACTTACCATCAGGTGGATCGCGTGTTCGTTTGCCGCCCATGACGAAATAAAAAAAAATTGACTTATCTTTTTGGGAACCATTAATCATATGTTCAGTTTGTATCACACCAGGATACATGTAACTACCGCAAAAAAGGCAATTGGTATTTGAATAAAATTTGATAAATTTTAGAAAGAAGAAGATTGCTTCAGATGATAAAGTCCAAACTCTGCAAAAGACATGTAAGATACAAAAGTTGTTGAATACCAGCTCCGTTTTAGCTGCAATAGAAATGCCCGCCCACATCATACAGAATCCACACCCGTATGCCACTGTTTCTATAATACAACATTGTGCAAATCGCTCCCCCGGTCTTTTGTACTCTTTGTCGACGGTCGGTACTGCAACGTTTGCTTGTGCCGTATCTAATAAAAGAGGTTATCGCACAAACAAACTTGCCGACAATTATGACTGGCAACTTATAAGCCTGTCATTATTTTAATATATTTGTAAATTGTAAAATAGATAGAATATGGAAGATTGTTCCATGGCATTATATCACGGGCAGCGGCCCCAAATATAGATAAAAAACTAAATGTATATTTATGAGTCTTTATCCTTTATTAAAAGCAAGTAAGGTAGGTGCGGCCAATAAGGCCTAGCTAAGCGGCAATTAAAATAAATCAAAAACTATTTATACGACTTAATAAATTTTAATGTTGATTAAACATTTATATAAATTACTATCAATTATTAACAAAAAACGCCAACTTCTGCCATAAACGTAGTCAAAATAAAACATTTTTAAAAACACTGTGTTTAGGCCTTATTAAACTATGGTAGGATAATAAAGCCTAAGACTTTAATCAACAAGATTAAACAAAATAACGTTCTTATATTTGGTTATTGAGATCCATACAGAATAATAATGCAATAATCACAGTAGAGACTTAAAAATAACAAAAAAAAAATTGATTAGGAGCAATCTGGACACTCAAAATAATCATCGTCTTCCTCTGACAAACCAACACACTCCTCATGGTACCACTTGCTGCATTTACAACATATCCTCATAGCAGCCTGTTGGTCTTGCTTACATCCGTGACAGTACCAACTCTCTCTATTTTCTTTAGTGCTAATATTATCTCTGCTCTTTTTTATTTTTGAGGTCATTTTTTCTATTTTATTTTTATCAAATAGGTCTTTGGTGACTGGAGTTCCTCTATAATTGATGACCTATCTTATAACTGTTGGTGTATTTTCAGTGTTTTTAGCTGGTGTAGGCATGAGCAAATTTTATAGGCAAATTATAATAAACTTCGTTCAATCTCTGGAAATGATCATCTACGATAATTTTAATTAGCTTTTGAGCCCTGGCCGGGTTCATAAACTGAGCCTTTCTACGTGATATACCCGGAAGTCTCTTCATGAACTTCTTAAACCAATCCTTCCCGGCAACTTTATCTAGCTGATTGAAGGGATGCTTAATTTTATTCAGCTCGCAAAATTTGAAGACTAAGCGGCGGGTAATCTGTGGTGTCATAGGTAGTCCTATTGCAGCAAACCTCACAATTCTGCTCACAAGCTCAGCCTCCGGTTCGTCACTAAGTAAAGGTTTTCGACCTAAGATTTTTTTAAACTGCCAGTCTGGAGGTGGTTTCGTATAGTTCTTCTGGACACTTTGTACCTGTCGGCAGCTTTGTACGTGTTCAGCCGTCCACACTGTACTGCTCGGACTGCCGCCACCAGGTCATCTTCAGACCACAATGCTCGCTTGGGGGGCATTGTGGTTATAAGAAGTCCCTAAAAGTAATAAACCAATTAGAAAACATTAGTAATAACATTTCTAAAGGCATAAAATAAACAATTAAAGAGTCACTATATGATGCTAAAAAAGGAGTGTAATGAGGCCTATGGTCGAATTTTATAGGCCTTAATAACCACCGACCACTTTGTAAACAAAATTTTAAAATAACATTATTAGGTCTAATTTATATTATTCCAAAATAATAGTCCTCTAAAGCATGATCTAATAGACAATTAAACTGCAAAATAATGAAGAATAGTGTAATATTACAAAAATTACTCACGTTTGATTCGACCGTTATATTATAATTCGAGCTGAGCGTCCGCCGACCACAATGAATGACGCCGCACTGGTGGCAGCGAGCGAGCGAGTGAGTCGTGACATGTTTGGGGCGCCATCTTGGATTGTTAGCTACCTATGACAGTGACTTCGGGCGGTGGGGATTATTTTAAGTTGTGTTTCTGTTACTTCGGCCTTATTACCCGACAGGCCTTATTGGCCGCACCTACCATATTCAACAAACCTAGTGTTTTCCTTGTAAGTTAGGAAGTCCTCCCTAGCATATACAAGTTATTATAGAATAATACCATCTGCTGGTCCCGGACCGGTAGGACATTCTGATTTCGTCCGAGAACAAGATAAGTCTTCGTTTCACTGTCCACTCGCTGACAGCCCTCCCTCGAACTTCTCTGAGCTGCTTCTGGTCGTCCACACCGGTCAGGTGTGGATTGCGCAGAGAAGTGGTGACAATAAATCGGTCATCTCGCACCGAAGTGCATCGTTGTCCTGATCCTGGTCTTCGGAAGTTTCCAGTCTATCTGAATCTCTTGTACACCTTGGAGACATAAGACTGGCTCAAAAGAAGTTGTCGAGCGATGGCACGCTCGATAAGCCTTGCCGGATAAGGACAACGATTTGAGCGGCTTCTGCGCGTGTGGTTTCAATTTTCTTAGAGCTTCATCAGTATTTCCAATGACGTAAAATTTAGGACTCAAAACCAATTTCGTAAAAGTTCGCGTTTACGATATGGTTTCTTCGTTATGAAAATTGATGTCTTTTGTTTTGATGACTTTTTATGACTAGAATGAATTTTTCTCTCTCTATTATATTGAAAGATCTTGAAAGCTATCAAAATTACCTTTGCAATGATGTAACACAAGATATAGTTTATTGCATTTAAATCAAAAACTTTTTTGTCTTGAGCAACCCGCTATTAAGTGTTTCCAATTTAAAGCTCGCCAGTGTATATGATTCCTTGTTCTTCTTTCGGTAGATATGATCAATAGGTAGAACAACCCGAGGAGATAACATGGGATTACTCACTAGTTCACATTGGAAGCATGAACTTTATGAAGGTGCATAAATAAAACAAAAAGTGTTCGGTATTTTTTTTTTATTAAATATTTTCATTTTCTACATAATTCAATGCTCAAAGATTTCAATAGTATCGGTATTTTATATTCTAGAGAGTCAATGCGCTACACAACATTCGAAGATTATCTCGGAAATAAAGACAAAAGTGTAAAAGAGAATTACTATTATAGGCTTAGTGTATTTCATTAAATTTTTATCATTTTTGAACAAATCAGTTTCAAATTCTACAGAAATATATGAAGAAGATCGATTCTCACACCACCGACGTACTCAGGCAATCGAACGCCTGTCGCATCGTGATACATCAAGTGGTATTTATAATATTTAGAAGTAAACGCTGCTTATTTCAAGGTCAACTGTGGTATTGTGCGAGTAAAACCTCCTTGTTTGATCATAAACTCACAGCAGCGTGCAGATAATGACACAATTTTTAATATGATTTGCTACACTTATCTAAGATAAAATTAATGTTAACTAATATTGTACTAAATAATAAAATAATGAAGAAATGTTAAATGCGCTGTAGAAATGTTATATTTTGGAAACTGGAGGTGTTTATAATAAAAATGGGTAAAGAATGTCACAATATTTTCATTCTTTATAATTCAGAAATACATGCACGTACTTATTTCTTAAACTGTTCTTTCGATATATACCTCCAGCTTCAATAATTTGTTAACTGTATTAAATCCACGTGCGACTCTAACTACCTAACTTACGACGACTACACTGCGGATAGAACACACAAACATTCAACAATTTTTAAAGGACAATAGCTTGTCAAACATACAGCACTCAATAAACAGCAAGAAGCAAAAATCTAAGCTTTAAGCAAACTACACAATTCGTTAAAAGAAAATAATAATTCGGTAATACGTTATGGCAACATCGAAAAGCCATTTTCAATAATGACAAGCGATTATAATAGGAATTAAAATACAAATATAATTTAAGTAGCCGCTTTTAAAATCCTTCTTTGAAGCACCAATCTCAGACCATCAACATTTTAAATCTGCTTCCCGAGAAGGCAACAAACCCTTGAGTGAATCACATTCCGCCATCTTAATCATCCCATTGCCTCTACGACATTCCACAAAACCTGTATAAATATATTTTGGTACCTAACTCCTTCTTTCAGATTGGCAGATACCGCAAAGTATAATTATAGAAAAGGATGGCAACATTTGAATCTGGTGCTTCACAGGGCGGTAGGCATTTGCATTGGCGTATTTGTCTAGTTTGACAAAGTTGTGACATGTAGGCTAATACCGCAAACTGCACGAGTACACATGGTTCTTGCTACTACATAATATTGTATACTGGCTACTGATGTTTGCTTATGTAATTAAAAGTTTATGAAAAGCGAGACGCCGGTGGATGCTAGCTGTACATAGGAACCGAAATAAATACCTACTTCCTGCGAAGCGGGAAAAAAATGTTATGAAATTTATCTTGCAAAATACAACTATGCATTTGATATAAAAAATTAATTCAATATGGTCTCATCGCTCCACTCCGTTTTCCAAAATGATCCGCACGGGTTGAGGGTGCGGTCGGCGCGTGCGCTACTGCTTAGCACCACGCGTAGCATGGGCACGCGACACAAACATTTGTCGCGGGAAACCGAGTCGCGATGGTAATTAAGCCAATTGACAAATGTATGTATCTGCACATGGAAGACATTCGACAAACTACATTTGCCTACCTACCGCCATGTGAATTGCCAGTTATAGACTTGCACTACTCGAGTTTCGAAACATTATTTCTGTTGTCCCATCTCTCTAAAATAGACTAGTACATAATAAGATACTTGGTGAGACTTGCCGAGCTAACTGATGAAGGTAAGAATAATTTTGTATGGACATAAAGAGACTTGTTAATTTATTTTGAAACGAATATACCCGTGAAGTTTTTTGCCAATTCTTCTTCACGAAGGTTTTTCCGAACTGGTGGTAGAGACATGCTTTATTTGACGTCAATAAGAACAAGTAATTGTCAATAAATATTTCATTTCATTTCATTACACGGCAAGTCACAAGAAGTTTAGGTATCTGGTATTTATATATTAACGACTGCAGACAGAATAATACAAGTTTTTTTACGTACAACTAAACTAAACACACAAACCTCGAGCATGGTTGGTGTCGACGACCGGCACCTCGCGGGGTTTGCGCGCACACGACCTACAAATGTCAATCACTACGTACCCTTCGATACCTAGCACACTCTCGTCCCATACATTGATCCACATTTTTAGGTACTCAAAACGCGATTTAACTTTATCATAATATTCAAATTGCTAAATTAAACTTAACTAATCTTCTAATTTTACAACCATGTGCTATAATTGTGATAAAATGTGAAATACTTATTATATTAAATAGTTATTTATTAGCTACAATTTTTTTTTATAATGTGTCCAATATTATTTATATGCTTATGGCAAAGTTTTAAGAATAATTTGATATGAATATAATATTAGAATATGATAAATTTCATAGTATTATATAATATGGATATCATAGCACCAAAACAAATGGGAGAAATTTCAAATTGTGTAATATTTTTATTTACTTTTATCTATTTTTTAACGCTGTGCATATTGGAAGTAGCGATGTTACACGAACATGCGCCAAATTTATAAATTATGAATGCAAAATCAAATTTAAATTTGATGAAGTTATTTTATAATAGTAAAATATAAAAGCAATAGACCATGACGTGATGCAACTGAGTGCAACACCTTCAACTGAAATATACAGAATCATAATGACTAGGCCTTGTATGTGTAAACGCAAAATCAAAACCGTAGTTAAAGTCAGAAATAAATTCAAAACGTATAAGAAAGTTACTAAGTATGAGATGCACTGCTGTTGAGTAACAAGCTCTAGTTCACATCGGTCCAAGTCGTCACAAGCGCTGGTCGACCGTTATTGAAGATAGTTATTTCCTTTAAAATAAGTGTACGGTGATCTATATAATTTATACTATATCTTACTATTTAGAATCAATGCGTATTTAGCAAATACATAATTAGTAACATACGCAGTATTACGCATCAAAGAACTAAGATATATTTTATTATTGTTCAATTAAGTATTTAATAATGACAGTCTATTAAGCTAAATTCAATAATAGAAAACAGTACTACTGCCTACTGCTTCAACATTCCGCGATTCTAGCTTTCAATAATTCTACTTAATGTTATTAGGCAATTTTCTACGATTTTTGCAATGCAAAGGATAATAATCATTTCCTCACATATTTTCATTCGCGTGAGTAAAGGGGTCACAATTAGGTTCTTATCCTGACCACAGGAGTCTTCCGGCTGCTTCAGCATCATTCAAATTAGATGAATGATTAAACTGGACCCTTTGATTTCACTGGCTGATACAAAATGATGTTAAAACTTGATACCAGCTACGCACGACAAGACAGCATGTTTCATATTTTCTAAAATACCTACCAATATTATGCTCTGTATGGTAACTAATCTAAGATTGAAATCACCACAAACTGTCTGACTATTCTGAATCAGATCATAACATTATCAAATTAGATAATAAGATACACTTAAGAGTTAATTACTAACATAGTTCAACTTTAAAATGATAATCTCAATGACGCACCCACATTCAACAATTTCTTTGACCGATAACAAATAAAAGTTAACAGATTCTAATCAGCGTTTTTATGAAGGACAAAAGGTTGATCAGTTTCGGAATGCTTACATTGAGACAGAAATTGTACAATATTTTATATAAAAAAATAAACACTCATAAACACAGTTGTGTTATTTCTTTAAATTAAATATTCCTCCATTGAAATGTGTACAACATAGATTAAGACATAAATCTAAATAATATCTACTAACAATATTCTCACAAATTCGTTTCATTTCTCCAGTCTATCAGCTAAAAACTCACTCACTCCAGGTCTGGCCCCATTTAATTAAAAATTAAATAAATAAACAAAATCACTGAAACAGTACAAAACCATGACAAAATTTGATCCTATTAACATAATCACTTAGTTTCTCTTACAATTAGGCTTATCAAAATAAATAAGATTCTAAAATATTAAGAACAAGAAAACAGAATACTGAGAGAGTTGCCTCATATCCAATTAATATATTACAGAATGCAAGATGAAAGATTACCTACACGCGTTCATTCTCACTCGCTATTGTGGCTTATTTACATGTATCCAGCGCTGGACGGAGGAGCAGCTCACTCATTCTCTGTCACTTGATCAGACACCAATATCATATTATATGACTCAATGAAACTGATCCTAGGCACACAACATTCTCTAATTTCTTAGGACATTAAGAGCTGATTTTTCGATTCTCAGATAAATTTTATCCATAAAAAAATTTTTAGGAACTCGATACAATTTCTATGAAAAGTCTTGTCAAGTGTCAAAATTATTCTACTAATAGAAGTTATCTGAGCATTGCACAATCAGCCCTTAATCATACAATAGCATAAGGGGGTAAACCTGAATGACATTAAAATGTTCTTGTGTTTGAAATAGGGAAACATGGAAGTGACAAGTGACACAAGCGTACGCACGTGAACACATCTGTACTGTTATTGCAAGTATACGCAATCGATGAACATGGAAACGTTTACACCACCATACAGCTGCATATCCCGGAGTAACACCGGCTTCACTTTATCTGGAGACTACCGCAAGATCGGGAGCTGCGCGAGTGAAATCGAGACTTGCTAGGAGTAAACACCACACGTTACAACAAACTTAAGAACATTTTCCCGCTGATCTGACTGTACTGTCCCCACGGCTCGAGCCAACACTCGATACATGTATACACTGCGTTTCCTCTACAAACTACTTCAGTTCACTTCAAGTCACTTCACGCCGCTGACAGCTGCGGCGGCGACAGGCGTCTAGCGCGCCTTGTCTTTGGTCTCGTGTCATACGAAGTCCGCGGCGTCGCGCGCTTTGTTCGCGAACTTGCCGAACGAGCGCTTCTTGAGCGTGCGCTCGATTAGCTTCTTGATCTCGCTTATTATGAACACGCTTGAAGTGAGGCAGACGAGGAATATCAGATCTGTAAAGGAGACAGAGATGAGTTTCAACTGTAATGAGTTTGTGCCTCGCCTCACGCGCACGAGCTCCCAGGTTCGAGTCCCGGTCGGGGCATTCGTTTGTGTGATGAGCACAGATGTTTGTTTTTAGGTCATGGTTGTTGATGTTAAATGAAATGCACTTGCCAAACCAGATACAAAATTTTAAATACATTAAAAAAACTAAACATATAAAAGAGAATGATAATTTGGCCGGCCTTATCACTAAAATTTGTATGTTAATTCTGGGTTCCCCCCCAGTTCGCTGTGTGGTCATCCATAATACAAGCTCTGCTTACTTTGTGGCCATACTGGTCTGCTTACTTGGAGGGTTTGTCTGGAGGTTTATTTTTTTTTTTTGTATTTTCACTATAAAGGATTCTGGATTTATTTGATTATTTTATAATATAGATCTATAATCAAAGCATGATTGTCCTATAAAGTCAAAATATAACTTCACATATATATTTCACTATCTTTTACAACAAATGTGCTCATGTCACTGCCTGACATGACAACGTACTAGCGAACGCACTCACCATGTCCGGTCAAGGCTTCCGTCTGGAACACTCGCTGCAGCGGCGGGCAGTAGATCACCAGCACCTGCCCGAGCAGGCTCAGACTCACGGCCACTAGGAACATCTTGTTGGAGAACAAGCCCACCTGAAATATTAGTTGGTATTTCAAATTCCAATGTCGTTAACTCGAATGTAAGTTGTATAACCTGCTTAGTGCTTGAAAAACTCAATCAAAAAAGCCAAGAAATTATGAAAACTCTTGTGGTATGGTGTTGAAAAAGGCAAGCTAACATTAGAGTTATTTATTGAGTTATTTATTGATGAGTTTAAATATTTAAGTTTATTTGAGAAACACATAGATTACATACAATAAATTGAAACTCATACAAATATTACATAATCCAATTAAGTTCCCAGTATTTTTTCTTCTACAAAACAAAAAGAAAGCAGAAATTCAGTAAGGTATTTACAGAATGTTAACAAATAGCACTCTTCAAATATAAGCAGTTTATAATAAATAGTGTCATGTTCAGATTTTTCTAAAACCTTGAATATTTAAATTAGACATATCTATGTCAGAGAAGAGAGCGTTATTCTTATTACATGCTCTGCGAATAATAATATTTATAATATTTCTAATAAAATTTTATTAATTTCTAATAAAAGCATTTGAACCATAATTATTTTGGCTGTTGTTGGTTGAAATAATTTTTTTTTCGTGTAGAGCAACGAGTACACCTAAATGCTATTTTGCTCAAAAGACAGTTTGTTTCTAAATGATTATTAATTAGTTTAATAATCATTTAGAATCTGAATGAAGCTGAAGATTTTACGCTATATTGCGCCATTAACTACTTTGGACTAAACTCAGTAGTTGTTCAGTTTCTTGCAGGCACCCCGCTTACTGGGGACGATGACTCGGCAACGATCCATGCCTGGGCCTGTACCAAGTCTTCGACTATACATGTGCTGATTCCATAAAACCTGAACCGATTTAAATTGCAAACGAATTCAAATTCAGTTAATTACTTGTTGTCAGAGACCACCCATCAATGACATCACACAACAGGACATACTTGAGCAACGGAGCTGGTTCTCATACATACCTCAGGTACGTATGAATATTTACATGGATCAGAAAGAGTCAGAATGATGCTATGCCGAGCAAGAGAGCAAGACGGATGTCAGTCATCGCTTCGGTTACTTTCGCGTAGTGACGTAAAACAGAATTGAGGACTGCGTCAGGACCTTCAAATATCAAATATTTATTTCCAAACATTGACTTCCTTGTTCTTATTGACGTCAAATGATGCATGACTCTACCACCAGTACGGAGAAACCTTCGTGAAGAAGAACTGGCAAGAAAATTCACGGGTATATTTTTTTCAAAATAAATTTACAGAGTCTCTTTATGTCTATACAAAGTTATGCTTATCTGCATCTGTTAGCTCGGCAAGTCTAACCGTGCACGAGTTAACGCGGGAGCCAGCCATCGCCCTCCTCAACCATATTAGAGGTAAGTGGTCTACACACCGCTATTTTACTGTCATCCAAAATTAAAGGTCGTCAAGTGCGAACCGTCGTGCATGCTACACAATATTGTGTGACAGGGCAAAACTAACAACTACTGTTTATTTGGATGAGACAAACTACGAGCTAATCCTAAAATATGTATATAAACGATCACCTGAAAAACCGACTTGGTCTGCGAGCGGCACGACAGCGCGTTGAACATGTCGAACAGCACGAAGCAGGTGAACGTCATGGTTGTGTCGCGAGGCGTTATTTTGTTGTCGGACATCTGCAATCAGAACGTTTCAAAAGTTCAAAATGTTATATTTGATTTACTATTGTTTGACACAGAACGTATGACAAAAGATCATTTTACAAACAACGTTTCATTTGACAAACTTTCATTTCGCAAAATAAAGGTTTCGCAAATGTTTAACTTAGGAAACAATTCAATTGTTAAATATTTATTATAAAAACACCTCATGTTGAACCAAAGTCGCTTTTCGTTAAAAGCTGGAAATGGTACTTAATGTGGTCCTGGCGCTTCGCCGGGTGCTACCGCACCACGCTCGCGTCGCTCGCTCACCTAACCTAACCCAACTGAACCTGTATTGTGACCAGGCAGAAAGCAAGCGGAGCGAACGTCAAATGTAGTTAAAAAAAATAATCAATTTGTGAAATGATGTTTTGGCATAATTATATTTTTTCAAGTAAATATTTTGTCCAAGGAGTAGTTTATTAAACAATAGTTTGTGAAATGATAAATTTATCAAGTATATCAAACGTTGTTTTTCAAATAAAAATATTTTTATTTGTTTTTTGTCAAATGATTGGGGACCGTTATTTTTATATGTTCATTATTAGAATACAATACACAAAACACGTTTTTTGCTAATTAGAGTTAGAAAGCCTGACCAATAAAACAAAAAAACTTCGCCATTTTGGGAAATTGTATGTAACTCATAAACCGTGTGTAATAGCAACAATGACGTCATCATTGATCGTTGTCAAGTTGAGGTAATTTTATGCGTTAAAAAGCCGAAATATCCAACGGCAGGTTATTTCCATATCCGTACTCTTAATTGTAAATGTGTGACGCGGCTCAAGAAATAATTTACAAACAATAGTGCAGTTTTGATAAAATTTGTTCCGTATTTCTGTATATAAACGAATAATATACACCTTCTGGGTACGATTTTGTAATCAATAAACCTACAATCCATGTTTAAGTATTTTTTTACAAATGTTACTTCCTTCGAAGACCATTTTGAAAATGAGTCCCGATGACAGCCGCACTCGCAATCACTCCATTACCTGTCTATTCGTGAAAACAATCCCTCACTCCTTTCCTCTGGCAGCGGGTCCTGATCCACAAACAATAATTCAGCTCGTAGTCTCTCACCTCTCTATTAAACACCCAGAGCGTGCCCGCTATGATGACCGCCGCGGACAGCAGGACGTTCGCCAACAGCCTCCTGGAGATGATCCTGCGCGACGTGTCCCGCGGCCGCCGGGATATCACCGAGTGGTCCACCGGCTCCACGCCCAGCGACTGCGCGGGAGGACCTGCCAAACGAATAAAAGTTTGGGTTAGTAAGTGGAGACAATTCTAATAACTTGATATTAATAATAATAAATCAATTTATTGACACACATTAATACAAAATAATGAAATATACGCAAATACAAAATATTTGTGTCAAAAGGGTATTTTCAGCAAAATGTTGCTGACAAAGAGGCAACGCTGGTTTTCAAAATACCCCTTGACAATGCCGTATGTACAAAAGGTGGGTAAAGTTCAAATAAACTTCATTATACATTGTTAAACCTTCATTCCGTTAACAAAGATATTATTTAATAATTCAGAAAAAAATACAACATATAATAATTTGCCATTAAAAGCAGACAATTATTACATATTTAAATACTATTATCATTATCACACCGCGACCTAGCAGATCTATCGTGCGAGTCCACCTGTTTATAGCTCGCCGCTTACTCCGATCGAGTCCAGGAAGCGAATCACCTTCCTGACGGCAATGCATCCGATCTCCCTTGTGTCCATTTCATGTTTATCCAAGTGTTGATCGCGTGTGTACTAGGGCGGCACACTGACACAGTCTATGAAGAGGCGTTTCTTCTTCCGTGCTACAGAAACTGCAGCACGTGCAGTCCGCTGCGCCTAGCTATGTAAATGCTAACAGATGTCCGTAGAGCGGCACGGGGATCAAGCAGAGAACGCCGCCGACTGCGAGGCGGAAGACTTGACCTTCTTCTTGCTTTCACATTTTTCTTCTCTGTCGTTATGTTATTCGTGGGCAGATATAGCTATGTATGTAAGTCTATAGGTAATGTAATAGATTACGAGAAACTAATCTGGCAGATTATTTTTGGATTTATTCGGATTATTTCTGGCAGAATAACAGCGTTGTTGCTAGGATATGTTCGCGTATCCTCGCTTTCAACATTATGCTGAGCAAGGACCATTTTACTCACCTAAACTTAAATACTGAAGTCTGTTTTGTTTTATTTTAAGTCCATTTTCTACTATTTCTTATTGTGTTCCTAATTTCATACATGTAAAATGTTCTATTATGTTATGTTAAGTGAGTAAATAAATAAATAAATAAAGAAACTCCGTTCTTGAAATATTGTATACATTCTATATCTCGTCTCGTTGGCCTTACTTTGAATTTAACGTACGATTATAATGATACCTGTAGAATATGTAACTAGCTTATTTGGTACAACTAAATAAAAAAAAATTAAATTAAGCCAAACAACTGACCGAATGAAATTTCACAAACACATACAATGATCCAGGATCACAACTATTTCCTGTCGCAGCTAAAAAGGAAACTAATAAGAAAATTCACTCCTAAGTCCGCTCCAATGCAGGTTTTCAATTCCTGTATGTAAAACAAATTATTCCGAAAATAGATTTTTAGTCAGAGCTTGCAGCACACATAATGAGCGTTACCATACGATAGATATATTTAATTGCAATCCTAACGACTTCATTACATTTGTTAAAAAAAAATTATAACTCCTAATACGATTAATTTCTCCCTATGATTGCTATTCCATAAGTACTTCAAAATTTAAAATTCACTAAATTTAAATTTCTCCTTTTATTGTACAATAATTAATATTGTGTAGTTCTTATATCCGCTATGTATAATTAAAAATTGGAAACTGCTTTGGCTATACTATTTCCATTTCTTTATTTTCTCGATGACAGTTCTAATTGGATATAATGCTCTCTAGCTCCATCCAATAGCTCCATCCCTATCAGTTTCTCCGACTCTGGTATTATATAACCTTGTACGCGTTTAAACGTCCTATTTTTATAAAATAATGCATACATAATGTAAAAAAACGCTAGCACAAGGTTACACAGGATCTGTCATCGAGAAAGTAAAGAAATGGAAATAGTTTAGTGAGATATTTATTCATAATTTTTATTTATACGAAATATTGTAAGCCGTTTGTTTTTGGAATAAATAAATGAAAACAAATCTAACCATCCATGATGATATTGATCCACAGTATCTGCATGGCGTTGAGCGGGTTGGGCACGCCCATCAGCGTGGCGAGCGCGATCAGCGCCAGCGCAGCGATCGACGTCGACAGCTGGAACCGCACGAAGTTGCGGATGTTGTGGAAGATGCACTTGCCTTCTTCTATTGCCGCACTGGAATTCAAACAGGTGTTGATAGTAAACCGCTCCATACTCATTGACGTTTAAAATGTTCCAACTAAACGGTTCGAAAATACCGTGTCTTAAAAACCATTTTTGTGTATCGGCCTTATGTTAAAGAAGTTGGTTCTATAATTCCACATTTGCACAATGTATGAACTAAATTATCAGCAAATTATTAAACACAATATTGTGTCGTAAGTTGTAAGTCAGGGTTCAACTTTGCATATAAATACATATAAAGTTTGTGTGATGGGGACCAAAGTCTAAAGAAAACAATAATTTAGAAGAAAAATGTTTCATAAAATGTTAGATAATTAAAACAATTTACATTACTGTGAATTGAATGAATGAAAACGTAAATGATGTCGAAGGCTTCATATATGTGTAACAATGTCGCCTGACGAGGTAAGTTTTTCTTCTTCTCACGCAAAGTTTCCTCGTAGTACGCCAGTAACTTTTTATTTTCCCGTTTCGTAGTAAACGCGCGCTCTCCATTGGAATCTATTTTTTCTAAAATTTATAACCCTTTGTCAATTGTACTGAGGCCTTCTGTTAAGTTTCAAATCGTCATTCGATTTTCCGGTTCAACTGGGTCTAACGAATCAGTGTGTTCAACTTTGATCATGCTCACTCTTTCTATAATCTCGTCAATTGTTAGCTCTGGATTGTGTGAATCCAGCAACGTGTGAAAAACCACGTACCTCCGAATTCGCGTAAAACGGGGTACACGCGCAATAGCCCGAACAGACTACCAACAAGGACACGACCAACTAGCCAACATTATCCATCAAAAACTCGCCCCTAGTTTAAACTTAGTTTAAACTGAGTTTAAACTATATAGTTTAAAACAATCTGTGCAACCATATTACAGATACCATCCCGAACCTGTGCATTACAGTACACCCGCTGATAAAACAAAGAAACAATTGTTTGCTCATAGATTGCTATGCCAAGCACGAATAATCTGCGATCCCTAAACCTATACAGCAATCTTTAAGAACTTTAAATCTCCTAAAAAAAACTTATAGACCACTTCAAAAACCTGCGTAATTAATACATGCAGATTAGTTCGAAGTTTTCAAAAGACAGACCTCTGTATCCAATTTCCGTCCTGAACATACTTTTTAACAAAATTAGCCCTAAAATACTTGGATTAGGCTCGTGTGGTTAGTATAAGGTTAAATAAGGTTGTTAATTTTATCAACTTAATGGAAACAAATCCATGCAGCAATTGAAATAAATAGACGGCGTAATTTCAATCGCCATACAGGCTGGACTGTACCCGCTGCGTGGAAGCCTATACTTCACAAACACGGACACGTAAGGAACCGGACACCGCTCTCCAATGACACCGTGAGATCAGCATGCCGCTACACTACGGCATCGTCCGCACCACCGTCAGTGCCTACTCCACCCGCCGCGCATGCGCCCCCGTGCCCTCCGAGCGCGCGCGCAGAGCAGCGGCCCGCAGGGCGAGGCGAGGCACAGCCGCGTATGTACTCGGTACTGATGATGGACTCCATACGAGTCCGAAACTAGTCAGACCTTTTCGACAATAACGCGTGATTAAAAGCTGTAGTTTTAAAATTTATCAAAATGACTCACTTAACATTTTTAAAATTAAGTGATTTTAATAATTAAATTTTTTCAAATGAGATATAAGTTTTCCGATTGAGACTATACCACACTTTAAAGTAACATAATAAAAAGTTTTAGAAAACCAACTTTCAATATTTTTTTGTGTCTGGAATTTTTCATTCATAAATTGCATAATTAATAACAAATACTTTCATCAATACATTATATTACAAAATGCATTACTTTTTTTTATATTTTCCGTGTGTAACTCTTACTTCTAACATGTGTCAACCCTATGATAATAGGCAACAGTTTCGCACGTTACAGAGAGCTGGGCCTCTGCATGGATGTCTACTCATGCCTTCCCGACCTACGTACGGTGCGCGCGCCTACCGCACTGTTAGCGATTCGGTTCTAGCTTTTCACAAGCGAGATCCCGCAGTTAAAATTGAGAAAGCACATAAACTGGAGAGTTCCGTCAACTAGAACATTGGAATACTCTCATTTACAAATTTACTCGTGTCTTCGTTTGGCAAACGTTCCAACACAAGATACTCCGTCATCCATAAAGAAAGGTCATTACTATATGACTTTTAAAACCCCAACCTAAGCGTTTAAAATGTTTAGAACACTACACAGTATGTTATACAAACCAATTTAGCAATTCAACAAAGCAATTCAGCGCAAAATTAAAAAAAAATAATTTAAATTATTATTAAGTGTCTATTAGTGTATCCTTAAATTTATTTACACGCATTTTTGTATTTCATTAATGATTTTTTAAACTATATTCATTCCAAGCGTAGACAGGCGCGTACCTATCACTCTACGTTTGACTCCCTGGTTGTACTTTTCTGGGATAATAACAGGCGTAGGCAGATCATTCCTTACTTTTATGAATGACTAGGTGTCGTTCCCGAGCCCGTGGGTAAAATGACAGGTAATGGTGAAATATATTTTTACTTCTGACTTCTGAAGTCAATTAACGTGTCTCCTTCTGCACTAGGCTGGTTTGACTCTTACCTCCGTGGCCGCTCGCAGCGCATTTGTGTCGATCAGACTTATTCGGAATGGTGTAATCTAACTGCAGGTGTTCCTCAAGGTCCTCCTCCTCAAGGTTCCTATTGTCACCTTTGCTATTTTGATTTTTATTAACTGTGTAACAAAAGTAATTTCGTCTAATTATCACTTACACGCAGATGATCTGCAATTATACCAACATTTTTCAGTTCCAGATGCTAATTCTGCTATAATTTCTATTAATGAAGATCTCTCACGTATCTGTGACTGGCCAAATCTTTCGGTCTGCTTATCAATCCCAATAAATCACAGGCTATGATAATTGGTAGTCGCCATACTCGAAGTTGCCTTGATTTCTCGACATTGCCGTTAGTTTGCCTTGATGGAATCCCAGTTGATTGGTCCGATAAAGCACAGAATTTGGGAGTGATCATTGATTGTAACTTAAACTGGAATAACTATGTAAATGAAATGAGCCGCAAAGTAAATTTCACTTTTCACTCCATTAAAACCCTTAAAAAATTTTTGCCACTATCTACAAAAATATCTTTCACTCAAACATTGATTCAACCTATAATTGATTATGCTGATTCCTGCTGTTTGGATGCCACCGAGGAACTTTTGAACAAACTAGAGCGCCTACAAAACTTATCCATTTGCTTCATTTTCGGACAGAGAAAGTATGATCATGTTTCCCACTTCCGCGAGAAACTCATGTGGCTGCCTATACGTTTCCGTAGGAATACTCGTATCTTGTATCTTTTGTTTAATGTGCTTAGCAACCCTCACTCTCCACCATATTTACGTAAGCTTTTTACCTACACCCACATGATGATGGGTCATCACCACATGATGATGATGAGATCGGCAGAACACTTAAAAGAAACTAACTAGTGACTCCTCGCCACAAAACTGACTTCTTTTCTTTTTCGTTCACCGTCCTGCAGCCAGGCTGTGGAACAAGCTGCCTCACGATACGCGACGCTAAAACACTGTCTATTTTCAAGAGTAGAGTAAGAGAGCACTATTTATCACTTTGCTAAAGAGTTCATCGTTGTAATCTACACAATACGTATGTACTGTTTTATGTATATGTATGTATGTATATATATGTATTTTTATATAAGTAAGTATGTATAAACTGTACTTATGTAATGTTTTGTATGTATAATACATATTGGCACACTTATTTGCTGTATACGAAATTCTCCAGTCACAGGTCTGCTGGAAGAAATTTCCTAGGAAATAAGCAGTACCATTATACATTAATTCTGTTTTTTCTTCTTTCTTTAATTGTTACTTATATGTGAGCATAAATTGTTAAATAAATAAATAAAAACATAGATATTTCAATTTACGAGTGATCTTTTAAAGATGGATGCTATTTATATTTATTAGTAACTTTCAATTTCAATTTTGGATTTCAATTTTCAATTTCAATTTATTTATTTCAACAAAACTTACAAAACATTTGTATGATTACTTACACTAAACATAACTGTGAACTTATAAATCTAGATTATTCATTCTTACAAAAGCAAAATAGGCACTTAATTTATTAGCAACAAACAAAAAAGGAAAAAAAAAAAAAATTACAATATGTGAGGGTAGAAATGTAATCATACAGTTTAGAGACTCATACCTTCCGCGCTAGTTAAAAACTGTGTTACGGCAAGGTAGTGATTCTCGCTCCATATAAATACGGTTCATTTTCGTGTGCACATTGTAAGCAAACAACAAGTCACATCACTGTATTTAGTTGCCATCCACCGAAACTCAGACGTAAACAAGTTACATAGTATAGGCAGAAAATACAGATAAAAATTTTGAGGAAATTATTACGATAATGGTATCTGTATCGGATATGGTAAAGACTTTAGTCAATTACAATTTTTTTTAAAATGATGGAAATACTTAATAAAAATAAAAGGTAATTTTCTATATAAGGTAAATAATTACTAATTTATTTGATTATAGCAAATAGTTATCTTATAGCATATAGTAAAATATAGTATTGTAACCATTTTTTACATATAAGTTTTTTAACTATTTATTTAATAAATACAATACAGATATGTATGTGCTAGTGTATACTTTTGTATTTAATTAAAATACATTATTAACCCTTAAAGGCATATAAGGTTATGTAATTCATTATAGCTATCATAGGGTTAAGATAGAATACAAAATATAATAAATAAATATATATATTGCAATAAATAAAAAATTACTTAAATTAAATAATTATTTTATTATTTGGAGTAAATTTTCAGTTTTATTATAGTCTAATTTCAAAAGAAATTTCTCAAGTATATGTACGCAATCGTACTTATTTTTGTCGTTTATTACAATATGCTTATTGATACGGTTATATAACAGTGGCCCTAGAAAAAAATAAAATTGTTGCGCAAAAGAGGTTTTACACAAGGGCACTTTAAATACTTCATGCAATCTTCTCTCACTAATTTTGGGGGGTTTGATTTCTTGATGTTGATGGAGAATTATACTTTTAATAAATAATTGACGAACTGTAAGTGCATTGAATTCGACATATAAATTTGTTGTAGGATACATGAATGGTTTAAAAAGTAGTATTTTGAGTATAGAACGTTGGGAACGTTCAAGGAACAAGGTCTTTTTTGCCCCTCCCCAAACAGAAATCGCATAGGATATAATAGATTGGCACAAGGTTATATACACTGTTTTATTTGTTTTATTGTCTTTTAGATGTCGAATCTTCTTAAAGATAGGTAATAGCTTCCTAACACGAGATTTTAATGTATCAATCTGATGCATCCAATTTAAATTTTTATCTATTATAATACCTAAATATTTGATGTTTTCCGTGGGGGAGAGAGTTAAGCAATTGCAATTTCTGTCCCTAGTAGTCGTACATGTGTGTGCTTTTAGATGGAGATTAGGTCTAGGTAGGCTGCTATTGTAAATCGAAAATGTTATATATTTAGTTTTAGTTATATTGAGTGTTAATAAATTATATTTCAGCCAGTCCACTACCTTCCTCATTCCATGTTCAGCAGTAAGCTGAGTAGTAGAAAGTAACAACTTTCAAGTTGACAAATCAAATGTCATACAAATAGGACACGTAATTGCTCGCAGTCATGATTCTTCGAAAGGTCGTGAAATGAGGTACCTATAAAAAAACAGCTGTTTTGACAGAACTAAAGTAAACTTTAGTGGGACAGATAGCCTCGCGGAGTTTTTGCGAGTAATAAATAATGAGTACTATAAAGATGCAGTACGTAATTTTTTTATCATATATTTGCAGCGACCGTCAAATAGTGACACTCATAGGCCGATATTTGAGGCCACCTAGAGGGGTACATTATTACAATTTCCGTTTAAGTCGATTCATTACAAACAAAAAATCTAATCTTTCCTTAAATACATTTATATATTAAATGTACAGATTAAAGACGAATTATTTAAATGAATAAATAACTCACATGATAGTAGCGAAGTCATCGTCCAATAAGATCATATCTGCCGCTTCTTTACACACGTCGGTGCCGTTCTTCCCCATCGCGATACCGATGTCCGCGCGCTTCAGAGCTACGCCGTCGTTTACTCCGTCACCTGCAATCATCATAAGATGCTTTATCAGGGTAACCTGTGTCATATAAACATATCTCATGGTCAATTGCTTGTAAACATGGATTAAAAGCTACAAGTCGCAGGCCGCCTTGTTAGAACATAGAACACGATATAACCTTGAGACAAACACAGCAATAACTCAAAGCAAGCAGAACTTGTGTTATGTTCGACTATAGAGGGAACTTTAAGAAATCTGATAAAAGGTATGTAAATAAAAGTGATTAATCAAATAAAAACTTGACTTTTGAAATATTCAGCATTAAAATCCGAAATGTCTAGTATCTTAAACCGGTATACCAGCTCCTTAGCCCCGAACCCGTCGATATCCAAAACGATAAATGGATGATGGATGATGGATGCTCACCCGTCATTCCCACGATGTTGCCGAGGCGCTGCAGAGACTTCACTATCGATAACTTGTGCTTCGGCGTCACGCGGTAAAACACGCTTACCTGAAATAAAGTAAATAATGTTTACTACCGTATAACCTCGATATAACAAATCGGAAGGGATCAAGTAGATATTCGTTATGTCAAGTAATTCGTTGAACTGAGATTTATGTTGCGGTTAGGTTGCTCTAACATCCGTTATAAAGAGGTATCAAATAGTTTTATTCACCGCAACATTACGTACTCATCTTGTTGTAGCGAACAACTTCTGCTAATAAATGATTACAACTGTACGTATTTACGAATTAGGAACAAAAGCGTGTCGAATCCTGTCGCGACATGAACACATGCTGTGAGATGAAGAGTCATACATTGGTGGGGACTCTATATAAAGGTTCTGGGTTGACACTATTCGTTAATTAGAGGTATTTATACTTTTTCTTGATAGTCGAAAATTCGTTATACAGAGGTTGTTCGCAAAAATGTTCGCAATGTAAAGGTATATTTTTCATTGACTCTTATGTGCGGTTTACATGCGTTAAGTGGTTAAGTTGTTAACTAAATTTTAAGTTACTGCATGTCACTTGTGTGTCCAAACAGATTAAGTAGTTAAGCTCATAAGTTCAATGAAGATGAGCAGTGATGAATGTCAAGGAATTCGTCAATTCTGTACTTAGACATGTGGTGAACGTGATTTTGGACAAATTCAGAGTAGAAATTGATTCGAAAATTAAAATCTGTACAAGAATAGGTTTGTTTCAAAATTTTTTTTTACCTCGTTTATTCCACAAGCATTCCGATTTTAAGTATTACTCAACAAATTTTATAGTTGACACTAAGCTCCAGTCCGACATTTTGAAAAAAAAAAAGAAAAAAATGCGAAATAGTTACGAGCTCTTGCCGCCAACCGCTTATGCACTTAACCAAATAAAATCACGTCCAAACGTGTTAAGTGAGAGCCCACCTGCTTATACAAAAAAATAGAACGAATCCTAATCTACTTAATCACTTTCGTGCTAAATTTTAACTTACCAGTTGTCACTAATTGACTGTTTACACGCAACTTTTAACTTAAAATTTAGTTACCAACTTAACCACTTAACGCGTATAAACCAGCCATTATGGACAATTCAAGGGGATTGCGAAGAAATAGTTAAATCGAGGAAGTCGTTATATTGAGGTACGTTAAGTTGAGGTTGCACTGGGTTTTCATACCGCACGCCACTTGATGGTAAGTGGCTTGCACTCCCATTGACATGGTTAGTTGTAAGTGTTTTATAAATTAATTACATTATCAATGATCCGATCCAACTCATCTTCGCCCATGGTCTCCAGCTGCTCACCAGATAAGGCCTGGGAATGCAGGACGTCGATCCCGATCATTTGTGCTGGAACAAACAAACGTTACAGTATTAAATCATCAAGGTGAACATAATTTTTACATTTCAGGCACTATAAATAAACTCCATTTCGAAAAAGAAGGTATGCGAGCTGGTAGGTAAATCGTACATTTTGATTTTCATTGCTTGTCGGACTTCAATACAAAGCAAGCATTATTATTGAGATACCGCAATGGACATTTTAGTAAGCGATGTATCGCCCCGCGCCAAAGTGTTACAGTGCGGGCGAGGATGTGTGTACTGATTGATATGTGTGAGGATGGTTCTCGACTGGTGGTTTTCAACACTGTGCCACGGTAATAGTATTCATTATTTCTTGTTTGGAAATGTGCGTGTAAATGTATTTATGGAAGTCAAATTATGACTCTGTTACCACTCTAGAACTGTATGCCCGCTTAGTTACAATTTTACTGACTTGAGTTATGGCAACGTAGTTTTAACTCAGTAACTCTTGATTCCGGGATCGGTTCGTTTAGAGCTTATCAACGAAATATTTCTCCCTTATTGCACATTTAAGTACGTGCTCATTACTTCGATAAGGATTCATGAAGTTAACGTATCAAAACATTATGATGTTAAGGCGTATTGTCAAATTGACTACGCATACAAAAGCAAATGCACTCTTTTATCACTTAATTCCTCGCGAAATGAAACGTCTATAGCAACGAAAAATGTTGTTCAATTAATGAGACATACAGGAGATTAAAGTTTCTGGGCAAAGCTTGCCAGTTGCAGTTATAGAAAGAGAAAAAAAGGGAACATCCTCACATTAAAAATAAGTAACACGTTAAATGTAATGTGTATAACAAAAACACTTAGTAGACGGGCATAATAATGATCTAATAAAAATAATCAATTTACAGTTATCGAATACTTTCTTTACTTTGTAACTATTACGAGAGATTTATCTTAGGCTAAAGTACGAGGGTGGATTGAAAAGTTCGCGGCCTAACATAGGTAGCGCTGTCATATTACTATAAAACTACCCTCATATGAAACCTAGACTCTTTGTCAGTCTCAGTTATTTATTTTATTGAACATTAAGTGAGAGTTAGTTTCATTAATTTTGAAAATGGATAGTTTAGAGCACCGTGCCGTGATCAAATACCTCCACAAGAAACACTTAACACCAAAGAAGATTCATGAAGATATGGTGGCTACTTTAGGAACATCTGCTCCGTCGTATACTATGGTAAAAAAGTGGACAGCTGAATTTAAACGTGGAGGAGAGAGCATCAAAGATGACCCCCGCTCTGGACGGCCTTCTACAGCTACAACTTCGGAAAATCATCGAAAAAATATGTGATCTCATCATGGGAGACGGAAAATTGAAGGTATCTGAGATAGCTGAAACGTATACAAAACATGATCGTTAACGAAATTGGGTTCCACGAGGTGTCTGCAAGATGGGTTCCGCGGCTCTTTTCAGTTGAACAGAAACGAACTCGGCTCACGATTTCTAGAGACTGTTAAGAGCTTTTTCAAGCTGATCCAAACGAATTTTTAGCAAGGTTTGTTACTATGGATAAAACAGGGGTTCATCACTACACTCCTGAATCCAAACAATGGAAGAGACCCGGATCTCCGACCCCCAAGAAAGTCAAGGTGTGGCATGGCACTAAGGTAATGGCATCGGTTTTCTAGGATTCTAAGGGTTTCATCTTAGTTGATTACCTAGAAAGAGGTTAAACTATAAATTCTGCACACTATTACGTCGTTTACGCGAAGAAATAAAGTCTAAAAGGCCAGGATTGTTGACCAAGAAAGTTTTGTTTCATCAGGACAATGCTTGCGTTTACACATCTGCAGAATCGATGGCTCAAATAGTGAATTGTGGTTTCGAATTGCTTCCTCATCCCCCTTATTGACCTGACTTGGTACCTTCTGACTTCCACCTATTTCCAAAACTAAAAAAACTTAGTTGGAATGAAATTTTCTACCAATGAGGAGGTCATAGTGGCCGTAGATGCCTTTTCTGAAGACTTTGACGAGACCTTCTATTCAAATGGGATCTAGGCTTTGGAGGATCGCTGAACTAAGTGCTGTGACCTAGGAGGAGAGTATGTAGAAAAATAAATATAAAAAATTGCATTGTTCCTGTGTTTTCTAATTTAGGCCGCGAACTTTTCTATCCACCCTCGTACTAAAGTAAAAAAATGTATGCAAAAAATATTTAAAAAAAAGGTGTGTCGTGTCAAGAATTGTTTTAGTAAAAAATTACATACCGTTAGTAACGTTTTATAGGATATTATTTTAAAAAATCCTGTTCTATCTGACATTTTGTAAAGGAAATCTGAAGGCGAGAATGCGTCCAGAGGTTCCTATTAAAACAACCAAGAATAAGTAATGATAGGAAATGGGTGACTTTATTCTAATGTTTACAGTAATGAAGCCTAACTTATCACCCGCGTTAAAACTGAGATTAAACGTAGAATTAGTCAAAGCTCATCTGAAGGATATTTAATTCGTATTAGTTCATTTTATCATAATCCAATATTATACGCGCAAATCTTACGTTGATGTACGTAATCTGTGTCGAGTGTTCTCGGGTACAATGTGCGTGAGAACTTTTACACATAAGCCCTTAGTAAATTCCTAACGATCGTTTAACCATAAAAATCTAATCTCAACCAACATGATAACAATAGATAATATAATAAATAAACAATAGTTAATAACTGAAGAATTTTTACTGTTGGTAACCTGTTGATCTTAAATGGAACACCATGTTCCACGAAAGGAATTCCTCGTAAATCTCACATCAGACGTGTTATATGAATCCATAAACAACGCATGGAATTATACTTAAAATTGTAATTGTAACATAGCTTTATCGCTTCATACTGTATCAAGCGAAACTAGTTTGACAGTGTTCAATGCCTCCTTGCAAGCTTAATATAATATGAAGTCTGAGGGCCAGCAACGCAGTGCGGCTGTGACTGTCCGACAGTGCGCACGGGTCACGCGTGTATTTCCCATATGTATATAACATCGTGAGTTAAATCAATAAACAAACGATGTCCCATCTAAAACTGTACGTTATTTTTAGTGTTATTTATTTTAAGGTGAGTTTTGGTGGTTTTTTTTTTTATTAAGTTGGTATACCATTATCAGCAGTGCGTCCAAATCCCGATATCTCGACCTCAAATCAAAACTCTATTGGATTAACTGTCTAAAATCACAAAGACGGTTTCTTGTTTACTTTAAAAAATTTTGTATTCATGGGTTTTCCATTGTTGATAAATTGTAAGGAAAGGCGACAAGACAGTGAATAATCAAAATATCTATAGCTTTAAAAGACATACGTGGTGTGGTATTTTTATGCATTAAACATACTTTATGTCTGCATTGGGTGCATTGTTCGGTAATATAAAAATTAAAAATACTGAAACTTGTAAATCGCCCATTTGTAACATAGAATTAATAACATTGGCATCAATACTGTTATAAAAAAATTATTAACCTTTTATTTGACTTTATAATTCACTAAGCTCTGAATTAGCAAGCACCAAGGTAAGCGTGTGTTCCGAAATATAACCCAGTGTACAGGCCAATGCTTATGAGGTCACGAATCCCACGCCATTTTGTACTAGGGTCACCATATTGAACCAGTGAGACAAATATTCTGTAGTAGTGTATCAAACGGACGTGTGTGCATCAGATTTTCAGGATTTTTTAATCATATTGTTTATTATTTGCGACATCCCAACACAGTCATCCATTATGTATGGTGGAGAGAGAAAATCAAGGCTGATAAAATTAATTGTATTTCAAGAATAATCTGTCGAGGTATTAGTAACAATACGTCAACGCACTGGCCAGTATGTTTCGCAACGAATCAACAGTGTGGCGTCGAGTCATGACGTCATCGGCACTGGCCAGCATGCTGGGTTGTATTTCGGAACACACGCCATATATTGCTTTATGTCTCTATCAGTTCAATAGAAAAAGAAAGTTCCGCAGGGACATTTTAACTAACTAAATCGCTAGCTTAGACGCCCGCAAAGGGGTCCTAAATGGGCTCGGATCAATTTCTATACACAATTTGCCGTACTATGGTATTTTCAGACGGAAGTATTTACTGGAAATTTACAAACTACATAACAATAAACTTTAGATAGCAAAGAGCTAACCAATTCGTAATTAATTTGCTCTCGAACCCGCGAAAATATCAAACACAATAATTGCAAATGGAAATATTCGGTTCATCATATTTGTGTATGTATATTTTGTGTGTCAATATTGTTTGTTTCTTAGAGGTTTGTATTTACTGTAACAACTATAATGTTTTATTGTCATTGAAGCGGTTCTAAATGTTATGTTATTTGTTTCTTGGAGGTTGTTTATATTGTAACTACTATTTAAGCTGTCCTAACTGTTATATTATATTATGGATGCTATAAAAACATAAATTGTAAACTTTTTCAACTTAATAATCGTAACTATTGATATTTATATGCGAAAACTTTTAATTGGTGCATAGAAATGTATTTAGTTTATTATTTTTAGTTATAGAACACTGTTTGTTTTCCAAATAAAATAAAATCAGTTTATTCTTCCCACGATTCTGTTTTTTTTTCTATGCCATACTAATGAATTATGTGTGATTATTTCAGTCAGCACACTGCAATGGGGCGGCCCCCTGGCTGCCCTTGAACGATAAAACTAAGATACCAGCATTTGGATTCGGCACGTGGCTCGGCTTCGAAGGGAAGGTACTAATGGTTCCTATATTTTGTCTGAGAGGGCAATAAGATTATATTTAAGCAAGACTTCTTCTCTCTTGTAATGGGTACCAGACGAAAAGCCATTTTAGGAAAAATAGAACAGGCTGGCTTATTTACGTCCCAGGCTAGACAAGCTAGTGCTTTTTCTCAGGCACCTTCCTACTTAAGTTTCGAATTATGTCTCTTTCTCTGCCATAAATAAATAACGTAACTTTATAAAGCAGAGTTTATCTTTACTTCAGTAACATGAGAATACTTCGCTGCATCTTTTCTTCCAATGAGGTTCTAACGAGCAAATAAACTAAATGAACACGCTTGTCCTTTCAGTCCTTTACTACTAAACAAAAAAAAAACGCTGAAAAAATTGCTCCAACTCAATACATTAGTAATTTAGTGAGATACTGTTGTCAGCAATCTAAATATATGACATCAAAACAAGTCACGGGACTGGCCATTGCAGAAAGGTGTCTTTATTTGGTTGTCAAATTGAGTCTAATTCGTAATTGGACGTATATCCATGAAAAGGATCCAACTCACATTTTTGTCCAAAATCACTTAAGTATACCAAAAACGCCCTTATATCATGAACTTTCATTACACGAGGAGAGTTCTGTTTTAAAAATTATAAAGGTAAAGTGTTTTTATCTATCCCACTCATTAGACTGTGTATTTATTTTTATTTATTGATAACGTTCCAAGCTACGTGGATTATTATAAAATAAATGAATATTACAAGAACCAACAAAATTTCGTATCTAAAATATTCCAAGGCAAACTAGGATCCTTATAGCGAACTACTATTGTGTGTGGGTCGGATCTTTTTAATGGATACACGTCCAATTATACTATAATATAGTTTTTTTTTATACTGTAGGTTTTTATTAATATTATCGCACATTCAAAACAGAATAAGACATTTGCTAAGCAGGATCCATAGCTTTTTTTACGAAAACAAAGCGCGGTCAACCTACGACGCTCAACACACAAAAACAAGATTTCAATATCATCACGATGTAAAACATGTATTAACAATAAAAGAATAAAAAACTGGTTTCAACGAAAAAAAAATTGTTGAAAGTTCACGACCTCCTTGATTGATATTTTTCTTTGGTACAATATTAAAAACACACTGGTTGCAAATAAAAAGTTGGTTATTCCAGTTTAAAATAAAACCTCCTTATGAACTTAACTCTTAAAAAAACTATTCTAATATAGAACATAATAATCATAATAAATCCCCAGACGAACACACCAACTGTTTGGCTCCAAAGCAAGCAGAGCTTGGGTTATGGATGACCATACAGCGAACTAGGGGGGTGGACCAGAATAAACATACATGTATAAATAACAACAACCATGACCCGAGAACAAACATTTATATTTATCACTCAAACGAATGCCCCGGCGAGGACCCGAACCTGGGACTTACGGCGTGTGAGGCAGGGTTACTACCCATTACGCTACTCGGTCGTCATAATCGTTCGTTACTCAAATTTCAGGGTCAAACAGATACTTTGGTGCAGGTCAAAAACGACGACGTAGAAAAGGCTGTGGAGTCGGCAATCGACGCAGGTTACAGGCTGATTGACACAGCGGCGGTTTATAACACGGAGGAACAAGTAAGATTACTACTCCATAGGTATGTTTTTGCTTTTTTACAAAGAAATCCTTACTTATATTATGAATGTGAAATTAAATTTGTTTGTTACGTTTCACCGATCAGTTAACCATTTAGCGAGGGTTTTATATATATATATATATATATATATACACGTCGCGCAAACTCCCCTTTCCGCGGGCAAAAACTAGTAGACTGTATTCTCATCAGCATACCGACGGCATCAGGAAACGCGCATGTAAAACCGCAAGAAACTAATAGAACACATGATTTACGTACGATAAATCATTCCGTGCAAAAAATGATGTTCCAGCCTTTTTATACAAAACTGCGTGTTAAAAATTACAATTTGCAATCCACTTCGCAAAGGCCACCGGAGAACCAGCGACCTTCCAGAAACCGATAGGCTCATTCCGGCAAAAGCAGATTAATACCACATTATAAGTTATTAATTTTATTTTTTTTCGTAGATTGGTCGAGCGATAAGGAAAAAAATTGACTTAGGCGACATCAAGAGAGAAGATATATTCATTGTTACTAAGGTAAATCATGAAATAAGGATTTTTTGTTTAAACTTGTTTGGTTAATATAATATGTAAAGCGTTTTGAACACAAGACAGGTGTCTTTGGAAATGTTGCACAATAATGCCAAAAGGTTAGGGTTGTTAGCGCCTATGTCATAATTTTTCAAAGGAAATGTCCAAACAAGAGCATAAGATTATAGTTTGAAAGTACAATCGAGGCTTACTAACCAGTTTGTTTTAAAGCAATGAAATTTAACAAGTTTTGTGGCTCATGAAAATCGCAAAACCTAACCTACAAGCCACTAAGTCACTATAGGGGATTTCAATACGAATCTGAGCCAGCACTAACACTTCCGATTGTACAATAAAAGTGAATTTGATCAAAGCGAGTCACAATTATTTTATTTTCAGTTATGGAACGATCGTCATGAGAAAGATCAAGTAGTCCCAGCCCTGCAGGAATCCCTACAGAAACTTAACTTATCCTACGTCGATCTCTTTCTTATCCACTTCCCTATTAGCTTGTATGTGAGTATATTTTTTTCTTAACTACGATTTTATATCAGATAGGAAACATAGACAACTGTTGATTTATTCAAGTTGAATTCAGTTCATGTCCAAGTACCTTCTTAAGTAGATTTAAATTTAACATTTGTATAAGACCTATTAATTTTCATTTCCGTTATTTAACATTATTTGCGTTGCGAACATGGTTTCTATTTTTATACGAAACAATATTTTAAATTAAACTACCTGTGTCCTCTCAGCCAAACGGCTCCCTTAGCGAGGTGGACTACACAGAAACATGGCAAGGCATGTTACATGCTCGCAAGGATGGGCTTACGAAATCAATCGGCGTGTCCAATTTCAATCAGCAGCAACTCGAGCGATTGATAGACGTCAGCAGAGAAAAGCCCGCCGTTTTGCAGGTCGAGGTTAGTACTTGATGTCACCAAGTAGATGTACCCTGATGTGGTAGCATACACAGACGTGGTACTATTCCGTATTGACGACCTACGAGTCCGAAGAAGAGTCAGGTAGTCTTTACGAGTAATGCCTACGCAGTTCATTTGACGTTTAGGCATTACCAACGTTGTCAAAAAGTTTTATATAATATAGATAAATCAATTCAAAAAGTGCGCACCTATAAACTTTGCATTCACCTTGGATACATAGTTAACCAGCCAGTCGCTACTAAGGGCTTCGCTCGGCTGTCACTGCTAGCGATGTATTTGCAACACTTCCCCTTTTATACTATAATTATGAAAATAAAAGTTTTGTTTGTCTGTCCGTTTGTTGTGTAATCAGTAAACTCTGAAACAGTTTGAACAAGTTCATTATTTGGTCCACTCGCGCCCTCGACTTCGCTCGGTCTCGTGCAGGAGCCGGGCGTAGGACGGGACGGCACGACGACCCTACAGGGGCTTCGAATGCAAATCTGAGCCTGCTCTTCGGTGAAGCTCCCAAATGTACACTATACTACACTCAATCCACCGAAACGAATTAATAGAGCGTTGTCTCTGTCACAAATCTCATACAAAAGACAAGGACAGAACACGGTCAGTGGGAGTCAGCTTAGTGATAAGAAGGTAAAGCTGTGTTCATATGTTTTTTGCGCCTAATAAATTATTTATTCTATCACTACCACTTTGTTCGATTTTGTAGGGACCTTAAAGAAAAAAAAGACAATGTTTTAAACTTAATTTTTATTATGTATTAATATTTAATACAATGAAATACAAATATAGGTAATACATATTATAGATAATCTATAATTTTCCAGGGTGTTAAAAAATTGCTTTGTAATAATTACTAAAAATTACTAATTAATCAATATGAATACTTACTATTACTTCGACGTATCACTGCCGCCTGTCACTGTCACTTCCCGCGTTCACTATGAACGATTCGATCATTGTTTCTACATTTCTGTCCATGGCATTCATTTTTGGCTCCACTACATTTTTAACGTTTTCTATAATTTTATTTCCGTTTTGTTGCGTCTACATTTTTAATTGAGTTACTTAATAAAATTATTCAAACAAGCCGGGTCCAAAAATTAAATAATAGATTGCACTTGCACGGTGAGCACGTGTGAACAGTACGGGTCGCACGAACAAACTAAACAACCTAACAGTGTGTATGCAGCCTAAGCGTTGATTTTAAACCAATCACGCGCCGGCCCGTTTTCTTCCCTATTAACTCGTTTCGGTGGATAGAAGCAACATACGCTATGTTTTATCCTGAAATTCCCAGGATGTCAGATGTACAGGTGGCCGAGCAGGCGACCCATCTGATGACATCGTTAATCATAGGTGTTTCATTTTTTGACAGTTATTTGTGATTGTATCGACTAACGCTGCGCCGCCGATCGGAGGTCTCATTTGGAATCGCCTCTGTCCCAGTATTGGCCCAGGCTGTTCCTTGCCAAACAATAATGCACTTTATTCCGAAAGTTTCTTTGGTATGGCGCCTAGAATATATAAAAATACTTGTAAATATAAAAAGTGTTTCTATACTGTTCACGACTACTTAATCGACAAGAATAACTTAAATATATAATTGTAAGGTAAAATTATTCACAATATGTAATGAAATATAATTGTAATATATTTGTACATGCCTTAAAGGCAGAATATGGCTAACACACTAAAACTTTTGTTACAATCTACTATAAATGTACCTGTATTCGTGCAAATAAATTATTCGATTTGATTTGATTCCTTTAACGGAATAAATCCACGTAAACCTGATTATTTGGCACACAAAATAGGAAGGGCTGTAGAAGATACCAGGCCTCATGACGTACATACACATAGATCCATGCACATTAATTATCCCTCCCTCTACCAGGCGAACCTCAACATGCAACAAGCCGCCCTCCGCGCGTACTGCCAGCACAACGACATAGTACTAATGGGGTACACGCCCTTCGGGTCCTTATTCCCTAAGAAGGCCAAGGCCGACGCCCCCCCGCCTAGGGTCGATGACCCCGAGCTGGTCCAAATGGCTGCAAGTTATAACAAGACGGTTACGCAGGTCGTGTTGCGGTATTTGGTAAGTTTTGAGAAAAGAAAAGAAAACTTTAAATCTTCCTTTGAGAGCGGCTAGTACAAATTACAAACTAATTTATATTCAAAAAATTATTTTGACTTGATGAAGTGAACCAGACGACTTTTTATTTAAAAAAAACACCGCGGTAATCTGATAACATTATTACCTGTTTCTTTTGTTAAAGACGTATAAATTGGTCTAAATTGGTCTTTACAATTTATTATTATTTTAATTTCATTGAAAACTATACATACAACTTAAAACACATCATGTTCCAGTTCAATCTTATATCCGAAATGAGCACTTTCGACTGTCATCGTATCTCTTTGAAATTTCAGTTGGAAAGCAACATCGTGCCCATCCCCAAGTCGGTGACCCGGGCGCGCATCGCGGACAACATCCAGATATTCGACTTCAAGCTGAGCGACGGACACAAGCAGACATTGGAATCCTACGACAGGAACTACAGAACTATTGACGTCCCGTTTTGGAAGGATTCTTTGTACTATCCTTTTGGTAATTAAGTTAATACAAATATACGTTTTGAATAATCTATTTGTATTTTTTTTGGAAGTCTGATCTCACAGCTTTTATTTTTGAAATTCTTTCCTTTGTGGGTTATTTTACAAATATTATGGTTATAAAAGTTTTGTTCCTTCATGGCTCCGCGTCATGTCAAGCTTATTGCGTAAATTGATAAGAATTGTTGCGTAAATTTTAGAGTCATCCTACTTTTATTTGAATATCCTCGACATCAAATTTAAAAACAAATCTGATTGTTTGCTTTTTATAAATAAACTAATCATATAATAATCTTATTGAAGAACAATAGCCCTACCAAACCGTTTATTTATTTTACCATATCTACTTATGAAATACACCTTAAATATTCAGACGAGCTTTATAAACAAGTTCAGATATTTACGTAACATATCCCTCTTGATACATTTCTTCAAATGTATGACTAACCAGCAGCTAAGGCCACTGTCGCCGTCTTCCGCCGGCTAGAAACAGTGACGTCACTTTTAAATGAGAGACAAGGACAGCGATAGTAAACGCTCGACGATGCCACATAGACAACTGTCAAACGTGAAGTCATCACAGTACTATTACTATTTATTTCGATACTTTACGCCAGTATTTGGTAACCTGACTGAATTCAGCGGCAGCATTCGTTATTATTTCACTAATAATAAATAACTGAAAAGGGAAGTACTGTTGTTTAATGAGAAGGCTACCTGTGGCCAAGGCAGTGGACTCCGCGTCGCCCGTCAGCATCTTGACGTCCACGGAGGCCCTCTTCAAAGTGGCGACGGCGCTCTTGACGGTGGGCCGCGGCGGGTCGCACACGCCGCAGAGCCCCGTGTACGTCAGCCCGTCCAGGCGCTCGCCGCGGCAGAGCGCTATCACGCGTAGTCCTGCGGGAATACGGGTTGAATCATTGCATATACAAACCGTGTTAATAGACGTATTGTTATAGAAGTAGGTGTCTTGGAAACAAATTTAGAAGTAATTCAAATATGTGTTTGAGCTGGAAATTTATATCTGCACCATCTCCTCCGTAGACCAAAGTAAGGAACACAGTACCTAACTTGAAACATGTGTAATTTCCAGCAGATATAAAATCACTCATCTTTAACAACTTTAACATAATTTATCCCTACGTGTAAAATAATAATTATTTTTCATACATTTCCACAGTTCATTGCTCTGGTTAAATTTACAAAACATATCAGTTAACGTCAGAGACTCAAAGACAAATTACGAGAAAGAGAGAGTGAGAAAACTTTTAAAAAACAAAAGAAGGACTGACCAGTCCTGCCAACATTATAAGCTTCGGTCATGAAATCGTTGACTTTATCCTTGGACATGGGCGCGAAGTTCCCCACGCTGTCGATGTACTGCGAGCACAACGGCAGCACTTTCTCGATGGCGCCTTTCACGAAGAACTCCTCTTTGGGCTTCACCCCGTCAACGTACTTCGGGACGCATTTTACTACCATCATTTTAGTTTCCGAGCTGCGGGCCAAACGCTTTGGTTAGCATATTCTTTGTTAATAGGTTTTAAAAAATCTAGTTAATGGCCTGCGCAGACGGCGGACTTTTGTCCGCGGACTTTTTGTCCGCTAAAATAGATCGCTTGCAACTGTATCGAGTAATGCAAACGAGGGATTGTACCGCGTACAAAAAGTCCCCCGAAAAACCGAGGACATGCAGGGAGCGGTCCGGAAAAAAGTACGGGGGAGTCCCCGAAAAAAAAAAGAACTCGTTTGACTAGGCGAAGCAACGCACATGGCGGACTTTAGTCTGCGTTTATTTCTACATTTCCGGGCAACAAATGATCGCACGCCGTGTGCGTTGAGTTCGCGGCTAATTCGCGGCGGACTTGTTAATCGCGGAGCGTACTTTTTTCTCCGCCGCGGAGAAAAGTCCGTCGTCTGCGCAGGCCATTAAAGTAAGCAGACTATGGATGGAAAGACACATGCATCTTTAGAACTAGTGACTGATTTCAAACATTAGGTTTGGATAACGCAGCTTTGTAATGGTCAAGAAAGTACTAAAATCGTTCATATATTTCAGAATTTATCAATTAAAATAAACAAAGAAACTTTCCCTTTATATCAAAATAGTATATGAAACAGGCATAGCTCGTCATTACTGCTGGTGCAAACCGCACGCGTCTTACACGAAAATATCAATGAACATTATAGTCTCATCTCTAATTGAAATCTTCCAAGAGAAGTGAATAGGCGCATATTTAAGCGTGTAACATCTTCATTGCCTAACATGTAAGACGAACGCAAATCCAATTCCCAAAATAAATAAATGAAGATAGTAATAAAAGCGTCCTACCTGAACGGTATCTCGTGGAGCCGCGTGTAGTTCTGGCGGATGTCGTCCATGCCGTGCTTCATGGCCACGGCCAGCAGCGCCCCCTCTGTGGGCTGCCCGAATAGAGTTTCATCCCGAATGGTAGCGTTGTTGCACAGTACGCAGATCTGGAACAAACACGGTTCATTCAACGATTTGACATTTTTCCTTCTTTTCCTTCAGTCACTGTAGCGAGGATGGACTGTAGGAGGACACATTTAATAATTTTAATATAAATATAAAAATATATCTTAACATCGTAGACCAAACAATTGTGTATCCGTATAGGTATGTGTCATTAATGCAAATTCACTTACGGAATTCAGTCCAAATGTTAATTAGATAATATAGCAAGTATTACACTTACCAATAATATAAAAATAAAAACAATTTCACATAAAACAACTAATCTAAACTGTTTAGGTCATATGAATAAATAGGTTAATATAATAAATAAATGCTTGAACAATGTTAGGTACATCCTCCATCCCTTTTAGTCCTTGCTATTCTATCCTCACCTGTCTCCTTTTCGCATGGGACGGGACAGTTGCGCCGTGACAGCCCCGCCGGCACCAACAAGATAATGTTCTAATTACTTACAATTTAATAACTGCTATTATCACGTGAGAAATAACAAACTTCTACAGTGCAGTGTTGTGATATATTGCCTCTGTGTGGGAGGATTAATAAGGACGCTTGGGATGGCATAGGTGAGTGAAACCTTCCATACTTCCCTTATCCAGCCAAACATTTGTTCAAGCATAGGTAGATTGATCTAAATTCTATTCTTAAGCCTAAAACCAACCAACGGCCGCGACATAAACCTTAATTCAAAAACAAGTTTCCTATTCTACAAGTTACTTTCAAGTCACGGCAGATGGCGCTCCCTGTATATTTCAGTTAATAACAACCAATCGTATACAGACATTGAAACGAACTGAACTGCTATAAAGATCTTACTATTTTAAAGAACAAAAAACATTTGTAAATGATTATCAAGAACTCAAAAAATTCGATTGTTTCGACATTGAATTAGCTGTATACGTAGTGTTGTGACGGTATCATATCGATTTCCCCTGTGAAGTGTTCGACAAGCGCCGCGGGTGACGTGATCGAATTGTTCATACGCAATACCAATGTCCGGAAGTTCGGTTGGCACTCGGTGGCTACCTGGTGACGATTGTCCACTTGAAATGTCCAAGTTACAGAATAGGCCAGCTGGTTCGCGACAAAAGACCGGTTCTCTGTGGTCCTTCGCTCCAGCTACTAAACCGACCGATTCTACGTCTTACGAAACAATTATCAAAAAAACAATGGTAATTAAGCTGAACGAAAACAACAAACAGTTAGGAATAAATTGTGCAGTTTCGATCATCATGGCTTCCGATTGTTCTTGTGCGAGCTCGGGTAGCTAAAATATCTAGGGACCTAGTTTATTCTTGTAATTGTAATCGTTCAGCAGCTCCTAAGATCAGGGCTGGATCCTAACCTATTCACTTGTCGTATCTTGCGGTCCGTAGTCTATCGGATTATCTAACATTTTGTAAAGATTCTACCTTCTCACTAGTTGTCTTCTAGTCCAATTCAACCTTGGATTTTTTAACATGGCAATTTCAGTCGTTCTGTTTGATCGTACTAATCAAATCTTTTTTTTTCCAGCGAATTTAATAGCATGTCATTGTAGTTTTTGCTCAATCTAGGGCCGAGAGGAATGCGCATTGGCCGAGCAACTGATACCAACCTTATTCATATGCAGATATGAGTTATTTCATGTTTGCCCTGCCTGTAATGAAGGACCTAACAGAATGATGTTCGATCCGGCTTATGGAAATGTTTTTGTTCGTTCAACGATCCTTCATGAACTACGCAAGACTACTATGGATTATCGGACTCAATAAAATTATATCTTAACCATTGCGTTCATATCCCGTTAAAGTATACAGCAATTTGCTTTACTATTTATTTGCTTTATTAGGAAAAAGGAGACATGCATCACGTGTATTTGTTTACCCATGATGAAAAAAATACAATACATCGTAGAGCTCACAACCACAAACAAGTTGCTTACGAACTAGACTCACCTCCAGCATAGCGGTGATGTTGGCCTCCGCGCGCGGCACGAAGGTGAGGTCGCCGCGCGCGCTGTACCCCGTGCCGTGCACGGCGCCCACGTGGCCGCCGGACGTCACCACGCAGCTCACCGTCATCTCGTTCTTCGTTAGCGTTCCTGAGAACAATTCTAATTGATCATAGAGCTCTGATGATGAAATGAAATATTTATTTTCTCAACATTGACAATTACTTGTTCTTGTTGACGTCAAATAAAACATTTGACTACATTTAACTGGCAAGAAACTTCACGGGTATATTTTTTTCGAAATAAATTTACAGAGTCTCTTTATGTCTATACAAAGTTATTCTTATCTGCATCCGTTAGCTCGGCAAGTCTCCCTCCCCCCAAGTATCCAGACGACAAACACCCTCAAACGGCACCCGTTCACGAGTTACCGCGGGATCCAGCCATCGCCCTCCTCAACCATATTAGAGGGAAGTGAGCGACCCGTCACCCGACGCTACCATAAGAAGACGTAGACGTACATACAAATAATACCTACCTATCTATGTACATGACATAGCCCACAAATGATAACTAAACCCAGTGAAAGCCATAATTCAAATATATCAAACATAATAATAACACTTTATTGCCAAACCAGTTACAAAATTAAACTACACAAAGATTAAAACTACAAAAAATAGAGAATGACAATGTGGGCGAACTTATCACTAAAAGAGTGTTCTCTTCCAGGCAACCCTGACATGTAAAAATTATAAGTTGACTAGAACTACTGTTGGGTATTACAGTAACATAGTAGACAAATACATACATACATAAATACCATCATTTAACTTTTGTAATAAATATTCTTAAAGTATACCCATACAAATCACAGACAAAGATAGTAATTTTTTACAGTTGGTTTAAATGTGTCAAGTGTTTTTACCGAATGTAAAGCAGCAGGGAGTGAGTTCCATAGAGAAGTGGCTGTCACCGTGAACGCCTGCTGATACGTACTGATGCCAAAAACTAAATCGTTTTTGCAAATAGTGGGGCAGGATAGGGTTGAACAGTATCCAACACTATTGTAACAGTTTTCAAATATCTGATTGCACAGCATTTTATTGGTACTAACTACCAGTAGAAGGGGCTCCATCTCACGGCTAGAAGCAGTGGTACGTTTTGCTTATTTTCATACAGACTGATACAGTGGATTCCGTGTAATGGTGCGACTTCACATCGCAGTTCAATGTTAGCATTTGTTTCCCATTGTTCGGTTGAAGTCCGAATAACATATACACACCATACACACTTCGTCATGAACAACGAATCACTTCGTCATGAACAACGAATTCGCCGAACACTCACGAACTTTCTCAGCTACTCTCGAACGCAAAGACGGACGTGTTTTTAAGCTCTTTCATCGCGCCTGTATATTACAGGCTATTCTTAGAATCTTCATTAAATTTCCTTCGGTTATTATAAGAACCATATTTCGGGTCCCATAGCAGGGCAGCATTTCATAAGATTCTAAAAATCGCATCACAAAGTCATGTCTATACCATTTTGAAGCTAGCTAAAAATTATTTAACACGACCTACGCTGCCGCACTCGCACACAATCGGAGCGAGCGATGTGTGGGCGGTAAAAGAACATATTCGGCATATTCGCAATCCTTTGATGTGTTCCCAAAAACTATGCGGATACGGGTGTTCGTGTATTTGCGTATTCGTCTAGTTAGTCGAATAGAGCCACTTCAAGACGAATACGTGAACACAATTAGCCATATGCAGTGCGGGTATAATACACAGCAAATGTTTGTGTATGTGTGAGAAAATATATGCGCGTGTCTCAGTTTTAGAGGCACTGCGTGTGCTGGAACCTGACCTAATTTAGAAGCTGTCAAAACAACGCGTAGTGGTTGATTGAAGGGTCGACTTGTTTTTGTCATGTTGGCTGCATGTCGTAATTGCATGGTAATGTCAAAGAGATTATTTAGCCATTTTGTTTTGATTGTTTTTCTTGGCGCAACTTCCTGACTCTTTAATTATTTAATTACCTTTTGTTTTTATTTTGGATAGTGTGATAATAGCGCAGTACACAGTTGTGTTGTTTATTAGGTAGTTAATTTCGTTAACATTTACTTGACAAATGGGGAAATGTGTCGCAAAATGTGTTATTAATAAACTAAAATTTGCCACTTACTCGGCGATATCTTTTTAAAAATAAGGTACTATTTATTGCGGTAAGAATCAGTAAGGTATACCGAAAAAATACAGATATTGCTAAGATTTTTTGTCGTGCATGCCTGGAATGTCTGGAACCTCTGTGCAACAGAAGTGTATTTGTAAATGTTTCATTAAAGTCTGTAGGTATAGCCCAGATACTCAATTTCTATGTTATATTATGGTGTCAAGTTATAATTTTATTGGGTTATCAGTCGACGTACATTTTAGTCACTTTTTGAAAACTAAAAAGAAAAATATGTCGAGTGGATATTTTCGGCGACTGAAGACGAAAACGTCAGTGTCCGAAAGATTACTTGCAAATACCGATTTTGATTACCGGTTTTTGCTCGTCAGAAAGCTAAATACACCGAGCGTTTCTATCTACGTTTGATGAACATCGGATCAGAAGTTGAAAAGTCGGGCGTACTGTTGAATTTCAGTCCAGTTTTTTAATCTGTGTTTTTAAATGTATGTTTTCCAATGAATAATCTCAAAACCATCGTACCGGTCTTATCACTGCAGATGACGTTGACACACCCGAGGGTCTCAACGGTGGGTAGTTTCTTGACGATGGCGTTCCGTTTCGCCATCCGCATCACGCCGAGAGCCAGCGTCACTGTCACTACGATTGGAAGACCTGGAATGAGGAAATTATTTCGCGTGTTTACAAAGATAATGACAAATTTGGCAGCTGACGGGTAGCTTTTGTACGAAGGGTGGAAAGCTCGAAAAGCTTTGGGAAAGGTGCTCCGAATTGTTTAAGCCCATCTGTTTTTTCCGAATATACAAGTCATCCGGTATGTAAACTTTAGTGGTTCTAAAAACTCACACTCAATCTAATCTAATAATATAAAGAGGAAAGATTAGATTTTTTTGCTGTGTTTGTTTGTAACAGATAAAACATGAGCTGTACTTCATTATTTAAAATATAAGAGAATTAGTGAAGTATCTAAAATCTGCCTATAAACCATTATTTGGCGTGCGCTGCGGGAACTATAAATGATAAACAGAAAAATATTTTATCATTCTATATGCTTATAGATCTCATCATTACCAACAAAAAAATCCGTGAGGGTACATGTCCGTTGTAGTTAAGTCACAATAACCGGTTTAAATGTAAAAATTAGCCAGATCCGCAGTTGAGGGGGTTGCTACTTAAAATGTCAGTGTAAGGAATTAATAGAACACTAATAATTTATCTATCTATCTAGCCGGGGTCGGTCGCTCATTAGCTAATAAACGCTGGCTTCACAATTTACCCCAACAAATATTAAAACATAATTTTCTGTTGGTACGTAATATATCACACTATTATATGTTGATTAGGAGCATGTTAACATTTTTTTCAATTAGTAACAAAGTTTGTACTTGTTCAATTCAATGTGAAGATTTCAAATAAGAGGCAAACTAAATAACTCACCTTCAGGAATAGCTGCGACCGCCAGGCTGACGCCGATCGTAAACATCTCCTGCAGCGCCTTCCCTTGCAACCAGCCCGCTACCATGATGAAACCTGAAAAGCACAAAAAAAACTAAGGTTTTAATTTTTTTTTTTAATTGAAAAAGGATGAGACGTTTGTCTTCTATCTCACCTGATGGAAAGTGACGATGAAGACGAAGGTGATACACGTCTATCCACGAGATACCTATTCACTCGACGCTTGAAAGAACTGGGACTATAGTTTTAGTCAAAAAAATATCCATTCCCACGCGTGACATAATACAAAAAATTATATTAGTTTAAACCTGACAAAATAGACAGTGCTTGAAACTGGGAATTATTTGATAAGTTTGACCAGCTGGCACAGCGCGAGCGACGTAACAATCAAGTCACAAGAAAGAAATCAGTCGCAGTGTTGAGACTGAGTCTTGTTTAGTAGCACGGGGCGACCATGCAGCTGCGTCTCTAGATGTGACCTAGGCTGTCTTGCCGCGATATAAAATGAACGAACGAATGCGATTATATGAACCGCATTGCGATATAATCCGTGACTATATCACATGAGAGTTTTTTATTGTATTTCTTTTTTGTTTTGTTAATGGCAATAAAGAGTTTTTAGTATTATACACGTCTTAACGGCTGCGTAAAATCTGAAATCAGCAAGTATTATAAATGCGAATGGGATTTTAGGAAAAAGATGTATAAGTATAAATATACTTAATTATGAATAAATATATCTATATTTATAGATTTTCCTTAACAAAAAAAATAATAACGATTTATTTATTACTATTATTAATTAGTTATTTTAAACGATTAGAGAGTTGAAACGATACTATGGGTAATTTCATAAATATATAATATATATAGCCGCTGTGTCCGCGTGTCCCGGCACTGCCGCGGCGGCGGCGGCGGCGGCGTGACTCACTTGTTTTGCTGCTGTTACACTGCTTGTTTAAATGTGGCATTTTTATTTTATTTACTCCTTTTGTACGCAATGTTCTGTATGTGTTATCCTAGGCTCAGGGTGACAGATTGCGAAAATAAATATATTTTCTTTCACAACTGTTTTAAACTATCGCGGTTATTTTTACAATAGTTTAATGAATTTACGGAATTTTTACCACGATTTTCGACTTTTATTTCACGCGTCCGATATTTCGATGCTGTTGCAAGCAACATGATCGCGGTCTGGTCTTTATTTCTTCTTTCTCTATTTCTGTTATCAATTCAAGCGACAATTGAGATACTGATTCAAAACTTTTTATCAAGGATAGTTTGTTGTAAGGCTACCCAATATAGCTACTTTTATCGATTAAAAATTTACCCCATCAGGTATACAGGTTTGCTTTTAGAGGCTTTGTATTGCATTCAACTTAGGTTTCTTGAGAAAACAATTCAGTTTTAGCAATTCTCGCCGTTTTTACCTTCAGGCTTTGGAAAATATAAAGTAAGATTTACCACCTCACTTGCCTTCTACGGATCAAAAATAATTTCTAAGATGTAGTTTATTATTTGTAGCGTATTTTTAATACACATTCTGGAATTGTAAATATTTTAATAGTCTGTAAATAAATAAATGATCTCTATGGTATGTGAGTTTCCACACGATGTATTCCTTAATAGAGCAGTCGTCTTGATAAACTCAAGTTCTAAAAAGTTGGGCTGTCAATGGAGGTCGAACCCGTTTCCTAAGCACTGCGTCACCGACATTCTTTCATCATACAAAACAACATTATAACCCAGGAAACACCCCGCCACATACCAATAATACAAAACGAGTACAGCGACAGCTGGGCCCCGAGCGTGTCCATGGACTTCTGTAGCGGCGTCTTGGGCGCCTCCTCTGCCTGCATCATGCGGAAGATGTCGCCGAACTCCGACCGCTCGCCCGTGCTCACTACTATGCCCTGCAATGGGGATGGTGTTGCGGTTTTTATTCACGGAGATAAATTACGTCACATGAACATCATGAGTTTTGGTCCCCTTCTCAAATCTTGGATTCCGAGGATTCCGCACTATATTTGTATGAAACAACGACATTGTCGCTTCCCCATGTTATGTGCTTTGGATGTAAAGGAAACTGAGAATTTCTCGTTGTTTTATTAGATATTATTGGTTAAATTAGTCAGCGAAATTTGAATGTTAAATAAGCCTAACAAATACTTTAAAAATATTAATTTCTAGCAATTTGACATTCATACACATGGCCTTAATTATAAATTAAACAAAAGCAGAATAGATATTATTATAATAAATGTTATTCTTATTTAAATTTACTCACTTTTGCAGACACATTTACTTTTAAAATTCGAATTCGTAAGAAATTTTATTTAATTATTATCAAGACCGCGACATTTAAACATAGACAACTCTTCGATTATTCCCGTATGGATTCCAGTATGTGACATAAATCCAATCAAGTATCCTTACCTTAGCGTTCCCGCATCGCACGAGTGTCCCCATAAACGCCACATTGTCCTTATTCACCCTTCCGGCACACGCTTTATTCGGGTGCGTGGACTTAGTGGCGGGCTCAGTTTCGCCCGTGAACGAGGACTCGTCGATGGCTAGGTCCGTGGACTCGAACAGTCGGAGGTCAGCTGGCACTCGATCTCCCACGTTTAGATGAACTACGTCCCCTGGCACCAGGTTGCGAGCGAGGAATTGTTCGAGGCTGCCCTCGCGGAGGCTGTAAACAGATGTCAAGGACAATGACTAAATCTTTAACTTGATCGACTTTATCTAAATCTGTTCCATGAATTTTGTAACAGCTAGGAACTTTGTTACGCTTTCGAAAAAATTTTGATGTGACATTTTTCAGCGTTCAGAGTCATACCGTTTTGCTGACACCAATCTGTAAACCTATCTATGTCCTCTTGAAGTTTTATTTTATCTGGTCATAATTATTTTGAACTATTTTTGATAGCTTAGATCATCGGCGTAAAGTTGTAATTCAGAAGTGAAACAGACATAATTTTACATACCAAAACAGTCTGTGTTGCTCTAATCTATTTACAAGATGGCGAATTGAGATTGAATAACACTGGCCTATCGCGGCACGCAAAATATAAAGCGATATGGAGATCTATGAGCGAGACCTTCACCTTGCAGTGACTGCGTTGCGGCTGGACTAACGTGAAAGACGCGAGCCATCACATTTTTGCTGCGTACATTGTAGTGTGCGACTGCAGACCAGAAAAGAACTGAGGCGCGTCTTTATGGATGACACCCTCAGATCTGTGCAGTGATTTCGGACATACATTCAGTCATAGAAACATTGACGGCCGAGTGGCGAAGTGGGCAGTAGCCCTGCCACATACGCCGGAGGTCCCAGGTGCGAGGACGATCGAGAAACCTGTACGATGAACACAGTTGTTTGTTCTCGGGTCATGGTTGTTTATATACAGGGTGTCCCTAAACTCAACGTCAAGCCGAAACGGGACGATAGGATAGATGGTTACCATCATCAGAAAAATCAGAAAAAAAATTCATCCCATGTTCTTTAGAAATTATGGGCATTAAACAAATAAAGCAGAATTTCTCCATTTTTTAACCATTTTTTGCTTATAGAGGTTAATGTTGGTTATTTTTGTCCATTTAAAACGTGTCATCATAACCCTAAATAACGTATCTTTAATCACAATAAAAATAATAAAACAATTGCCCCAAATATTCTTAGAAATAACACAATTTGTCGAACTATGATTTGAATGAAGAGCCTCCTGAAAAAAAATTGTACTCAGTGCCTTGGCAAGTGCCATCAAAAGTTGGCGCCTTTAATCAGGATTTCAAAATGGTACAACACTTGGTGGGTTAATACTAAAAACTATGAGTAAAAATAAAAAAACTTGAAGTAATCCGATTTCATGTTAAAATGTTTTTGATTCGCACAAACTCTTTGGTGGTCCTTAATTTTAGGGCAGAATGATGAATGATGATGAGAGAGATGGATTGTGGAGTTTGGCAAGAGTGAGCAAGTCAGATAGTAACGCTACTTTTATCGCTACAGTTGTTGTGGTTGTCCTGGGGATTTATTATTGTTATTACAGTATGGAATCTGGCAATAAAAATCAAAACGGCATCAACTCCAACACTCTACATTGACATTCAAGTTATTTATTCTCACATTCGCTCACGGTATTGCCATAACCAATTAATAACCTGTTCCTCATTCCCCTTGCGTCATCATAAGCCCGATCAACTCACCAATTACACGACGGCGGCACCAGCTTATTCAGCTCCTCCAAGGACTTCTCGGAGCGGTACTCCTGGACGAAGGCAACCGTGACCACGATGATGATGGCCACGGTGATGGAAACTGCGTCGTCGAACTGACGCATGCACACGCTGACTACCGCCGATCCTGCAAGATGGGGAGGTTCGGTTAATGCCGGAGTTGCTCATGAAATATCTGATAGAAGTCGGCAAATTTTGGATGTAAAAGAAGGTTCAGATTTTAGCGGATGGCTGAAAATAATAATGAGGTCAGGAGCTTGTCACCTATCCGTTATTTAACTTAAACCGTAGACACATGCGCTGATCTGGTACATAGATGACGAGCCCTATAGCACGCAAACCTCGTCTTATGGATGAATTATGAGGCATACATATATTTTTAACATCTGGCAATCGAGCAGGCTATCCCTGATGGCAAGTGACATCCGTGCCTATAGACAGCATTAATCGCCATCTTGTTATTTTATTATATTGTAATTGACTGACAGAGGTTGTGTATTCGACCGCAGGCTTCAGTTTTATTTTTTGACTTTAGATTTATTTTTTTTATTGAAAAATTCAAATTCCTTTATCACATAACATTTAAGATCTTAATTAGGTGCAGTTGTAGTTCTTGTGATACCCCGTAGGGGCGCTGCAATATGTGAGGTGACATTATATTAGCTTATTACTAATTACTAAAAATACAAATACTTTATATTTCTCTTAAAGCTTACCTAACAATAATTTCTATTATTACATTATTATATCATTATTTTATATTATACATTTTACATTATATATTTTTGTAAGCTAAGCATTATATAATGTTATTAGTAAGTGACGTTTCATGTTTAATAATTATTATTATGTCACAATATTTTGATCTATTGGTATGTATGTATCCTACATTGGTAGGTATGTTACAAAGGCAGTTAAGTATGTAGAGCTTGTTGAATTAAATTTAGTAGTAAGTAGTCACTATATATTAAATTAAGTTAGTTGGAAAAAGGATGAGACGTTTGTTTTCTATCTCACCTGATTGAAAGTAAGGACGAACACGAAGGTGTTACGCGTCTATCCACGAGATACCTATTCACTCGACGCTTGAAAGAACTAGGACTATAGTTTTCTGGAAAATCAGACGCAGGCAGTTAATTCCACACCTTGGCGACCCGCACCAAAAAGGAACTATCGAAGCGTTTGGTTCGACTTCTTGGGATATCTAATCATTTTCGTCATTTCGTTTGTTCATTAAGATGGTATACATTACATGCAATGATTCATTCGACAATTAATCGTGTGTTCACCCAATTAAAGGCTACCAAAATAACTAGATGTTTAACAACACGAGTTATGTAGTGGGTATCAGCCCTGCCTCATACGCCACAGCTCCCAGGTACGAGTCCTGGCCGGGGTATAACAAAAGCTCTTACTTTGGGGCCATACAGTAGGTGTGATTGTCTGGAGATTATTATTATTATTAAAAGATTAACTTTATAAGTATGGCGGTTAAAGTAGAGGCAAGAGAGAGAAGAGGAAAGACGCTCATTAGATTCCCAGCACATAGTATTTCTCAAATAAATTAACTAAAACAATAAACTTCTAGCAGAAAAAACACTTTTACTTAAGCTATCCATTGGGAAACACACACACAATTTTTCCAACCCAATGGTTATTCCCGTCACATTAAGGTTCATTTTTAATGTTGGTTTTCATTGGAACATAAATCAGTAATGAACATATACATGCATGAGATAAGACACGTGACACAGCATTCTAAACAGCTGCACTTGCTTGACTAATTTCGCTATTTTCACGACCTGATAAACACGTGTATATTACGAAATCGGACAGCGTAAAAGCAAATACTTTGTACCGTTTATTGGTGCATTTATAAAAAGCCTTGACGTCAATATGATTTACATCACTTTGGGCTCTATATCTGTTTAATTATATAATAAAACTGCGCCTTCTTTATCATATTTGGATATGCATTAAACCTAGCAATGCTTGCTCGTAATGGTAGGTTACTGTTCGAAGTAAGTAAGTTGATTGCGGTAGAAATAGACGATACGAGGACATGTGTACCCGTGTACAAAGTACACACAGCCCATCTCAAGATTTATTGCCCGTTGAAAATTAATGACACAGAAATGACATTTTATTCTGTCATTATTTCTTATGGTGGTTGTTGATGTAACATAATTCAAAATTAAATATTTATTTTCCAACATTGACAATTACTTGTTCTTATTGACGTTAAATAACTCTACCACCCGTCCGAATAAGAACTGGCGAAAAACTTCACGGGTACAACTTTTTCAAAATAAAACAGTGTTTTTATATGTCTATACCTACAAAATTATTCTTATCTGCATCTGTTAGCTCGGCAAGTCCCCCCAAGTATCCAAACGACGAGCACCCTCCAACGGCTCTCGTTCACGAATTAACGCGGGATCCATCCATCGCCCTCCTCAACCATATTAAAGGGAAGTGACATAGGTTTCCTTCCAACTAATTTATCATTATATCTACGAATATAACAACATTTACTTATTTTTTCGATCCCTAGACATAGCCTGTATAAATTTCAGTTTCGAAATTTCTAAATTGCGATCCCAGTAGCGTGCTTCACTGAACAAAGCTGCGAAAAAGATATTTTTTGTGCTACCCCAAAACCTACCTTCTGCTTTGAAAATAAAAATTATATAAATTGAAATCTTTCCCGGTAGCATCGAGTAAAAGAGAATATATTGTACAAAAAATCAAATCTCGGTGAATAAGTTAACTGAAACCGTTTAGAGTATTCGTAAGGTTTAGTTGCGTTTAAATAAAATTACCGTGCATATGCTCGTGTATTCAGAGCATGTAAAAAAAAACATATTTTCTGGTTCATGACAACGGTTCAGAATTATTGATTTTTCAAAAAAAAACGTTGATTCAAATCATTTTCCAGATAAACTATACTCACTCAAACTGTACAGTTAGAATGTACACAAAATATGAATTATAAACGAACATGTCCTAAAAATCAAAAATACCAATACGAACAGAAATCTTCTATGCTGCAAAGAAATATTAATCGATAGTTACTTCTGATGCAACACTATGAGCCCATCTATCTCTCTCCCACAATAATATCCCAAAATCATCCAAACTTTTTATATGACAGCTACAGTTCCAAAAAAACAAACATGCAATATCAGATACCAGCTCAAATATGCCTTGTTAAGGCGGCAATGCTCAACAGACGAATTCAAGCAAACATTTTTCTCGTGCAAAAATCTATCGTAAAATATTTCACGTATTAACCGGATGTCAAGACACTGTTTTAGTCAAATTCAATAATCCATAATGGACGCATATAGCTAATGAAATATAACTCATTGACGTCAGAGCTTCATTTACATAAGTACCGAGGTACCGACACAACAGTTCGCTCCGTTCAGTAAAGGATTAGTCCAGGACCGGAATCTAATACTTTCTGAATACCTATGCAGTTATAAATAACAGAAAAACATTTTATTTGAAGTCGGTTGAGTCAGCAAGACTTCTGCTTAAAAATAATCAAGCTAACGCGACCTCCGCAAACAGTACCTTCGCCAGCCACCGCCCCCTCAACCCCTAATCAGAGGGAAGTCGCCATCACCGGACGGTACCGTAAGAAGTATTTTAGGAACTCTGTCGTTTTCGACTCGAAATAGGACGGATTAAACGCTGAAGAGTGAACACCTAAATACGCAAGTACATTCCGTACATTGGAGTTATGCAGATGCAACGAGAAAATATCTTACTTAATTCCTGTTTAAATATAGATGGTTTGATCGTAATAAACTAAATAAATTACTTAATTCCAACTTTCTATCAACCAGGAGTGCATCCAGATATAGATTTACAAAAATATCGAAATACATTTAAACGATGACTAATTCCCGAGTGACAGGTGTTCCATACGTTTCACTTTATGCATACATGACTCATTCTGACTTCAATACACAACGATAAAAAATCTATCTGAAACACCATAACGTAGCATTACCTATAAAAGTATACTTTTTAGAATAAGCCGCTGACTCATGCGAAGTATACCTACAGCAAAAGCAGACAGTTGTGCAGAAAATTGTGTTACATTCAAATAACAAGCAATAATAATATATAATAAATCCCCAGACAAACACACCAACTGTATGGCTTCAAAGTAAGCAGAGCTTGTGTTATGCATGACCATACAGCGAACTGGGGGGGAACCCAGACTAAACATACTTATATAAACATCAACAACCATGACTCGCGAACGAACATCCGTGTTCATCACACAAATGAATGCCCCGGCCAGGACTCGAACCTGGGACCTTCGGCGTATGAGGCAAGGCTACTTACCACTACACCACTTGGTCGTCAAAATAATTGGTATAGTATAATTAATATATAATAACGTAAAATTAAGGCCTAGAATAGTAATCACTCGTGTAACCAGATCGGCTCCTCTAAGATACAACAATGGGCGTGTCCTACAAGTCTGTATTTCATCCACGCTACCCAGATATTCGAGTCTCCTTTAATTGGCACAAACGAGTTTATACATACGTAATAATAATAAAAACATAATAAAAATTCTTTATTAGTCCAAACACAACTATTGGTTTGATTAATCAATCTTATTTTAATTACATTAACTTAAAGATAATAATGTAGTATCTGACGACAGTCACCGCCGTATCCCCCTGTATCAGCGAAAAACATTTTACATGTAAATAGGTAGTTACATTTTGGACAAATTTTTTTGTATGCGTGTTAGTATTTTTTTATTTATGGATGAGTATGTGTTAGTGTGTGTGTGTGTGTTTTATGTAGTGTGAAATAATAAAAATAATGAAATAAAAGACACTTATTGGTTATATTAATTTTTAAACAAAATAATGTTTGAAATAATTATTCAGGTTCGTTGAGTATTGCTTCTGTTTTGTCATAATTTAACTCTAGTAAGTATTTTACATTATGTAAATGAATGTTCGGGAAAAATCGCCGGCTTATGCCATCCTGTGGGTCTAATATGACCGTTATTCGCTGTGTCTTCAAGAGGTAAACATACAACTCGACCAATCAAACTGGACGCACAACCGGAACGTGGCTTCCCCTTTAAATCATAAATACTGATAAACAAGACGAGTGCTGCGAAAGAACAGCATTCTCATACTTCGGTAATTTAGACAGGTAAATAAATACTGGGATAAAAATACCGAAATAAATAATAATTTTCGTATCCGAAGTACATATCGTCATGTTTGACATTCGCCTAGTTGGCTTGGTCGACGCATAATAATAATAATTAAATTTTCCAAAATTTGTAAATACTCTGACTGGCAACATTGGTACGCAGACCTATGAATTGTATTCTTCAGAAGTCAGTTCCTGCCTCGTTACGTAATTCTAATTCAATACTTCCCGTTGACAGACATACTTATCTAAATATACATTGTGCTATATATAACACGTTGAAAATCTTCTTTTACTTTACATTCATATACAAACACAAGCTGGTGGGTAGTTCATTTCTTAAATTAGAAATAACCACTGGTTGATCAACTAAACTCACTAAAACTTAAGAGTATCCACTTTTAGTAAAGATAACACATGTGACAGTGCAAATTTGTCGTGTGGTCCAAGTGAAAATAAATTTAGCTATATTATTATGTCAAGTGTTGCGATGATAAACAAAACACATTCAAAACTGCTTAATTTAGATATACAAAGAACACTTCATACAGTATCTTGATATACAGTCAGATTGTAAAGATTTGATGACAAGTGACATGTGATTGTAGAGAGTTGTCTTCTTGTGGCTGTCAAGTTGGCTACGTCTAGGGCATCACTGTAGACCTGCTGGTTTTCGTGATCAATACTAGCCTGAATGTGGGTACATATTAGAACATCTACAGTTAAAATATCTACAGTTAAAACCCCTAAAATTACAATACCTAATGGTTGGTTGACCTAAATTCAATTTAATGAAGTTCTAAATTTCAAACGATTATTATATCGAAGACCATAAACCCTAACTTCACAATACCTAAACTTGAAACCCCGAAGTACAAAACGACTAAAACTTTGGTTCAATTTAGTTTAAACAAACATCACGTCACGAGGTGTTCTATAATTAATTAAGTACCAAATTGAACCAAGATCGCTTTTCGTCAAAGTCGCTTTTCGTGAAAAGCTGGAAATGGTACTTAATTTGATCGTGGCGCTTCGCCAGGTGCTGCCACACTACGCTCGCTTCGCTCGCTCAGCTCGCGCTCGTATTAACTACATACAATCCTAACCTAACCCAATTGAACGGGTGCGTTTCATTTCGTACAGGATTAATAAAATTATCTTAAGCATATATTTCATACGATATGCCAAATGATTTTCGATTAAATAAACGTTATATAAATATTTTGAACCATTAGGTGATTTGGATATTAGAAATTTCAAACTTAGTTGTTTTGTACTTCGGGGTTTTATCATTAGAACCATTAGGTATTGTAATTTAAGGGGTTTTGAACATCGGGGTTTTAACTTTAGATATTTTAATTTTGGGTGTTCTGATGTGACCCCCTGAATGTCACCCAATCCGCACTAACCAAATAATATGTAGTAATTGCCAAAGGCCTTGTTGTTCAACAAACCGAACTGCCGAACCGATTGTGCCGGCCCGACTAGGTGGGTAGCAACCCTGACATCTTGATAATGTAGCTATCTAATTAGCGGTCGTTTACAGAGAAACAATACAGGCAATGTTTTAAAATGTCAGCGAAGGTTTCTTCAGCGTAGCGGAGCCCGAGAGCATTTAGCGCCGGGTCCCGCTCACAATCGTCTCAGCAATTACAAAGTTTATCGATTACAAATAAACAAAAAAAATACATTATGCATACATTAATACAGTAATATAAATAAATTAATAAAAATTTACTGTAAGTTAGTATAAGTAATACAAACATTTGTAATCTGACTTACAAATTATGGCCTTCGTAATTTCTTTTTTAATATTGTAAAACTTTTTTATTTTTATTTTCTTCTTTTCATTGCGTAATATATCATAATGCACACTTGTAAATCTTTTTAATTTCCTGTAACCAAGGAGGACCGGGGAGAGGAGAGGGCACCTACTACTTACTTTAACATTGCCTTAATCAAAAGGACACAGACATTATTTCTCTCTGATAATGAACGGATATTATTTTTTTTAGATATGTATCGTAGGTACCGAATACAAGCCGACATTTTAACACGCGAATACTCTGAGACTAGCTGGTGTCCATATAACCTCAGACAGGACCATTGTTCATTTACCGCCTATGGTAAATAAAAAAATACAACATCACCAGTTCCACTCAACACCAGCTGTTACTAACAAAGATATTTTAAGACAAACTCATCTAATGAGAAATAACCTTTACTTAAGTAATCATAAACTTGTTATTAACTTGACCAGGTTTCAGTTAAACGCTGCTTTACTGAACTGTATAACGACCTCGAAACTGGTTTAGAGGCTCTCGTGTTGTGCGAAGCTTTCATTTAACATCGAGATATATGGTGAATTTAATGAAAACCCTCACCTAGAAAATTCAAGACAAGACAATTGAAATAAACCTTTAAATCAAAGTAACTAAGGTACAATGTAAATAGGTGACCCAGGCCGACTTGCGGGACCTGTCCCCTAGGAAAGTGGCATTCGCCGATGACATAGAACAGTGAATACAATGATAAATTATGAAATTGACATATGCCTTTTATTTAACGCTTTGTACGCTTATATCCATTTCAAATTAATAATTCTATTCGCTTTTCTATTCTATAGTCGAATGGCACTTGTCTAGCTAGGGGGGCTGAGTTTAAATTTAAAGCTAATTCGGGTTAAAATATTGTCGTATGTCTCTGTCAGTCCAATAGAAACTGACAGTGATGGAGGGACATTTTTAACTGACTAAAACCAGGTAACTCCGAGGCCTAACCAAACTATTTTAAGTCGGCGTCATGCGCACCGTAGCCATTAATTAACTCTTCAATTAATTTTTTGCTCTGAATTCAAAATCATAAAAATTATATTTCTGTGAGAATTCCTAAAAATAATTATTTGTAATTTTATTTGACATCGACACGAACATTGCTACATTTCCGCCACCAGAAGCCACGAAGCTGATAAAACCAAATTAATCTCCTTGTATAATATGAACGCATTATTAGAAAACGCCAAAAAGTTTCAAGAACACGAACCAAATACATTCTCGGTGAAGTCTACTTTCCAAAACTTATCAAAACGATTTGGAAAGTGAACGCATCGCGCGAAACTCCGATTTCACATGCAAATGAAGTGCAGCGCCAGCCTTTAGTATCCTTAAAAGTATACTTTCCTCATCATAAAGGCCGAATACTTATTTGACAACTCTTTTTACTGTATATTAGCTTGGATTAAAGTAAATTAGCGGAAAGTCGGTGACGTTCTTGCATGACGTTCCTGCTACTACTATATACAGGATGAGTGGAAATTTAGGGAACACCCTTGTAAGGGAGTATGGTACAGGTCATTTAAAACAAATTTAGTTATGTTTATGTTTGTGCCAAAGTCAATCATTAATGAGATATTTCAATTTTAATATTTTTTTAAAAATCATTAAGTGTCCTCTTTAGGCTTGAATAAAAATAAATTCCAGTAACTAAATAAGGTACATATATTTGCCTTCTTTAGATGCAGTGATTCAGACAAATGAACATAGCACAAATTTTGCAAGTCTTGCTCATAAACACTTAATTTTAACACTAAAAAACACGGTAACATTAGTTGAGATATTCTTTTGAAAACATCTAAATTTAATTAGCTTTAATATGAGGCATTATAATCCGACGTAGCAAACATACCGCCAAAGATATTGAGTTTGTTGCAAATGACCTGTACCATACTCCCTTACAAGGGTATTCACTAATTTCCACTCACCCTGTATACAGTTACCAACACAATTTCAATTATATTGCTTCCTGACATAAAAGAGATAGAATGATACAAGACATGGGCTTTCGAGTAAGACAAAATATTTCATGTGCGTATTATTTGGTTTGCATTCGTGTTGCATCGTATGTTTTTGGTTCCGTTCGCAAAGTGACAAACCATTTACAACACAATGACAATGACAAACCACTGCGATGAGGAACAATTTTGAGCTCTCCGGATCTTTTCAGACCGCTATTCCTTTCGTGACATCTGATGAAAAGTGACGGTGAAGACCAGAGCGTAACAAGCTCATCCTGGTTGCTCCTGGTAACTCAACTTGTTGTACATACAGAGGCAATGTATCCCTGCTACCAAAAAGGCATATTCCTATTTATATAAACAGTAACAAGAATATTTCAAATAAATACTTTATGGACAGAACGTTTCTATGTTTTCTCATTTTCATTTTTTTTCCAAATTAGTGACAATAATTTAATGACGACCGAGTAGCGTAGTGGGTTCCAGGTTCGAGTCCTGGTCGGGGCATTTATTTGCTTAATGAACACAGATGTTTGCTCTCGGATCATCATATTTATATATCAATATTTGTTTTGGGTCGCCCAGTTCGCTGTATGGTCATCGATAACACTCTGCTTACTTTGGGGTCATACAGTTGGTGTGTTTGTCTGGGGATTATTATTATTATTATTACAATATTCCCTCCTTATCCAAGCAAACTATAAGCTCATTCGTAAAGTTGCAGTTCTCTACAGCATGCTCCACGCGCCAGCACAACCAATTCCCCGGGAAACTCAGCGGATGTTAGCTAGAACGAAATTATTTTCAGCTGAAATCCAACTTTACCCGAAGTTTACTTTAAATTAAATTCAACGCCCGTTTAATTTGATGGCGTAGATTGCTGATGGGCTGGTCTCAACTTAGCAGTCTATTATCCTATTTCAAGCTTACTTTATTACCTTATTGGGATTGTCTTTTAGTAATATTGTATTTCTAGTGTCTTCCCTGTTTCTAAGCGAATAAGTGTACATCGTCCAAATTTGTTCAGCCATTTCAGCGCGGAAACACTGAACAATTCGGAAATAGCAGTAAACCACAGTTGAGTAGTTGCAATTATAACAACGCAATCTAGTTTCAAATACGTCCAAGATGTTAAATCCATTATGGGGAACCACATTTGCAGTATTCTATTCGAAACAAAAGAAAAATTTATTTTCCAATAAAAAGTCTTTACGGCTGATAATTTCCTTTGGAACTTATGTAACTAACGAGCTGATTAATTTTTTCCAATGAAATTGAAGGAACACGTGCGCGTGTTCATAAATAATTCACGAATACCAAACAAAATTAAACCATTATCAGTAGCTACGTGATGGTAAATAAAAAGAAACATACAATCGAACTGAACTTTAATACACATATATTTTATTACGGAATGTGCGAACAATGATTGACCATCAATACAATAACTTTTTAAGTTTCTGTCAGTAGAGTGATATTAGTCGACTATATTTGATAAACAGTAAATTAAAAATAAAAATAAATGGAGTCGCGTATGCTTCATGTCGTGGTATATGTTTTTTTTTTTTTGAAGTGGAATGTTTATTTAGACCTTTTAAATTTCACCGAGCTTGGTTCAGCGCTGACGGCGCTTAGCTGGAACTTCTACTCCTACACACGATATGTCTAAGAACACCCGCGAGGATTCGGACCTCGGCTTAGGACGTCGTATATTGAAACTACCTACTGGTTCGGAAGGGTTATCTTCTGCCAAAGAACCAGCAAGAAACTCAGTAGGAGTGCGTACGCCGCCTTAGCCTGGCCCACCGGTGGGTTAGGCGGTTCGAATGCGTTGTTGCTTAATTTCTAATTGAAAAGTTCTGTAATGAAGTGGCGTTGTTGATATCTTCTAAGACGTTACGCGGACGCCTTTAGGTATATAGGCGTATATATACATCTTTGGGTATAAATATATATATATATATATATATATATACATCTGGCCTTTGACAAAAAAGGCATGATATTAGTTTACCGGTCTATTGATACAAATTCGACAATTCTTGGATTTCTTCAGTTTGCTATACGGCCATTTTGCCATAGATATGATCCATAACAGAATCTAGTTAAATATGGACACTACGCAGTTGAGGTGTTTCAATGGAAAATCCTTCGATCTTCAACTTGTCATTGATCTTTAGGACCATGAATTTAACCAAAACAAAAATTTTTTCCAACTAGGTCGTCGGTATTCTGCTAGAGTTAATGAACCAATTGTCGTCGACAAAGTTCGCCAGATCTCTAAACTTATCTTAGCTAAATGTTTAAATAAACATCGACATTGTTCTGTACTTTATAGGGATGAAAATTTCAGTAAAACTTTTGACAAGATGGGTGTCACGTATTTTCAAATTATGCGTTCTATATAGTGCAAAATAAAGTCGCTTTTTCTTTAAGCCCTTTGCTCAGATATGTGATAATACTGGGACTCGTATCCCTACGTGTCAAAATTAATTTTAGAATCTTTGTAGTAACATGTAGTTTTATAATGAAACCGCTCCTTATTTAAACTCTTAAGTTTATCAACAAAAACACTGCACATTTTCCACCAAAACCTAAGTCAACAAGTTGAATGTCTCCTGATGACCTCACGCAACGTGCAAACCAATTGTGACTCACGAGTAATTTAGGGAATACCTACGTTGAACTTACTTACGAATGCGTAATTAATTGATTTTGACCTCTAAATACTTGAAGATTAGCGTCTAATGTACTTCTGCGATGTGCGTACTCCATTCGTAAATATGACAAATTGTAACGTTCAAATAAATTGGTTTGATTGGTGGTAGTAACAATTTATTTTTCGCTAAAAAGAAGAATAATTTCGCTATTTATCTGTGTGTAACGCAACTCAAAACAATACGATTTTGATATGGTTTTACTATTATTATAGTGATTTATTTAGAAAACATTATTATATATAATAACTACGACCCCTCCCCGTTGGTACAAGGCATTCGCATCCATGAATATCATTAGTTGTTTTAATTATTAATAGTAAGCGTTATTATTATTTCGATCAATTTATTACTTGTTCTTATTGACGTCAAATAAAGCATGACTCTACCACCAGTTCGGAAAAACCTTCGTGAAGAAGAACTGGCAAGAACGGGTATATTTTTTTCAAAATAAAACACAGTGTCTCTTTATGTCTATACAAAAATATTCTCTTCTGCATCTGTTATCTCGGCAAGTATCCAAACGCCGAACACCCTCAAACGGCACCCGTTCACGAGTTAACGCGGGATCCAGCAATCGCCCTCCTCAACCATATTAGAGGGAAGTCAGCGACCCGTCATCCGACGCTACCATAAGATAATCATCTAAACCATAATAAGCAATCTATCTATGAAAATCCAAGAGGCTCATTAATTGACTAGCATTCGTTTAAAATAGACTTTCGGCAGATTACATGCTCACAGTAAATTACATATATTAACTATTTAATATTCCACGCATACCGGAGCTCCAATCAATACTTCACTACTAAATAGGTTTATTTTACCTTTACAAAATTCAACCAAAACGTCGTTTTCAGTTCTTAGTAATTATTGTGTTAGCTGTTTGTTTCAAATGTGTATCTGTAGCCAAAAATAAATGTTTTCCCTTCTTTCTTTTTAAAAATTTTCAAGATACTTTTTAGTCTGTAAAACTACCAAAGCATCGAGTTAAAATGTAAAAATATAATTGAACGCAATAAAATCCGGTTCAGAAGTGTTTTATTAATTTAAATAATTCTCCATTATTTTTAAGTAACACAGGCTATAACCGATACACCTACAAACCCCACAGCATCAGTTAATAACTATTTATGTACCTAAATGAGTAACATAAATTAAAATGAAACAAAAAACAAAACCTGCACCACAGACTACCAATATAAGGTCACCTATACACTACACATACACCTGCAGAGAGGCTCTCACAGGCTCTACAGCCAGTGACCCTTGCCTCCACGATAAGGCACTAGCGAGCAAATTGACAGCGCGGGAAAAAGCCGAGAAGCCACTCAAGTATTATTAGATAAACTCAGTTTATTGTGACCTTGGACGAAGGCTTGAGAGCTTGCAAGCCAAAGGTCACTTAGTATTTTGAAAGCGAGCCAAAATTTCCACCTGGCGGTAGCATTCTTAAAAGTTTTTTTGTATTTGCATTGATGATTTTAAAAAACGAGGTAAAACGTTAGCTTAATAATGTCAAAATAGAAAAACACTAAAATTTTTACTAATAAAATTAATTTTATAAATAGCTTAGTGGTTAGAGAATACGAAATGTAATTGAGGGGCACGGCTTCAAGTCCTGCCTAGTGTAAGAGTCACGCATAATGAACTATTTCGCCGATAATTTATGTTTCCATACGATATTGTCGACTTACGCAGTCGTGAGTTAACAATTTGACTCAACTTAGCAGAAGTCAGTCAAAAATGCCAATCCGTCACTGTCACTCCTACACACCTATAGGATTGAGAGAGACATACAACAATATTGACGAATATTGACGACCGAGTGGTGTAGTGGTAAGTAGCTTTGCCTCATACGCCGAAGGTCCCAGGTTCGAGTCCTGGCCGGGGCATACATTTGTGCGATGAACACAGATGTTTGTTCTCGAGTCATGGTTGTTTATATTTATATATGTATGTTTATTCTGGGTTCCCCCCAGTTCGCTGTAAGGTCATCCGTAACACGAGCTCTGCTTACTTCGGGGCCATACAGTTGGTGTCTTTGTCTGGGAAAAAAAAACAAAAAAAATTCTAATCCGAGGTAGCTTAAATGTAAGTCAGTTACTTGGCTACTAATGAATACAAGTGCATTTTACTTGGTTTACGGCAACAATAAGCTATTTGACAAGATAAAAAATTGTGAAATATTTCTTGCCATCCGCACAGATAACGTATTTTTTTTTTTTATTGAAAAAGGATAAGACCTTTGATGGAAAGTGACGATGAAGACGAAGGTGTTACACGTCTATCCACGAGATACCTATTCACTCGACGCTTGAAAGAACTAGGACTATAGTTTTCTGGAAAAACAGACGCACGCAGTTCATTCCACACCTTGGCGACCCGCACCAAAAAAGAACTATCGAAGCGTTTGGTTCGACTTCTTGGGATATCTACCATGAAAGGATGGAAGGTCTGTCTGCGTCTAGTAGTCCGATGCAAGAAGGGTGTGGGTTCAACCTGATCAAAGTAGTGATCAATGCAAGTAGATCAAGTTTAATTTCATCCACAAAAGTAACTCTATAAAAAGGCAACATACTTTACTCCGTAGATAATTGCACACATAGAAAATCACCGGCTTACTATTTAGCTAGCAAAAAATACATAATCAATCAACAAAACTTTCACAATATTAATGCAATTAATACCAATGAGAACCGAACTCTGCACCTCCCACTTTCTTTCCGTGTCCACTTACCCACTGGCATACTTACCTAAGAGTCTAACAATAGATAGGAAAACCGCTAAAATCTCACGTCTTACTGTTTATATTATGAAATGTAATGACCGTTTAATTTGCTAATTTATATTTCGAACAGGTATTTTCCGAGTAAAATATAGAACTGTTTGAAAATATTTTCACTTCAGTTCTTGTTATTTTAGAAATTACAGATAGATTAAATAAAACACTTTTTACCGGATATTATCGCGTATATTTTAGTTAATTTTAAAATTATTTCGACGTTAAAATTAACTAAAATATACGCGATAATATCCGGTAAAAAGTGTTTTATTTAAAGTATGAATCGTGAAAATTTAAGAAAATATATAATTACAGATAGATTTTAATTGAACATAATTTAGATTATCTAAACTATGCTTACTAGAAACTAAAACCATGATTTAAAGGTGTAGGTACTGTTTGTAATTCTATGAGTATACTTTACTAATAATAATAACTTTTTTATAAACTCAGAAAAGTGTTACAAGCTTATGTGAAGTCTCTGACCCGAAAACTAGACAAAGTTTGTTTTTACCCCTAAACTGGGGTCAGACTCGCAGCCCGTGTGGCAATAAGGGTGCGTTACTTATCGATAGTCGCTTTGTGTAATGCATTTTCTTATTTTTCTCTATTACCTCCCATACCGTCGAGTGTGTATGAGTGCGACAGGGAGCTCAACATGCGGCGTCCTGATTCCACGTTTCATTGCCCCGTATAACAAAATGTAACACGTTGCAGCACGTGGCGAAATCACCACACGGTTCTGACCAACACTATCAGCGAAACCGGAGCTGTACGTGTACTGTTTTTGGGTGATACGAGACACATAGAACAGAGAACCTGCCATAGGCCCTCTGACTCACGAAGTCAGACTTACAAATGAGGCTATCGCAGCCATTCATTTTTATTAGCACATCAAAAACAATTTCAGAGACTCACCAAGCAGCAACAAGATGAGCGGGTTCTGGAACTGCTCCACGTACTTCTTCCAGAGCGGGTCCTGTTCCTTGACCTGGAACTCATTGGCGCCGACGAAGTTCTGCCGGTCGGTCGCTTCCCGCCACGAGAGTCCGCGCCGGACGTCCACTTTAAGACGTTCGGCCACCTGGAGGATAAGGTTGGAATTAGAAAAACTTATCAATGTCTAGATTTTCAGTTCAGTTTGTCTAGCGAGAACAAAAACAAAATTAAAAACACACCAACTGTCTTTTTGCATTTACATACAAAAAAATGAACTTTGCACTCAAACTGTCCGACCCAATCGGGTATGAATAGGCAAAAAGTTTTGAAAAGGAGGCGTAATGTGATTTTGCGCCTGCTGGTCGAAGCTAGGATTGAGTCAAATTCCTCCCGCAACACCGGCCCGTCGTCCGGTTCTTTCCAGTTTTCTACGCAAATGCTTATTTATGAAATCATCACACTTTATTTACAAGCTATTGTAGCTGTACGCAGTTACATTCAATCATCTCTATTATTAAATTCAATCATTTAAGTAAAATATTGTAAAATTTCAACTAACTCCACTAGAAGAATTTCCCGACGTAGATCGATCGCAGTTCCAGAACTCAAAAGTCACACGACGTATTTACGATCACAAAACTGTGCTCCCCCCCTTTATACAGCTTTTCTTCATTAAAACAAATTATACAGACATAATACAAAGACGGCGTGCAAAGTAACCGGCGTTTAGTGTTCGCCTTAGTAAAGTTAATTAAAGTACTTGGCAGTCGAGTCTTTATTTCATGTACTTGCTATTTTCTTATATACTTTAGATGTAAAGAAAATATTTGACATGTTTAGTTGTTGTTTTAAGGGCTTTGCAAACAAAAACCTTTCTGAAGTCAAATGAACAAGAATTTTTCATACAGCATTTATAAGATAAAACAAATAGATGTCTGTAATGTAACATTTCTGTTAAAACTTTTAAAGGTTTTAAATTAATTGCAAAGGATCTTACTTTACAAAATTGTAAAGTGTAATTGTTTAAAGAATCTATCCAAATTTTTTAAAATAAAATGCAAATTTTACCCAGTTGGCCTTTTATTTGCCCAGTTTTTGTGCCCAGTTTCTTTGGCCAGTTTCTTGGGCCAGTTTCTTTGGTATTTTCTTGGGCCAGTTTCTTTGGTCAGTTTCTTTGGTCAGTTTCTTTGGTCAGATTCTTTGGTCAGTTTCTTTGGTCAGATTCTTTGGCCAGTTTCTTGGGCCAGCTTCTTTGGCCAAGAGGTTGGAGCACTCCACCGACCATCGAGGTTTATATTCCACTAGAGGACCAGACTTCATGGTGGACAGATTAAACATATATTTTTTTTAAAGAAAATATGAAATAATAACGAAGATATCTTTTAAAGTTCATAATTTATGTGCATAGTCTGAATATCTTTCAACTTAAACACAGATAAATTGAATAAATAATAGTGACAAAACATAATTTCATACCTTTTAGATTTGAATGACTTACGAAAGATAAAATAGTACTTTAATAAACAGCAGTAGGTTTTAAGACAGTTTGTTATCTTGTGATAAAGGCTAATTAAGACGAGAGGAATTATCATCACCAACTACTGCCTGTTGCTACAGAACAACGAAATGTAGTACGTGAAATTAATCGCGCAACCCCTGTTCAAACCCTAACTAGGTATATATTTCTTTCTATTTTTCTTTCTGAATTTCGTGTTTTGTTATGTCTATTTTTGTATATTTCAATTATTTGCTTCTGTTCTATTTTGTGGTGTCTAATCTAAACGATGTGTGTAAATATAAATAAACGTGTTATCTATATATCTATTCATGAAGGGAAGAATACTGTGTTGATACATAGCAACTGCAGGCGTAACACGGGTCACCAAGCAACTCAATCTAAGGCTAATGCGCGGTTTACACGCATTAAGTAGTTAAGTAGTAACTAAATTTAAGTTACTGCAGTTCCAGTGTCTGTCCAAAGGCATTAAGTTGTTAAGCTAACACGCAACACGTTCAATAAAGATGGAAGGTCAATAACTTAAGGCCTGACGGCCTGTTTGGTGTGGAGGTAAGTAGCCTTGCCTTTTATGCCAGAGGTCCCGGGTTCGAATCCTGGTAGGGGCAGATGTATTATTATATTTGCTTTCTAGTCATGGATGTGTATTTACGTTTATTTAAGTTTATTTCTTATATATTTATATATAAAAAAAATATCTATGTGTGTTTATATATGTCTTAAGTTTATTTATCCGTTATCTAGTATCCATAACACAAGTTCTTTAATGATACTTAATTTGGGCTAGATAATGTGGTGTGATTGTTAGAAATATTTATTTATTTATTTATTATTTATTTATTCGTCAATTGTGTACTTAGATTTATGACTAGCGGGATTTTGGACGACGTCAGGGAATAATCAGATTCGGAAACTAAAATCTCTAAGACTGTCTATTTCTTTACTTTTTACGTTGTATATTTCAGAAGCATTCTCATGTTAATTAATCTTCAAAATATTTTAAAGGAGAATCCATAAAAATTTGAAATTGAAAAATAGGTATGAGCTCTTGCCGCAAATCGCATTGTCAACTTATGCACTTAACCAAAAAATCATGTCCAAACGTGCTAAGTGGGAAGCCCCGCCCACCTACTTATACGAAAAATAGAACGAATCCTAATCTACTTAATCACTTGCGTACTAAATTTTAACCTACCACTTGTAACTTAATTGACTCACGCCAGCAAGTCGAACCTCAATCACTTGCACACACAGGTTATTCAAAATAGGTTCTTACGCAAATGCGTCGGGGCCCCGCCCTATGTCCGCAACTTAGATCTGCACAAGGATCCCGAGCTGCCCACCGTTACTGCATTCATGAAGTTGGCACCTAGACGCCACTTCGATAATGCTTCCCACCATCCCAACCCGCTGGTCAATAAGTCATCTGAACACACAGCCAACCCAGACGCGGCGGTTCGTTATAGGCGTCCGCGTAACGTCTTAACAGATCCCGACGATGATATTACAACAAGGAACGCCGGTGTTCCAGTTAGAAATAGGGCAACACGGCATTCAAATCGCCTAACCCACCGGTGGGCCAGGCTAACGCGTCGTACGCATTCCTACTGAGTTTCTTGCTGGTTCTTTAGCAGTAGATGATCCTTCCGAACCAGTGGTAGTTTCAATATTCGACGTCCTAAGCCGAGGTCCGTGCCCTCTCGGGTGCACTTAGGCGTATCGTACGTAGGAGTAGTTTAAGTTCCAGCTAGGCGCCGTCAGCGCTAGGCTACAAAGTCCGGTGATATTTAAAAGGCCTATGGACCATAAATAGACTGTCCATTTCGAAAAAAAAAAAAAGTTAAGTATGCCTGAAAACCCTAAAAATAAAGATAACACGACACGTATTTCTTTAGTAAACAAGTGCCTATCTTGAATTAAATTATGGCGTGATTCTGCAAAAGTTATTAAAAAGTTTCATCAACGAGGTCGCCCTGAATTAATCTTTATTGTTTATTGTATTCAGATTTTAACGACAGGAACATCTTTGTTCGCAGATTTCATTTTCCTTAATCAAGAGGATTTAGCAGTTGAGTAACAATATAATTAACTCTAATATCATAAACAAGGTTTCATTTGCTTGCTCGTTCCTATCTGATCTACTCTGAAACTCTGAAGGAAGCAAATTTACACTAAAGTACGCGGAGAAACCTTAAGCTATATTCAAATTCAAATGATTCATATAATTTTAGGATTAAAAAAACAACGTACCACTTCCTTGGTACAAGAAAAGAGCTAAACAGTAGGTATAGGCCGTTCAAGTCATTTATGCGCGTCGGTCAGTGTTTGCGGTGCTTGTATGGTCAACGTAACTTTGTGTGGCAGCCGCCATCTTGATTCATCATTGTGCGTGTATAATCAGAACATTTTTGACACGCACACACTGTTGTATATGTACAAATTTTTATTTACAAATTAATTTTTCAACAAATTACCTAACAATATAAAATCATTGACGTAAAATAAATTAAAAATAACTCTACGCCAATGGCTCATTAAAATATGTTTATAATCTTTAAATGAATTTTTTTTTATACTAAAAAAGTAATAATCTTTTCAAATTAATTTATCCGTATCCGTAGAATCAATTTTAACATGGTGTACTTAAACTTTACGCTTCACTGTGCAATTTGAAATGTAAGCATAATATGTATTTAGAAAAAAATGAAGTAACTTTTGCATGCCGTCATACAGTTATATGTTTTCTGATTAGTTTATGCACTAAGGCCTACAAATGTTACCATATTCAAAAACATGAAATTGATTTTGATTTATGGTTTTGAAAAGTCCTCCTATCTAGTGGGTGTGATATGCTTTAAATGTAATAATGTTTTCATAATGTTTTAACAGCTAATATAGTGATTAAATTTACGACCATAAAACTGGTCCTTTAATTAATTAATAAAAATAAACAAAAATCTCGATATAATAAGTAAACTAAACTGCAGTCTCGTAGAATTAAAACGACCTCATTAGAACCCTCACGGCTCATTAAAACACTTTTAATGCATAATGCTGAGTGTATAGAGCTCGGAAACTCCGCAAACAGACATCCATTAAAAAAGGCGGGAAAACGAGACTAGAATGAAAGCATTCACATTTATTTCCCTCTAATATGGTTGAAGAGGGCGATGGCTGGGTCCCGCGTTAACTCGTAAACGGGTGCCGTTTGAGGGTGTTCGTCGTTTAGATAGTTGGGGGAGGGAGACTTGACGAGCAAACAGATGCAGATAAGAATAATTTTGTGTAGACACAAAGAGACATTTTAAAGTTCTTCTTCAAGAAGGTTTTTCCGAACCGGTGGTAGATTAGTGCTTTATTTAACGTCAATAAGAACAAGTAATTGTCAATGTTGAGAAGCAAATATATGAATTTATATTCCCTTACGTCTTATAAGAAAGACAACGTTATATATTAATTTAATAATACCTATTAAAAATCGCAAACATTATTTTACTTCAATAGCGTTCTATAAGTACATGTTTAATCTTATTTTAGATCGTACTAGGAAACCAAATAGCCGTAACTCTGCAAATCAAACCGTGCATGCGCATTCGTAATTCACCGTCAGTTTAAATAAATGCGTAAAAATAGAAATCCGGTTTTTCCAAGACTAATTTTATTTATAGTTCGTTTTTAAATGCACATAGCACAGTGTACCTATTATTAGAAGCTAGAATTATGTTTTCCAAACCAATTTAATGTCATTCTTTCTTTCTTTAAATAAGTATAATTTAGTAATTTACCTTCCATCTGTCTCGATGAACAATAACAATATAGACCAGAAACATTGTTTACCAATTCAAAAGTTTTGAGACTGGACTGAAAAAAAAACAGATTACAATTCAAAGAAGCTTGGAAACTGCCGTCGGAAATTTGAAGGTTTGTCGAATCGTTTTAGATATAAAAGGATGAAAGCTTTGCCTAGGCCAAGTAGTGTATAGTACAAGTCACACAACTCGGCGGCTCTGAAGTTTCTGCGAGACGCTGCACAGAACACGAACGTGGGTGTGTGCGGGGTGCGGGGTACGGGGCGCGGGCGGCAGACTTTAGACATGAACTACAGCTATCTTCAGAGCCGCCATGTTGTAAGTATAGTACACGTCACACAACTCGGCGGCTGTGAAGTTTCTGCGAGACGCTGCACAGAACACGAACGTGGGTGTGTGCGGGGTGCGGGGCGCGGGCGGCAGACTTTAGACATGAACTGCAGCTAACTTCAGAGCCGCCATGTTGTATGTATAGTACACGTCACACAACTCGGCGGCTGTGAAGTATCTGCGAGGCGCTGCACAGAACACGAACGTGGGTGTGAGCGGGTCGCGGGGCGCGGGGCGCGGGCGGCAGAGTTTACACATGAACTGCAGCTATCTTCAGAGCCGCCATGTTGTATGTATAGTACACGTCACACAACTCGGCGGCTGTGAAGTTTCTGCGAGACGCTGCACAGAACACGAACGTGGGTGTGTGCGGGGTGCGGGGCGCGGGCGGCAGACTTTAGACATGAACTGCAGCTAACTTCAGAGCCGCCATGTTGTATGTATAGTACACGTCACACAACTCGGCGGCTGTGAAGTATCTGCGAGGCGCTGCACAGAACACGAACGTGGGTGTGAGCGGGTCGCGGGGCGCAGGCAGCAGAGTTTACACATGAACTGCAGCTATCTTCAGAGCCGCCATGTTGTATGTATAGTACACGTCACACAACTCGGCGGCTCTGAAGTATCTGCGAGACGCTGCACAGAACACGAACGTGGGTGTGTGCGGGGTGCGGGGCGCGGGCGGCAGACTTTAGACATGAACTGCAGCTAACTTCAGAGCCGCCATGTTGTATGTATAGTACACGTCACACAACTCGGCGGCTGTGAAGTTTCTGCGAGACGCTGCACAGAACACGAACGTGGGTGTGTGCGGGGTGCGGGGCGCGGGCGGCAGACTTTACACATGAACTGCAGCTATCTTCAGAGCCGCCATGTTGTATGTATAGTACACGTCACACAACTCGGCGGCTCTGAAGTATCTGCGAGACGCTGCACAGAACACGAACGTGGGTGTGTGCGGGGTGCGGGGCGCGGGCGGCAGACTTTAGACATGAACTGCAGCTAACTTCAGAGCCGCCATGTTGTATGTATAGTACACGTCACACAACTCGGCGGCTGTGAAGTTTCTGCGAGACGCTGCACAGAACACGAACGTGGGTGTGTGCGGGGTGCGGGGCGCGGGCGGCAGACTTTAGACATGAACTGCAGCTAACTTCAGAGCCGCCATGTTGTATGTATAGTACACGTCACACAACTCGGCGGCTGTGAAGTATCTGCGAGGCGCTGCACAGAACACGAACGTGGGTGTGAGCGGGTCGCGGGGCGCAGGCAGCAGAGTTTACACATGAACTGCAGCTATCTTCAGAGCCGCCATGTTGTATGTATAGTACACGTCACACAACTCGGCGGCTCTGAAGTATCTGCGAGACGCTGCACAGAACACGAACGTCGATGTGTGCGGGGCGCGGGGTGCGGGCGGCAGACTTTACACATGAACTGCAGCTAACTTCAGAGCCGCCATGTTGTATGTATAGTACACGTCACACAACTCGGCGGCTGTGAAGTATCTGCGAGGCGCTGCACAGAACACGAACGTGGGTGTAAGCGGGTCGCGGGGCGCGGGCGGCAGAGTTTAGACATGAACTACAGCTATCTTCAGAGCCGCCATGTTGTAAGTATAGTACACGTCACACAACTCGGCGGCTGTGAAGTATCTGCGAAACGCTGCACAGAACACGAACGTGGGTGTGTGCGGGTCGCGGGGCGCGGGGCGCGGGCGGCAGAGTTTAGAAATGAACTACAGCTATCTTCAGAGCCGCCATGTTGTAAGTATAGTACACGTCACACAACTCGGCGGCTGTGAAGTATCTGCGAGGCGCTGCACAGAACACGAACGTGGGTGTGAGCGGGTCGCGGGGCGCGGGCGGCAGAGTTTAGACATGAACTACAGCTATCTTCAGAGCCGCCATGTTGTAAGTATAGTACACGTCACACAACTCGACGGCTGTGAAGTATCTGCGAAACGCTGCACAGAACACGAACGTGGGTGTGTGCGGGTCGCGGGGCGCGGGCGGCAGAGTTTAGACATGAACTACAGCTATCTTCAGAGCCGCCATGTTGTAAGTATAGTACACGTCACACAACTCGGCGGCTGTGAAGTATCTGCGAAACGCTGCACAGAACACGAACGTGGGTGTGTGCGGGTCGCGGGGCGCGGGCGGCAGAGTTTAGACATGAACTACAGCTATCTTCAGAGCCGCCATGTTGTAAGTATAGTACACGTCACACAACTCGGCGGCTGTGAAGTATCTGCGAGGCGCTGCACAGAACACGAACGTGGGTGTGTGCGGGTCGCGGGGCGCGGGCGGCAGAGTTTAGACATGAACTACAGCTATCTTCAGAGCCGCCATGTTGTAAGAATAGTACACGTCACACAACTCGGCGGCTGTGAAGTATCTGCGAAACGCTGCACAGAACACGAACGTGGGTGTGTGCGGGGTGCGGGGCGCGGGCAGCAGACTTTACACATTAACTGCAGCTAATTTCAGATCCGCGATGTTGTGTGACGCGCATTATAGGTTAGGCACTACATATTTACCGCATACTATTTAGTTATCAGCATAAAAATCATCGGGGGAAACATTTGTTTCTTTTTTACGTTTTCCATAGCCGGCAAAGAGAGCGTCTTAAGTGAACGTCTGACGACTCTGGGTGCGGCTGTAAGTGATATTTAATCTAAAATTAACCAAGTCTTCCGTCGTATACAGTTATAATCTGTAAATAAATGAAAAGCCGCTTTAATAAGCTTAGTACCGATGCGGTTGTAGAGTATTTCCTAAATTAGGATATCAAATATCTTTGTATATTATTATTTTTATAAGATATGTATGACGGTCGAGTGGCAGTTTACAGTTGTGTACGGTCAGCACATAAATAAATAAACCAATACTTTTATATTTTTTTATAGCCAGGTACTTCATATGGAACGAATAATATTAAACGATATTAAAATAGTGAAAATTAATATTAAACATAATTTTTAATTCAAATTTCTTTAACTACAGGTATTTCGCACTCATCCTGATCCTCAGTTTCATCCGATGAATCATTTGTGTTAGCTATAATTTGTTCTGATATTATATCTAAAGCCTCATCCATGCCTTTAAATTTCTTTTCTTATTTAACAACATGTAGACAAACATTTTGCCATTCCTCAGCTATTGTGACATTTTTTTTGCGACGTAATTTTTCACTATCCCCCATATATTTTATTACTTGTTGATCAAAATCATCTATTATAATCGTAGGCCTCCGATTGGGTTTCTTTTTAGGTTATGTAAAGGTTGATTCCTGTTCTGAAGAATGACATTTGCTTTCTGATATAGCAACTAATTGAGCGGAAGTCACAATACTGCTCGGATTGCTATTGCATTTAATTTCGAAATAGTTGTACAAATACACGACTAAACACGAAACAAACGACTAACACTGTACAAAATATTATAAACCACAAGAATAAACCACAAATAAAATAAATTCATTCATTTGTTAACTAAAACCAAATAGTCAGACCTCACAACAATTAGCAATGTTTATAAATATAATTATTTTTGTTTGACATTTACCGTTGACTTTTGATTGTCAATATATTTTCTTCTTCAAAATGTAACGAACCTGTTTTTTCTGACTGTACAAGGAAATTTAAATTTCAAGTTTAGAATTCCTGTAAATATACAAATACATACTACTACAAATGCAAAAACGTCTCAAAAGTAATTTACCTGCAGTGCCTAGTAGCCCTGCCTCATACGCCGGAGGTCTTAGGTTCGAGCCTGGTCAGGGCATTCATTTGTGTGATAAACACAGATGAAGATTTGATTGATCATGAAAATTTTTTCGAAAATTAAGTTAGGTATGCCATCTTTTTTTAAATCCGGAACTCTATGGCTTAGTGAAAACAGAGACTTAAAATAAAGAGCACTGTCTCCAAAAAATTGCATAGAAAAATACGGCAAACCAGTTAAAAGCTTTAAAAAAGTCATTGTCCGACCTTACTACGACCTCTTTTTTTTTCTTTTTTTATTTGACATCTGTCATAGAATGAATGAATACTAAACGTAAAAAGAAGCACCAAGATTATTAGGGGTCTTCACGTGATTTTTTGACGTAACATCAGGGTTATTAAGTTAAAAATAAAAAATAAGAGAATAATAATGTTTTTTGTTACTATTGTTATTTCTATTAAAACAGAATTTTTATTTTTTTACATTAATGGAACTTGTGATCAAACATCAATGTCCGTGGACATTGATACCTATTTTAAGTTTTATTTTTCTAATACTTTGTTCTTGTGGCATTACAGCTGATGTATAAATCTTTATTGCTGAATGTTGGAATCTAAATAAATCATTTTTAATGCATTATAATCACACACTAATTGTATAAGTTTATAATTGGAACAAACAAACAAAAAATTTTCTTTTTATCTCAAAACAATGCCAGATGGCCAATGATTTTTCTTTCCCCTTACCCTTCAGATGTTATATTTATATATGTTTGTTTAGTCTCTTCCAGTTCGCTGTATGGTGATCCATAAACTAACATGATCCAAGCTCTGCTTACTTTGGGGCATTACGGTTGGTGTGTTTGTCTGGGAAATTATTATTATCAATGTTATTTATTTAATGGAGAATAACTTGATAAAGCTATTTTATTTACTCATTTACTACTTAAAGATACACGACGTTCTTAAATGCTTACAAGAATAATGAATCTAGTCTTCGTACAATCTCAATATATAACATTATCGAAATTGAGAAAGAGATAGGAAGATGCCATGACGGAGCGCACGAGCAAGACGGAATAAACTACGTTCGTACTCCTGCCGTATCTTCTCGGTTCTTTCGCGTCGTGACAGTCCGAGCAAGAGCTTGTCACCTATCCGCCGCTGTCACTTAAATCGCAGATTCATTTAACTTGATTGAATTTGACACAACGGATATTCCCACTTCATGTAACAAACAATGGGAAAATAACTATAAAGTTATATAACAGTTATGCGTAGGTAATTGTAGATCGACTAATCCCGAGCTGTTCAAATTCAAATATTTATTTCTCAACATTGACAATTACTGTTCTTATAGGCGTCAAATAAAGCATGACTCTACCACCAGTTCGAAAAAACCTTCGTGAAGAACAACTGACAAAAAAACTTCACGGGTATAATTTTTTCAACATCAATTTACAGTGTCTCTGTATGTCTACACAAAATTATTCTTATCTTTATCTGTAAGTTCGGCAACTCTCCAAGCTAAAAGCCTAATGTCAGGGTTTTACTTGGTGAAACGATTAATGTAATGATGCAATCACTATTTCTACTTATATAAACAAAATCCAATCTTTATAAAACTATTTACATTCTAAAAAGCTTAAGTATTTATGAAATGAGTAATGTTTCTGTGGTAATCGATAGAGATATTAAATAACATGAAATTCCTATCAACCAAGGCGCCTTTGTAATCAAGCTTATTGGTTAGGTTATTATCATTCGAAACGACGAAATGGAAACTACAAGGTTCGCGATCGAAACTTACTTAACGATAGGTGACAAGCTTGCTGGGACTGTCACGACGCGATAGAACCGAGAAGATACGGCAGGAGTACGAACGAAGTTTATTCCAGGGTAGGAACGAAACGACCAGGGTAGGAACAAAATTTGTATATAATAATACAGACGACTTTTCAATGATTTGACTCCAGGTGACATTAACTTTCTCATTAAATTTACTTCCTCAAAATGAATAATTTAGGTTTTCTGAGAGAGAAAAAAACAAGTGAACATGTTCTAAAGCTTTTCGACGTTTAAACTTTTCCATGCAGAAACTTGAGGATAATGTGATAATTTATCTTCTATACCTTATACATTCTCAATCAAAATGTGAACCTAATTACAAGTTATGCTTATAAAAAGTAAAGGAGTATCAACATTATGATAGTATATATAGAGTCTACTAAAATTGATAATTTTTAATAAGCATGCCAACGAAAAAGGAAAAAATATATGTTTATTAGTTTCATTCGTAGTACATAAATTTGTATATCCTTAATTATTTTTGGAATATTGAAATCAATTCAAAAAGGTGAAACAAAATATATCAGAAGATAAAGTAGAAGGGAATAGTTTTTCAACGATACATTTATTAAGGGCTGCGAGATAGCAGAGTAAGAGCGTTACCAATTACATGTCAAACTAAAATTCTACCACTTTTTTTGTAAATTGTACTACACTTATATAAAAAAAACGGAATACTGAAACATACCGAACCCATTTGAATACTTCTTTCGCCATTTGTCAGCAAAATTATCAATAAACCACACAGGCTATAGCCTCAACATATATGTTGCTCGAAAACTACCAGTGTGTCAAGAGCTACGCAGGCAAATCTTATTTAACATAAATACTTACTGCAATATTCGAATTATTAGATTACAAACTTAACCCAATCAGTGTTTTCCTAGAATAAATAAGTACAAGTAAATATTATAAAATAGTAGGTTTCCTTATGTAGTACCTAAATTTTACCTATTACGGTTCAGGAAAATACGTCGGGATTACACTGGTCTAGTCCAGTCCTATGTCCCTGTACCTACCGGCCGCGCCTGTCCACCTCGCACGCAGACGTCACCGCGCGGAGAGAGCAGGTGTAGAGAGTAAGTTGAATGAAGTACTCCATGGGCAGATTTTCCTTAGCACAACGCTGATCTAAGCACAGCCTTGGTGGATATCAAGCTATACGCGCTATCGGAGCTAAGTGGGCGATCTTTGTCCGTCAGCGACGCGGGGCAAGGCGACAAACCCCACAATATCAAGTTATAGGCCTTTGTTAAAATGAGTGCGAACACCTTTCAAAGATATTATATGCGACTATGCGTATGCCAAATTCCCTCCAAATACCATAGTCCTTCCTAATCTGTGCGCCATAATAATCACGTGTACGTGGTACAAACACGGCTTTAGAGAGTTTACATCTTCATAATATTTCAGTTATTGTGTAATTGAAACAATTTTTTTATTAAGAGCTGTGATAATGTACACAAAATTAAATCACATACAGATGTTTATTTCTTATCATTTATACTTAAACGTGTGCCCAAATTAATACAAGCACAATTCAGAAACGGTCAACGACCGAGAATAATTTCGGTTTAATGACGCACATTTTAATGCAGTCAGACCGATTCCCATTATTTTCCCTGTGTGCGAAAATAAAAAAGCAATACGTGTTCAAAACATACGGAACAAATTAGAAAAGTTTTTTAAATTTTAAAATAAAATATTATTAAAAATGCGAACTTACTATCTACATTTTCAGTAAGTAGATTTTCTTGTACAAAGTATTTTAGATAATTTTTATGTGAATAATAAAATATTAAATTGATAGTAATCATATACCTATATAGATATTGTTTTAGTAAATACGTATGACGTTAAATCTCAAAGTTATCAGTAAAGTAAGGACATGGAAGACAAAGAATAATAATTATACCTAATTAATTAAATACGTTGAATTGAATTTTTTGATTTACCGTTCATAGTGAAGGTATACTTTCAAGTTCCAGTTATATGCAAAGCATTATTTCAAACTGTCAAACGTATCGTCAAATTCGTTTGACTCAACACTGACAATTACTTGTTCTTATGGACGTCAAATAAAACTTGACTCTACCATCAGTTCGGAAAAGCCTTCGTCAAGAAGAACTGGCAAAAAACTTCACGGGTATAATTTTTTCAAAATCAGTTTACAGTGTCTTTTTATGTCTATAAAAAATTATTCTTATCTGTATCTGTTAGCTCGGCAAGTCTCCCTCCCCTCAAGTATATTGTTTTAATTTGTTGTAAGTTATAATAACGTACGCTAATACCAGGACAAAATTATGAAATCGAAAAAAGAAATTGTCTTACAATTAATTTAGCTACAGTTCAAAATTTAAGTCTCGTGAGACGGAAGAAGGAAATTCGTATAAAATAGATGCCTGTAATCCGATCTAAATTTATCAGGCGCCGTGTTACCATATTATAACAAAACATTTTTCGCCCGCAGAAACTCTCGTTAGCGTTGAAATAAAAAGACACAGTGTTCAATACAAAAAAAAGTGTTCCGATTCTATTAAAAAAGAGACATTCGAATTTGAATTATGTTTCATTTAGTTACTACAAATTTTTTCTTAAAACAATTTTTCTCCTTATGTAGCTTCGACTAGAAGGAGCACACACCATTTCATATCCTATTCTAGTATCTATACCGTCCGGACGCGAGATCCAATCTTCATGCGTAAACGGAGAGGTCTAACTAAATAGAGCAACCATATTCCACACTGAACCACTGGACTTACCTGCTCCCAGGCCAGGATGGAGCTCTCGACAGCGCTGATCCACATGTCTCCGGCCCCAGCGGTCACGGCGGCGCGCGCGCTCTCGTCTCCGCCTTGTCCCGAGTGCTGTAACAACATGGCGGGCTTACTACACGTGGTTGGGTTAAATATAAAAAGTACAAGTCAAAACTTATTTGAACGAAAAGTGAACAATGTATGTAATACGGAGAGACGCTAGCCGCATACTATTAATTCTTGGGTTGTGGGTAGACAACCCAAGAAATAATAGTTCCAAGGCATCTCCAAGCTCCAAGGCATTAGTAATTAGTAAAGGTAAAAAAATAATGTATATGGATGGATTACATGAAAAAAATCACAATAATACCCAAAAAATTAAATATACGATAAAAATTTTCCAAACATTTTATACTAAGCAAATATGTCAATTGTTTTTTTTTATTCCAAAAAGTTCGATTTCCAACAACTGAATTAAAACCTCGTATTTATAAACCAAACTTTCACTTTTGAAACATGTCAGTATGGTTGGAACGACTAGGCGCTAAACGCAACCCAATGCAAAAACAGTACATCATCAAAATCAGTACAGAAAAGAAAAAGTTTGGCCCGAACAGACAATAAACCCAGCTGCGGCCGAATTGAGACCCTCCTGCTTTTTTTGAAGTCGATTAAACACCATATAAACTTTATAAAAAATTTTAACAGTAAAAAAATTTGCTCCAGCGAACATTTTATGAGAAAAGCACTATCCGGCGGTGTCTGTAAATGCTCTCAAACAGGGATTACAAGAAACGAATTTCGTTGCGGTGTCCCGAAAGCCCGGAAACACAACATCCCTTATTAAGGATATAAAAAAGAGCTCAGATTTTTAGTACTGCATACACAGATTGTATGTAAGTAATGAGTGTGTATGTAATATTACATGCTTTGCACACGTACGAGGGAAGGTCAAAAAGTTCGCGGATCGGAGGGTTTGGTGGGGGTAGACATACTCGGCCAGGTAGGCACTAGTTGAGCAACTGATTATATGCATATGTACCAAATGATGAATTCATTGGATTATTAACTTTTGAGTTATCGACATTTAAACAAGTAAATCAGGAAGAAAATAGGCCTGTATGGAGAAAATTGAACATCGCGCCGTGATTCAGTTCCTCACCAAACAAGGAAAAACACTGCAGAGATGTTAGTGGTTTATGGAGACTCTGCCCATGGTAATACCATGGTTTACAAGTGCCATGGCCAATTCAAGCAAGGCAGGGACTCCATTGTAGACGACCATCGCTCTGGGCGGCCAATTGAGGCCACTACCCAAAACAACATCGAAAAAGTAGTACTTATTGATAAATTATTAAATAGAAAAATTTGTATTGGGAGATGCCAGAATGAAGAAGAAGCAGCTAGCAGCCATAGTTGGTATATCAGAAACCACAATTTTAAACATCCTCCACCATCATCTTAGGATGACCAAAGTCAGTGCAAGATGGGTTCCGAAAATGCTTACGCCGTTTAAAAACGCGAGCAAGTTCGCAAGTTTTTGGAGGTCTGTGGAACGTAGAAAGAAGATGTTATAGCCCGAATTGTTATTGGGGACGAAGCTTGGGTTCATCATTAAGTACCTGAGTCAAACAAGAATCGATGCAGTGGTATAAAAAAGGAACACCCCCTCCAAAAAAGAACAAAGCGTCGTAATCGGCCGGAAAAATCACGGCGACTGTATTTTGAGACACAGAAGGCATTTCGTTAATTGATTACAAAGAACGTGGCGTTTCTATAACGGGACAGTATTACGCTTCTATACTGGAGCGATTAAAGGAGGCCATCAAGTAAAAACGAAGAGGAAAAAGAACTGACAAAGGGTGTGGTCCTTTTGCAAAACAACGCACCCGTGCACACGAGTCATGTGGCTGCCATTCACCGTTGCGGCTTCGAACTGCTGCAACACCCCCCCTTCAGTCCAGACCTTGCCCCCAGTGACTCGTATTTATTCCCAAAGATGAAGAAAGAACTACGTGGGAAAAAACGATCTGAAAAGTAGCTTTCTACTAGTGTTTGAAAAGAAATACCAAAACATGAGATAGTGTTTGTTTATATCTTTCTGATCGTGTGACCTCTGATCAGCTATCCGATATCTTGGATGGAAAAAAATTGTTACACCTGAATTACGGAGGGTCGATTTGAAAGTAGTTTGAGTTAAGGTAAAATTAACTGTTGATCGAAATCAAAAGTCAAAATATTTTATTTGCTTACTAGCCTACAAACTGTTACGCTTACAAATTGTCGCAATGAATACGTCGATACATGTGTGTAGCGTTGACGCGCTACGCAGCCGACGAATCACAACGCGTGATCTACATCGCTGGATCAACTTTACTAAAAGCGATTAGAATATATATATATATATATATATATATATATATGAATTTCCGACAACGATTGTCAGGCCGTGGGCCGCGGCCTGCGAACCCTTTTCCACCGGTTCCCTTAATATGTATACTTCGGCTGTAAAAGGTAGACCGGGAAGAAAAAGATCCGGCAGAAACAATAACAAACAAAGTCCTAATTTCCTAATTTGATGCAAATCTTACAGATAAATTATTGTCAACTGTCAAACCACCGGTTTCAGGCGGTTAGATTTAAAACGCTCAGTTCAAATTATTAACGGACCGAAATTTTCAACGTCATTGCGATTTGCTAAAAGCAGAACGAAATTATGAATAATATTGAGCGAAGTATTCATGAATTTAATTATAAGTGAAGTTATTGCGTCAAGTTAGATTTTAATTTCAAGGGATATCCCTTTGATCTTTGTGTTTTTAAGGACACAAAGTTTAGACACGTAAATGTAGGTTGACCAAAACAGTTAAGTACCAAAAAAAATTGTCCTTTTGCAGTTGACTAATACATCGATTAAAAAAATAGCAGCTGTGAACCAATCTTCTAATTCTATTTTAAATCTAAATGGAATGATGTATGGATAACTAGATCTAATGAACGCCACGATATTACGCAGTGATGGCGCGGTAGACGTCAGACGAAATTACCGGTCATTATTCAAATTAGTTCTATTCGATGCTCGGGATGACATTGTATGGAAAATTAGCACAGTTTCCACTTACTCAGGAAGCAAGACTGCATGAATTCAAACAAATCACTAAATATCACAAGGCAAAAGAAAATTAAAATATTTTATATCATCATAGGTAAAAGAACTTTCACACTTGAAGGTCTTATTTTTCTACATTTCCATCGCGATTGCGTAAACATAACTTTGGCTTTTAAAAGGCTTTTTTTTTTCTAAAAGGACAATTTATTTATCACCCTATTAGCCTTTTCAATTTCACCGGACTTTGTGGCCTAGCGCTGAGGGCGCTTCCCCGGAATTTTTACAACTCCTACACACGATACGCCTAGGGGCGCCGGAGAGGGCACGGACCTCGGCTTAGGACGTACCACTGGTTCGAAAGGATCATCTACTGCCATAGAACCAGCAAGAAACTCAGTAGGAATGTCTACGCCGCGTTAGCCTGGCCCACCGGTGGGTTAGGCAATTCGAATGCCGTGTTTTACCCTATTTGTAACTGGAACGCCGGCGTTCCTTGATGTAATAGCGTCGTCGGGATCTGTTAAGACATAGACCTGTTAGAAACCGCCGCGTCTGGGTTGACTGCGTAGTCAGCTAACTTATGCCTAGACGCTAACTTCATGAATGCGGCAAGGGTGGGCAACTCGAGTTCTTTGAGCAGATCTAAGTTGCGGACATAGGGCGGGGCCCCGACGCATTTGCGTAAGAACCTATTTTGTATAACCTACAAGTGATTGAGATTCGACTTGCTGGCGTAAATGAAAGCCACAAACGGATGCAGGTTTAGTAAAAGTGTAAGCTTATTTCTAAGCGAGCTTTAAGCGTGCTTTGTAAAGGGTATTATGGGTACACGGAGAGAAAAAAACCTCATGGCACTCTTTTGTAAAAAGTCTTAGGGTAGAAGGTATACAATTTGACGACAACATGAAACAAACACACCCATGACGCTTATTGCGTGTGCTAATAAAACACCGCAGCCAAATTGTTTACATAGTATGTATATTAAATTTTCCGCTAACAGAAACAGAACCAACAACATCTCAAGTAGATACGTCAACTCGTCTTATTTTAATACATCCACAACCGGCAAACACGCTTCCACCTGATGGTGAGCGTCATCTGCGCCCGTGGTCATCATTTGTTATTCGTTTATCAATATCACTGTTCGACTGCTGGACCTGTTTTTTTTTTTCAAACAAAGCCAATAACATACTAAGAAAAGGCGCGTCAATGCATTGACACATAGAAACACAGAGGGCACAGATAAACACGCTATACTTTATATCACTCTTTTTGCGCCGTGGTTAATGGCGGCGGAGTCACTTGTTCTTATTGACGTCAAATAAAGCATGACTCTACCATCGGTTCAGAAAAACCTTCGTGAAGAAGAACTGCCCAGCATTTCACCGGTATAGTTTTTTCAAAATAAATTTACAGTTTCATATTTATACAATTTTTTCTTATCTACAGCTGTTAGCGAGGTTAGTATCCAAATGAAGAACACCCACAAACGGCACCCGTTCACGAGTTAACGCGGGATCCAGCCATCGCCCTCCTTAACCATATTAGAGGGAAGTGAGCGACCCGTCACCCGACGCTACCATAAGAAGACGTAGGCAAAAAACAAATAGGAATGATAATATTTACATTTTTTAAATGTCATATTTTAAAATTAAAAAAAAATTGAATCCTACTTAAAGAACAATTTTATTCAACATTGATTCACTCATAATTATGGGAAATAGATTCTCTGAGGAATTCTATAACACGAAAGGAAAGAAGAGTCAATGGAATTTATAAACAACCGTTTACGCAATTGCTCGAAGATTGTTTGAACAGTAAGTACAATGGCGTATTTTTATAGATTTTACAAATAGCTGCAGTTTTAATAGCACTAGGTCCCAGCGTGGTTTCATCCATATTCGAGCCTGCACTAATCGCACTGCCGCACAGCCAAGTCGAATATGCGTAGATAAACGTTTGGGAAAAATGCCGTTCGCGTTTTCGCGCGATGTGCCTAAATGGACTATCCGATAGGCACTTGCCGAAATGTAATATTTGCTTTCGGTCGGCCCACTCGTTTAACAAATACTGACGAACCGAATGTTCCAAACACGTGGGTAGCGCAACTTAATCCTGATCCTGTGGGTTTATCTGGATAAAATAGAGCCAAATGATTAGATTTGATTTGATTTGAAAGTTGCTTCGGGATTATGTACCTTTCCAATTTCCGAATTTTTGAATCCGTTCAGTCGTTCTAGAGTTTATTAATAACTTACAAACAAATAATTCTTTCCCCTTTATAATAATATCATGGATATTATAAATAGTTTTATGTTGTAAGAAGCAGAAGCGGTACACAAAATGTTACTGGCTCAAATTTTTACCTCTAACAAAGTGTGATGAACAGACCTGACCAAATAGAAGGAAATATGTTTTACTATTTCTATATGTTTGTATATTTATATCTCCATTATTCCCAAAATTGGCTATGTGGTCAGGCAAATATATATATATATATATATATATATAGTTTTGGATCATGCAGTGGGAATGTTCCTGAATTTTAATTCATTTAATTTTATTAGGCATCTATCACATTACTGATTTTTTTAATAAAATATAACCATCACTTTCCTCATTAAATGTTCTATTAAACATCAAAAAATATTGTTTTAAATATACCTAAATTAAGAAAAAATATTTCTTCAGCTTTGTTACATTTTTATGTTTGAAATATAAGAAATATTGAATTTACACTAAAAACATAAAATTTTACACACCCAAACTAACTCTTATAGTTTAAATCATTAGAATCTTTAACAATAGCTATGTAACAATCCTCGCAATGATTTACTTTTTTTTTTATTTAGATAAAATATATTAAAAATTCAAAAATGTGTAACTTGATAATTTACTTATTTGTACAAGGAGAAATTTCTTTGCATCTTAATTTTCTATGTTGTGAAAAAATTAAACTTCAGGAGCTTCAGGATTTAAAAATACCAAACTTTGCTGTGGATATACACAACACAATAGAACTATTAGTTTGCTAAACATGATCCATCATTCCAAATAACAAAGGAAAAGAATTAATAAAACTATGCAATTATAGAAATAATTCTTTTGTTTTTTTATGAACAATTGTTGATCTTATTTCACTCCTTTTGGGGAATGCACTTTACACACTCTATTTTTTTTATGATTTAAACAGAAGAAACTTGTAACAGGTTTTCTATTACAACTAATATGACTTACCCCAAAAACATATCTTTTAAGTATCCAAAGCAAAAACATTTCTATAAAAACTAAGTGAAACAATTTTAAATAAAGTATGTGACTGTACTGAACTATTCCAAACACAGATTGCTCAATAAAAGTATATTTGGTAACAAATCCTTAAAATATGTCACACCACAATGGATGGTGCATTGCAAATAGCTGATATAAATGCTGTACCTATGTTATTGTCAAATTGTATTGGACACAGTTCTATGCCCAATCAGACTAACCTTGAAACAATGTGTAATGTACGTAAAGAATTCAGTTTTCTATCTTAATTCAATGAATAATTATGTTTATATCTTACAGTTTCATTAAACATATCATTGATTCATAAGACTTATATGACATTAGGAGAATGTAATTAAACCAACCATCAAATTAAGTTTCTTGATGTTCTGAGTTTGTATGCTTAGATATTTTACTTATTAGTTTTTAAAACACTTTTATTTATATTATTATTAACATGTAACTGTGTGATGATAAAAACAAATAAGCTATTTCTTTCATAGTTTAATTATTTTCATTTTCTAGGACTAAAATGAACACAATAAAGATGAAGATTGTACATGTCTAAAAAATTTATATAATATAGTAATTCATAGAGTTAACTTAAAAAAGTTAAAAAAGTAGCTTTGTAAAAGTGAAAGTTTCAACATAGTGATAACTACAGGGGAAAGTAGAGCCCAGTTAAATCTATTAACGAAATGACGTTCTGTACTTGAAAACACCTGCAGGTCACACTTTTTTTTTAATTTGGTGCACAGGTATCTAGGTCAGAACCTGAATGTATAGGTACTCAAACGCAACAAAGCAGACAGAACCCTTCAGTCCGGGATGTAAGCGTTTAGTCTAACTAAACTCAGTTTAACAAATTATATCGTAATTTCAAAAGCTGTTAACAGCAATTCACAATTCTAGAATCGATATTCCAAGTAAACGGTACACAAAACAAAATCAATAACTTCATAAAACTACATACCACACTAGCCGTGTCTTGACTATCTAGCGAATGTTTATCCGTTTCTTTGCCTGGTGTTTCATTACAAAAATTTTCATATTTATTCGTTGAGCCACTTTTCATGATCACACTAAATGCCTTCGAGCTTAGGCTTCAAGAGACATTTTTCTCACTGAAAATCCGTCACGACCCGAAGAAAATCCAGAAAGATACTGAAGAATTATTGACAACTCCACGAAGAGCCGCAATGAAGTGACATTCGTGACGTTACAAGTACGGAATACAGACTGGCATTGACATTGACAGTATATAAACATTTTATCGTTCATAAACCAATATTTCATGTTTTAAGATAACTTTTAAAAAAATATTATAAATATACTGTTTAAGAATTTAAATTAAGTAAACTATTTCTATTCTTAACGAATAAACTATTAGTTTCGTTTTTATGAAATACTTTGGAAGAAAGATTGTAAAACAAAATTGATAAACGGTCTTCAGAAATCAATCAAGTCTGTGTTATTCATACAAATAATTAATAAAATGATAACTAGGTACTTATTTATAATTGATTGCAGAAGAGTTCACTTAACAATAAATATACTACAACAGTTCACTTACCTTCTTAGTATTGAACTCATGATCTTCAAACAACTGTATCTTGGAGTATTGCTGGATAGGTAGTGCAAAATCAGCATTTTGTAAATGTCTACGAAACATTACATAAAAATCACTTGAATTAACAATATCACTGCAATAGATGGAGCTACAGAATATAACAAATCATTAAATAACATCACCAACATTTGTCAACTTGAATATTATTGGGTTAAGAAAATTAAATGCTGAGCGTAATCACATTGTCTTATGTCAAACGTAACGTGTCCGCTTATCGCAAATGACGCACAAGTATACACGTCACAGTAAAATATCAATACGAGTTATTAAATTTATTACAGCGTATCTGGCAAATCAAAACGTGCATTCTGCAAAAAAATACGTTGTTACATTAATAAGCGATACCTATTTATCTACCTACCGAAAACACATAGTTGCAATAATGATCTAATAATGAAGAACGTACCTACTTACGTATCTAAAATTATATATTTATATCTACGAAGACACGCCCCACCACTTTTTTGGGTTTATTCGTCGTTCGTACGTACTGCGCGAACGTAACACAAAAAAATAATAGGGCTTGTGTTCGTGAATGGCACTGACTACACCACGCATGAGGTGTATTTTATCTCTTCACTTGTCGCCGCCGCCGCGGATGCAAGTGATAAAATATTTCTTTATCTTATCATCGCGAGTTGAATAATACCCAGAAATTAGTCTTAGCGGGATTTGAGCATAAGTTTTCTGAATGGTATTTTATCTTTTATGTACATTTTTATTATCTATTTGTCACGGTATACGAGTAAGATATTGTGAATGCGAATGTAATCGGTTAACTTAGTTTTGATCCGTTGCTAACGCAGTGTTTAATGTTGCGATAAGTTGAATAATTTCTAATTAAATTTGATACCTACTGAGATCGCAGGTTGAGATTTTTCAATTAGTACCGGTAGGTACATGATTGTTCTCTTGATTTTTACGACTCCCTGGTATCGTTTGGCAAAGAAATAGGCCTATTAGGTTCAATCGGAGCACTTGACGGAGGATGTTCTTTCTTTTGGTGCCATGAATACTTTTATTCCTGTAAGCCATTTCCGGATAAGATGTTACCTACATGACAAAATCATTTTTCTGCTTCACTGCCTCGTTATATATACACTGTCATTTTTTCCATTGTTTGTGCTTTATTGGAGTACCACTCAAGAAAATATTATATTTATTAATTATTAAATAATATTGGTATTAGCGATGGTCGTTATCTAACTTAAATAGTTGTACAACTATCTATTTTGCTGAACAACGATCAATAGTTATCCACCGAACATAAAACTATCTATTTTCCACAACGCTCTAGTCATCAAACTTCAATCAATCTATTGACTTGACTATTTCAATAACTGTCACTGTGATCGTTGCGATACGTTGTCATAATTCCTTAAGAAACGCTTTACATTGCCTGTTTTGTAGTATAACTCTAAAAACTGAATAGAATTGGACGAGTAATGTAGAAACATGTGATACATTTTGAATATTTTAAATAAAAAAAAATATACTTAATTCTTATTTCTTTAATATTGGTAGTAATAGGTATAGGTAATATTTATTAGTGCGGAAATAGTGTACTTATACATATTTTGTAACATTTCTATAATAGTGTGTTGTGGGAACATTTTGAGAAAACTGATCCATTGAATAAGAAAGTAAAATACTTACTTAATTTGTGGCTCTCTTATTAGCTACAAAACCACGACGGGTAACTTGAAAAACAAAACGTCTCAAACTAGATACTTTTAAACTTAATTATTCGACGGTGTAGGAATAGATAGTTGTCAAAAATAGATAGTTATTACAACGTTATTCATAAACGTATAACGTTTTCGTTTCGTGATTACAAAAAACGATAACATCACATCGCTAATTGGTATTATATTCTCATAGCAGTGACAATACGTTGTAAATTGTACATAATATGCCCGTTAAAAATATAACTATAATTTAATGAAATAAAGGAAGAAAACTTACGGAAAAATAAAAAAACAAAGGATACTTTAAAAAAATCCAAAGCAATACAAACATCAACATGGCGTCCTTTTTCTATTATGGATATTTCTCAGCTATCCAATAGCAAATCTCCTATTTAATTGCTTCCAAATTATCTCATTTTCGTCAGACTAGACCGAGCGAATTTTGAAATATAGCCTAGTGTCGTTTTGTCATATTTATGTAAATTTGAACGTACTTCCCCTATTTGAAGTGATACCTACCTTAAACCTTGTAAATTTACTTTCAAAAAATTATAAACTTGAAGTTTCTTGCCAGATCTTCTTGAAGGTTTGTACCGTAAATTATACAATTAACTACAGTTTATGCTTACTAAATTCATAGCGCCACCTGCGTTTTGCCTTATATCTTCTTGGACCTTTGTTGTTACATGGTTTTGTAAACGCCGTTCATCGCCAACTTACATCTAACTTAATGTGTTTTGCTGATAACATGAAAATGTATGCTCGGATTTCGTCAGCCGCTGATCCTCAGGCGCCGCAATATATATTGCACCTTTGTAAGTAATTTAGAATACGCTTCTCAGATACGGAATCAGAGTCAGAAATATATCTCTGGGATTAAATGTATTCAGTAAAGGTTCATGAAGTTCTCGGCTCCAATAAGGAACAAAGCAGCGATATCGTTCTGCCACTATGTGAACACCACCACCTGCTTCCGTTGTCCATCCGCCGCGATATAGCAGACTCTGTCTTCCTTTCTAAAACAGCACAAAGTATCCTTGACTGTCCTGATTTGCTTGTTCAACGAAACTGCAACTTCTGCAATGGATTTAACAGCAAAAATACCATTTTAATCCCGGTGGCCCGAACTATCTGAATATCTATCCGAACTCATTCCCATGGCGAGCTTGTAACAATGTTAATAAAACGAATGTAACGTTGACTTATTCAACATGGGCATATATAACTTGCGGTACGCCGCTGGTTAGCCCAGCTGGATATGTAGTTACTTACCACGGCTGCTTGAGGTCGATGTCGGATGCGCACCAACGTAACAAGTCATAGCAGCAATGTGTGATCATTGCAACCAAAACAGTTGCTGTGATCGGTGTAATTAACGTCGTATTTACAGAGTTCGATCTGGAGTGGAAATTCATTCAAGAGACATTACTTAAGTCTTCATAAATTCATTGGTAAGTAAAGGTTTCTTTGATGAGAAATTAACAGGTGTGGCTCTCATGGCTGTGTACCTAAACGTTTCACTGCTTTCTGACTAAAACCAGGCTAAGTTTCATATTTTTATTTGTAACACCTAGGTAATTATAGGCCATAAATTAATCAAAAATTTTAATTTGAAAAAGGAACCGAAAAAAAAATAAAGTTCCACAAACTCAAAATACTTTTTTTAATACTTACACAACTACAACAAAACCCATAGAAACCTTAAAGCTAGAGCAACGAACAACAACAATATAGGCACAGGAATTGCTTTTCGTTTACTAATTTCCTCATCGGCTAGGCCCGATATCACACCTTTGTCTAGAGGAGTTGTAAGTCCAGGCATCTTCGGTTCATCCGTGGGTTGTCCGATCATTGAGAATTTGGTAGCGGCCGCGATTCGAACAGTTAACATTTTGCCCATGTACTTAGCCTCCATAGGGACCAGCACTTGTTCGTAGAACTCGTTATGCGCGACGTAGTAGTTCTTGTCGTGTGAAACGTCTGTGACTAGGACTTGCTGTATCTGGTTGAGTTTGTGTCCGTACGGTTCGTACGAACGGAATAACTCCGAGAGCGCTTTGGTTCGTTTCTTCACTTCTTGGCCGGGTACCTGGAGGTAAATGTCATTTTCATGTAATAAATACACTTACAATGTTAAATGTGATTATAGTCTGTTTTTTTTAACAAACAATTAATGACAATGTCTCTCGCACATTTTCGATATTGACAGAGTGAGGTGGATCATTGTTAAGGGGAGGGGCCTACGCATATAGGACCAATAGAACTACAGCGTTTGTTTAAAACGGCCTTTAGGTTGATTACGTGGACCAATAGCAACGCAGCCAAAATTTGTTTGTTAAAGAAACGGACTCTAGTTTGAGAATTTTAATGAGAGAAAAGTGGGATATATTAGACAGCATAGATTGACACTGAAACTTTTTTCCTGTATAATGACTGTGTAAGAGGTTGGCTTAGGGTGTTACCACACCAATCGATCGACGATCCAAAATGTTGCTTGCGCAGTGGTTGCCAGTGGATCTGAGAGCCCAGGTTCGGCCCAGGTGGCTGCCCAATGTACCAAGGAGTTTTAACAACTTAGTACGTCAAGCCGAATACCCCAACGCTTACGGAAAAATGGTGAGGAAACCCACATACTTTAGAAATGATTTCGAACAACTGGGTGGACTATGGATTGCCTGAAACCACCCCTTGGTTGGGTGGGCTGATGTCCTCGCAGTGTGATTATTAAGAATGTGGTTGTGGCTGTACTATACAGTCATTATGTTCTTGATTCTATTAGTTAATTTACTTCGTTCTTACGCCTCATTTCCCCTAAGCGGTTAGGTTAGGCTAGTTTCCTGTTTTTTTCAATAATGCAGGGTTTTTTCTACAAGAATCTTGTTTGATGTAAGATGACAATGATTTAAATTTTTAAAACTCACAAAAAAAAATTACCAAGCGGTACTAAATCACAAGAAATAAATTATGGTCTAGGAAGTAATTAACTAATATTTGGGTATGATTGCCAAATTTTGTGTCACATAAATCTTTTGAGTAGGTACAATATTTTATTATTTATTTTATCAGCTTCACATCTTCCTACGAGTGTTCAAGCTGTTCGGATGCCAGCCTCACGGATGGTGTTAGCATAGGAAATATCAGCTTGAAGACAAAGGTTATATTTTTGAGGCTTTTGGTGTTGTGGCCATGGAGCCCTGATTGGTGAGTGAAACTCGTGACCCTAAGTCATCAAACGCGGCAACTCTGCCAGCCTTTTGGCCACTTTGCCCGCTGTACAAAGTAATTTAGGTGTTGTATTCTATCCTTAATTATTTTAATACCTATTGTTAATTTGTAAATATTCTTGTTTGTAAATTTAAGTTTGCAATATTTTGTTACCTGCCGCGTTGTTAACACAACTAAATCTATTGCGCCTCTTCTGGCATCCGACAAAATCCGAACGCCGCCGAGCGCAACTAAGGAACGCGCTGAGTGCGCTCACGGCCACTACGCCATTACACTTACAGCTATCGCAATGCAACTTCAAACAATTATGTTTTTGTAAGCGTACTCTCAAATATATATTTCTCTACTATAACAAGTATATCATTAAATATATCAAAACCTAAGCGCAGTGGGAATGAGCTCTTAGAGGTGATCAGCCATTTCATAATGAAAACCCTGTTTATAAAAAATTATTCTACGAACGATCAGGGCTGCAAATTGAGACACTTTCGTGCAGATATACCTATATACAATTTACATAAGTTATATAAAGACAGTCAAATGAAGTTAGGCACAATTATTGAGTCAACAGATTTCAAAATGTATAATTAATATTAAATTAAGTTTTGGGCCTGAATTAAGTAAAACAGCGGTAGATAGGTGACAAGCTGCTGAAGCACGGACCTCACAGATCTTGTTTCTGTCGCCCGATTTGACCAAGTCGTAATCCAACCGCACCCGACTTGAAATAACTTCGGGGTGTAAGGGGGAGTCGCCTACCATCAAGACTCTCCAAATGCCAACCTCACCTGCCCGTGGTGCACCCTGCCGGACAGCGGACGAGGCTCTGGCGACCGATGAATGGCGGGATAACCATTTTGCAGGTGGTAGGTTTCGACCGTGGCTTGCAACCACCCTCAAGACAAAGCCATGCCGCCAAGTGACCTAGTCACGTTCCGGCATGATGTCTTGAGTAGCCATTGGAGGAGAATAGGTCCGAGTAATTGCGCAGCGTATGAGAGCCGTTTGAACTCGATGGGTTATGATGCACCGGGTGGCTCATTCTGGAGGGCAGCGGGATCCAAAGAAACGGTGCACCGCTGGCCGACCGCAGGTTGTAGGGGGCCCAACTAGCGTTCTAGCCATTCGCGAAAGGCTGCCCCACCGCCTGTGTAAAATCCCGGGATTGCTCCATCGTGCCGGTTGGCGACCGGATGGAGAGGGCCCGATGGCGATCCCCGGGGGGTTTTGGGCGTCCCCGCGGTCTCCATGTCAGTCCCCCACCAGTGGGTCTAACCACTCGAGTTGCTTGGTTCCAAACGTTGCGCTTCACTCAACTTCTATTCCTCTCCCCTATTCACCCTAACAACAACATAATGGAAAAGTCCAAAAAGAAAAATAAGTGCCGACAGCGGATGCACTCCCTCTCCCTAAAAGTACACTTCTCTAACATCCGAGGAGTGCACTCAAATCTCCACGATGTCCACCACCACCTTGAGACAGAGAGACCGCACTTATTCTTTCTGACAGAGACGCAGATCTGTGATCGTTCGGATCTGGCATACCTGCATTACCCAGGCTATATCCTGGAGACCAAATTTCACCCCAATGCGGGCGTGTGCGTGTATGTCAGAGACGAGATCTGTTGTCGGCGTCTCCGATACTTGGAAGTTCCGGATTTTTCTGTCTTATGGGTCTATGTAGATACTGGCCTGGACCGAATTGTATACGCCAGTATTTACCGATCACACACGGGAGCTCAGGAGACAACTCGACTCATTGAATATCTCAGTGATACTGCAGATAAGGTCCAACGACGCTATCCCTCTGCGCAGTTGGTGTTCCTTGGGGACTTTAATGCCCACCATGGAGAGTGGCTGTACCCGTTCAAGGACACCGACCACGCTGGCAGAGAAACCTATCGGTTCGCAGTAACTCATGGTCTCTCCCAGCTCATCCACGAACCTACACGCATTCCTGACGTTGTTGACCATACTGCGTATTGCTTGGACCTTCTGCTGACAACCGATCCAGACAGATACTCGGTGTCCGTATCTCCACCATTAGGGACATCCGACCACTGTCTGGTGAAATCTGTGTCGCAATACTCGCCAACCGATACCAGCCCAAAAGGCAAAAGGCGAGTATGGCGGTACAAGTCAGCAGATTGGGATGAGATGCGTCACTTTTTCGCCTCTTATCCTTGGCGGCAAGCTTGCTTTACTTCTGATGATCCATCATGCTGTGCTGATGCTGTCTCCAGTGTGATATGTCAAGGTATGGAATACTTTATACCGTTCTCTGATGTATCCCTGGAGTCCAAAGCCCGCCCATGGTTTAATGCTGATTGCCTCCTAGCTGAAAAGCGAAAGCATGTAGCATACCAAGCCTGGGCTAGCGCTCGCAGAAGCAAAGCTATGGATCTCCCAGCTAAGAAGCAGGCGTACAATGCTGCTGCCAAGTCCTGCAAAAAGGTGATCAGAAGCGCTCGTTTCGACCACATTGGCCGTATCGGGGACAAGTTAGCATCCTATCCCACGGGGAGTAAAGCTTTCTGGTCCCTTGCCAAGTCGGTTGAGATGAACTTCTGTCGCCCATCACTGCCACCACTGCAAAGGCCTGACTGGTCTTTGGCCCACAGCGCAAAAGAGAAGGCAGACTTGTTCGCAAATCTCTTCGCGGAATGTTCACGTCTAGATTCCAAAGGTAAAAGCCCACCCACGTTACCTCCATTCGGCCCCAAGATGGAGGCCGTCCAAATTCACCAGAAACAGGTACTCAAATGCTTACAAAATCTAGACGTGAATAAGGCCAGTGGTCCGGATGGCATTCCCGCAGTGGTATTAAAGCACTGTGCCGCCGAGTTGTCTCCTGTTTTGACACGCCTATATCGACTCTCTCTAAGGACTGGAAAAGTTCCAAAATCATGGAAGTTTGCAAACGTACAGCCCGTACCAAAAAAGGGCAGTCGAGCCGACCCAGTCAACTATAGACCTATTGCAATCACTTCCATAATTTGCAAAATTATGGAACGTGTATTGAACCATCGTCTCCTGACGTACCTAGAGACCAATGAGCTCCTCAGTGACAACCAATATGGTTTCCGCGGAGGACGCTCAACAGGAGACCTTCTAGTGTACGTCACGCATCTATGGAGCATGGCCTTGGAAGGGCATGGAGAGGCAATAGCCGTATCCTTGGATATCTCCAAGGCCTTTGACCGGGTATGGCACGAAGCCCTTTTGAGCAAGCTTCCTGCGTATGGCATACCATCTGGACTCTGCGACTGGATGTCTGATTTCCTGAGGGAACGGTCAATTCGAGTTGTCGTCGATGGCTTCTCATCGGACCTAATGGCGATCAACGCCGGCGTACCTCAGGGATCTGTTCTCTCTGCAACATTATTCCTGCTGCACATTAATGACCTTCTTTTATCGGATGGCATTATTGGTTACGCCGATGACAGCACTGTTGTAGAGAGATATGTCTCCAATGCGCGAGCGAGTCCAAACCAGATCCAATTTCAGAGAGAGTCGATGATCGAACGGGTTGATTTGACACTTTGTAGGGTTTCCGATTGGGGTGAAGCCAATCTTGTCAAATTCAACCCTTCCAAAACCCAGGCGTGTCTCTTCTCCGCTAAAAAGAGCACATTCAACTTGACGCCCACTTTCCAAAGTGTATCTGTACCGATCACAAACCAACTAGGGCTTCTAGGCATGACCATCACGTCGAAACTTAATTTCGGTCAACAGATTGAAACCATGGCACAGTCAGCTTCCAAAAAATTGGGAGTCATCGCAAAGGTCCGGCGGTACTTCAACTCCGAACAGCTGCTCAACCTGTACAGCCCAGGTTCGATCTTGTATGGAGTACTGCAGCCATCTTTGGCATGATTCCGCAAAATACCATCTTGAAGCGTTGGATTCTGTCGACCGAAGGGCCCGTAGACTCATAAGTGACGACAAACTTACTTCTTCGAGACTGCAAAGTCTCGAGCATCGTCGAAAAGTTGCTAGTCTATCGGTTTTTTACAGATTGCACTTTGGAGAGTGTGCGAATGCTCTTTTTCAGTTGATTGAACCTTCCCCCTTTCTCCACCGGTCAACCAGGCGCAGACAGAAGTTTCACCCGTTTGTGGTTAGCGTGCCGATGAGCCGAACTAAACGGTTCGATAGCTCATTTTTGGTTCGTGTTGCCAAAGAGTGGAACGATTTGCCTGCGTCTGTTTTTCCAGACAAATATAACCCTGGAGCTTTCAAGTGTAGAGTGAATAGGTACCTCTTAGACAGGCGTGTACGATCCTCGTCTTCATCGTCACTTTCCATCAGGTGAGATGGAAGACAAACGCCTGCTAACTATTAATAAAAAAAAAAAAAAAAAAAAAAATAAGCAGTTATTTGCTTATATCAAGTATTTTGGTTATTTTATTTGGTGAAAAAAAAACTAAAAATATTTTTTGTAGTGAAACTACTAAAATATAATTCAAAAACAATTCATTTTTATTAAAAAATTTGGGGTTCATTGAGTGACAGTTGTTATTGACATATTACTACAGGTTTATAGGTTTACTACAGGTTCAGTACAACGCCCACTGTTGAGGTTAATGCGTAACTTTTTTTTTTAACTGAAAACCTCTAATTTTGTTATAAATTATAATAGAATGTCATGTAACGTATACCTCTAGAATGTCAATATTATAAACTACACGAGTTCAGATGTGTGTCGTTCAGAATTAAACAAAGTGGATCTCAGTGTTGGCATTAAACTAGTATTTACCCGTTTCATGTTAGCCGCGGGGGTGCCGGGGCGGGGGAAGAACTGGTTGATGAACAAGGACGGGAACTTGTTCCTGGCGCAGAGAGCCATCGTGTCTTCGAAGTCCTGCTCGGTTTCCGTGGGGAACCCGCAGATTATGTCCGTCGCTATCGTCATGCCGGGGACTCTGGAAAATTTAAGTTTTTTTAGTAAAATTTTGTACAGGAGATGCAGAATGTAACAATACGACGATTGAAGTAATAAAAAAAATCAAATAAAAATAAGATAGGAGGTATTGGTACTCCATCGTCGATATATAAATTTTGGTTCCGTATATTTGTGATCACAAAACTCGAAAACTAGTCGATGGATTGACTTGAAAATTGAATACAACACTGCATTTTAGCATAAGAGTGATTTTTATATAGAAGTTGCAACGGGAAATCAGTGACGTTGCTATGGTAACGGTTGTCATGGCAACGATAAAGATAATGATTGCCAAAGTAAACTTATGATAAATAATATTACACCGAGCCACGTAGTAGGTATAGGTACGTGATAACCTAGTAATATTGTACAAGTATAGATCCCATACTAACTTCTCCCTGAGGAAGTCGACGACGTGCTGGAAGTCGGCGCGGGAGTACTCGCGCTTCATGTCCGCCAGCACCGCGTCGCTGCCCGACTGCACCGGCACGTGGAGGAATCTACACATGTGACATCACTCATTACTTACTGTTTTATGACGATATTAATAATCAAAAAGTTCGATTCGAAGTTTATCAGTTTATATATGTGGCTTTTGCGTCTGTAAGATATACCTCGTTAATAATTGAGTTCCTAATGTAAAATGAAATGAGATGGATAATGGAATATATAGTAGTACGCGACACAACTTGGCGGCTCTGAAGTATATGCGAGACGCTGCACAGAACACGAACGTGGGTGTGTGCGGGGAGCGGGGCGCGGGCAGCAGGCTTTAGACATAAAATGCAGTTAACTTCAGAGCCGCCATGTTGTGATGCGAGTGGGAACACCCAAAAATTCCGAATTATGTCATTCCGAATTTGAATATTTAAAATTCTGAATTTCACAATCCCTACGAGACTGAATTCCGACTATTCAAAAACACGAACTTGTTTTATCGGAATTCATAAATACGAAAGTTTAATTTCCCGGCTTTCATTAGTACGAAGAATTAAAAACTCGCTGTGTTACTAGTTCGAAATATGGTATTCCGAATTTTAATTTCCCGAAAATTCAATGCTAACGTGCAGATTTTGTATCTAAAACGGATATATACTAAAATTTATAATCTAAATCTCCTGTGACACAAACTAAAATTAATAAGGCACATTTTGAAATTATACTATTAGTTAATTATACAGTTAGTTTGTATGTAGATAATGCAGCACGACCAACACGTTGAAACATTATTGATACATAAAAATAAACATTACATTATTACAATTTAATCAAAATAAACAAAAATATAAGGATAGAGATTAATGGATAATGAGCTCCTCCTTAATTCTCCTTTTATAAACAATCACACTGGAATGAAACATATCTACAGAATTAAATTTCTTGTTATAATCATTACAAGCTCTGTTTAAAAACATATTCGCAGTATAGTTGGTTTTAGCAGGAGGAACACAGAACAAATTCTTACATCTAGAACTTATCCGGAGACACCTAAAGAAAATGTTACTCATAAGAAACGGGGAATCTATGATGTTGTGAATAATTTTGTACAAAAAGATCTGGTCTCTTACACGGCGACGATTGTACAAGGAATTTTGATTGTTAACATCACAATTGTTTTTGCAATGCGAACACCTAAATGAAAGATGCTTAACAAATTTTGAATAAATTCTTTCTATAAATAAAACACTTTTTACCGGATATTATCGCGTATATTTTAGTTAATTTTAAAATTATTTCGACGTTTCGGCATCTTTGCAGTTGCCGTGGTCACGATAGACTAAGGTGTTGTTCATCTATTGCCAGTAATAAAAAACTACATGATTGTCAATACATATTAACGCCTATGATGGCGTTAATATGTATTGACGCGATAATATCCGGTAAAAAGTGTTTTATTTAAAGTATGTATCGTGAAAACTTAAGAAAAGATTTAAATTCTTTCTATACTATCAGTATGTGAATTTTAGTGAGGATTCCAGATAGTTGATGCATATTCCAGAATAGACCTAAGTACGCAATCTACTTGAGGAAAAAGAGCATTCGCGCTTATGGATATTATATATTAATATATTATTCGTATCATTTTATATTTGGATTAATGATGCGTCACCGGCAGTTACTATTTGTCATTTTGCTGATTTCAGTTTGTCGTGCAAGTTATGGGACAACCTGTATATTACTTGACATCTTATTTACCTTTATTACTTTACATCTTACAGAGTTCCAATTTAGTATTCAAATATTTATCAATACTATAAAACATTTATCGATTAGAAAATGGCTCAAGGCGGATAGTATAGTTTTTATATTATTATTCTTCACTAGCTTTCATATAGTTATTATACTATGAAATGAAATAAAATAATAGGTCTTTACCTATGAAACTGCCGTTTTGCCGTACCTACTGGCCATTTCAAATGAAAATTTTTTTTTGACTGATAATTCTAATTTCAAATTAATTTTATTTGACAAACATGGAATTCTTTTTCTAAAATCGTCATTTGTTTAATAGTTAGTGTTTTGTTTTCAACGCATTCAAACATTTTTCGTCATCATGGATAAGTTAAAAATTCGAGTAATTATGGAGTATGAGTACCGTCGTGGCAGCAAAGCGGCACAAGCGGCACGCAACATCAACGACGTTTACGGAGCGAACACTACAAACGAACGCACCACCCGTTATTGGTTTACCCGCTTCCGTTCTGGAAATTTTGACCTGAAAAATGAACCGGTGGTCGTCCGAAAACTTTGGTCGACAATGACGAATTAAAGGCAATTGTGGATGATGAAACTCAATCCACGGCTGAATTAGCAGCAGCTTTCGATGTTAGCATCAAAACAATATTGGTCCATTTGCGTCAAATTGGCAAGGTAAAAAAGCTTGACAAATGGGTACCCCACGAACTCAATGACCGCCAGCGCGAAGTACGCGTGGAGACGTGCCTTGCACTGCTCAGCAGGCATACAAATGAAGGAATTCTGAACCGCATTGTTACTTGTGACGAGAAATGGACAATCGTAAGCGCTCAGCAAGTTGGTTGGACCCTGGTTCAGCACCCAAACAATGCCCTAAACGAAAACTTACCCCTAGAAAAGTGATGGTCACTGTTTGGTGGTCTAACGCGGGTGTAATTCATCACAGCTTCTTGCCAAACGGGACAAGCATTACTGCAGATGTGTACTGTGAAGAACTGAACACAATGATGGAGAAGCTCGCACGTCTACAACCAGCTTTGGTCAATCGTTCGGCTCCACTGCTCCTGCACGACAACGCGCGACCTCATACTGCACAGCAGACGGTCTTCAAGCTACAAGGGTTGGGGTTGTAAGTTCTCCGTCATCCGCCGTACTCACCAGACCTTGCGCCTACAGACTTCTACTTTTTCCAGAATTTGGATAACTTCTTGGCGGGAAAAAAATTCAATACCCGAGAGGCAGTACAAAATGCCTTTGAAGAATTTGTTGCCTCCCGTCCAGCTGATTTCTTCAAGAAAGGCATCAATAAGCTACCAATGCGTTGGCAAAGATGCATTGATTGCATGGGTGATTATTTTGATTAATAGAAATAAAAAATATATAAAAAAATTACGCTTCATTTATTTCGTGAAAAACGGCAATTTCATAGGTAAAGACCTAATATTTATTTCTCAACATTGACAATTACTTGTTCTTATTGATGTCAAATAAAACATGACTACCGTGAAGAAGAACTGGCAAGGAACCTAACGGTTATAGTTTTTTCAACATAATTTTTAAATTGATTCCTTATGTCTATACAAATTATTTTTATCTGCATCCGTTAGCTCGGCAAGTCTCCCTCCCCCCAAGTATCCAAACGACGAACACCCTCAAACGGCACCCGTTCACGAGTTAACGCAGGATCCAGCCATCGCCCTCCTCAACCATATTAGAGGGAAGTGAGCGACCCGTCACCCGACGCTACCATAAGAAGACGTACTTAAGTGACAATGACGCTTTAGATATTCATCGGGACGAAGAACTCATCGAACATACAGACACATTACACATGCTTTGTTACAAATACTAGTACAATCCTGTTAATGAGGGGATTTTACCCAAGGGCTTTTATTATCCAAATAATCGGATAGTTTATAATATGCTTTTATATAACTTCTGTAAGATGCCTCCTGTCGTAACTAGTTATAAATAACAATAATATAATAAATCCCTAGACAAACAAACCAACTGTATGGCCCCAAAGCAAGCAGAGCTTGTGGTATGGATGACCATACAGTGAACTACAGGGGAACCCCGAATAAACATACATATATAAATAACAACAACCATGACCCGAAAATAAACATCTGTGTTCATCATACAAGTGAATGCCCCGGCCAGGCTCGAACCTCCGGCGTATGAGACAGGGCTAATAACCACCACGCCGCTCGGCCGTCTTCTAAATACCATAAAATTTCTTTAATAAAGCAACACTTACTTATAAACCCTTGGATGATGCATAATCTTAGCGACTTCCTCCAAATGTTCCAATATATACGGCGGGTTGGTCATGCCCAGCCTCAGCCGGCAGCCTTCTGGTATGACTTCTACCAACTGCCATAGCAGCTCCGGAAGAGAACTGCCGATGTCGCGACCGTAGGTGCCTGTGGGGCGGAGGGTTCAAATTATCGCTGTCAAATGGAAAAAAAATATTTTTTCTTTGTTTGTCGTTACTTGAAGAACGTCTTTTATTCGATTATGTGTTCAAAATGATATTAAATTACACTGAATAATCAAATAAACCAGCTCCTTCGGTTCGAATTCAGCAGATATTCTCACTGTGACTTTTTGGTGAATATTTTAAATTTGCTAGACAATATTGTGTCGTAAGAAACAATGTAGCAGAAATAAGTCAAAAGATCAATGTAGCCATCAGAACGCACCAACAAAGCTTCAGGCTGGAGTTTTTGATGAGCTGCACTGAGAACATCGGAGGTACTAAAAAGCACTGAAAATCTAAAAGAAAAAACTAACTCGATACCCAACGTCATAACCAAAACCGCACACAGGAAACCAAACACACAGAAAGCAGCAAGTTAGTACCATTTATTAAAAGATCTCAATCTCATAAGACCTACTTAATGAGATACACGTCTTATTGTCTACAGAATTATATCCCCAACAATGTTTAAACGGATCACCCAGAATGCACTTTGCAACTACTCCACACTCGGAAAAGCTTGGAGTCAACTTTGATCATTAAAATGTTCAAAACTCACATAGTCATAGAATCAAGTCGCAACCTTTACGGGATGGAATCCTATAATGTAACCCATGTATAACGACACCACACAATTTAAGCCTAACCAAATATTAGTATTAATAAATACCATATAACTTCACAATCATACCTGTATCTTCACTAGTCAGCCATATTTCCACCACTCCTTCTTGAAACGACTGTCTCGCTCGCTCAACAATTTCTTCCGGAGGGTAGCTACCTAATTCACCTCTAGCATGTTTCGTTTTGCAATAAGTACATTGGTTCAGACATCCCGTGTTAATAGGGATGATCTCTATGAGAGGGTTCTTACGAACTTTTGGTAACAGTAGAGATGCACCACCCGCTTTTTTACCTTTATCTGTTTTTCTTTGACCAAATAGACGAACTGTGTGACCTGAAAAATAATGGTAGAGAAACCTTTGAAACTATATTTATATGATAATATGTAGGACATTAAAAATCAATACATGCATTAAAACATATTGCTAAAAACATTGTGTGGTTATTTTTCTTTGTAATCAATAGTTTCACTCGAAAAAGGTTTTAGATAATTGTTGTATATTGATACTAAAATGTTAGTCGGCAACCCTCGCCAAAGACTACTGGATGATTTATAAGAAATAACACAGACAAGATGGTTTCGCGCTAATGAACAAGTTACTCGGTGTTTTATTTAATATTGCTTTTTGCTTTAAAATAACATTATACACAATAAAGTATAATACAATAATACTTGAGCCCTCAGAAATTAAGTAGGTGAATCTATCAGGGTGCATGTTGAGATTATATTTACTACATAGCTAATTTATAAGCATGACATATGTTGTTTGTATTTTACCCGCTCTTTGATTTATTGCAAAATTTTTTTTTACATTGTGATATCAAGAACTGAATGATTTAACCTTGACGCCTTATGTCTGCAACTTTGCTAAAGGCTTAAAGTTGCAGCTGCCGAGTGAGACAAAGCACATCATCTCAGAGCACATGATAGATGAGTTCCATATTGACTACAGGTGATCATGTTTTAGAAAAATTGGGTGAGAGTTTACAGCTGATCTTTTACTTTATTTTTAAATATTACTATTAGGTAAAAAGTCTCGTAAAACAATATCTATCTATAAAGAAATATACTTCAAAATGTCTCTACCCAGTTTAATTACCTTTGAGAGTCTCATCAACAACTTCTACAATCCTGTCAATCTGTTGCACCCCCACCACACTCAACCCCTTCAGGTAAGTAGCCCGCGGAGCACCCTGCGGCACACAGCCGGCCACCACCACGTGGATGCCTCGAGAGGTACCCAGCTCTATCTCATTTCTGAGCGAGAAAATATGATAAAATAATAAATATTCCAAACTTTGTATCAATTATTAGTTTATTGGAATGTTAATAGTTATTACTAAGTTAAATTATCAATCAAGTAAATTTAAACAATTATCTACCACTATTAAATTTCATTATGCACTTGTATTATCTTCATTCAAAAAGGATTATTAACTTCTTATATAATTTTTTACAAAAATTGCCGACCTTTTGTCTATTAGTGTATTTTTCTATAATTTTTTTTAACTGTTATGTGTAGCGGGTACACTACATAAATACGAAAAACTTAATTCCGATAGTCATAATCACGAATTTCAAAAGTCCAAATTTTATAATAATAAAATATATAATAGTTCAAAATTCCGATATTGAAAACTCCGTGTTTCATAGCTTCTAATTTTTCTTCTTCGAAAGTTCAAAATTCCGAACGTTTGTAATTACGAAAATCAATATGCCAAATTTGAAAATACCGAACCATAAAAAATCCCAATTATTAATAATCCGCAATATCATAAATACGAATCCCGTATATCAAAATTCCGAATAATATTAGTTGCAATAACAAACGCCTTGTAAAACTGCATGAGCACATCAATTTATACGTTCGAGCAATCAAGTAGTCAGCTGGAAATGAGAAATTTATTTAGTTTTTTGTACCGAGTTATTTCTTGAGTATGTAGTTTATGTACAGAAATGCTAATCCCTTTTTAGCGCTTCGCCGGCCGCTGCCGCGGCACGCTCCTTGCTTTTAATTTGTGTCACAGGAGATTTAGATTATAATTTTTAATATATACCCGTTTATATACAAAATCTGCATGTTAGCATTGAATTTTCGGAAAATTAAAATTCGGAATACCGTATTTCGGACTAGTAACACAGCGGGATCTTAATTCTTCATACTAATGAAAGTAGGAAAATTAAAATTTCGTATTTATGAATTTCGATAAAATAAGAATCGTGTTTTTGAATAGTCGGAATTTAGTCTCTTACGGATTGTGAAATTCGGAATTTTAAAACTCGGAATATTCAAATTCGGAATTACAAAATTCTGAATTTTTGGGTGTTCCCATGTGTAGCAGGTAAGATAAAAGACTTAACTAGTGACCTTGTATAAACTTTCCGGTCCAATTTAAGTAACTTACTATTAAAAAACTAACTACTCTATGACATCATAACCACTTGTTGGATAATTCCTACTACTGCCCCAAATAAAAAGACCCGAATCTGGCAAGTCTAGCTATGGACAAATACAATGCTCCTTTTTTAATATATATTTTATTGGTATAAGTTTCCTTTTTGCCAATCAAATGAATTTAAAAGAAGATAGACAAAAAAAAGAGCTTCATTATAAATACCTAATATTGTCAAATTTGATTTCTTTCATCCAAAAATCATTTCTATGTTCGCAATTAAGCCATGGTGTTAGAGTATGTATCACAAGTGTGTTTTTAAATGATTTTGTATTGTTCCCTGTTACAATTTCATTACATTTATTCTGTGAATTTATCTAGTTTTGTCAGGAAAAGAAGTTTTTGTGTATTGATGGACAATTACTTGCACTAATTGTGTTGTTTAAAATTTGATACTCCCTTTCATGAATGTATGTAAAAAAATAGATTATGCTCTTTTTGTAAATTAAACAAAAATTAAAACAAGAAATAGTTTTAGTTAACAATTCTTAAGGTTTTCTTAAGTACCTATAAATGAGAAAATTACTAAAACCCTATGTTCGATGTAGAATATTTTTATCCACACAATTTGTAGAATTTAATAGTTTGGTTTATAATGTTTATAAAATACAGCAAATGTGCATTATAGTATCATACAGAAAAACCAGTAAAGTTGCAGACTTTTCAAAAAGTTTATTCTAGGACTGATTACCGGGACAGACCTCTTCCAGATATAGGAAATCAAACAAAATGGCATCAGCCAAAAGGCACTGGCACAGGAAGGAGTAACACAAATTGAATTTAAATGAGATACTGCAGAATGTATTGCAGAACTGCAAAATGAGAGAAATCAGAAATATTCAGATATTTTTAAACAACCAGATCTAAATTAAAACACATAAATTAAACTTAAGAAATTGAAAAAAAAATCAGGTAATAAATCAGTATAAAAAATATTTCATAAAATGAATGTAATAACATTCCCATATTACTAAATTTCCATTTTCCACATAAAGGAAATATTTTTTCACAATATTTTTGAGTTGGTAAGTCTGAATGCAAGAGAATATGGTATGTATGTAGTTTTAATGTATTGTTTTTACTTACGCTTCACCATTTTCTTTGTAATTTTATTTCCCTCTTGTATAAGGAGAAGGAACCTAATTAGTTGATGTGTCTTAAATCCTTACATCTTATGGAACTTTGAGTTCCAATACTCAAAAATATATTTTTATTTATAGATTACTGTTGAATAACTTAATAAGTTATTATGAAATAATATAAATTTTTAAACCTACATTTCTGGGAAATCATTATTAAGATCAAGAGCACACTTACTTGAAGTGATCTTCTGCTGGACTCTTTACAGTGCAGGAGTTCAGCAACCAAAGCTGTGCTGCCCATTTGTCTTCCGTTAACCGATAACCATTAGCAGCTAACAGACCAGCCATGTACTCAGAATCAGAGTTATTATGTGCACAGCCCCAAGTCTTTACGTAAATAGTTTGTGTTCCTTGAATTAAACAAGATAAAATAAAATGCTCATTAGTTGACTCAAAGTTTTTTAACTAATTTGGTCATAGAATATCAAACTATTTGACTATACCGAATATTGGAATAACTCACACGACAAAACAAACATTACTTTTAAGGTTAGGTTTTACCTGGCACAACACTTTCCAATATTATCTTTTCGACAGGCTCTTCGGTTTGAATATCACGTTTTTTGGTCCGGACGTTAACATTCTTTCGACTAGCGTAACGTTCTTTAGGAGTTATATCTTGTGAAGATATTAAATCTTCGATATCGTCGATATCAGCAAAAGCACCTGGCATTTTGTTTACGAATGAAAATATGCAAATGACACTTGACAGCTGATTGATTACAAGAAGTGACACTGATATTTTGTACAATATTTGGTACGTCTGTAATTTACATTTGTTACTGTGTTATATTTTGTTTTATCGTTTATATCGCAATGATAATAAGAAAGCGAAATTAAATTTTTTGGTAACATTTTTTTATTTTTTGCATTATGTTCCAATACGCGATACTGGCAGACATAGCCCGCCGCCGCACCAATCGACGGCTGATTGCTATTTTCCAATTAACTAATTGTAATTTAAATTTAAATGTTTAAATGAGTCTAATTTAAAGTTTATTTATTTCCACAAATAGACTAACCGAGTAGGGTGCATAAACATATTTGATAAAAACACTAGTAGAATAATTAAATAAAGTTTATGCACTAAATACGTTTAGCAAATAACTACTTTTATTATACCTATCTGTACAAGTTATCCTAGTTAAGAGACAGGGCATTAAACATGAACTGTTGATAATAATTCCATTGTATACATAAACTTATCAACAAGTGTGACAATTTAGATGATACAAAATACATTATGAAAAATTTCAATGAATTAAGAATAAAAATAAAAAGTAAATACTAACATAATATATGTTTCTTAGTTACTTATTGTGTCGTTTGTAGTGAAAGAGAATATGTGTGCGTGTGTGTGAATGTGTGTGTGTGTGGTGAGAGAGAGAGAGAGACAGAGAAAGTGGGTTTGTAGGTATAACATGGCTCATTAAAGAAAGGAATTGAAAATGGCGGTGCTTATTCATGTTCTCGCGCTCGCACACTAGCGCCGTCTGCCGTCTATACTCACTCTCGCGCGTACGATAAGTATAAAATATATAAGTCTTGATTCCAATAATATTCGTGTTTTATTTTAACCAACATCATAATAAGGATTATCCTGAAATTTTGTTATTTACTTTGTCAGGTGCACAGAAACGGACATAGGGTCCTTTAATACCGAAAAAGCACTGTTTCCGATGAAAACAACAAAAACGTTCTAACGATAATGGATGGCGCCACGTGTCTTTGAAACTTTCACGCCGCCGAAGCCGCTGTCAGAAGCAAGTTTGAAAACACGATCTTTTTTTATTATTTTTTAATTGAAAAAATCTTTTGAAAATTTGTATGCTAACTGTACTACCTGTCGATCCAAGTACAAGCCGCCATTTATGATTCCTTTCTTTAATGAACCATGTTATAGTGAGTGTTATGCTGCGTTCCGATTGCCGATTTTATCGCTCACAGCGCTCATACAAATACCCGTTCCGAATGCCTGTGAGCGCTCTCACAGCGACACCAACACGTCATCAATGACGTCATAAACACCACCATCTCAAGTGGTAGCGTTGTGCTTTATTTGACGTCAATAAGAACAAGTAATTGTCAATGTTGAGAAATAAATATTTGAATTTGCTGGGGACTTGTGGGTACATTTCGCTGCTTATTTAGGTCATGAGCAGCAGGTGTCCTGGAATGTGTTCTTAATACATTTGAGATGGAGAACATATAGTTGAAAAAGTAATCAGTGCGTCTAGCAAATAATAAATCAAACAGCAATTTTCAAACATTGGTTACTACTTTAATAAGTACGATACTTCTAGAATATGTTTCAGACTCCATCTTAGCTAACTCTAAAATAAATTAGCATAGACCACGCATAAATAAAGTTGCCAAAATATAGCACTATGATTTATGAGATTATCTTTAAACAGTAATAAAATTGTCACCTTTAACAGAAGGATAATGTACCCTCGCCTCGGCCCGCGACCGTAAAATACAATACAAACTATGGCACGCAGCTGCTCCTTATAAAATTTCTGAATGTTGAATTGTCATTACGAATAATAAACGAATTAACGCGTAATTTAGAAGACACATTTTAATAAGTGGAAGCGCGCACTAGGAAATTTATTAATAGGTCTTTACCTATGAAACTGCCGTTTTGCCGTACTGGCCATTTCAAATGAAAATATTTTTTTTTGACTGATAATTCTAATTTCAAATTAATTTTATTTGACAAACATGGAATTCTTTTTCTAAAATCGTCATTTGTTTAATAGTTAGGTTTTGTTTTCAACGCATTCGAACATTTTTCGTCATCATGGATAAGTTAAAAATTCGAGTAATTATGGAGTATGAGTACCGTCGTGGCAGCAAAGCGGCACGCAACATCAACGACGTTTACGGAGCGAACACTACAAACAAACGCACCACCCGTTATTGGTTTACCCGCTTCCGTTCTGGAAATTTTGACCTGAAAAATGAACCCCGTGGTCGTCCGAAAACTTTGGTCGACAATGACGAATTAAAGGCAATTGTGGAAGCTGATGAAACTAAATCCACGGCTGAATTAGCAGCAGCTTTCGACGTTAGCATCAAAACAATATTGGTCCATTTGCGTCAAATTGGCAAGGTAAAAAAGCTTGACAAATGGGTACCCCACTAACACAATGACCGCCAGCGCGAAGTACGCGTGGAGACGTGCCTTGCACTGCTCAGCAGGCATACAAATGAAGGAATTCTGAACCGCATTGTTACTTGTGACGAGAAATGGATCCTGTTTGACAATCGTAAGCGCTCAGCAAGTTGGTTGGACCCTGGTTCAGCACCCAAACAATGCCCTAAACGAAAACTTACCCCTAGAAAAGTGATGGTCACTGTTTGGTGGTCTAACGCGGGTGTAATTCATCACAGCTTCTTGCCAAATGGGACAAGCATTACTGCAGATGTGTACTGTGAAGAACTGAACACAATGATGGAGAAGCTCGCTTGTCTCCAACCAGCTTTGGTCAATCGTTCGGCTCCACTGCTCCTGCACGACAACGCGCGACCTCATACTGCACAGCAGACGGTCTCCAAGCTACAAGAGTTGGGGTTGGAAGTTCTCCGCCATCCGCCGTACTCACCAGACCTTGCGCCTGCAGACTTCTACTTTTTCCAGAAATTGGATAACTTCTTGGCGGGAAAAAAATTCAATACCCGAGAGGCAGTAGGTACAAAATGCCTTTGAAGAATTTGTTGCCTCCCGTCCAGCTGATTTCTTCAAGAAAGACATAAATAAGCTACCAATGCGTTGGCAAAGATGCATTGATTGCATAGGTGATTATTTTGATTAATAGAAATAAAAAATATATAAAAAAATTACGCTTCATTTATTTCGTGAAAAACGGCAATTTCATAGGTAAAGACCTAATATTTGCGAAAAAAAATCGTCAATCTGTAGACAGCAGACATGTACTACAATCCGCGCACTGCGAAAGTTAATCATTTGCGATTTTAAATAGTAGATGCGAAATCGTGCGTATATTTTGTACCCTATTGGAGCGGTACAGTTTATGTTCCTTGGGTACTGGCTTCGCGAATTGCGGAAAAAATCGCAAGCGCTGCGGTCAGTCCAAAGAGTAAGGGAATAATGTTTGGGTAAGTCGACTACTGATTTTCGACGATGTCGTACGTAAGTGAGTCGGAATCGGTCTTAATGCTAAAGGATAGACCCAGTAACGTTTAGTTATCTTCTTCTTCTTATTCAAATTTCTTTTCCGTAAAATTAAGTAGTATATAATGTTTATTTTCTTTTTAAATCCGTGTTTCGATGTACACTCCCGCCCGTGGTGGCACAGTGAGTGTTCTCTTGTGTTTCGCAGGCGATAATAAATCGTAGTGCGCGCTTACCATAAGAACTGAGGTGAACACATCGACACGAAACACTTTTACAATTTTTGCTTTTTGTTTTTTTTTGTACTTACCAAAATATTGTAACCTTAATCATTTATCAATTATGACGGCCTGTTTGGTATGGAGGTAAGTAGCCTTGCCTTCCATGTCAGAGATTCGAACCTGGGAGCCATATAGTGAACTGGGGGGGGACCCAGAATAAACATACATATATAAATAAATACAAACAACCGTGACCCGAGAACGAGCATCTTTGTTCATCACACAAATTAATTCCCCAGCCAGGCATATGAGGCAGTCAGAGTCATAGTCATTCAATGTCAAATTGAGAGACTCAGCAAAAAATACAATGACGACGGTCTAAGTCGACGGAAGGCAAGGGATGCTAGATCCACATCATCAAGCTACGTGGACATCTTTCGGGGAGACTTCTCATAGGAATCCTTCAATTTTATTTGGAGTTACCCTAGTTCCTTTAATTATTGATTGTTCTTTTCCGTTAACTTGAACATAACCACGAAGGAAGGAATATGGTACCGCTCCAGACGAGTTCTTTCTCAGCAAATTACCATTGTACTTACACAAATAACAAGATCTTTGTATTGATAGAAATATATGTATATTATAGGTACAGCTAGATAACCGCAATTTAACGATTTTGTTTAAGTTAAAGATTAATAAATTCCGTTAACTATATTCAATTAATTTGGTTAAAAATATAATAATCCTTGTGTTAAAATTTAGAAATCTCGACGAACGGCGTTATTGCTCTTGAATTTGACGCAGGCAAATCTGGCATTCTGTTCTATCTGTCTGTCGTTTTGACTCAAAAGTTCTCTGAGAAAAGAAATATCCATCAAACCTCAATTGACATTCCTCTGAAAAAACTTTATATATCACACAGATTCAGTTGCATCCGAAACATTAAGCAATAATATGAATTTTGAGCTTTAGACAAATAAAATAGTAGGTGAGAATAAAATTCGGGTTTCAATCTCATTAAAAGTGATGTTTATAAAAATTGTTATTTTTTTATAAACTATAGGACGAAAAAAACAGGATCAATTAATTCTGCTTAAAACAAAACTTTGTTAGTCTGGAAAAAAAAAGGTAGCACCAACCACTTGTTATTATATTAGGCTAAGTTACCGAAATAAAGTATTTTGTAGTATTCTCTTTAAAAAAGTAAACTAGTGAGATCGACGTAACAAAAGAATAGGTTCAAATCGCAAAGCAAGCATTATAAAAAAAATCAAAATATCGTTATTAAAAAGGATTAAACGAAATTAAAATCAATAAACAAAAAAGAAACGAATCTACCTGAACAAGTAAACTTATTCGTTTACAAAATACCTTCAATAACAGGATTTTACTAGTATTTGGAACAAAATATGTGTAATGTGTCTGTTTGCTCGTTGATTTCTTCGTCCCGATAAATATCTAAAGCGTCATTGTCACTAAAGTACGTCTTCTTATGGTAGCGTTGGGTGACGGGTCGCTCACTTCCCTCTAATGTGGTTGAGGAGGGCGATGGCTGGATCCCGCGGTAACTCGTGAACGGGTGCCGTTTGAGGGTGTTCGTCGTTTGGATACTTGGCGTAGGGAGACTTGCCGAGCTAACGGATGCAGATAAGAATAACTTTGTATAGACATAAAGAGACTCTGTAAATTTATTTTGAAAAAAATATACCCGTGAAGTTTCTTCCCAGTCAGAGTCATGTTTTATTTGACATCAATAAGAACAAGTAATTGTCAATGTTGAGAAATAAATATTTTATTTCATTTCATTTCTTGCCTCAATAAGATTCAGATACTGAATTAAAAAACAAAAAAGTGGTAAATTTAAATTCGCTTCCTCAAACTAATCAACCACATAAAATCAGCGCTACTTAGCAAAATTTCATAAATATCCTGAATCCAAATACATTGATATACTTGAATAGTAGAAATAAAATGAGTACGAATCATACGAATAGTTAATTGCAATATGTCCTTTGCTAATTCATTTGATCATTCGCGATCCGGTTAAAACGAGTTATATTTTTTCCATATGCCAAATATCTTCCGATTCAGTTCAGGGATTTTTGTGTGACTGACTTGTGTGGCAACAAACATCCAGACTTTCATATTTACAAATAAGTTAATACGATTATAGATTAAGATCTGAATCTGAACAACCACCACTACATTGCAGTAGGTTGCTGTATGACCACTGCACCAGTGCGTCAGCCACTTGGATTATTTTTGTTTTTCAATGTAGGTAACAAATAACTTACAAAACAGTAGAGAGGTATGATTCGCCAGTAGTAGTAGCAGACAAAATAGGTAGAATAGAAAAAGCCCTGTTTAGGACCTTGATAAGATAGTCCAAATCGGAACCTGTGCTAGGTAGATAAGTAAGCAGCAAGGATACTCCAATAAATACTTAATTTCCTTCTTGATCAGAAACTGCACTTCATAAGGTACTCTTGCGCATTTAAGTTACATTTAAACCTTATTGGATCCACCACAAAATGTTTATTACAATACTTGAAGAAACATAATAAACTACTGTAACTAAATACTTAAAATCTTTTAATCTTAATTTACCTACGTGGGTTGTATATGTACGTTAAATATACTAGTCACATCTCCCTGCAGGTTTGAATGTGTCTGACTGTGGAAGGTAACCACACCTTTTAAATAATCACTACCACATTGCAAATATTATTTCGACTTGTTGTCTGCTCTTGTGCACATTAATCAAATTGCAAATCAATCAACAATCCCATTTTTCATTCTCTAGTTAAGGCGCCGACAAATCGTAAAAGACAAGAGTAAAATATTTGGACGCAATTAGTATTTGACATTTCATAAAAACGGTTATTAATTTATGCTTGCTTTGTGATTTTAGGGAAAAAATTCGCTCGCGACTGTTATTAAAATTATTTGTGCGAGGTATTTGAAAGTAAAACCTCAGTTATTGTAACAATTTTAATTCCATATTCTGAAGTACCAGAGTCAATTATGATTTTCTGCAGAGTAAGCGATAAGTAGGACCCAGTTAGTCTGACCTCCTCTATGTAGATGCTTGCTATAGCGAACTTAGCGATACTGACGCTTTTTTTGACGCGGTTTTTGGTCATTCTCCAATTTCGAAGAAAAAGAAGACTCTCCAAGGGCTGAAGCAATTTTTTGCATATGGCTAAAAATACTTATACATTCAACTTTTTTATTTCGAGAGTTAATTAAATACTTCCGCACTTACCGCACTTGTGTACCCATTGCGCTACCATGGCAAGTTGTCAGCGCCTTAACATCAAATCCGCACGTGATACATGGGTCGACAGGACATTCTGCGAGAAATCCAGGTCAGCTGCGCGGGAGTGCCAACTCTAGGATAAAATTAGTATAAGTCATTATCAAACAGATTTGCTAGAGTTTAATGACATTTTAGATCAACTGACACATGGCGGTTTTGATAGGGGTGCGGAGGAAGGAGAATGATATTATATTTTGTACGATTGTTTAAAATTCTATATGTTTAACATAGTTAATAAACCATAGTTAACTAAATTAGTATTGATAAAGAATAATACCAATTTTGTTAAGTATATAATAGGTATGTTAGTATATGGTTTATTGAAAAGCTCAATCTTGTATTTTAATTTAATAATATGTCATAAAGTGTTTAGTAATATGTCATAAAGGTTGCAATTACGTACCTAATCAATAAGATGTCAGATGTAGTTAGATACCTTCTTTTGAAAAGTTAATGATTTGATAGCAGTTTAGAAAATGCCTTTAAAATTCATATCTGTAACCGTATTATGTAGGTGACAGATGATCAAATAAACTAAGTAGGTACCGATCATTCTAAGTAAGTATTACTAACTTCTTTTTGTTTCAGCAATTGGTCAATACAGTACCTAAGCCAAAACCCGATACCCAACTTCTTATTTTTTTTTTACTGAGCCGCAGACTATAGCGTTACTTACCTAGTAAATAAACCTACTTGTACGATTTTTCTTAACGCAGTCTTGTTTCATATAAATAAAGGGCTTTCTGAGCTTTCTGCCTTCACAGAAGAAGGTCTTTTTATTAGGTACGCCAAATACGTAACTCTAAGTATGTAGACAGAATTTTTAGTAAGCCAGTGACTTATTTACATTTGTTCATTTTCACCCGACTGTCAGAAGGAGGGTTATGTTTTTCGAGTGTAAGTATGTATCTTTCTTTTGTACGCTCTTCAGCCTGAGCCGTTCAATGGATCTCAATACATGAGGTGTCATTAATCTTTTCTCGGGAGTGACGTAGGTGTAGACAAACTTCAACACTTGTACGTTAGTGCCTTGTCGGAGTATACTGCGTCGAGAAACAATAAGGATTTCAATTTAAAATTACACTTTTTACTTACATCCCAGAAATTCTAACTGTCCGTACTATTTATTTATCACCGTTTATTGTCATTCATCTTGGATACCTAGGAACCCTACCTGACCTTATTCTTAAAACACTGCTTACCTTCTTGTAGAAGCTTCTTAAATCCAATCATTGAATGTAGGACAGTCTAGAACTCAGCCTGAACCGTGTATACCTACCACGTACGTAAGTATGTGCAAATTGCTCAATTGAATGCGATTTGTGGACAAAATATTGGCGCCAAATGACATAAAGCGTCTTCTGTGAGCGGCGTACGCGCACGCGTTCATTTGCACGCACCAGCTGCGCAGGGATGCCGAGTTATTAGTATTTGCGGGCAATTATAGAAAAAATAATACTTTTTGAGATAATTTATATGTTTATACATATTTTAACTTAGACCAAAGGAAGTAAAATGAAAAATGTTTCTAATATTAAAGTTATTTCTTTCAAAAGAGAGCATTTTTCCTAAATTACTACTATTCAAATTTTGGTTTCTAAGAGATGGTTATAGTTTTATTATTGAAATTTTATGTTATTAACATTGTATAGTTGTATCATTTTCATTGTAAAAATAAATCATGATAAAAGTACCTATTGAAAATATGTCCATAAATGAAATACATGAAAACATGTAAATAATCAAATGATAAAATGTAAACCTCACAATTCATTGAAAAAGCTTTGCATTTCTTCATATGAATTACTAAGCAAAAAAACTTTGCGTTTTCCATTAATTATGTTAAAAACCTTTTTAGTCTCGGGAACCCAGTATTGGGCTCGCTTTTCCATTGTTTATTTCTTTCCATCCCCATCTCTGTCACGCTGACACAATGAGCATTCTCGTCTCTCACTCATTCACTCATTCAGTCAGTCAGTTTTGAACCGCAGATGCGTGTGGTAACGTGCGTCAAGTATCTAGTGAATTGTTTTCGAGTACTGCGAAAGTTACAAATAGTATCAAAAATAATTGTGCTTCAAAACTGAGTGAGAATATAAAAAGTGCTAAAGGAAGACATCAAGCTAAGTAAGTATCGTACCTAATACGTAAGTATTTTAGGATATTTGTTTTGAATTATGCAGGTAAATGTACACATAAATAACAACCAATATCGACGTTTTTACACAGCTACGACTTTCCCTAAATTTGTCACAAATTCTTTCGTAAAATTAACGACAACTTAAGTACCTACTTTTACTGTTTATAATTAGGACCGAGCACACTTTGCGTCATAATTTTATAAAATTACTTCTTATTTAAAACTTATTCAATGTATAAATATGGAACGTAGTATTTTAAATTATTTCGAATTACATTAACAATGATTATGTATAACTTTCTTTAACTTAATCAAGTTGTTTATGATTGTATCTCTAACAACTTTTTCCCAATAATTACGTATTTAAACAGCGCATTTTTCGAAATGCATTTGATTTATTTATTTATAAATCAAAATAATCAAAATTAGGTACCACTTCTTATTTTATTACGGATTTTGAATAAGTTTCTATGTAACTTGTTTACGCTTGCTTTCATAAAGAAAGGAAGTAAGGAGTTAACAATGCTCCATCGTGGTCACGGAAGGACGGGTCTTCCCTATTCCGAAACAATAAAAAAAAATCAAAAAGCGCGGCTGCCGGCTGCCTAACACGCGCCTTTTTGGCGGTTCACCTGTCACACTTTTTACACGGTTTCTATTAATTTAACTTTAAATTTTGGTAGCATTTGCTGAAGGAAGACTAAAAAGTGCACGCAGGAAAGATAATATCTATGGTGGAAGTATTTTAGGTGAATTCTCTACCTGGGGAAATAAATATGCCGGAGGCTTTTAGAAAAGTTATGAATAAATGTCATAAAAGGATAAACATTATTAAAAAGAACATCTATATGATTTGAATTAATTTATTATTTATTCTTCTCTTTATTTAATATTTTGAGCTCCATCCCCAACATTGTTTCACCCGCGTTACTCTCGATCCCGTAAGGAAACGTTACTTCTGATAATGACATTTTAATGGTGAAAGAATTTTCAAAATCGTATCTGTATTTTCATAATTTATCCTTTAAGTATAAACAAACAAACAAATGCTTTCTTTTGTGGAAAACATAGCTGTATCTTGCAAGTTAGTAAGTATAACATCTATAATTTTTGTTTTGCTTTTCCAAACCCATCCAGACTCGCCCACCTATTTCGTTTATTCCACGTAAATTAGTTTAAATATTAGTTCAATTATTATTCTAAAATATTTCCAATATTTGCATAAAGTTACACCACTACATTACTGTTTGTAGAGTAAGTATTTACATTTTTTGAAAATATGTAGGCAACAAACACGCAGCTCCAGAATTGTTTCATCATAATTTCAAAATATATATTTTTTATGAACAACAAATTATACGTAACGAATAATAAAACGTTTATATCCGTAGTTGGCAAGTAAGAATAGATTTTTAGGTAACTCATTTACAATTGCCATTTATCTAGGTATACTTACCTAGTCGTCGAATCGGAACATCAAATCGTGGTGTCGGGGCAAATTCAAATTCACATATTTATTTTTCAGCATTATAATTATACTTGTTTTTATTGACGTCAAATAAAGCATGCCTACCACCAGTTCGGAAAGACCTGCGTAAAGAAGAACTGGCAAGAAACTTCTGCCTCTGCCTCTATTTCTGTTTACTTAATGTAGAAGTCCAGAGGTTTTGTCGGTCGAGTAACCGTCATTCTCTCCTATTCTCCTCTTCTTCACGCGCCACGCTGTTTACGTTTGCATTCACTTGGTACCTGTGACCTGTTCTAGGTGTTCCATCGTTTCGCTTGCATCTTTTCGTTTTATTTTCAACGTTCTTCGAATAAAAGTCATGTCGTAGAACAATTCTCTGCCTCGTACATTGATCAATTAAACTGGAGAGAAAATTAAGAAAGTTTTAGAGCCTCATGGTCATGTAATGAATTATATTAGCAAGGCTGTTTCTTCGACTTTGTTCTTGCAAATTTCCGTCAAGCTGTGAGCTATTATTAGTTTTTTTGCGCTTAGCTGAAACAGCGTGAAACATACCGATCACGCATATTTTGAATTTATAACACAACATGGTGCCACTAATCATTGAAAAAAAACATGCATCAAAAACGTTTGCCCTGTCATAATAAAAATCCTAATCAACAGAGCTTTTTTTAAAAGACACTTACTTTTTCTACATAATACAAAATAGAAAAACAGAAAAAGAAAGAATTTACAGGATTCTTACCACGATTTTCTATTGTTATTTCGCGCGTCCGATATTTCGATGCTGAACTGGTGTAATAGAAATCGAAAATCGTGGTAAGAATCCCGTAAATTCTTTAAATTATAGAGAATGAGAAAGAAAGATAGAATACAACGTCTAAATTACTATAAAGTAATCTAACTACACAAACAATTCTAAACAGAACTGATATTCTTATATCTAGTTCCAAACACGTGACATAACAAAATCTAAGTAATTAGCCTAGCGCCACAGTGCTCGCTAAGTTATCAAGTTTGACACGACACGGGCACTTGATAAAGTCAATATTTTGCTCGATTATGGACAAGTTCAAAAGCTATCATTGGTATCTGGTGCTTTGCGATGATTGTAGTTTATCCAGAATAGAGTACACTATATTGTTGCAATTGGAAATATATTTGTAAATTTGTTGGGGACTAACTCAAAGTTATTCGTTACGCAAAATAAAGAAAGAGGTTTAATAAAAAAATATTTTTCCGGGATTTGCTGAAACATCGGTCGAAAAATCACTTGTTGAAATGGGAACTACAAGTAAGTGAATTTTACTGCTTGTATCTTGACTTTTTTCTAATTGAAATAACAATTAAAAAGCTCACATTTTTCTCCCGTTGAAATTGTAAACTCTAATACGAAATCGTAATAAAAACATATATTCCGTATATTTTATATTAATTTTAGCTTACATGCAGGCACACAAATTTCACCGTATCAAACGTGACACGTGGTATATTGCGAATCAAGCAAGATCTAAATATACGGATATTCCTCTTGCGTTTTTGTTAGTTTACTTCACTTGGTAGGTATTTATGTGACAGAATTAGAATAATTGCAGTGGCCTCAGTATCTAAAGTCTCACAGAATTTATTGATCTATAAATCGACGGCCGCTATTTTAATTGAATTATTATCGATTGTTCTGCTGCTGTCGGAGAATAATTCGATATTGATACAATACATGCTATAAAAGGCTGTCGAATCGTTAATGCAAGGATATTCGGTTGAGAATCCCATGCGGTGAGTTTTGTTTGCTTTTTGTGGCTTATTTACGTTGTTAAGGTATTAATTGATAAACAGTGATAAGTTCAGTATGACCGTTTACTCTAGGTAAAATCGGCGGAGGCCCATGCTGAGGGCAAAAATTGTTGTTCGGTATTTTGTAGGCGCCCCAACAACGACAAACGACACAAGAGGGGATAACAATCCGACCCGGAGCCTGCACAGCGCTCCCGACTATCCTACCTTTTAGTATGCAATTGAATTTAAATATATTCCCTTCTTCATAAGTCACATTAATTGATTAAAAACGTTGGTACCTATAAATCATAAATAACAACACGTATATAATTATTATAACCAGTCTGAGCGATCTTCGGTGTTCCGTAAAAACTAAGGTTGGTGTCAAGATATTTTATAAAAGTTTTTCTGTAAACTTACAATAAGGACCTACAAGTTATCATTATTAATGTTGGCGAATATGGAATCTCTGAACAAGTTGTACCTAAATTTTAGCAGATTCTTACACCAGTTCCGAACTTCCGATCTCTTACGAGAATATCTTGAAAGCTCTGTTATGATGTTTAAAGCAGTTTTCTAGAATCAACACAATTTTTAACACGGATTCAATTTTGGTACAAGTGATACAATTCTTAAAATCGGTAGCTCCGCAGTTCATTCATTACGATCGAAAAAATAAACAAATGTTGTCGTCACTTTATGATATTATATTATAGATTACTAACTAGACCCGTTAGACACTCGTAAATTACTCATTTTACAGCCTAGATATTGGTCTCTTATAAATCAGTACTATTAAGTTATTATTAGTTAAGTTATGAGTGTTTTAGTCCATTCATTGGATGATTTATTCAACTGGCTATAAAAGCTATTGTTGCATGCCTATACATACACATATTTGGTAGTGAAGGTAACTAACTCCTAATCCCGTGGGAATTTTTAAAATTAAAACAGCTTCTGTGCAAATTAACAAAAGGAATAAAAAAAACAAAGAAGATTAAAGATGCCTAAATTACTTTGTACACCAAGCTAAGGGACCAAAAGGCTAGCAGAATCCAACACGGCAATGTCGCCAGCCTTTTGGGCAATTTGCCCTGAAAGCCTTTATTAATCACTACATAGTATAAAACAAAGTCGCTTCCCGCTGTATGTATGTCCCTATGCATGCTTACATCTTTAAAACTACACAACGGATTTTGATGCGGTTGTTTTAAATAAATAGAATGGTTCAAGAGGAAGGTTTATATTTATAATACATGCATAATATAGTAGAGGAACATTGATAATCTTGGAGGTTTCTATTGTGATGTCGTAAATAAACACATTTTTCTGCCCTTACATTGCAAACGCTGGCTGAACCATACTAGATAGATCAAAATAATATGTTACAGTATTGTACACCTTAAAAAGGTCTACAGAAAAGTCCGCGATGATATATGTCTATCTATTAGAGATAACCCACAATAACCATTTCTTATCCTTTACTTTTTACGCGAAATAATGGCTTATTTACGAATCGATTTTAAGCAATACAGCATTAATCCTTATCCAATTAAGTACCTTAAATACATTGTGCATGTAATATAGATAAATATGGCCCTTTACAGCGTGTAATTTGAATGAATATTTTCGAAGATATTACAGATTTAAAATGCAATGACATAAACCCGTGCGAAGCCGGGGCGGGCGGGTCGCTAGTTATGGATAATAATGATAATAATAATTTATTGTACCAAATAAAGTATAACAGTCATGTTACATTTTCAAAGTTACAATTACAAACAGGATAATGTACTTTCACATGTTTTTTTTAAATCGAGTTTTGTAGTTTCAGAGTCGATTGATTACATTAAGTCCACAGTTCGCATTGCCTATTTGAACCATAGATTAACAATCAGGAAATTTTAATACGGACCCAACGTTAAAAGAGAATTGGCACAGAAAATCATTGCGTGCAAACCACCGCAGTTAGTCGGTGTATAAGATTACACATACGACAATGTTCGCTTCAATTGGGTTTTAACTTTTTTCATCCAACAAACCTCTTTTCATATTTCCCGGATCTGGACTAAACCGATCCATCCAACTAATTCGTCCACTCGTCTATCTTTAGCAAGCAAACAAACGAATAAACGATATTTGTCGTCGAAATCGAAAGTCAATAACCTTAAACCAATTAGTACAATAAACCACTAATGGAACACCAATAATTAGTGAAACATAACTCACATTTGTATCATTCATTGCGATATTGGTCTTTACGTGGTTACCATAAGGTCTTTTTTATCTTGATATTCTAAGTACCTATTAGTAGATGTAAAATTGAGCAAGAATTAACAGTACAGCGCGAGCGCGGTGTATGAAAAAGATATTTGTTTCAGATCATTGCAACCGCATCTGTAGGGTAGATTGAAAAAGTGACTGAGTACGTTAAGAACATTCTATCATTTGATATTTGAATTGTAAAGTGGTTTCTAGAATAAACGTATGGTACATTACGTAATGCGTTAATAATGTATGAAGATTTTTTGTGGACTTGTTCTGTATGTGATTAAATATAAACGGCAAGGCTTCAAATGATGTAGGTACGTACAGATGCCTGTACCCACTAATGTGTGTTTTGCAGTAGTTCTTCTAATAATAATAATAATATCTTGTGCAAGTGCCTGGAGATCTATTTGTTTCACTTTTCAGTAACTGGAGAAAATAAGGAAAGTATTGAGAGAAAGAATTTTAACGGCCTCATGATATTTTCGGTTGCCATTGTCGGTCCAGGTTTTAAGTCCTGATGCGGAATAACTGATGTATAGGTTTTTGTTCTGAAGATTTTATTACGCAGAATTACCCAACGTGGGTAATAAAACTATAAAATTTAAATATTAATTGTGTAGCTACACATTTTGAAAGTAGGAGGTTTCTGGCCAGTTCGTCTTCACGAAAGTTTCTCCGAACTGGTGGTAGAGTCACGCTTTATTTGACGTCAATCAAGTAATTGGCAATATTCAGAAATAAATATTTGACTGTGAAGTTTGTCAAATGGGTGCGACGAGCATTTAGCCTTACTATTCTCAATAAAGCTTATTATTTGACAATATTTACTACCTAAATGAATCACGGTTGGTTCATTCAGTGTACGCGCAGACTCGTGGGCGTCCTAGATCACTGCGAAAGTTATTTTGAGTTCAATCGGAAGCTTTTCATTTGATAGTTCACTCCACTGTATCTTAAAGGATATTTTCGAACCAGGTACTAGAGATTTAGGGTTGTCAAAAGGCTTCAATAAGCCATTTTAAATAAAGTTTTTCTTTTTGTTATACCGGCTTTTTTATTTTTTTTACCGCGCTGATCCTTAACATAACTGATTTTTTTCTAAATAAATATTGTAACTTACATAAATAAAGTAATTTTAGAGTTGAGCGTTTCGCGTGCAAGTTTCCTGCCCTACAAACCTGTACCTTCAGATTCGAATACTAAAGCAGACTACTAGAGGCAGTTTTTTTAATAGACAAACTGCACTACTTATTTTCTACTAGAGTAGGCTCGTTATCATTCTGTGACACTTTTCCTTTATATCTACATAACAATTTTAAACACCGCTTTGTACTGATGCCATGCAGGCAGCCCTATTTTCCCGAAAGTAATAAGCACAACACAGAATGAATCAGCAACAACACTCGACGTAGAACCGTCTGCTTTTCTTACGTCATACACACAGATCACAAGCTAGCTTTCATGATTTTAAACTGTAGCTACACCAGTTGTGGACTGATGAGGAAAACCTGAACCATGAGATTGTATTACGTTTTACTCAGGTATATTTACTATTGTATTTCGCAACGACTTATCGACGTTTTCTGTCATTGGAATGTAGTTGAGCTGTTGGAATCTTAATTTTGAAATTAAACTGAAGTTATATTGAAAAAAACAAAATCCTCAGTTAACCCATTTTAACCTATGCAATGATAAAATACATGTCTACTGGAAAAATTCCTGTATTTATTACCAATAATGCTTCCTAGATTTGGAACTTCCCCGAATCCTGCCACAAATACTTAGCACTTAACCTTCTGTATTTCATGTCCAGTATCATAGTGTTGTAGCATGTTCTATTTTTAAACTCCCCTATTATCACGCCCATGTTCCGAACCTTCTTAAACTATGACAGGTACATTCGTACATGGTTTCTATCCGCCGTGTTCATGTTGACATAGGCTTTATGGCTCTATATCTTTGCCTACTAGCCAAAGCATGTTTGCATAGGTCACGTCTTTTGCCTAGTGATAGAGCGAGCTTGAGCTTGAAAATATGGGCGATCTTTATTTATGTTTTTTCTTGAGTAGTACTTGAGATAATATCGTAGTTTAATAAAATATGAGCGTTTTAATAATTTAGTTTACACAATAAATAACACACGATTTGACATCAATATTGGGTTAAGGGTCCTTAATGATCACGATACCAAGGTGAAGTGGCCATGCGTCCAATATTTATGCAGGTAGTCAAAATATTCAACAAGTGTTATCGTCCAAAATAACCTAATATTGACAGCGATTGTCATTTATGGTAGAATTTTTCCATTCTTGTTCTTTATTACAGAACCTTTGAAAACAGAAAACTCGATTTGGTTGTTATTGAAATGCGATATGGATAAAAATCGATGCTTTCACAGAAATTAGTGCGTAAGTAAACAAACATAGAAACTTGTTTATAGGTTAGATACTGAAGCTATCGTAATCGCCGATATTTTTTTCACTTATAATTTGATACAAATAGCCATGACATAGCACCATTAATAATGAAGTGGTTGACATCAAGATCTGTCACACCATGTGAAACATTTTAATGTTTTTCTATAACTACTACTTACCTATTTATTTACAAAATTACAAATATTTACAATTCTAGAAGTACATATAAGTTTGTTAAATTAATAACTATAAGCTAAAACCAGAATCTACTACTTAGATACTTGATATCATTTCAAAGTTACTAGGTATTTCCCGCACCTTAACAAACGCGCTAGTTTTTAGGTATTTTTGTAGGCGCCAACGTGGTGGACTACACAGTCCCTCTAGAGACTTGCAGGCTACTACGTTTAAAAATGTACAACCAATTAGCACGACACGCTGTCCGTAATTGAAATATCGATATTTTTACATAAATTATCATATTACATTCTGATATTTAAATATTAACATACTCGTATTAGATTGGGTGATCCATGGAGATGGATAAGTATGGGACTATCTATGAGTAAACCAAAAACTGCACTCAAATTTTTTTTAGCTAAATTGACTAATTCTTTGTAAGTAGATCAAAAATTCAAAATATTTTATTTCATCATAGGTAAAAAAGTACAAGTGATGAATATCTTCGTTTTCTTCATTTTCATTCAGGCCGAGAGGAAAGAAAACTGGCGGAGAAAAGTCCTCTCGACAGTCTTTTGTCAACGTTGTTAAATACATAGAAGAGGTAATTAGGTAAAGAAGTTTTTAGAATTGATTCTAATTAGCGAAGATACACAAAAAAATGTGAGACGGCATAGTATATCGATATTTTAGAGGATAGGAACATTTTGGCAAGTTTGCTTTAAATTCAATTTCAATATTTTTTTTTTATTGAAAAAGGATAAGACGTTTGATGGACAGTGACGATGAAGACGAAGGTGTTACACGTCTATCCACGAGATACCTATTCACTCGACGCTTGAAAGAACTAGGACTATAGTTTTCTGGAAAAACAGACGCAGGCAGTTCATTCCACACCTTGGCGACCCGCACCAAAAAGGAACTATCGAAACGTTTGGTTCGACTTCTTGGGATATCTACTATGAAAGGATGGAAGGTCTGTCTGCGTCTAGTAGTCCGATGTAAGAAGGGTGTGGGTTCAACCTGATCAAAAAGAGCATTCGCGCACTCTCCAAAATGTAATCTGTAAAAGACTGCTAAACTGGCAACTTTCCGATGATGGTCGAGGTTTTGCAGGTTTTTGGTGGTGAGGTCAAAGTTGTTAATAATTTTTCGGGATTTTTGGTCAACTGCATCCATCGCTTCTAGATGGTGCATTGCAGAACCATCCCAACGGTGGCTACAGTACTCCATACAAGATCGAACTTGAGCTGTATACAAATTAAGTAGCTGTTCAGGGCTGAAGTACCGTCGGACCTTCGAGATGATTCCCAACTTCTTTGAAGCAGTTTGAGCCATGAACACAATTTGTTGCCCGAAGTTTAGTTGGGACGATATAGTTACGCCCAGAAGCCCTAGGTGGTTGGTTAAGGGAACAGAAATATTTTGGAAAGTGGGCGTTAGGTCGAAACTGCTCTTTTTCGCGGAGAATAAACACGCCTGTGTTTTCGACGGGTTAAATTTGACCAAGTTGGACTCGCGACCAATCGGACACTTTCATTAAGGCCAAATCCACCCGCTCAATCATGGACTCTCTCAAAGCCTGGATTTCTTGAGGACTCGCTCGCGCATTGGACATGTATCTCTCTACAACGGTGCCGTCATCAGCGTAACCAATAATGCCTGGGGTTAGCAGGTCATTAATGTGCAGCAAGAATAAACGTTATTACATACATAGAGAACAGATTCCTGAGGTACCCCGGCATTAATTGCCATTAGGTCAGAAGAACAGCCGTCTAAGACTACTCGAATTGACCGATCCCTCAGAAAATCAGATATCCACTCGCAGAGCCCTTTAGGTATTCCGTATGCTGAAAGCTTACTCAAGAGACCATCATGCCAGACCCTATCAAAAGCCTTGGAAATGTCTAAGGATACAGCTATAGCTTCACCGTGACCTTCCAAGGCTTCGCTCCATAAGTGAGTGGCATACACAAGAAGATCTCCAGTCGAGCGTCCACTGCGAAAACCATATTGGATATCACTAAGAAGCTCTTTGGATTCAAGGTATGCCAGGAGACGATTGTTCAATACAGGCTCCATGACTTTGCAAAGTATGGAGGTGATTGCAATAGGTCGATAGTTGATGGGATCTGCACGGCTTCCCTTCTTTGGTACTGGTTGCACGTTAGCCAGCTTCCAGGATTTAGAGACCTTTCCAGATTACAAAGAGAGTCGATACAGGCGTGTTAGTATGGGAGACAACTCGGCTGCGCAGTGTTTTAACACAACTGCAGGTATACCTACCATCGGGGCCGCTGGCCTTGTTCACGTCTAAATTCTATTCTGCAAGCATTTAAGAACCTCCTTTTGGCGAATATGAACGGTACCCATTTTGGGTCCGAACTGAGGTAACTGGGGTGGGACTTTACCTTGACTATTTAGATGTGAATAGTCTGCAAAAAGATTAGCAAAGAGGTCTGCTTTCTCTTTTGCAGTGTGGGCCAGTGAACCGTCAGGCTTCCTCAGAGGTGGCAGCGATGGGTGCCAGAAATTCGACTCAACCGACTTGGCCAAAGACCAGAAAGCTTTGCTTCCTGAAGGATATGACGCTATCTTCTCTCCGATGTGGCCAATGTGGTCAAAGCGAGCTTTTCTGATCCCCTTTTTGCAAGACTTGGTGGCAGCATTGTATTTTTTCTTCAGTTCATGCGAATTCACGGCTTTGCTTCTGCGAGCGTCAGCCCAGGCTTTGTACGCTTCTTGCTTAAGCTTTTCAGCTGTAAGGCAAGCAGCATTAAACCATGGGCGACCTTTGGTTTCAAGGGATAGGTCAGCGTGGTCAGGGATGGTCAGGGATTAAATACTCCATTGCTTGGCCTATCACACTTGATACAGCATCAGCGCAGCACGATGGATCGGTTGATGTAAAACAAGTCTGCCACCAAGGATAAGACGCGAAAAAATGTCGCATCTCATCCCAATCTGCTGACTTGTATCGCCATACTCGTCTAGCGCCTTTTGGGCTGGTGTTAGGTGTTAGGGATTTCACCACGCAGTGGTCGGATGTCCCTAAAGGTGCAGTTACGCACACCGAGCACCTGTCAGGATCAGTTGTCAGCAGAAGGTCTAAGCAATATGCAGTGTGGCCGGCATCATCGGGGATGCGCGTGGGCTCGTGCACAAGCTGTGAGAGGCCTTGAGTCATGGAAAACTTAAAAGCCTCTCTTCCAGCGTGGTCAGTGTCCTGATATGGGTATAGCCATTGCCCGTGATGAGCGTTAAAATCCCCCAGGAACACGAACTGCGCTGAGAGAAAACGTTGCCGAACCTTATCTGGTGCATCGCTGAGATACTCCATGAGCGTCGCTGTCTCCCGATCTCCGCTATGTGACCGGTATATACTGGCGTAGATCAATTGGTCAAGACCGGTATCAATGTGAACCCACATAACGGAAAAGTCCAGATCTTCCAAGTAACGGAGACGCTGACAACATATCTCGTCACTGGCATACATGCACACCCCGGCGTTCGGGCGGAAATTGGACTCCAGGATGTACCCTGGCTAACAAAGGTATGCCGAGTCTGACGGATTACAGATCTGCGTCTCCGTTAAGAAGAGTAGGTGAGGCCTCTCTGTCTCAAGATGGTGGTGGACATCGTTGATATTTGAGTGCATTCCTCTGATGTTGCAGAAGTGCACTTTAAGAGAGAGGAAGTGCAACCGCTGTAGAACCTTACTCTTCTTGTGACTTTTCATATTAGTTGTGTGAGTGAATAGGGAGGAGGACAGAAGTTGAGTGAAGCGCTGCAAATGGAACCAAGCAGCTCGCAATAAACAAGGCACCGATGGGGAACTGGCTTGGAGACTGCGGGTACGCCCGAACCCCCCCCCTCTCTAACCAGTCGCCAGCTGGCACAATGAAGCCTCCCGGGATTTTTCGCGAGTACAACTCTCACCATTTCTACATCGCTCAACTAGGCGCATATACAGAAGTTGCATCAGTTTATAATCGATGTAACGAATATCAGAACAAAGCGTTCCGACAGTTCATTTTTGGTGCGCGTTGCCACAGTGTGGAGTGATCTGATGACTGCGTCTGTTTCAATAAACTGTGCATAGGTTTCTTTCGGACAGGCGTGTAACACCCTCGTCCTCGCAAACGCCAGCTAATTGAGAATAAATTAAAAAAACTAATAGGTAAAGTTTTACTCAATAAAATATTTTCGTGAGAAGTTTATCTAAATACTTACCTAGTGTTTAAACGCTGTCTTCAAATGTCTAAATGACAAAAACGCTCTATCAGTTGACGCGAAGATATTTTGAGACCCAGCACAACTGCCGTCTACCGTGTCAAAGCAAATTATCACTAACTTAAAATAAATTAATCATAAATAACTCACTTTCACCTCTAGTGCTCGAGAAAATCAGATGGATGTTTTCTTAAGGCAATTAATATGAATTATTGCTCGAAATGACGTTAAGTGATTAAATACAGGCATTAGTTTCTGTATTACCTCGTGAATAAATAACGCACCTGACCATAAAAGCACACGACAACATTAATGCATTGGATAATTTAAAAAAAAATCATCCTTAATTTATGGAATTAAATTAAAGATTAACGTATGTCTTTGTCATTACGTTTAATTGTTGTAGTGCGGATCGTTTTATTTGCAGTAATTTGCACCTTTAGTTCTACATGTATCTGAAGCCTTGAACTATAAGTAACCAGATATATAAAAAATATTGATTTATGTATACTTACCATCACCATGTACAAATTAAGTTTATCCCACAGTTAGATGGTCTTCAATCTCACAGAACCAAGCACGGCGCCAAACACGCAGAAGGGCCCAGTGTATCGATAAATTATACGATATTTGTATGCAACATCGATATGTCGTGAGGGACAGCGCGTTAGCACTAACTGCAGCGTGCATTACCTGCCTCTTGAGCGAGCGAACTAGACAATTGTCAAACGTGACGTCATGGATACTAATAGCAATAACTATTATTATATATTTCGGTCTAATATGCCACTATTTGTGTCCTGACTAAAAGGCCAAATTGTTGGGCGGAAATTCTTTGAAATTTCTTGTTTTACTTATTAGCAGGAAAGGCTTGAAAAGAGAGGCCGTTTTCCGCCTGATTGTCTAGTTGGCTTGGTTGAATTAGATTGTACACAATTTGCAGTTATGGTTCATTTCATAGGTACTAGGTAGTTTCGGGTAAAGCTTCGGTAACTCGGCCTGTGGAAACTAAGGGTATTCCTCTTCTTAAAAACAGCCTAACTAGGGTGTAATTTAGTTTATCTGAGTACTACTGAGAAGGTCTCAACAAAGAGGTTCAGCTGCGGAAATACCAAAAAAATTGCGAAAAAGTAAAGCGCTAGTTTTCAGCAAGTTCAATAGACGAGAAAATTGAAATAAAGTTTATTTTTAATTTATTTACAAATCAACAATAGAACAATAAGGAAGAAAAATAGCAACGGATAGAATGCTAAGCGTAAATTACATTTGTTAAAAAGCATCTACTAGGTTTTTAAGAAAACATATAATATAGAAATATATATTTAAATCAGTCTGGTTATATAAGTATAATTAAGAGTCGACTTGTTTCAAAGATGGCTATCTAATTTTAGAGCTTTTTTGGTAAATAAGAAAAAACTATTTATTTGTTCTTTCAAGCTCATAAGGTTACAAAGATAGTTTTTATCTAATCTCAAATAACTAAGACGACAATTAAAAAATAGATTTTGCATTTGTTAATTATGAATGAGCCATAAATTGCATTTAAATTTTGCAGATTGCCGACTTTGAAACCAATTTTTTAAGAATGCCGCATTTGAAATTAATCAGTGTGCAGTTGTCCGTTTTTGATCCTAAATTCCTTTTCATAGAATCAGGGCTGTCACAAAGACATTTACAATAACTTATTTTTTAAATTAAAATTTATTTAATTTTATTTCAAAGTAATAACAGAGACTAGTAAATAACTATAGACTAATCATGTCTAACAACATTTTGTGACTTGAAAAATAGTTGTTTTTAAGATAGAGAGATGGCGTTAGTTGTATTAGATTTACAAGTTATTTAAATTTAGTCAAAATAATGCGTAAAAAAACTTAAGGTGGAGCTGTTTACAAAATCATTTGATATTTCATTGCAAGTACTATCCGTAGGTATCAGGCGACAACAGACGTTGCCAGCTAGTGCATTATATTATTTGATGCTATGTTGCCGCTCTTATAATTCAGTAACAGAAATCTATACACCACCCCGGATATTATTTGTAGTGTTACTGGATTACTGTATTGCCAGTATATAATTTTTCCCACAAAAATATAGCATTCATCTCCACAGTTTGTTCTTATCTGCCTTAACATAATAAAACGAATTTCAGTGCAGTTTAATTAATAGGTTTTTTATATTTTAATTTATTTCTTGATATCGATAAAAATTATGTCTTAATAAGTGCATAATTTTTATTTATAATGCATATAAGTCATAACTATTTTGCAGTAGTTAAAAAAATATTTTCTTGCTGGATGGAATGTGAAATATTTTGTAAATATTGTATTTAGACACTTATAACTTAAATCAACTTTTTTTGTTCTTTTTATGACAACATTTTATTTGTTTGACAATTTGAATTCTTTGTCGTTTATTGTTGTTGCTATGGGTGTGTGTTTGTTTTGGAACTTTTCCCTGCATTTCTTTGAATTCACAATTTTTCTGCTCGCCTTCTGTGACTCGTGCCGATCAAAGAAAATAATTTCGCACATAAATCCAAACAAATAAAAAGCACAAAATAAAATTTTTGACTATAAAGCTGACATAAATATATTTTTTGTGATATTATTTAATATGTTATGATTTTGACACTTTTTAAAGTAATTAATACAACTGAATATCTATGTCATCTATTTTAAATCATAAAGATTCCCTCAAGTATTTCTTTTTCCATAATGATTCACCTATAGTTCGAGAACCTTGTCTCTATCGGTAAAGATGCACGCAGTTACATATTCTTTGATTTGCTTTTATGTCTTTTTTTTATATTTATATACATAATTTGGTTCTGACTTTCTTTTTAGTAATTATTATAAAATGTTATAAAAATTACGGTATAGTAATTTTTTTCGTAAAGTACTGAAATCAAAAGCTTATTGAAGGCCTGGAATGAACTCAACTATTTACTTGCTAAGGTTTCAGGTTATTTGACAACGCCATCTAGCAGTCCGTATTAATACACAAACAAATATTTTGCATTACGTTTCTCGTCAATAATTCATATAAAAATTAAAGACGACAAGGTTGGTCCAAGCTATTTGAGAGCGACATCTAGTAATAGCTTGGATTTTGAGCTTTTTCCGAGTCACGAATTTTTGTATGGAGATGGTCAGTCTATAGTTATTTACTAGTCTCTGGTAATAATTAAAACAAAACCATCACAAACAAAAATTATATTCGAAGATCTTGGACCTCTTCCATTGCCTCTTCACAATAATTTTCTTCAATTTGAGGAGCAATAAGAGTTTCTTGTTCTCGAAAAAAGTAAATATCGAACTATTTATTTTTATTAAGGGCACTATGTTCGGTAGTTATTGGGGGCTTATATCTGTAATATTTTTATTTCGTTGACATACGTTTTGAGCTTTGGGTATATCTGTTTTGTAATATAATTCACCTCTAACTAAAACATTGCCTGATGTTTTGAGCGCCTCAGAATAAATCTTTTGCATTCTTTAAATGCCATCTTCCAAGATGTAGTAGGTTTAAAAACCGCTTTAACTGCGTCTCTCCAGTTGAAAACAGGCCAGTCACTTCCTAACCTGACCAATGTCGAAGTTTCTCCTATTATATCTTTTATTCAGGGTGCAAAATGACATCTATCTTCCGCTTTTTTTCAACAATACCAAATTTTCTGTTAGCAGGCATAAATGAGTCAATGGAAATACCAACTCGATCGAATTTATGTTTTTATGCTCCAACAACCATTTAGAACATGCGCCTACCAGAATGCAATTCTTGTTTTGACCACTGCATCCATCTACGACCAAAGGGATATTCGTGATATTGGATAAATCGGCATTTTTAAGCCTGTGTACAATAGCTGAAGCAACAAAATTGGAGTCTTTTTTAAATTCATTTTCCGTGCAGTATTAAGTAAAAACGCGTGCCTTATCGAGGAAAATGTTAGATGCACCCTCCACAACCGTGAAGTTAAAAAAAATATAGCTGACGGGAATAATAAGCCATTCGATCTTGGACTTTCGGCAAAGGAAGGTTTTTCTGGCAATAGAACGAGAATATTTTAAGGCCATCAGACACTTCTTTAAGTTTTTCATAAAAAGCTTTGGCTCTTAATGAGTACACCTTTTGCTCTATTGAAAGTAGCTTTTCTTTTGAGCGTCAGTTTCGGAAGCAATTTTTGAGGTAAGCTCTAAGCATTTAGAACATGCATCTGTTTTTGGAATGCCAAATCCAAGGTTGTAGCTGGTGTTATAAATGTAGCGAAAATATTACTTTTTAACAGAAGCATTTAAGTGTCTACCATTCACAATACGGGCTAGTGCTCTTTTAATGACGTAGTGTTTTACAGTGTATTTATTTACTCAAAAAATTATATTAAAATAATAATATTTACCTTGATGTTCAATAATTGTAATATCACCAGCATAAAAAGATCTGTTCATCACATATTGCACTCTATGTTTGGTTATACCGAATAAGGTCAAAAATTGTTTCCGACATATTGGCACTTTTTTATTACGCAAATACACTGCATACTTAATTGTGGTATTCTTTTTTCCTTTTAACCCCGCTCTGCTCTGGGTTCAATCGAGCAGTATTTTATATATAATATCATAGAATCTCGGTCTTTTTTTTTCTGTGACTATAAAATATTTAATATAATTTTCTTAGTTGTGTCATCGTTAATGAACCGCATTTTAGTGACTTTGCATTATGCTCGCACCTTTTCACACCTTTTTTGGTAAGGCTTTTGGCGAGTATGTAAAAACAATTCAACAATAATTTACGATACGAAAACTAATATAAAATATAACAAAGTGACAACCTTAGTACTATATTAACCTCAAAAGCTTTGCTTTAAAATTAACATAGACTAGCCTCCATGATAATATTTTTGGCTTTTAATGTGTAATTCTGTTCACTAAACACTTAAAATGCATTAAAATACAGAGTGAGCAATGTTCCGACTACAGTTACAGGGCTCATAAAAAATCTCGCTTCTGGATGGTCGATGGTTTGAGATAGCCGTTTTGGAATATGATTTTTTGCAGAATGCCAGATTTGAAACCAACTTGAAACTTTGACAAGTATTTTGTATGTCAGATCGCTGGATTTGTAACGTAATGCAATAAAAAAAATGTTTTTATTTGTTATTTCCTGTGTGGCCATACCATTAACTCATTTTTGACAAAAAATGCTGATTGCCGCCTTTGAAACTAGTCGACTTGTAACAAATATTACTACATAATATATATATGTATATATATATATATATATATATATATATATATATATATATATATATATATATATAATATTACTACAAATATACTACAATTATACACTCGCAGCTACCTTCGCATTACAGAAGACTTCGAATTTAATAGTTAGACTAGGCTGGTTACATTTTTGAGGCTTTAGGCGTTGAGACCATGAGGTCCTAGGGTCAGGGAACTCAAAGACTGTTCAGTCAAGTCTCAAAACAATTGGTGAGTGAAACTCAACCTGGGATTTAGTTTATATAATTTATATAATAAACTTTATTCGTTATTCTTTTTCTTTTCTATTTTTTGTACTGTTAATTTGTAAATATTCTTGTTTGTAAATACACTGTCTTTCTAATTTTAATATATAGTTTGCACTGTCTTTTGCAAATTTCATTGACCTAGATACCCAATTATAATGAGAAAATTATTTATTTGCCAAGTAGGTCTTTGATTTAAATTTATATGTATCAAGAGCGTGACTAGGCTACTGGAAACTAAAGTAATTTCGGCCACACTTCTAAACACTTGAATAAGAGAAAAGTAATGACACAAAGCCAGCCAGCCGGGTTTGATCCTCAGCCTGGCGCAGAAATCAAAGGCTTGGTGTATGTTTTTCGATTGGGTCCGAGATCTCGTTGTGTGCATGTGTTTGCTTAGGTATTTTGTTTTAACAGAAATTATTTTTCTAGGTAGTAGTAGTTGAAGTTTCGAGGATTAGAGATCTCTTCTGGGGCGGAACTAGAGTCCTTCCGATTTTGGCCGCCATAACAACCATGTTTTCGTGGTTGCGTTCAGGTCAAAGGAACGGACCAGCCAGCGCAAATACTGGCCGTTAAAACAAAGGCAACTTCAACTGAAGTATACAACCGGCAACTGTCATTGGTCGAATAATAATTACAATAACTATTGATAAAAAATAAACAGCTACGACTAATTATTTCCATGTTTGTTCTCGGGTCATGGTTGTTTATATGCTCGTAGTTCGTCGTTTGAACACTTGGGGGGAGGGAGACTTGCCGAGCTACCAGATGCAGATAAGAATAATTTTGTATAGAAATAAATATACATTGTACATTTATTTGGAAAAAATATCCGTAAAGTTATTGCCAGTTCTTCTTCACGAAGGTTTTTCCGATCTGATGGTAGAGTCATGCTTTATAGGAAAAGCCTTTAAAGGACTTATCACATTGAATGCGTCCCGCGTCCTGTGTGCTGCGGTCCGGTCAATTAGATGATAACCGATGGCCATGCCCGGATCGCTGACAGGTCGCTTTAACCAACAAATAATGTTCGCACAGGGTGCGGTCTGCGTACGATTTAACGGACCGTAGGACGCATCCAGTGTGAAAAGTCCTTAATAGTACATACGTACCGCAATATTTCTTTTGTCATAAAAATACTGTAGGCAAAAATCTAAGACACAGTATTATCTTTTACGGCCAATTTTATAACATTTTCATACACTTAGGAACCGACCCATACGAAATATAATATAAGCTGTGTTTTTCAGAATCTGTGATAAGTATAAAGCAGCGAACTTCCTCAAGCATCCAGCTTGAAAGTAAACTCTCTTAAAATTATTCGCAGATGGGATCGGAAACTCAGACTTTTTTTCTTATGAGTGATGCGACATCTTCCGCCGGATCCAACGTCCGGTCGTGTCTCTGTTTGTTTATTTGTAACGTCTTATTAACAGTCGTTTGACAGACTATTATTGATGCATTGCAATGATAAAAGATGTATCGATTTTATTTTTAGTGGGTATTTTATTCTGTTTTGTTGTTGATTGGTACTTTTGTTTGAATTGATGGTTTACTTATTTCATCACAGAAAAATCAACGTAAGTAAGAAACAAGAGCCTCATATAACATTGCTTTTTTTAAAACTACGAACTTCAAAAAAAGGAGGAACAAAAGGTTTTTCTGTTTTAACGTCATCTTCATTTGATTACGGTTATTAAGTTAGTATTTCCGGCATCATCGGTAGATATACATCGATAGAACTTTCTACCGCGGATACTTGATACGCATGATGGATGGCATGTAACATCACAATTATTTCCTTTTTAACCGATTTACATGCACTTAAAGATAAGTAACCGTGTCACCGCACAAGTGGGCACAATATTTTCTTGTGCATCCACGGTGGATGCGACACTGATTAAAAACTTCTTGGTTTTGTCAATAAAACTACCAGTATGCAGCTAGCCGCGTAACTAGTTTTTTTAATGCATCAAATAACATTAAAAAGGTTTTGTGAAACGGTCTTGTAGTTTCAAAAAGGCAGTAGTCCCACTTCTTAACCTAGAGGTCCCGTGTTGGAATCCTGTCCCTAACAGACATTTGTTTCATTAACGCAGACTATGTATGTATATTATGACTGGATAAAAAAATTATTTCATATTTACCAGGAACTTTATAAAAAGTGTTATCAATATGTCATTAGCCCTTGTTAAGCTTTGCTATCGGTGACATCGTTTCGCATAAAAACATTAATTAAAAATAATCGCACTTGCACCAGTTGACGTCCGACCAGTTTAGATATTGTAAGTTTTGCAATATTTAAAAAAAAAATTGTTAAATGCGGAAATGCTATTTTTTTTAACAAAACTCTTTTTTGTTCCAGATCAGACCATGTTATGCCAACATATCAAAAAGCAAAATTCAAGGCAGCTAAGGCGAATTAGTTAATAAGTGCCTTGTTGCTCAATAAAAAAAAAACAAAATGACAGATTCGAAATTCGAGTTGTGTAAATAGTGATGTGACATAATTAAGTGCGCGGATAATAGTGTTGTTGATAGTGATTGATTAGCTCATCAAAATGCATAACGCGACGATGGGATACTATCCACGAGAGGCCACGATCATGGCCGCCGCCTGCGCGTGTATATTCAGTGTTGTTGGTCTTATAGGTAAGTGAAACTGATTATTAAATTAATTATTTCATCGAACATGGTAGAATATAAGTAATATTTTTCAAAGTTATGATCCTATTCTAACTTTTCACCCCGCCGACCATTTTTCAGTTCGTGTTCAACAGCTAATACAATCTAATACCACCACCACGACAGTCTGTGTGTGAGGCTGATGTCCGACTGCACAGATAAAAGCCATACCAAGGGGGGTGTATATATAGGTATAAAGTATATAATAATATTTTAGGTATGTGGATAACCTGTCATACAGGTTAGGACTACATTGTGAGCTTGATTACCATTGCACTTGTAATTATACCTTCTTGTGTTTAATATTATTAATTATTACTCTAGCATGTAATTGTTTAGCTAACGTAGATTATTAGAATTGTTTTTAAATGTATCTCTTAAATTATGCATAGGTACCTAAGAAGTGCTTTGTAATATCTATATTCTTTTTATCGGTGAGGACCTTTAATTGGCTCTCAAATGTTATTTACATATTTCAATTTGTTATTTGTAGCTGTTGGTCTTCCAATAAAATAAATAAATAAATAATTTCCTTCACCGTTGGTGCAGTGGGATTAATACACTCAAGTTCTTAAAACTTATTCGTAGTCACCGGGATCAAACCCGGGGCCGTAAGATTGAGAAGCCAGCCTTGAACCACTGCACTGCTCTAATTATAAATTAGTGTTGTGAAAGGGACATTCGGTTTCACGAACATACTGTACTGGCCATTATTTACCTCTAAACAATATATTTTATACATGAAATTAAGGTTACATTATTTTTATGAAGTGTATTCAACTGTCATAGTTTCTTTGACCCCTGTTTTTATAAAAAATCATAAAATGTTTTAGTTTATTTCATTGCAGAAATACTAAAGTTGCTGACATAAATCAAGACCTGTTTCAGAACGTTTCATAAAACTTTAGGTTGCTAAACTTTGGAAATAATAGGTAAAATATTTCGTTTTGAAATGTTATTGAATAAAAGTTATTTTGTGATATAATTTATACGCTTAAACAAAAAAAATACAATTGACAGTCAAACAAAGAAAGAAACGTCAGTTGTCACTAGCTTGACAAAGTCAATGTCTAACTGATTTATAGACTTGAATAACATAGCTGTACCGGACGTTGGTTCAGCCATGTTTTACTATTCCTCCGTTTTCTCGATTTCCACATATTGTGATCGGGGGTCTACAAAAATATTACATTACAAAAGCATGAATGAATAGCGCTTTTTATATCTTAGCACATATTCCTTCTATTGGTTAGAGTTAGAGGTAATTTCAATATACGACGTCCTAAGCCGAGGTCCGTGCCCTCTCGGTTGCCCTTAGGTGTATCGTATATAGGAGTAGTTTTTATCTCAAGAAGTCGAACCAAAAGCTTTGATAGTTCCTTTTTGGAGCGGGTCGCCAAGGTGTGGAATGAACTGCCGGCGTCTGTTTTTCCAGAAAACTATAGTCCTAGTTCTTTCAAGCGTCGAGTGAATAGGTATCTCGTGGATAGACGTGTAACACCTTCGTCTTCATCGTCACTTTCCATCAGGTGTGATAGAAGACAAATGTCTAATCCTCTTTCAATAAAAAAAAAAAAGTTTAAGTTCCAGCTAAGTGCCCTCAGCGCTAGGCCACAAAGTCCGGTGAAATTTAAAAGGCTAATAGGGCCATAAATACACTGTCCATTTCGAAAAAAAAATTAATATTAGGTCTTTACCTATGAAATTGCCGTTTTTCACGAAATAAATGAAGCGTAATTTTTTTTATATATTTTTTATTTCTATTAATCAAAATAATCACCCATGCAATCAATGCATCTTTGCCAACGCATTGGTAGCTTATTGATGCCTTTCTTGAAGAAATCAGCTGGACGGGAAGCAACAAATTCTTCAAAGGCATTTTGTACTGCCTCTCGGGTATTGAATTTTTTTCCCGCCAAGAAGTTATTTAAATTCTGGAAAAAGTAGAAGTCTGTAGGCGCAAGGTCTGGTGAGTACGGCGGATGACGAAGAACTTCCAACCCCATCTTGGAGACCGTCTGCTGTGCAGTATGAGGTCGCGCGTTGTCGTGCAGGAGCAGTGGAGCCGAACGATTGACCAAAGCTGGTTGGAGACGTGCGAGCTTCTCCATCATTGTGTTCAGTTCTTCACAGTACACATCTGCAGTAATGCTTGTCCCGTTTGGCAAGAAGCTGTGATGAATTACACCCGCGTTAGACCACCAAACAGTGACCATCACTTTTCTAGGGGTAAGTTTTCGTTAAGGGCATTGTTTGGGTGCTGAACCAGGGTCCTACCAACTTGCTGAGCGCTTACGATTGTCAAACAGGATCCATTTCTCGTCACAAGTAACAATGCGGTTCAGCATTCCTTCATTTGTATGCCTGCCGAGCAGTGCAAGGCACGTCTCCACGCGTATTTCGCGCTGGCGGTCATTGAGTTCGTGGGGTACCCATTTGTCAAGCTTTTTTACCTTGCCAATTTGACGCAAATGGACCAATATTGTTTTGATGCTAACGTCGAAAGCTGCTGCGTAATTCAGCCGTGGATTGAGTTTCATCAGCTTCCACAATTGCCTTTAATTCGTCATTGTCGAACAAAGTTTTTGGATGACCACGGGGTTCATTTTTCAGGTCAAAATTTCCAGAACGGAAGCGGGTAAACCAATAACGGGTGGTGCGTTTGTTTGTAGTGTTCGCTCCGTAAACGTTGTTGATGTTGCATGCCGCTTTGCTGCCACGACGGTACTCATACTCCATAATTACTCGAATTTTTAACTTATCCATGATGACGAAAAATGTTCGAATGCGTTGAAAACAAAACACTAACTATTAAACAAATGACGATTTTAGAAAAAGAATTCCATATTTGTCATATAAAATTAATTTGAAATTAGAATTATCAGTCAAAAAAATAATATTTTCATTTGAAATGGCCAGTACGGCAAAACGGCAGTTTCATAGGTATTATCTAGTATCGGTACTTCATGATTCCTTTGTATGTTATCTTCAAAACCATCTACCTTATGGTCATTTAGATATTCTTAAGAGCAGGTCTATCAAGAATCTCATTATAAATCTTCACAAAATTACAAATATATATTTTTTTTTTACACTTAGAAACTACGTATCTACCATAGCTGAGTGGTAACTAGGCGGTGTGCTAAGAAATATACACCAATACGATGACTCTATTTACCTAATCAATTGAACAAAAATAAGAGAAGTAATCTTAATGGTAGATTTTCCTCGCCCTCTTTAGTGTTTATGTTGCCTCAGCATTAGATATACTCTAGCTAGACGACGTGTGAAATTGGGACTCAAATTCCTTTTTCTCTTAAGATATAAAAACTTCTGCCAAGAATAGTTGTGGAAATTCAGATAAATAATATTGATCAGCTTTGGAAATAACAGACCTTACTAAATTTTCACGTTCACACGCACGATATTAATATCTTTCTAATAAATATTATAAAAGTGAATCTATCGAAATAGCTTATAAACTTAAATAGCCGCACTTCTATCCTAAACATAATGAACTTTGAATATTTGCGTACGTTATTGTTTTACTGACAGGCTTACCCACAAATAATTATGTCAGCACCAAAGGAAGCATAAACATAATGCTCATAGAAAAACGAAAAATGCTCATAAAAATACGTTATTTCAAAGTACTAGAAAGCAATTTCACGTTATTTACAAATGCCACACTATATGAAAATGAATTTTCATGATAACGCGCCCTTTGAAAATATTAAAATGTTGTGGAAAATCGCGTCGTCCTATCTCAAAATAAATTTTGTATATTCTTAACTATAATATTTACTTTTCCTTATTTTTCTCAATTTTCTTCATCAAAGTACCATCCGATCAAGCGGTATTAATGGTAGATGATCTGCCTTCTACAGTGGAAAGCCACATTCATGGTTATTACGCCTACTAGTCGAACCAACCGACTTGGAAACTTTTTTTGGATTTCGCACCGCCAAAATGTGGAATGAGCAGGTGGCGTCTCTATTTCCTACAACATACAACCCTGGCTCTCAGGGCTCTCGGACTCGTGTCACTACCTTGTCCTCATTATCGCCTCCCATAAGTTGAAACGATTAAAAATAAATATTCCGAGTTCGAATCCTAGTAGGAATAGACAGTGTGTGTGGCGTAGTTGGTAGTAATCCTGCCTCATTCACCGGAGATCCCAAGTCAGGGCATTCATTTGTGTGATGAACACAGATATTTGTTCTCGGGTCACGGTTATATGTATTTTTATTCTGTGTTCCTCCCCAGTTCGCTGTGTGGTCATACATAACACAAGCTCTGCTTACTTTGGAGCCATGCAGTTGGTGACTTAGTCCGGGAATTTAATGATTTATTACTATTATGTTTAGGTACACGTTTATTTAAAACGCTGTTCGTGATTTTTGTTTTGTTTTGAAAGGAAAAGAGATAAATAACATCTACAAAATCGATTTTACTGAATATACTCGTCTTTTTGTTATGTTTCTCCAGGCAAATTTAAAACCATCATACACAATGCAAACTTCCAGTCACCTGAACCTAAAGGTATGGAAACAAGATCATTTTTCACTTTAATCATTCATTCACTCATTCTATACTGACACCGAAATATTTCGAACATCGGATAATCGATCAGCTGTGTAAACAAACAATATGAGCATATGGTTACATCACTATTGAACATTTAGTTCATTAATTGTTTTAAAACAAATATTTATAAAAGTAATCTAGTTTAATAGGTACGTTTTATCTATGTTAACAACTGCTTTGTAAAAATTGGCCGAATTATAATTATAAATAAATCCTTATGAAAGCACAGACGAAGATGTTGTAATCTAGAATTTGTACTTATATATACAATAGCTAAATAAATAGGAAAATAGCGTGCGTATCTGTAAAAACTATGTGAGGTATCTGTGGGAAAAAAACCCTTAAATAGACTGTACTTCATTCTCCGCACAGAAGAAATAAAAAATCTTTATAATCTAATTGGCGAATTTTTTCTTACACGCCGCAGAGCTAGAATAATTTAGTTAAAACATACAAAAATAGGAACCTCCCTATTTCATCACATAATCATTTAGTTCACCCAAGATTCGATTGATCGCACTTCTACGACGATAAGTTTTGATCGAATCTTGGCACATTATTGACAGTAAGTCTACCTTAACGAATACAGAAACAAAGCAGCGTGCAGATTCCTTGTAGCAGTGCCTTTCGGCACAGGCTACTCGCTAACCTAAAGGGAGGCTCATTCCAAAATAATAAATACAAAAAATATATTTTGATTAATTCCGAGTTTTCAGCTCAACGTTTGCCACCGTGAGTGCGTATCAGCGTGAACGGTGCCCTCTAGTAATCGATGACGGATACCAACTTTTTTCGAACAATCAAACGCGCTCATGGTGTTAAAGTGAAGAACAAAACTGAAAATCGACACTTAGAATATATTATTAAAATATCATAAAATGTTATTTATTACATATGTCTTCTTGCACAACAGCCCGCCATAAAAATAATAAATTACTTTCATAACAGTTTCCCATGTTTAAGAACTACTTTTACAATGGTAATAAATAAATCACACAAGAACACCCCAACTCAACGACAGTTAAATCCGCCCCTTCCCCTAGAAGTAAGGAAATATAAATTTTAACCCCAAGTTAAAGATATGTGAGAAAGATGTATACGAACACAAAAGAGACATTACACCACATGTTTATTGCATCCCCAGCAATTTAACAACCCCAGGGGTTGCGACTGATAAACATTTACCCTGACGATAACAGAGGGCTTTAAAGGTATTTAAACCTTATTGCTTTCTAATAGGGGTTACGTAGCAAAAGAGGAAATGTGTTTATTAGCACATTGCCAGCGATCTATTTTGGTGGATGTTTTTATCAATAAAAATGTTATTGTCGTTAATGTGATGATTTCTAATTACAAATTAATTTAACGTTTTCCAGGATAAAGTAGAGCAACAAGAAATTACTAATCATAAACGTGATGTACTCGTAAGTGTTCTAACTGTGAGTTAGTTTTGTCTCGTAGGGCTGGCATGTTCAACAAAAGCCCCTAAACACATGTTAAATTAAAAAATAATAATAATAAAACTGTGCGTGCTTCAGTGCTTGACTTTTAAAGAAAAGAAAGTCCCTTTTCTGTGTGATGCAAATATAAGTTCATTGACGAGTCAAGCTTACTGAGCTTATACGACTTGTCCGGGAATTAATGAATATTCTTGTACCTACTGGTAGTGGTACCTGCTAGGGCAACTAAAATGTTTTTTATGGTTCCTTACTTCCTCAATATTTTGTTTTTACTTTTCCTAGCGGGCAAACGAGCACTATTTTTCCAAAAATTAAAAAGAAAACTTAGCCTTAACGAAAAAAAGATTTAAAAAACGTTTTAGTTGCTCTAGCAGGTACCTCTGCCGGTAGGTACAAGGATATCCATTATTTCCCGGACACGTTGTATATTATATATTACATAATGTATTGATTAGAAGATTTCGCAGTTTCTCACGTTTCTCTCCGTCTTATCTAATAACAAAAATATTAAGATTTGCTTTCTTAATTAAAAATCAAATTATTTAATCAATTTATTAAAATAGAGGTGTTAAAACTTATAAATTATACGATCATCAAAATAAGGTTTTTTTTTATTGAAAAAGGATTAGACGTTTGTCTTCTATCTCACCTGATGGAAAGTGACGATGAAGACGAAGGTGTTACACGTCTATCCACGAGATCCCTATTCACTCGACGCTTGAAAGAACTAGGACTATAGTTTTCTGGAAAAACAGACGCAGGCAGTTCATTCCACACCTAGATATCTTCAAGGTGATAGATATTTCAATTACAAATTGAAAAGGGACATGTACCAAAAACACTAGTTGACAAAACTACCGTCCGCCCTTACGGCAAACAACGGCACAATAGCCCAAGGACAGCGCGTTCGACTAATTTCATGACGCGGTCGCCAGAACTTGTGAAAATAACAAATTCAAATATTTGTTTCTCAACGTTGACAATTACTTGAGGAGTGACTTTACAAAAGGAGATATCTACATCTTATCATTGCAAAAGGGGATATTTAATTTTTTGTTTATTTTGTACCACTAAATTAGAAAGCCAAATATTTTTTTTATATGCCCTTCTATTAATCTTATTACATAATACCTACATAGCTATGCAGACTTTGTGTAGATCTGTGTGTCATGTCTTTGTCGGTTTTCTTAATTTTCTGAAAAAAAATGATAAGATGTAGATATCCCCTTTTGTAAAGTCACTCCTCACTTGTTCTTATTGACTTCAAATAAAACATGACTCTATCACCTGTTCGGAAAAGCTTTCGTGAAGAAGAACTGGCAAGTAACTTCACGGGTATATTTTTGTCAAAATAAATGTACAGTGTCACTTTATATCTATACAAAATTATTCTTATCTGCATCTGTTAGCTCTGTGTTACTCTAAAAATCGAAAGCAGATAAGTTGAATCGAATGCAATGATTACTTGTGAAGAAATATCACCATAAATTAATAACCACGTTGTGATCATAATAAAACATAATTATATTTATTATTCTTTTAACTAACTTTAAAAATACAAAAAAATAACTAAATAGAAAAATCATTGATGTTTAGTACGATTTAGGTGGGATGTTGCTGGCAACACCAGTGCCTGTCGATGACGCCATGTCGTGTCGCCATTACATGACGCAGTCTTTTGTCGTTGTGCGAAGTGGCTGTGCGTTTTTGTTGTGCTCTCTGTTATTTTATCTGGCTTTTTTATTGGACTGATCTTACTTACTACGTTTACCTGGCTATAAATTGGACTCCGATTGCTTAACGGTTAGTAAATAAGAACAACATTACAGTCTTGCCATGTCGAAACGGGGGAAAACGCTAAACAGTCAATCTCGCGAACTAGTGGTGAAATTGTACAATTATTTTAAACGTGAATCAGTTAACGATGTTCCTCTTTTACCATTGACACAACCGAGAGAACGCGTTGCCTAAGCATTGGGAATAGGGAAGAGGACAGTAACTCAAATTCTATATAGACGAAATACGGACTATAAGATAGAAAGACTACAATAAGACGAGAAATACGGACCATCAGGCTCAGAAGTTAATACTTTACGTACACCGAAAAAAGAAAGAGGGACAAGAAAATTGTTGGCGTTGATAATTTTGATGCTGCTGCAATTCGCAACCACATTTATGGATATTACTAATCTGAGAAAAGAATATCCTACGGTTATCCTAAGGTTTTGAGATCGATTGGCTTTAGATTTAGAAAATCTGACGAGTGGAAAATCCTGCTAGATCGCTCGATATTATTTTGAAGAGAGTAACATTCTTACGTCAAGTAAAGAAAATTACAGATTGGGACAATGTCGTGTTTATTGACGAACATGGTTGAATGCAAACCATACGGTTTTGCGGACATGGACCGATGATACAGCGGCCTGCATCTCAAAAAGAGCCGGACTTATTATAGGCACGTGGGATCAGCTTTTCAAGGTTTATTCCAGACTGCCTCCCCGCATTCGCCTCTAAAACTACAAGTGATTACAGTGAGGAAATGAACTTTGAGTTTTTTAAAGAGTGGTTTGAGAAGCTGGTAGTCAGCTTAGAAAACCCATCGAAAATTATAATGGACAAGGCACCGTATCATTCTGTACAAGTTGATAAACCACTAACTCAAGCAAATTTAAAGCAAGAAATTGTCTCGTGGCTGATAAGAAATGGTGTGGATGCTAGTCCAACTTTATTAAAAGTTGAGTTGTTAAATCTGGTAAAAGAAACTAAGCCGTCCAAGCTCCGCTAAGTAATCGACGAACTAGCTCTAGAGCATGGACACGAAGTTATTCGATTGCCTCCCTACCATTGCCAGTATAACGCCATCGAGCTTATTTGGGCACAAATAAAGGGTCATGCAGCGCGGAACAATACTGAACTACCCTTCAGTGCAGCTAAAATGATGACTCTGCTACAAACTGCGTTTGCAGAAGTCACTAAAGAAGACTGGAGAAAAGTCGTAGAGAAAACAAAGAAAATAATTTTACAACATTATAAACGAGATGTGAGAATAGACAATATTATTGAAAATGAATTAATAATATCTCTGAGTGCTGACAGCAGTGATGAAGATAACAATACAATAATAACAGTTCTGATAGTTAAACTGAATGAATGCAATTTTTTTGTTATATTATGTACTTGTCTTATTTTGCTCCTTAAATTTACGAACGAAAAAATAATAATGGGACAGGTATTCTCCTGATGATTTTTTAAATTCACATATGTTTCAAGTCCGTATCGATTCATTCACTTTAATCGATGTTTTCAAGCAGGTCACCTCACTATGAAGATAAAACTGACTATAGTGACGATGACTCTTTACTTAGAATTAACAGACACATTTCACACGTTCTTTACAATTTCTAGTAAAAATCCTGTTAATGAGGGGATTATACGCAAGAGCTTTTATCGTCCAAATACTCGAATAGTTAGCACAATTTTGCTTTATAGTTTCTTGAATTTGTCAGTAGGAAGACCTTGGATATCCTCAGAGACCTTATTATAAAAGCGTATACATTGACCCATGAACCATTATCATTCAACAGTTTCATCAGTTTTGCCCAGCCTAGCGCCTAGTAGGGCTTTGTTTGGTCAAGAAATTTAAAGTTGTGCAAATACAATCTCATGTTTGCATGTTTGTTAGTAATAAATTTTAAATCCCCAGACAAAAACGGCCCCAAAGTAGACTCATCTTATGTTATGGTGAAACATACGGCGAACTGGGGAGGGACTAAGAATAAACATACATCTATAGATACAATCCGACCCAATCCCGAGAACATGACAAGCGAGACCCGAGAACAAACATCTGATTGCTCGTCAATAAGAACAAGTAATTGTCAATGTTGAGAAATAAATATTTCATTTCATTTCATTTCTCATCTCACAAATGAAGGCTCCGACCAGACCAGGGACCTCCGGCGTTCATAGCTCTAGCTTCTTCAGGGCTACTTCCCACTTCGCCACTCGGCCGTCGACTGCAGACTCATAGCCGGTTTACACGCGTTAAGTGGTTAAGTTGGTAACTAAATTTTAACTAAATTTTAAGTTTAAAGTTGCGTGTAAACAGTCAGTTAAGTGACAAGTGGTAACTTAAAATTTAGTACGCGAGTGATTAAGTAGATTAGGATTCTTTCTAATTTTTGTATAAGTGGGTGGGCGGGGTTTCTCACTTAACACGTTTGGACGTGATTTTTTAGTTAAGTGCATTAGTTGACAAAGCTGGAGGCGGCAAGAGCTCGAAGTTATGTCGCATTTACTCTTTTTTCTAAAATGTCGGAGTGGAGTTTAGTTTCAACTTTAAAATTTGTTGAAGAATATTTAAAATAGATATGCTTGTAGAACAAATATTTAGAAAAAAACATATTCTTGTAAAGATTTTAATTTCCGAATAAAATTCTTTTCTGAATTTGTCCAAAATCACGTTTACCATAATTCTAAGTACAGGATTGGTGAATTGCTTGACATTCAACACTGCTCATCTTCATTGAACTTATGAACTTAACTACTTAATCCGTTTGGACACACAAGTGACTTGTACTAACTTAAAATTTAGTTAAAATTTAGTTACCAACTTAACTACTTAATACATGTAAACCGCACATCAGTTGGACTTCCAGATATTCCTACAATGTCTCCTACTTGAAGAATAAACAAATATTGAAACGGAAAACTCCGGTGATTCGTAAAAAACCGCTGTGTTTACGACTTTCGATCAAGATGCGAATCCGGCGGCAGCCTGTAGTTGTGGTTGGTCGCCGTTTGAACAAGCATTGTTTTATTCTCCTAGTTATACTGTAGCCCGATTTCATTGAATAAAAAGATAAAACGCAGTTTCATAGGCTGGGGTTTTTTCTACACGGCTTACTATTTTGCGCTCATAAAATTCCTGACAAATTTTAACTTAAATTTACTTTTTTGCCAAAACTCAGCACTATTAACTGAAATCGCTTTCGGTACTCGATTTTTGGTACTGACGAGAACCAACAAGAATGAATTGCGGCCACTAAACGGGGGCAACTCTGCCCAACATTGTGTCTAAATTTGATGTGACACACGGATTAATCGAACCGAAACAGCCTGCCAGTATTCAAAATAGGGCTAAATGGATACCAATGTATCAACGAAACAACTTAATTTACAATATTTGTATATTTTCAGCCACTTAATTATCTAAACAACAAGACTATTTACGGAAAGGTAATAAAAAACTGAATATAAATTAAAAGGTAAAGTAATTTGTTGATTCAATTTAGCTAAGTGTGCATTCGGTTGAAGAGTGGTACGAACATTCCGCAAAGTGGTTTACTTTTCCTGCGGCTCCCATTTACGCAAATTTAGAGTTGTTATTAAGTCTAGTATTGTTATAGATAGATAAGTTCTGTGGTGTAATTGTAGTGTGTGTGTTGATAGATGTTTAGCTTGAGGGCGTGGGCCCACTTAACCTTTGAATGTGGAACTACTTTTTTGCACTGTACTTCATTTATTTATTTATTTGAAAAAGACATGCCAACATATATATGTATATACAATAAAATCATAATAACATTTAAAAAAAACTTATTTCTAGTATATAATGTCAATTATACAGCGTTCCTAAGTCATACGCTCATACTACAAAAATGGACTTAAATAATAAAATGAAAATTACAATTAAATTATTACCAATAATGAAATTAAAAATTAGTAAAATTTAAACACTTCAGGGATATAATGTCAAGAATCATAACACAAATTTCGTAATCATAAAAAAAACATAAAAGGTTTGGGAAAAGTGTCTAGGTGCAAATGGAAGAAATTTCCAATATTAAAAACATATATAAAGAAAATAAAAAAAAAATAGAAAAATAAAAAATAAAAAAATTAAACATGAAAAGTCAATAATAGTTTGTAGTAATCTATTATATCAGTAATATTTGATGTTCCAACTGTACCTTAAACCATGTCTTTATATTCCCGTGTGTATGTGACTGCTCGGTAGAAGCAGCGGTTTTATTCAATTGGCTGTTATATATAAAATATTAGACGCCCGAGTGGCCTAGTGGGTATTAGCCCTGCCTGATACGCCGGAGGTCCCAGGTTCGAGGCATTCATTAGTGTGATGAACACAGATGTTTGTTCTCGGGTCATGGTTGTTAATATTATGTATGTATGTTTATTCTGGGTTCCCTCCCGGCTCGCTGTGTAGTTGAGGCACAACACAAGCGCTGCTAACCTTGGCGCTCTACAGTTGGTGTGATTGTCTGGGGATACAAACAGTACCTATGCTGTCTGAGACAGGTCGTTATTGCACTAAGACTAAGACGCTTTTCACCAAGACTACATGCCATATTTCGTGAAGTGATGTTACATGTTACTTTCCAAATCCAAGTCATATTCGGACCTATGCCAAAGCTGCCGTGCTCACTAAACAACGTAGTTTCCATAGAAATCAATATACCAAAAATAAACTTTATAAAGAATTATTCATAATCATTCTGACTGTCCTGAGCTTATTAACAATATTAGTTTTCGTGTGTCGGTTACAAGTATAAGAAGAAAGCGTTTATTTGCAACTAACTTTTGTAGGACCAATACCGGCAGACGTTCACCAGTTTTTAGAATGTGTAAAAGAGATAATGAGCTGTTTACGGATTTGGACACATTTCTCGTAACATAAACAAATATAAAAAAGAAACTGTAACTATATTGAAAGAACATAAATTTCATTAAAATTAACATTAAATAAAATAGGTACTTATTGTTTAATTTACTTTAACACACTTTGTACTCATTGAGTTAAGTACTATGTACTACGTACTTAGTACTACGTACTTAGTACTACGTACTTAGTACTACGTACTACTCATTGAGTTAAGTACTATGTACTACGTACTTAGTACATATTAGTTCAATGTTTGTACTGTATTTTTACTTTTGCTTTTTGTTTTTATATTTTCTTTTCGTGGGCTTGTCGTGAAACAGTAATAATGTTCAATCATCTGTGGATCATGTCATTGGGATGTTTGTAATCATATCTAATCTATACTGTTAAAAAAGTTATGTACATAACTGTATGTGACCTTATGTTTAATAAAATAAACAATAATAATTAAAAAAACACTCCTTCTGATATAGCTAATAAATAATAAATATTTTGGAACCCTCAGCTTCAGTTATGTAAAAAAGTTCACTGAACTCCATGTCCCAGGTAACGCCGTGACAACGGTGGCCCTCCTCATGCACCCGAAGCTGCGCGGCCACGTGACCACCATGTTCGTGCTCTCTCTGTGCGTCAGTGACCTCATCTTCTGCAGCGTCAACCTGCCGCTGACGGCCAGCAGATACGTGATGGAGCAGTGGACCCTGGGCCCGAGCTTGTGCCAGATGTTCGCGTTTGTGTTCTATGGCAACGAGGCCGTGTCGCTGCTGTCTATGGTGGCTATCACTATAAACAGGTGAGGGTAGATGTAAGTATACATCGAGATGGGTCTGTGGGGAAAAGTCTTAAACTTTGAGAGATAGAGATATTTGTTCCAAAGAACAATGTCATCAAATCAAATCAAATCATTTATTTGCACAAATATGGGTACTATACACAGGTGTAGGGTCATTTTAGATATAAAAACAAAACAGCTCAGCCATATTTCACCATAGAGTTTAGTTTCATTACATGTTATATTAGTATGTTTCAGTAAAAAATCAATAAAATAAAATAATTCAAAAAATATTAATTAGTAAATGGCCTTGCCTCATACGCCGAAGGTCCCAGGTTCGAGTCCTGGCCGGGGCATTCATTTGTGTGATGAACACAGATGTTTGTTCTCGGGTCATGGTTGTTTGTATTTATATATGTATGTTTATTCTGGGTCCCCCCCCCCCAGTTCATTGTATGGTCATCCATAACACAAGCTCTGCTTACTTTGGAGCCATACAGTTGGTGTGTTTGTCTGGGGATCTAAAAAAAAAAAAAATTTATTTGTCATTTATCATTAAAATAATCTTGTACAGAATAATAACATTTTTCTATTATTATCCAAATATTTCAATTTTTGTTTGAACTCATTAATATTATTAATCTCCTTTATATAATTTGGTAATTTGTTATAATTTTGGGAGCCATACCAAAGAAACTCTCAGAATATGGCGTGATTTTACGAGGTTGAGATCTAATTATATGCATGAGTCTCTGGCTTTTTAAATACTCAAATTTGTCTAAGTTATTCTTAACGTATAAAACCGTTTCTAAGATATATACGCAAGGTAAAGCCAGAATGTTCAAAGGCCTACATGGATCTCTACTTCTGAGGTGACAAATGGACCTTATGCATCTCGTCTGTGCTTTGAAAATGTTTAATTTGTCAGTAGAGTTTCCCCAGATTTTAGAGTAGATAAACCAGCATTCGAAACGCGGGTTCGATTCCCGAGTGGTGAGTATACGAGTTTTTGTTTAAATTTATTAAGTTTTCCTAACTTTACGTCCAATTAACCAACGACATGGTTTCAAGCAAATATCTTTACCTTAAGTAGTTTCAAACTTTTCCGTACTGACCTACCTCAATGAATACCTGAATGAAACGAAATGAAATATTTATTTCTCAACATTGACAATTACTTGTCCTTATTGACGTCAAATAAAACATGACTCTACCACCAGTTCGGAAAAACCTTCGTGAAGAAGTACTGGCAAGAAACTTCACGGGTATATTTTTTTCAAAATTAATTTACAGAGTCTCTTTATGTCTATACAAATCGATTCTTATCTGCACCTGTTAGCTCGGCAAGTCTCCCTCCCGCCAAGTAAAGTGCCCTCAAACGGCACCCGTTTTAATGATTGTAATGGTAAAACCCCCTGCATGTAATGGTTACCAATACATGCAGTAGGTGCTGGTACCTAACTCTTGTGCTATGGCAGTGATGCGGCTTTATCTACTTGGCACCACAGTTGTATTAACTAGACTGTTACCAGCTCCGAGGCGAACCTAAAACCGACTCTCAGCCAATGGTTGTCTGTGCAACTCTAAGCTGAACTTGCATTACGGATGTCAACAGTAGGTCTAAGGCGCAGTGAACAATAGCCCTGGCTCATACGTCGGAGGTCTCAGGTTCGAGTCCTGGCCGGGGCATTCAGTTGTTGCGATGAACATAGGCGCAAAAAACTACCAAAAAATTTTAAAAAAATGGAGAAATTCTGCTTTTTTTGTTTTATGCCCGTAATTTCTAAAGAACATGGGATGGATTTTGTTTTTAATTTTCTGACGATAGCTACCGCCTATCCTATCGTCCCGTTTCGGCTTGACGTTGAATTTTGGGACACTCTGTATTTGTATGTTAATTCTGGGTTCCCCCCCCAGTTCGCCGTGTGGTCATCCATAATACAAGCTCTGCTTACTTTGGGGCCATACAGTTGGTGGTTATTATTATGTAGGTATTATCATTATGTTCTTTAACTGCTTTTTCTATTTACAAATATTGGGGTGTAAATCTGCTTACACACATAAACACATTAGAACTCGCATTAGACGACTCAGCAATTAGTTTTTAAATTAACTCACGCCCAGTAAACAACAGCGCTTGAACAGCTTATAGCGGTAAAATCTAAAACAAAGCAAATATATTTTAATTTTATTATAACTTTTTTATAACTATGTTATTCAGTATGTTTTTTACTTCTGTTTCCACAAATGTCTTGAGTTCCAGCCCAAAACAAAGTTTTGTCAAAAAATTATATTACTTAATTTGATATCGTGTATAATTAAATAAATAAACAAATAAGTAAGGTAGACATAAGGTCTCGGTCAGAAATTTATAAATAAATTATAAAAATTGCATTTTTAAATTGTGTCATCTACCCAATTACAATTTACGATATTAGGCTTGTTCAAATACGCTTCGAATTCCTTCAAAATGATTGGATGGTAGAATGCAGCCCAGGCCACAAGAAACATATCACATCCAATTAACGCGCGCAGGACACCCATGCTTTAAATAATGGTCTTCATTAACTTTTGTCTAGTTTTGTGGCAACGCTGTCGCGGTGCAAGCATGTGAGCTTCGGGCGTGAACTTTCCTGTGACCTGGTAGCAGAGCTTTAATTAATGTTTGAAGTATGTTTTACGTTTTTACTGGCATAGAATGTGTTGCGAGAAAACATAAATGCTATTTTTAAGATCTACATTCAATTATTAATGTATTATCCCTATTTGATTTGTTTATTTTTAGTAGATAATAATCAAGATCAGACTTTTAGAAAGCTTTGCCAAAGAAAAAGCTGCCGTATAAATGTTTTATTATAAGTTTTATATGATATTTTTATTTCTATATGATATTTGCTTATAAAAACCATTATTATATATAACATATATATCTAATTATTTCTTAGGAAGTCATACAATTTCATCCTGAACTGATTTTTGTTCGCTCTCACAATGCTCTATAAGCTCTAATATTTATTACATCATCCGCCACGGGGATTTAGTTGTAAGATGAAATGATTTTTATGACACGATCGATACAAAGAGGCCGGAATAAATCACGTGAGCGATGCGCACGGCACCGACACTTCTGCCTATTGATTATAGTAATAATACATAATATAATAAACAAGCTTCAATCTTTTGAGACTTCCACATACATGTGTTTTGTCTTTCGTTGAATGTACTTACGTAAAGATAATAATCATGATAAATCCCCGGACAAACACACCAACTGTATGGCCCCAAAGTAAGCAGAGCTTGTGTTATGGATGACCATACAGTGAACTGGGGGGAACCCAGAATAAACATACATATATAAATACATACAACCATGACCCGAGAACAAACATCTGTGTTCATCACACAAATGAATGCCCCGGCCAGGACTCGAACCTGGGACCTTCGGCGTATGAGGCAAGGCTACTTACCACTACACCACTCGGTCGTCAAAGATAGATGCATGGTTAGCCTAACTAAAGTGTTCTTGGCAACGTTTTGTGTATTATATAGGTAATATATAATTTATATACATTATTAATCTAGTGTTATATTAAAAGCCTCAATTATACACAGTATCGTGAATATTCAATCGTAGCGAGCATTCATTGACAGCCTAAAATGCGTTGCTTGTGAGAGCGAGATTCGATACGGCCTTTTCGGTTTGGTATTCCAAAGTTCTGAATTAGTTACCTTAGTCTATTTACCAGATCAATATTATAACTGAATATTGCATTAGCAGGTACGTCTACGTACGTGATAGGATATAGAGAGGTGCACTTTCCATTAAGATATATGAAAGACCCTCACACATAATGAACAAAAAAGAATCACCTTAAAATCTAGCATCCCATACACGCTACCATTAACTATCGTACGTATAACTATTAACGACTCCAGCGCATTAACTCCCAGCCAAGCCGAGAGCCAGCTATTACCATAAACTAGTCGTTAATATTAATGCGCCGCGTTCACCAATTGAAACTGTCCAACATTGTGTATGTGTACCCGCGCAGGCTACGGGCGTAGTATAATAATGAGAACTGCGTACTAGGGGCGAGTATCGCTTGCGCGTTGTTCGGTCTTTTGTAGGCGCGCTGCATACTAGAGGACGGCGACACTACAAGCGACTCTGCACCAAATCCCCAGTACCTGTGCTTGAGATACATGCACTTGTCCGCGGGATTCACGTTAGTAGGCTGATGATTATTTTGATTTGTATGTTGTGTGAGATATATTAATATATAGCACAAACAAATCGCAACTGCTCTGTTTTTCCAATCAAAGTAAACCAATTGAGTGGCTCCAAAGTAAGTAAAATACAACGAAATAGCGGGAGTTGTCGAAATAACATTTATGGGTAGATAACATGCGCGGTTCGTAAACAAACATCTTTGCTCGTTGCTGAGTCGCGCTAAAATATAGCTCATGCTTCCGTGTATATCTAATCTACATATAATTTTTTTTAATAATTATTAAAATCGTTTTTATACGTCCAAGTTCTACGATAAACATTTTTCTTCTTTAAAGTATTTGTAGAGATTGTTTTGTAATAACGTAAAATAATCAAACAAACAAATTATTCATTTTCATTGCTCATACCTTATTTATGAACGTAAATTTATTTGCAACGGAACATGTGTGACTTTTGAACATCTCAGACACAATGGCGTTCGTAATTTAAATACAAACGTTACGAACCTGTGATTTGAAGGATAATTATAGGATTAACTATTTTTCTCATCTACCCATTTCCGGTAAACATGGCGATGAAAGAAATTTTAATTTATTTGTTTAGGAAACAAACGGTTACTGTAAAATCGAATACTGCAAGAAATATTATTTTAACATTAACCAGCAAACTTTCCATATCTAAATATTAATCTAATCTAATGATTTAAATTCGGTGGAAAAAAAGAACACAAATCAAGCTTAAACTACTTAGTTACAGATATAGTATAAATAAATTAGATATATAGGTAAGTACCTTATTTTATTCATATTGACACAAATGAGAGACTAGTATTTGACCTAAACTATCCCTGAATTGACTCGAAGAGAGGTGGAAAGTATCGACATCATTTACAGGTACTTTCGAGACGTTTTTGCATTTGTAGTAGTATTTGTATATTTACAGGGTGACGGGTCGCTCACTTCCCTCTAATATGGTTGAGGCGGGCGATGGCTGGATCCCGCGTTAACTCGTGAACGGGTGCCGTTTGAGGGTGTTCGTCGTTTGGATACTTGGGGGAGGGAGACTTGCCGAGCTAACAGATGCAGAAAAGAATAATTTTGTAAAGAGATTTGATAAAGAGACTCTGTAAATTTATTTTGAAAAAAATATACCCGTGAAGTTTCTTGCCAGTTCTTCTTCACGAAGATTTTTTCGAACTGGTGGTAGAATCATGTTTTATTTGACGTCAATAAGAACAAGTAATTGTCAATGTTGAGAAATAAATATTTCATTTCATTTCATTTCACAGGAAATCTAAACATGAACTTTAAATTTCTTTGTTCAGTCAGAAAAAAGATGTTCGTTACATTTTGAAGAAGAAAAAATATTGACGGTCAAAAGTCAATGGTGAATGACAAATGAATAATGATTATATTTATAAACGTTGCTAATCGTTGTGAGGTTGACTATTTGGTTTTAGTTAGTAAATGAATGATTTTATTTGTGGTTCATTCTTATGATTTTATTGTACAGATTTATTCTTTTATTTATTGTACAGACAGTGCTATTATTGTAAATAAATTAATAAAATATGGTTCTAATATTGAAATATGGGCGAGTTAAGTCTTTGAGTTTCCAAACTAAAAACATTTTGTATAATTTGTACAAATATTTCGAAATTGAATGCAATAGCAATCCGAGTAGCAGTTGTGACTCCCGCTCAATTAGTTGCTATATCAACCGGAATATCATTAACTTCCGTCAGAAAGGTCCTATCAGAAAGCAAATGACATTCTGCAGAAAAGGGCCAACCTTTAAATCACCTAAAAAGAAACCAAATCGGAAGCCTACGATTATAATAGATGATTTTGATCAACAAGTAATTCGGAGAAAGATTCACAACCTTCACATTACGAATAAAGAAATTCTGACGATAAAATACTACACGCAAAATTTAAAGAAGAAACAGATTATAAAGGTTGTGCCAGCACTTTACAAAAACCCATCATCTCATTAGATTTTAAATGGAATCCAACGGAAGGTAACCGCAAGCTAATGGACAAGCACGAAATTCTATTCATGCGAATTAATTATCTTATAAAAATTGCAGAATATTGTGAACAAAATATATTAGTTTTTACCGATGAAACTTATATACATACATCACATACTCTTTCAAAGTCTTGGTTAGATGGAAGCACTTCTGGTTTAAAGCAACAGGTATCAAAGGGCGCTTCATCATCGTCCGTTTTGTCCCGAATGCCTTGCTCATGTTTAAAGCCAACCAAAAAAGTGGTGATTACCATATGAAGTTATAATGAACTGATTCTGAAAAAAGAACCGCGAGATTTCCAGAGTATAAGATAGACGAAATATTACCACAGCACGGTCGTACTCCGTTTACCACCATATCACCCTCAGTTTAATCCTATTGAAAATATATGGGGGATAGTGAAAAATTACGTTGCAAAAAAAATTCACAATGAGCATGAGTGCTGTAATTACATTAGCTTAGGAAAAATGTAATAGCATAACTATTAAAGATAAAAATAAATTTCAAGGCACGGATGAGGCTTTAGATATATTATCAGAACACATTTTAGTTGACACAAATGTTTCATCGGTTGAAAGTGAGGATGAGGATGAGTGTGAACTGTCTGGAGTTGAAGAAACTTAGAATTTAAAATTATGTTTAATATTAATATTCACTATTTTAATATCCTTTAATATTATTAGTTCCATATGAAGTATCTGGCTATTAAATTTATAAAAAATATAAAAGTATTGGTTTATTTATTTATATGCTGACGGTACACAACTACAAGTGCAAAAACGTCTCTTAAGTAATTTATAAATCACATGATCTACTAATGAAGCTATGCTAGCATCATTGGTTCTTGAAGGATTCAATGCAAAAGTACGTTTTTTTCTGGCACCTAAGCAAGGCAAGGAAATCGTATTCTTTGAAAAAAAGTCGTTTATAAATAATTGGCAGGTAAGCAACTTTACTCGTCTCTGTACGTACACTGTTTGTGTTTTGCATTTTATGGATTTTTTTGTATTGTATGAGGCTGATTACTCAGATAATTGATATCTTAGAAGTGTGTTTACTTGGTTTCTACGTAATTTGAAATTCAATAAGAAAATAAGACAACAATTATTAAAATGCGTGGCTATCATAGAAATGTACTCCTTTCCATTAAGAAAAAAACATAAAGAGCTTTGTTTACATGCAACATTTTAGAAAACAATAAAAGAATTATTTTCCAAAACTTGAATTAATCACTTAGATGTCTGTTTGTTTCGTTGTGAAAGATTTTTGAAGGTATGTCTGTTACCGACAAATTAACAACATAAATGTCGAGTATTTGAAATTAACTCCAATGTAACCTAATTTCAAAAAACGAGTCTCATTAATTAAAATATAAGATAAAACATTCAATGAAGAGGTATCCTATCTATTTGATGCTATCTCCTACGCAATTGTCGAGATTGTTATTTTATGTTCCTTTTTTAATTTTGCTTAATTTGTAAGGTTCATGTCAAACTCGCAGCTTTCAGGTGAAATATTTTTTGGACATAGGCCATGATTTCAGTGAATGAAGTTAAAAGTTTTGCAAAAAGGTATAAGTAGTTGGTTAAACTCATTTATGCACATGGGCCTATGTTACATAGTGCTTGTGCGTAAATATACAACGTGACGTTGCGTGGCAGCCATCATCTTGTCAAACCGCGTGGTTGCGTGTACAATCAATTGATACATCTTGTCACACATACACACACACACGCACAGTTGCTGTATATCTACAAGCTTAACGCACACATATGGCCGCGCGTACAAATAACTTGAACTCTCTTTACTGCATTTTCAATCAGTTTTATTATTATTGTTCATCTGTTGAGATAGCATAACTAATGCCATAAAAGATTGATCTGTCACAATTAAGGTACCCTCATGTTTAACATCGCTTCGTAAACACGTCATAGGCGGGAGATTTATGTTGCTCTAACATTTTAATTTCGTCTTCAATCGACGCCATTGTTTGTTAATAACCCCAGTGAGGTTCGCGGGAACTCCTTTGACTCATGGGTCCCTGGTACATGCATGGTTGATCCGCGGATCAATTTGGAGTCAAGTTATTTAATTATCCATGTGTTTTATAATTAAATATTCTTTATGCATAGTTGATTTTTGTGTCATTGAGTTTAATGTCCATTTTAATGTGCAAGCAAGGTCTTGTGCTTGATATAATAAGACTTGTTTCTGTTTGTTCTAGATTGTATTTTATTTTATTTTATTTATTTATTTTATTCAGATTGGTACAGTTACAGATATCAGATCAAAAACAATTTTAGCTAACTTACACATGATAACATTACAAATCTGACATCCTATTACAACTATACACAGCTTACAAGAGCAACTTTACGTATCAGTTGTTACTGGTCAACTAAACTCAGTAATTAAAGTATACAAAAATAAAAATCAAATTAATAAAAATCAAATTAAATTAAGAGTTACAAAAGGTTTTTTCTTTTTTAAGATTTTTTTAGAGTCGTTAGGTCATCCTGCGTATTATACGGTTAGTCGTTATATAATATTATAGCTATTATTTGACCAAGCCAACTAGACAACTGTCAAAGGTCAAATGATATCAAAAAGTATTATTATTTATTTTGGTCTTATACTTAGATACTGAACGATCATTGAGAGGAAATTTTTTGCATTACTTGCATTAATAGAGATGTCTTATTATCTACACAATTTAGCTTTTGTTTAATGACTAGGTACTATGATTTCATTTAAGATGCCATATGCAATTGTAACTATCTAATTTTCAATCATCAGTGAAGATTGAGTGCAATATCATAAGCGACGCGTTCAGTTAAGTAAATAAATTAAGTAAGTAAAGTTTAGTAAATAGATTATAAAGAGGAAGTATATACCAAGTTTTTGTGAAATTGATGAATAAATTATGATTATCGTGACAGACTGCCAATAATTAGCTTCCGTCATCGTAGAAATCGCGAATTTAAAAACTGTATGTTACTGATTATCTCTGCATGTTTATAGCTGAGGCAAAAACTGAGTTGGAAATAATGACTGTTCCGAGAAACCATGCGTGAACTATTCCAAGCATTTGTTTATTGAACGCAGTCAGCCGCTTTTATGGAAACACTTTTTATATGTAATCATTAGAAAATGCTGTAATGACATTATTCCTAACTTGTGTTGATTTTTTGCATATTTCATTTTGAATTGAGCGTTAGTGAAGGAAAATAGTGCGGAATGATTAAACGTTAGAATATTTACGGATTGAGGTCCACTTTTAGGCAAAGGTGATGGTCAAACTCAATGTAGGATTTTGACCTGCTAATGGTCAGTACTAAACATGAAAGATTAACTCATGAGTAACCTTTTCCCCCTGAACGTCCATAATTTTAAACCTAAAAATCTTGTAAAAACATAACAAATACTTAATTTGCGAAAAACCAATCACAAGTTAAAATTTTGTTTTGAATGTATCAATGTCAATGTCAAATAAAGTAACAAAACTATATAAAAATTAGGTATACATAATTAAGTCGAAAAAACGATGTCGTCGAATGAACCCACAAGTAATTGACTTTTTGACGGATTAATTTTAAAAATCTTTTTTCACATCAATTACATTATTTTAAAAAATATCTTACAATGATAGGAAGGACTATATATTCAAACTAATGAACGTATTTATTGTTCTTCAATTTGATATAATGACCATTAGTAGGTCATCTTTTGTAGGTACTACCTGCTTTGGCAGTTTCATTGACCTTTCGAAGGTGGTAAATTAAAATAAATATTCTTAAATTGTTATGCAATGAACAATTTAAATTTTCAACATTTTCAGTTTATCTTCGATAAGGTACTAACGTAGGTACATATTAGTCGGAAACATTTTTCGAGTAAACTTGCATTTTCGAGGACACATTAATTAACTTGCACACAATTCAGATAGAAACGTAGGTAAATACGCAGGTGTGGAAAAAGGTGCCTAATATATATTTTCAGTAACTTGTATACATTGTTATGATTGGATTTTAAAATATTTCGAAAGAAAAACTATTTACAGAGAAAAACATTATAATATTCTTGTTCGAATTCAAACTACTAGGTGTATTTATACAACTGGCAAATTAGCAAAAGATAAGTCACTGAAGTATCTATTACAAAGCGGTCGTTTCGGATCGAACCTCCATACAAAGAGCATGTTTATGTGCAAAAATAACAAAAAAACTACGGCCCAATTGCAGTGCACGGGTCAGCAGCCTTTGAACAAAGCGCCCTCTGTTAGCGCGTACCATGAAACTGAACGCTGAATCTGTAAACACTTGGATCGCTCGTTCGGCGGCGGTTGTTTCACATCTAAATATAGGATCGAAGTGTTATCTATTGCACAATTTTGTATACAATAGATTCAGGTTTTATTTGTAGAATTATCTATTGATACTTTCATTTTTTTGGAGTAAGTATAATAAATATCATGCAAACTAAGTACGTAGAATAAGGAAAAAAGCTCATCATTACATAAATATCGTATCTATAAATAAATCCCCAGACAAACACACCAACTGTATGGCCTCAAGGTAAGCAGAGCTTGTGTTAAGGATGACCATACAGCGAACTGGGGGGGAACCCAGAATAAACATACATACATAAATACAAACAACCATAACCCGAGAACAAACATCTGTGTTTATCAAACAAATGAATACCCCGGCCAGGACTCGAACCTGGGACCTTCGGCGTATGAGGCAAGGCTACTTACCACTACACCACTTATATAAGGAAACGAAATTTAAAAATAGGCAATGCTTTCGTCGGCTTTTCTAAGTAACATTTCAAATGGGATTCAATCAAATCTAAGGTTTATGTAATGTACGCGGATTTTGTCTGGTAAGATAAATTTTCATAATATGTATGACATCTCAATTTTGTAAGCGCACAATAAATGTGTAATCTCAAGAATGTAATGAATTTTCTTAGGCATAAGATTTTCAATGTCTACAAGTAAAGGGAGTCCAAGTAACTGTATTGCGTGTAAGTTCAATAAAAATGGAGTTAAAATACTCGTACAATATAAATAAAACACTCTCGCAAAGCTTAAACAAATCATGTAAAAAAAGTAACCAATCTGAACACGTGTCTTTACGCGTATCATGTTGATCCACTTGCTACCATGAAACCGACACAATCACAAACGTCGAGGCATATTATCTAAACCATTCTAGTGTGTGTGCTTTCCCACGAGCGATAACAGCTGAGTGCTTTTTAAATGGCGATAAAACTCTTCAATGTTGTAAAAGTGAAAAGCCTGATGGATGGGAACTTGGACATTTCGAAACGATCATTAATCTACCTTTCTGTTAATAAAGGAGGCATTGAATTGGTTTTTATACTTGTAATAGATTTTGAAATCATTAAATAATTATAATATATCCATGCAGTGCGTAGTCACAAAGCAAGTGAAGTTTATGCATGGATAGTTATAGAACGATTAGGAAACACTCACCCGAAAATAAACATTATCTATGTATAAAAAAACTGCATTAATGTGACATAAATCTGGCTCCTACGAAGATTCAAATTCAAGACCTGCTCTTGTTTATAAAAGCCGTGGACACGAATAAACAATAGCGATAGAATGTAATTTTTTCGAAACAGTAAAGTTCATTCAAAATTCTAAACCACTTGGCAAGCAGTGAAAGTTACGGTCTATTGTTTTGTTCAAATTTACCACTCTCACTTCAATTAATTTATATCCACCTATTTTATCAAAATTTAGTTCACGTAAAAGAGGCTATACAATTTTAGAACTTGGATTCTTAGCACTAGCTATTTGCAATATACTTACAGCAAGAAGTATCTTAGAAATAGGTTCCGTCTGGAAAAAGAGCAATTCGCGGTCCTTGTTATACAACCTGTTAAAATCTTCGACGCCTGTGGTGGCGGAGTGGTCAAGTCGGGGTTCTATTTCAGTAATGCCGAATGTCACACTAAGATTGTACCACTTACACTCAGCCGCCTATAACAGCACAGGTACACATAGAGAGGAAACCTACAAAGGTTTGGAGTTATGGAGTTCTCTTAACCCTCAATGGGCAGGGACGGCAGATCAATTGGGTTGTTGATGTTCCTGTAGTGGGATAAGTTCAGGACTTTGTAGAACACACAAATAAAGGTTAAAAATTTCGCATATTTAGGTGGCCACTGGTCTATGTTTACGTATTTATATGCATATTTGTGCGTGGCGAAAACAAAGATATCGAGTGGCTATAGTTGAGCTATTACAAACGTGCGAACTGAGTCATAAATCATTTTTATCAGATTTCTCGCTCACACTTACAGGCATATCGTCACTCTCGCTCGCACTTCTAATGTTGTTGTAAACCCTTTCCATCCCTTTGACTTAATGTTTTATGACTCAGTTTGCATGTTTGTAATGGCTTAACTTCATACAAACAGCTAACTACAATACCTAATAAACTGAAGTAATTTTATTTGAAATAGGTTTTGATATAATTAAGCATTAGCTTGGCCATACAACGAGGAAACGTTGCCGGCATTATTGGTCCAATGCCAAAGAGCAAAGATCTGCGCCAGGTATTCTTTTTATGATGTTTTTTGTATTATCTTTTTCTTATAATTTATGTAAATTTTTGTATAAATGAGTTACTTTTATTTTGGTTATCAAAATCAAAATCAATTTATTGCAGAAATATGGTAACATTTGGTGGTCTACATCATTTTTGAGCACATATTTCACTGTATTACAGAGTGCAATATTAACCTAAAACTATCTAAAATTACTCTACAGTTGATTATTAGAATTGTTCTGTACATATTAATTTAATGGCAATAATTATATCTTTTATTGAGATATTTGTTCTGAAATGTAAATATGAAATTTTCACATTATGTTGCGATTTGATATTTTAATTGTGAAATCTGTAATAACTTGCGGATAAATAAATAAATAAATTTTTTCTCTATTATAATCTTAAAGGATATAAAATAAATGAGGTTAGTCCCAATTACTACCGATATTTCTAATACCAACTCAATATTATATCCAAAAAAATGTTAATTGTCAAATACTAATACAACAATATTTTTCATTTACAGATACACCCTGATAGCCTATTACGACATGTACTCTCAGATCTACACGACCACCAAAATCTGGATACAGCTGTTTTTAATATGGCTCGTGTCGTTCGGACTAATGGTGAGTGACGTCACGATCATATATAAACATGTGTAGATTATAGAAGATATTGAGCTTATTTCGTTAAAAAGTTTGTATATTTAAAAAAAATTTGGTATTGTGTTTTCTTTGTTATAATGTGGCCTAATTTAGCATTTCCGTGGCAATACTTTTTGAATTGCTAATTTCTAAAGAGTATATTTTTTTTATGAGTACAGATATCAAAATATATCATTTTGATAGAATTTAAATACTCTTTTCTTCCCGTTTTCTTCTTCTCTCTTTTCTACTCTGAATTCTCGTAAAGACAGTATTTCTTATCGTGTTCCAGTACAATGCTGTATTTGTAGGTTGCAAGTTATTTATCTAGTTACATATTAGTAAATTAAATAAAACGTTTTAGTTTTAATAATGCAATTTCTGAGCCACTACTTTCAAACATCCTTTTCCTGATTTAGTAATTGCAAGAATTCAAAAAAAGAAAACACTAAATTGTTGCCTCCGAGTAAACGAAATTTGCCAACAAATAAACAAATCAATAGAAAACATCCATGACTCTTAAACAAACATCCTGTTTCATCACACCAACAACTGTTCTCATAAGGCTTCATACCCTGGACGTCAGGTAGGCAAAAGATACTGCTACAAGGCCGCAAATCACGGAAAAAGAAAAACAAAAAACATAACTAGCATTTTGAAAATAAATAGCTTGTACTTTGTTTAGCCCTACCTCTCAAACAATTCCCGAACATCTTAGAGAAAAGTAAAAAAGATATAATATTTAATGTTTACATCACCCACAAACAAGCTTTTATGGAGGAAGCTGGAGATGGTTCATTGCTCTCACTTCCACGGCGTATGAAGCTGTTGTTTGTTTAATTGTCCTGAATTAACATCCTAGTCGGTAACCAGACCGGAAAAATACTTTAAATGTATATTAAATATTTAAACAAATAAGTTTGTGATGTTTACTTGTAAGCAGACATACGCTTCGCAGTTCAGGGCCCATTTTCGCTGGTAGGAATCTATATTAAAAAGTTGATTAGGTGGTATTTATGTCTAGCAGTCCTACTCTAGTTATAAGTGGCTCTGGGTACACCGATTGTCGCTACGAAGATCTCAAGGTGAAGTTTAAAATGAAACCGTTAAGGTTTCATTTTAAACGTTAATCTAATCTACGAATCTAAAATAATCTACGTTAATCTAAAGGGTCACTTTACTTTCTTGACTGCTGCTAGATTCCTTAACAATTATGCAATTCGTTCTAATTATTTTTACTATGCAAAAAATATGCAGGATATTCTGTGGCAGGTATTAACTATTAAAGTTATGACAATATTACAAAGTCAAAAAAAAATTCCAGCCGGCTGCAGCGTAGGTACGTTCTTATAATCGTTGATTTCGCTTTGCTGATAATAAAGGCTATCAGTAAGGAAATCTTAAACCTTTTTGTTTCAACTATTTTCATAGCTGGCAAGTGAAGTACCGCCACCACCCTAATAAAATAATAGTCTTAGTAGAGTACCACTAATTATACTTCACGAAGGTTTTTCCGAACTGGTGGTAGAGTCATGTTTGATTTGACGTCAATAAGAACAAGTAATTGTCAATGTTGAGAAATAAATATTTCATTTCATTTCATAAGTATATTTATATAAATTTTACAGCGGTGGTTTTTTAAATAAATTCCTGAATCTGTATTAAAAAGTTGAAGAATCTAACCTCGGCCCATCGCGAACGTTAATGTCCTTTGTCCTTTGTTTTTGTTCAACGTAGGACAATTCATAATAAGAACTAAATATAAGAGCTGGCAGTACAATTAAAGTCTACCTACATCTTTTCTTTTCAAGATTTTTTATCCAAAGAGTATGGAAGTAACATAGAACGCATTTTGTAACTCTACAAGATACGTGGTCAAAAGTTCACTAAACTTCTACTAAATATTCCTCCAAATAATTGAAATAAAATACTCACATTTGATCCGTTTAAATAAAACACCGGCATGATTCACAAAACGTGCCAGGCTTAACCATAGATTAAAACAGCAGTTTAGTCCAATTGTAGTCGGTACTAAAGCGAACGTTAATGGCGCGTTTGAACGTATTTTATACTTCCTTTGCATTATTCAACAGTTTGGGGGGTCGGCACTCAACTCTTTAAATTTTCTGATACACTTGAATATTTAATCTTTATACCGATGAGAATAAAGACGGGTTTTCAAGTAGTTTTTTTTTGTTTATTTGACTAGTGTTGAGTAATGCGGGGGAATGACAAGAGGTCAGCGTAATGACTTCTTAGGAAGCTCTCGGGTTTGTTTTGGTTACAACTATTCATGGGTTTACTAGATTTTCCCCGCTGCTTCGCTCGAGTATTCCTTGCGGAAAGTACATTTCTGGACAACAGACAATGTATGAAGTTCCTACGATCAACAGTGCAATTATACTGTGCGAAGTTGATTAGGCATTAAACTAATTAAATTCGTTTTTTTCATTGACGCTAATATTGTTAGTTAATACTTCTACACGACATTGTATGATGTATTGTTTTCTGCTAGTATTATTAAGTTTTGGGCACTCGATACTCAAGACCTAGAGCACCCGACATAAAATTGACCATGTGAGAAGCAAGGATTCCAGAAATGAATTCCTGCAACTGGCCTTGGGGCTGATGGTCATGCCAACGCCATGGGAAATTTGAATTAAAAATTGGGATTAGTGGGATCAAATTGTTATCTCCTGTAGCGGCTCCAGTGAGAATAGTAGGTTTGTTATATTCCTTCATTCCATAATTCGAAGCGTTGCAAATATTCAATGAAAACTGCCAAAATAAAGTAGGTACTACTAGGTAGGTAATACAATAGATATATCGAACACTAACAAATAAATCGTAATCCACGCAATATTAAAGTAAGGGAAGCAAAAAAATTAATTTCACTACCAACACACACTAATCACTTTACTTGGGGAGGGAGACTTGCCTAACTTGCCGAGCTAACAGATGCAGATAAGAATAACTTTGTATAGACATAAACAGACTCTGTAAATTTATTTTGAAACAAATATACCCGTGAAGTTTCTTGCCAGTTCTTCTTCACGAAGGTTTTTTCCGAACTGGTGGTAGAGTCATGTTTTATTTGACATCAATAAGAACAAGTAATTGTTAATGTTGAGAAATAAAAATTTCATGTCATTTAATTTCACAAATTAAGCTTCAATTAAAAGCAACTAAAAACAATTTATTTCACTGACTAATTTGACTGACTGTTAAATGAAAAGAATGAAGAAACAAGACTTTGTAAGTGCAGTCAGCCATTACGTAATTTATAATTTCAAATATTGTTGTTATAGTTTCGTTTAAATTTAGTTTTACGAAAACAAATCAACAATGTTAAAAAAGTGGTGTAAAATGAATCTAATTTAGAACTTAGGCCTATGTTTGACGCTTAGAACGATAACTTAATCAAGAAAAGTACGTCTTAATACATACTTAAAATAGGTATACTAATTGTAGCGGTGACGTGCTACTCAAACTGACCAATCACAACGCGAGTACTACATTGCAATATCAACTTTACTAAAGCGATTAGAATATTATATACGACTTTCCGACAATGCCCGTTGAGCCGTGGGCCGCGGCCTGCTCACCCTTTTCTGTAGATGGGGACGTGTGGTAAACTTCAGATATTTAAACAATTTAAGAATAAACTTAATAATAAATTTAAGAAATTAATGATTGTTGAACAATTTGTATTGTATTCTCAATGAACAGTAAAAATTTTTAAATGTATGATTAAATACCTACAAAGTTCTCTTCGAAAGTTCCATTGATCCTGCATTAACACGTTAGAATTTCTGGGTAAAAGTTAGCCTATATGTTACTTTTAATTCTGTTCAGCCATTTTTGCGTGATTGAGTAGTACGCTATCAGTAGGGTTGAATGCTTGTTTGTTACTTTGAACTTACAAGTAATATAGACGCTTTTAAAGCTTCTCTTGCAAGCATGTGGTGAAACATGTTGCTCTCGCATTGGTCTTCTTTTACCGCCAAAACAGTGATTCTGACATTAAATGCATAATTACATATTGCATTGAAATTGCATTTTAATTGCCTCTTAAATCATTTACTACGTGGACTTGAATCTCTTTTATCGATATTACATCATAAAAAACATTCCCGTGTTAAGTATTTAAACTTACCTTTATTAGAAGGAAAAGAACAGTTTTATCACTCATAGATATACCTATATGTATCTTCACAATATTTAACATTTTTCTTTCAGTGGAATTATGGTTACATCTTATTTACAGTTCAATATCTTCATTTACAGGTCCCACCATTATTAGGAGTTTGGGGTCAACTGGGCCTGGACCCGAAGACCTTCTCGTGTACGATCCTGTACAAAGACGGCAAATCTCCGAAAAAGTACCTGTTCGTGTTCGGGTTCGCGCTGCCGTGCGTCGTCATCATCGTGTCCTACTCTTGCATTTACTGGAGAGTGAGAGAGAGCAAACGGAAACTGGAGGGGCGAAGGTGTGTATGTGGGTGAGATATCCGTTTCTGTAGTTTCTGGTCTCGTGTTTAATCATTGGTGCTGGGTATTTGTAGAAATAAGAATTTTTACTAATTGAAATTATTAGGTGCATAGGAATTATAACTTATTGCTTTTTGCAAGGTTTATAATTTTTTTTTTATTATTATAAATTAATAACGTAGTTTTGAATTCGGAGATTGATTTTGGAAAGTTTTATCAGAGAGAATTAAATCCCAAAATGTATGAAAGTCTCATAATAATAATCGAGTATGCTCTTTTCACTTTATCACCCTCAAATTACAATAACGTTTTATTAAACTACCGATATTTTTCTAAAAAACAGACACCTTTAAGCAGCCGCGTATATAAATTAACATTTCTTCTATCTGTAATCTATAATTCTGAAAAATCTACTAAAATGTATCTACTATAAATAAGAATATTTACGAATCAACAACAGGAAAAAGAAAAACAAAGAAAGAAAAATAATTGAAGATAGAACCTCCTAAATAACCATGTATTTAAAGCAAATGGTCAAATGGCTGGCAGAATTGCCGCTTAGTAAGCGTTGTGCAAAATAAGTTTCACTCACCAATCGCTTAAAATATTCACTGTCGAGTACCTACCCCAGGGCACGTGGTATCAACGCTAAACGCCTCATAAATATAACCATCGCTTAAATTTATAACAACATTCCTATGTTTCAAGTTATAAATATACTTTTATTATTATTTCAGTAAGCTCAGTGGACAAACAGCCAAAGAAAAAGAAGAGGATTCGCGTCTCACAACTCTGATGCTGACCATCTTCCTGTGTTTCCTCGCTTGTTTCCTTCCGTTGATGATCACAAACGTCGCTCTGAACGAGGAGAAGTATCCGTGGCTGCACATCATAGCGTCCATCTTGGCTTGGGCTTCAAGCGTCATAAACCCTTTAATATACGCAGCGACGAATAGACAATACAGGGCCGCTTATGGAAACCTGCTGAAAATTTGCAAGAATAACCCCGTCACGAGACGCACAACTTGGGGCAGCAGGACTGTTGGCCATTCCTCGAACTCGCCCAATTACCCGGAAAAACGGAACCCAACCAAATTATGAAACGTCCAATTTTGACGTCCGATGATTTGTTAATAATTTTAATGTTACGTTCGTCAAGATTTATTTTGAGGAAAATGTAGGAACATTGATGTTTAGTTTCAATTTGTTATTGATTACGTAAGTAATTTGTAATAGATAAATATAATAACGATAGTGTTATATTGATTTTCGTTAATACTCAGTAGATTTTGTCTTTACTCAGATTATTATATTCTACACGTCAATTCAATCACTATTTAAGTTAGAATGATACAATTAGTTATATCTAATCATTTTGTAAATAAATTACTAAGTATTTTATATACTTATCTAGATATTAAGTTAAGTAGTAATATAAATGGATACAAACCATGACTGCTATAAAAAAGACCAATTTTCTACCAAAGTTTAAAGATACCAATTTAAAATAAGTTGAAGGTGATGATATGATTATTGATACCCTACGTTACTGCCGAAGAACATTCCCTGTGAGATAACATTTATTGTTATTATTTTTAATTTAAAAAAAACAATATCGAATGGAAATTCTCTGATGCATCTCTCATACAAAAACATATTTATTTGGATCAAAGTGTTACACTGGTGAGTCAGCACTGATCTAAGAAGGTTTTAAATAAGATGCAAATTGTATCTACACTTGATTATTTTGCTGCCTTAGCTCTGCTACCAAAAATATTAAGAAGTGTCTAGTTTGATAACTTTCTCAATTATATGATAGTTATTTTGTAAATCCTTCCGTAAGTCCAGTCGGCTTTCAATATCATATTGATTCTACCCTCCAATATTATATAGACTATCAAATGTTACTATGATTTAAGGCACAGTAAAGACTGATCTAATAAAAGTCAAATTAAAATAATTCCAACTGATTCATTTAAATAATCTCTTTTAACCGGACTTTTTTGTGTTTCTGTTAGTTTGCAATATCAGAGCAATCGCTGTTGAATGACGCTTAGTTGACAAAATTGATTTCCTCTAGTGTACAAGGTTTTGTGAAGTGTTTACTGAATCTACAATATTGTCTAATGTATGTCGATGACATATACAATTTCAACTTTACTTGTTCTTTGCGAACTGGTACTACTGGCACGATATTGCAAGAACATTGTAAGCGTGAGGCGCGCCATACATTATTTCATGTAGGTTACATATTGTCAACTTGTGAGATAAGCAGTTTCAGTTATTTATTATTTACTTTATAAAAATACCAAAGGGAAATATAATTATAAATGTATTAAATTCTATAATTGTTTTATTTACCTACAATTATATAATTCGGTTGTAAAATATTTTAAGTAGGTATCTGTTTTAATGCGTTATTTTGAGAGAAAATAAAGACAGAAAAATAAAGGTCTAGCTCCTAAATTACTAACTCCTGTAGTTTTACTTAGGCGGCAATGAATTAAACCCCGCTGGCGGACGAATTAAATTTATTTAGGAATTGGTATATAAAAGTTAAACTTTTCGTATTATCTACCGTAAACAGTACTACAAGTATATCCACTGCGTGCAAACTGAGTCGTTTTTTTTTTGTTCCCCTCCACGGGAAGGGCAGGAGGATAAAAAATGCTCTGACGCATACTCTGGCGCGCGCGATCCAGGTTATGTGGGGCTCGTTCCGACGCCTACCAGAACCACTACCCACTAAAAAACCCCCTGTCGGCTCGTGCAATTTTTTGTCACTCAGCCTTCATCTGAGCGACGGCTAGTTGGAGAAAGAGGCCTCGCTAAGAAAGAGGCCGCGCTTAGAAAGAGGCCGCGCTAGGAACAGCCACGCTATAAACTGAGTCGTCGCATGGCGGCCTTATATACAAATTGTCGACGGCGGTCGGGAATCTGGCTCTGAAGTCGTCCCGACAATGAGGCAGCGCTATCAGGAACGGTGGGAGTCTAGCGAGGACGTCCACGTCGCTTTTCAGACTCCTGAGGAGGTGGAGGCAAAGGCGCCGTTTGCATTTCTTGGGTCGTCCTCTCCTTCGCAAAGGACGAATTGGCTGGGGAGCATCGTCTGTTGTGCAAAGGCAAGGGGTTAAAGCAGAAGAATGAAAAACACCCAGAGGCAAGTCTGGCTGTCCAGGTTGTATTAATACATATGAAGCGGGTCCACATCTTTCCTTGATCGCGTAAGGACCATCTCGGCGTGGAGCAAATTTGGCGCTAATCCCCTTCTTGGCTATGCTAATTGGATATACTTTAGCGAGTACTAGGTCACCAGGTTTGTATTCTAGACAAGGTCGCCTTTTTGGGTCAACATATTTCTTACGTTTCTCTTCCTTGAATTCCTGAATTTCTCGGGCTCTCTCTAAATCTTTAGCGATTGCTAGTAGCTTTGGAGTAATTTCAGAGATGAAGTTTTCTGAGAGAATGATTTGTCGTAAGTCCTGAGAAGTGTCGTCAGGGCTTCTCAGTTCACGTCCAAATGTGAGATATGCTGGTGAATAGTTTATCGACGAGCAAATGACGCTATTCATAGCAAATCTGATGCTTGGTAATCGACAAGGCCAATTCCTATGGTTGTCATCCAAGTACATGGCAAGTTGAGTCTTAAGGTCTCGATTCCTTCGTTCGACAGGTTTGCTCTCGGGATGATAGACAGGGATGAAGGCGTGCTTGATGTTTAGGCAAAAGGAAACCTTTTGCATCACTGCACTTACAAATTGCGACCCGTTGTCGCTAATCATTCGGCGGGGGATCCCATAGCGCAGAAAAACCTCGTCTACGAGAGTTAAAGCGCACCGTTCTGCCGTAGCATCTTTTAATGCAAATAGTTCTACCCAACGAGTGGCGACATCTTCAGCAATCAGTATCCAGTTCATGCCATCAGGTGATGTCGGAAGTGGCCCAAATAGATCAAAAGAAAGCCCTTCAAATCGTTGTGATAGAGCCGTAGTTTGTAGGAGACCAGCAGGCTTCATATTAGAAGGCTTATAACACTGGCAGGGTAGGCAATTTTTTACGTCGCTCTCAATGTACTTTCTCATGCCAACAAAATAGTATCTTCTTGCTATTCGATGAAACGTTTTTTCAGCTCCGTAGTGTCCAGCCAGGGGATCATCATGGTAAGCCTTTAGAATGTTGCTCCATTCGTGATTAGGAACGACTAACTGAGCATGTCCGAATTATATCTGTATAGGAGGCCATTGTTAAGTAAATATCCTTTATTACTCCAGTAAAGAGCATTCTCGTTGGTGCAACTGTCTTCCAAAGCCTGTATTATTTTGGAAACTCTATGGTCTTTCATTTGTTCTGTACGTATGTCTGCTGGGCTACGAACAGGCATATCAACTGAAACCACACACAGACCACAATTTTCAACCGTTTTATCGGTGCATGGAGGTCGAGACAACGTATCTGCTACTACGTTTACTCTACCAGGTACGTATTTAATTTTAATGTCATAAGATTGTAGTTGTAGGGCCGATCGTGCTAACCTTCCTGTTGGAGATTTCAGTGCCATCAGCCATCTCAAAGCCTGGTGATCAGTAACTATTGTGACTGGTAGACCCTCAATATTACCACGAAACTTTGATACTGCCCAGACTACTGCAAGCGCTTCTCGTTCTGTCGTAGAATATTTTTTTTCAGGTGGTGTTAGCAATCGGCTTGCATACTCTACAGGATGTTCTTCTTTACCCTCCCCCTGGACCAGAACTGCTCCGATAGCATAATTACTGGCATCAGTTTTTATTATGTAGGACTTTGTCTCATCAGCTTGTCTTAGGATAGGGGCGGACGTTAAACATCGCTTGAGTTGAAGGTATGCATTTTCTTATTCAGGCCCCCAATTCCATGCCGCACGCTTTTTGGTAAGGCGAGTAAGAGGTTCGGCGATCCTTGAAAAATCTTTAACGAATCGTCTATACCACGAGCAAGTTTGCAAAAAGGTTAGCAAATCCTTTAAATTTGTTGGTCTAGGCATATTGGAGATAGCTGCAGTTTTGTCAGGGTCCACTTGCAATCCTTGCGGGGTAATATAATGCCCAAGGTATTTTACTGAAGAACACATAAATTTGCATTTCTTTATGTTGACAGTCATGTTACATTCTCTCATTTTCTTGAAAATATCCTCCAGGTCTTTGATGTGGCTGGTTTCCTGGGATGAGAACGCGATGAGATCATCTAAATAAGCCAATATTCTGATATGAGGTAAGCTAACACGAAACCGATCTATTAGTCTTTGGAAAGTGGCTGGAGCATTTCGTAAACCGAACGGCATTCGCAAGAAGTGATAGATACCAAGAGGTGTTATAAACGCAGTTTTCTCTTGGTCTTTATCTCTGACCTTCACTTGCCAGTAACCGGATTTCAGATCGACGGTACTCATTACAGGAGTCGGTTTGGCGTCGTGCAGTAAGTCGTCCAATCTAGGTATTGGATATGTGTCTGGCACGGTGATAGAGTTCAATCTCCTGTAATCTACGCTTATTCGGAACTCTCCATTGGGTTTGGGAATCATGACCACTGGGGCAGCCCATGGCGAAGAGCTGGGTACTATGATGCAATCATCCAGCATTTTTTTTATTTCTCTCTCGAGCACTAATCTTCGATGAGGAGATAAATGATATGGAGGAACTGATATCGGGGAATGATCTCCCGTATCTATACAATGTTCTACTTCTTTAATTGGTTTTCCATTAGAAATTAAAACATCTTTATAATCTGCCAGAAGATCATTTAATTGTTTATCAAAAATTGTATTCATACTGAATGATTTGCAAGATAAAGGTGAGTTTACATCTAGAAAAAGTATTGAGATGTCCTTTTCCTCTTGGTCATATAATTTAGCCGTGGGGAATAGCCGTCGAACAGGACTTCATCTCTACGACGTTTCAGATGCGGTGGTGTACATCTCAATGGGGGTAACCTGATATTCCCGGGGAGGTGTCAGAATACCTAGCGGTAGATCAACTTAAATAGGATCGTCTCTGTTTGTTGAAATATCAGATATCTTAGCCACGTTTGTCAAAGTATTTGAAGGCGACCCCATGGCTGTTGTTGGTGAGATACTAATCGGCGAAATCATCGGGGGTATCTTCATAGACTCAACCAACCCAAATGGCGCCAAATCTTGCGAGTCTTCAAAAACAACAAAGTCCTCTTTATACAGTTCATGCTCCACTTCTGGTTGGTCGATGAAAGTCCACGTGAACTGAGGCAAATTCAGGACAATGCCAGCCTTTTGCAGGAAGCTAATGCCTTACAGTGTTTTGTTGTTTTTACTGTTAGGTAACACCATGAAACTAGTCAAAATGGTCCGTCCTGCCAAATCAACTTTTGCCTTGAACGCCTGGACCTTTTGGCGAAGCGGCGCACCGTCTGCGAGGGTCACATTGACCATTTCTTGGTTAAATCTGTACCCTTTGGCTTTCAGCATCTTGTATAGACTCGATGAGGCCACGTTCGTTTTGGCTTTTGTAGAGCCTATGTGCAGAGCCGCTGATCCCCTCTATTTTTATAAATACTATAGGTCTGGCTTGCGTTTCTAATTGGACGTTAACAGCGCAGAATCCTATTTCCTCTGCCTTTACTGCGTTGCTGCATTTTGGACAGTTGCTCCTATAGTATCCCGGCGTTCCACACCCGTAACAGGAAAACTTTGCTTGCGATGGAGAAGGTGCTTGTGTCATCGTTGTTTTAAACCTCACTTGGGCAGTTTGGTCGCCGGGCAAAGTTTTGCTGCATTCAGCTTTCTTCTTCTTACGGCATACATCCATAGTGTGACCCGGATTCTTGCAGTACTGACAGCGCAGTTTTCCTCTCGACTTCCCACCATCGCTCATCCTGGAGGTAGACGGTGTGCGTAGCTCCACCCCTCGAGCTGAACACAACAACTGATCGAAGGTTCGGACGGATTCGCGTGGGATGCGGGAACGAATTTCTATTTTGATTTGTCCAAAAATCATATCTATCTGTTGTTCTTCTGTTGGACCAGGCAGTTGTGACAGCAATGCTCGTTTCCTAGTTACGTAGGAGTCCATAGTCTTATCTGGTCCCTGTTTGTCACCGACGATCTTCTGGTAGAGGAGATATGCCGGTTTCCTAGGAGCGAAGGTGTGACGTAGTCTGTGTTGGAACTCCGACCACGTAGATACGCTTGTCTTAATCCCTTGCCACCAGGTTCCAGCATCGCCCGTTAGAATAAGAGGAAGTCCGATGATTGCCTCTTCATCAGGTATCGTCTCAATAGTCTTGAAGACATTTACTGCTGTCAACAAAGCTTCCAGTTTGTTGTTGTCTTTTTCCCCATTGTAGTTAATCTGACAGGATGCGAAGGACTTCCTTCTCCCATCGATAACCGCAGCCAGGAGCAGTTGTAGCTGTTCCGTCGTCAACGCCATTACGCGGTGTGGCTTTGCACGCAGCCTTCGTAAAATTATGCGAGTCGAATTTGCCCCGTCGTTGTGCGCCACTGTAGTTTTACTTAGGCGGCAATGAATTCAAACCCCGCTGGCGGATGAATTAAATTTATTTAGGACTTGGTATATAAAAGTTACAATTTTCGTATTATCTACCGTAAACAATACTACAAGAGTGCGTGAAGTACACCTGTGCGTATTATTGCGTTCGGGTAGTGTCTCGAGCCGTCCCTAGTAGGAAGCGGTCCGAAAGCGCTAGCCGAACTAAACTGAGTCGTTTTTTTTTTTGTTCCCCTCCTCGGGAAGGGCAGGAGGATAAAAAATGCTCTGACGCATACTCCGCGCGCGCCATCGGTGTTATGTGGGACTCGCTCCGAGCCTACCAGAACCACTACCCATTAAAAAACCCCCTGTCGGCTCGTGCAATTTTTTGCCACACAGCCTTCGTCTGAGCGACGGCCAATTGGAGAAAGAGGCCGCGCTAGCGGGTCCCAGAAGGGGTCACCCGCTGGGATTTACATAGCACTGAAGGTGCTCAAAGCACTGAAGGTGAATTCATAGCACTGAAGGTGCTCAAAATTACAAAGAGAAGTGAAGTTAAAATACATTTAAAGAAGTTAAGTTAATTCGGATTTACGTTAGAATTAGAATTTAGGTTACAATTAGAATTTGCGGCCAGAAGGGCTTCGTGATCGGCTGACAGTCTGGTTGAAGAGTACGCTTGCGCATTCCTAGGCCTAGCGACTTTGAACTTCGAATCTAAGACAGGAGTAGTATAAGAGACTGAATCTCGAACTAGAGGATTGGGATGGCATTCGGAGCGTTTGAAGAACGCTTCAGAGAGTGTTTTGAGGTGTTGTTGTATTGTAGGCAATTCAAGATCTCTGTGCAGGTCCGCGTTACGCACGTACCACGGTGCGTTTGTGGCCCTGCGGCAAAAGAGATTTTGAACTACCTGCAGTTTGTGCAGGACGGAGGGTTTGGCGTGGGCAAAGACTGGCGAGGCATATGTCATGACTGGTCTAACGCAGACCTTATAAAGCGTACGTTAGTTTCTGAACGACATTTTACTTTTTCTACCTCACATGCTATTTAGGCGGCCTAAGTAGTGTCGGGCGAGTTTCGAAACTCTTTTGACGTGTGGCTTGAAAGAAAGCGTCGGATCTAAGGTGACGCCTAAGTATTTAGTACTGCGCTTCCAGGGTATGGGAATGCCAAACATTCGAACGTGGGGATCGCCAGCGGGACGACGGCGTTTGGGGTCGAAGCGAATCGCAGAACTGGATTTCACATCGATGCGCCATTTTTGAAACCATACACCAAGGGCGTTTACGGCCTTTTGGAGTCTGGTAACAAGCTGCGGAACACTGTGACCTTTGGTATAGAGTGCGGTGTCGTCGGCAAAGAGGGCAAGTTCGACGCCTTTCGGCGGGATGGGAATGTCGTTGGTGTACACGGTGTACAACAGAGGGGCGAGGACTGAGCCTTGAGGGACTCCAGCCTTTATGGGATGAGGCGCGGAAAGCGTGCCTTCATGTTTAAATCGAAACGTACGGTCTTTGAGAAACGACGCGATTAACCTGACTAGGCTATCCGGTAAGCCTATTTTGTAGAGTTTATAAACAAGACCGCTGTGCCAGACTTTATCGAAAGCCTTGGCTACGTCAAAGAAAACCGCGACTGTTTTATAACGACGCGGATAGAAACCGTCAAGTATGTACTCGACGATTCGATGGACTTGCTGAGGGCAGGAGTGCTTACCGCGAAAGCCGAACTGATGGGGAATAATGAGAGGATCGCATCCGTTGGAAACAGATGGTTCCGCATTGGAGAGAGTATGACTCTCTCGAGAAGTTTAGACATTTCCTTGAGGAGGCTGATGGGTCTGTGATTAGCCGGGACGTTCAGAGGTTTGCCCGGCTTGGGAATGCCTATGACTGTCGCTTCTTTCCAAGCTTTTGGAAAGTAGCTAAGGTCGAAGCAGGCATTGAATATAACAGCTAACAAGGTAAGCACCTGTTGAGGCAGGTGCTTAAGTGCGTAGTTGGAAATACCATCCGCACCCGGAGCCTTTTTGGACTTTTGACTTCTAATGAGAAGCGAGATTCCATCATTAGAGATTGTGACGGGGTCGTCGGTGATGGGGAGAGATTCTCTGCGGAGAACTTCGTCCTCCACCGCCTGGATGTGGGAGGGATTCGCGGGTTGCGTGCTGGGCGAGCATTGAGAGGCAATGCTGTCAGCGAAGAATTTGACTTTCTCTTCGACTTCGAAGGCGATAGAGCCATCGGGACGAGTGAGAGGCGGCGTCTACGCGTAAGGCTCGGGCCATACTATAATACGCTTGGTGGGACGGGGCGATATTCGCCATGAGATCGTTCATCTGAGCGTCTCGGAGTTCCGCGCGGCAAGACCTAACTTTACGTTGAAGCTGATTCGCTGCTGTTCTATAGGCGGGTGTAGGATATTTCTTGGCTCTCCGGAGAGCCGCGTTCTTAGCTTTAATAAGATTGTTAACGGCTAAGGGAAGCGTGGGTTTGCCTTGCTTAGCAACCTTTTTATTATCGCTGATGGCTGAGTTGATAGCATCAGTGAGAGAGTCGACTAATGAATCTATTTTATCCAGGCTATCTAATTGATCGGGCGAGATCGCGAGTGGAGAGTTCGGGGCCTATAAGGCTAAAACTAACGTATTTTTAAAGCCTTTCCAGTTGGTAAAGGTCTTAGGAGAGGTGACGTTATCGTTAGGCGGACCTAGCACGAGGGAGACGGGGCGGTGGTCAGAACTTAGATCGTCGAGCGGTTTGATAGACCTGAGATCGAGATTGATTCACTTGACAATTGCAAAATCGAGGATGTCAGGAGAGTGGTTCGGGTTGTCGGGATAGTGAGTGGGAGTGATGGGAGGGATGACATCTAAGTCGAGTGAGTTAGTGATGTCGAGGAGAGCGATACCGCTGGTGTTGGTAGATAGGCACGTCCAGTCAGTATGTTTGGAGTTAAAGTCTCCGTACATAATGACTGACACTAGGTATGTAGATTGAAGCTATAATGATGGTCGGATGACCAGTCATAGCCAATCTACACACAGTGGCTTCCATGTTGAGGAGAGAAGGGGTAGGGAGAGGACAGCAATGGAATCCTCTTTTGTAATAAATGGCAGTGCCACCGAAACCGTCGGAGTTGAGGCTGCCGTTACGAATAAACGCGTACTTGGGAATAGCGGATCCCCTGGAGCTGTTTGGAGTTAGCCACGTCTCTTGAAGAAGCAATAAGTCTGGCTCGTTGTTCTGAAGGAACAGTTTGAGCTCAGGAAGGTTAGTATTAAGGCTACGAACGTTAAAAGAAACTAGGGATAAACCCTTGGGTTTGATACGACAGGACGCGGGATTTGCGGGTCTAGACATTATATATACTATTAAGCGAATTTATACGAAATATAGAATTTATAAAGAACTAAGTAGCGAGTGATACTCGGCTAGCGCGAATAGACGCTCTTGAGGAGAGCGGGAGGCTCGCAGTTTGCGTGCGAGTACGGCGATTTCGTTAATGTCGACGTTTTGGATGACGTCGAACACGGTCTTCATGTCCTCAGCCAACGATGACTGAGGCGAAGACGATAGAGTGGGACGCGGGCCCACGGGAGCTACGGGAGCTAGGATAGGACGGGAAGGTGGTACAGGAGCGGCCGGACGCTGTATCCAGGAAAGCGCCGGAGTAGGCGTCGGCTGTACGGGCTTTGCTTCCGGGGGAGCCCGGTTGCGCAGCGGCGGGAAGTTAGCGAAAGTGAGCGGCGGCGCCGGTTTAGGCGCGGCCCTCTTTACGGAAGAGCGCGGAGCTCGCGGACAACCCCTTTAGTTTGGCCGGACTGGCCCCACAGCACACATGCAGGTGTGGAGGTGGAGTCAGGAGTGCGAGTGCACTCCGTTGTGATATGCGGATCGAGGCACTTAACGCACCTGGGGGAAGCTGAACAATTAGCCGCTGCGTGGCCGTACAGCTGGCAACGATGGCATTGCCCAGGGTGTCCACGACGGTTAGGACGCTCGACGGAGATATTTGAGAGTCCGCAGATTGTGCGAGCCTCTCTGAAGATCTCCCTCGAGTTGGGAGTATTAGGTAAAATAACTAATGCTAACGGAAAACGTTTACCGTGGTTGGAGTGCATCTTGTGCACTGCTTCAGCCGGGAAGCTCTGGGACTTAAGGCCCTCGAGGATTTTTTCGTTTGCGAGCTCGAACGGGATGCCCCGTAAATCTGCGCGGATCTTACGCTCCTCCGGGAGAGCGTAGGTGTGATAAGCGATTTGCCTAAGTGATAGGAGCCTAGTGAACGCGCGGAAGTCGTCGATAGTGGCGACCTGAATCTTAATAGTATCGCCTGCGTTGGCGGCTTTAAGATAATTGATTTTGTGCTCTTTGCACAAGTTAGAAACCGCGGTCCAGCGCGCTTTTTCGCGGAGGAAGACGGGCGGAGGTAGCTGAGGCTTCGGTGGGACGGGAGCGCAGAGACTGAGTCGTCGCATGGCGGCCTTATATACGAATTGTCGACGGCGGTCGGGAATGTTCGGTGGGGCTCAGCGACACTTGTAGGTAGGTAGCGAACGATGAGTCTCGGCCGGATGATGTGTCACGGAACCATGCGCGAGTGTATCGAGTTGTTTGTTTACACTCCTAAATATTTCTAATTCCTGTCCAGTACTTAGTTTTTAAACAATACCGTATGATGTCGTCGTAGTTATCTTTATAAAACTATTATACCTGAAATTAAGATTTACAATTTTCCATGGTATTCTTAAAGGAATTGAGTTATTTTACGAACTAAAGTTAACTCAACTGGTAAATTTTTAGAGTTTTTCCTATGTGGAGTAGAATACCCCTTGGAACCATAAGGCAAAATCGTTTTATCACCGCCATTTAAAAACAGTAAAAGAATAAGTTATTGCAACCCACGGTTTCACGCGCAATCAAGTAAGAGCATATTCAATTTACACATTTGTCCGAAAAAACGTGTGCCCAAAGAGTTATATCAGCTGTAAAGGTGCTGTTAGTTCGGTTATATAGCTGGTTTATACAGCTATTGTCACAGCTAAAGTATTATCAAAATGCTGTAATACAGCACTTTTAGACCAGGGTCGATAATTTTTGAAACCAAAAAAAAAACAGGAAAAATAAATTACGGGCGAAAAATAAATTAAGGGGTACGGTTTATCTCGATTTTAGGCAAAACTACAAGTCCTATAAAAAAAGTTTAATAGCAAAGTTGTAGGTAATAAAAAGATACTTTTATATTTACAATTTTTTCACATAACCTCAAAATTTATGTGAAAAATTCAAATAAGTTTTTGGTATTTTATTTTTTACTTTAAAAAAAATGTTCCACAAAATAATAATAGGCTTATTGTGTGTTGCATTGGAAACTTAATAAAACAAATTAGGTTCGTATTCATTTAAGTATTTAATAATCAATTTAACAGAGGTAAAGAAAATTTGTAAGTAACAATGTACAAAGTACGTAAAACATAGGCTATTTGTTGTATTAGAATTTATGGATAGTAACATTTATAAAAATAGTCGTTGTCCTTAACACATGGTCATTTTTCTACGTGACACTAAAATTCTCCTTATTTTCTTTGTCAATATCCTCAATCAAAAGAAATGTCCCAAAATGCAAGGAGTCTGGGCCAGGTCTTTGTACACTTTATCAAAAATTAGTTTAAGATGCTTAAAACACTTTTCGGTTGTTAAATTGTTATTAAAACACTTTATTTATTGGTAGGAAATCAAATTGTGCGTTATTAGTGTGCAACACAAACAAAAAACATCATGGCGGAATAAATTTCATTCTGACAGTTGAGGTTTACTTACATCTTTTTTTTGTGTTTCGAGTAGTATCGACGGCTGATTGCCATTAAGTCCACAGAATTGAATTTAATTGTTTTGTGTATTTTTAGCTTATTTAACAGTTGAAAAATTAAAATGAAACCGAAAGAAAGAACTCAAGCGCAACGACCAATCAAACACACAGACAGACAACTATCAATGTGATGTGAGTGAAGTGTGCCGTGAGTGAGGTGGCTGTACCCTCTGCTTAGTGAACTAACTTCACTTGACGACTTCCGCCATAGAAAAGACTCATTGTCAATGTTGCCTGCTAAAACGAACACAAATAATGTTGACTTTTTTATTTTCTTACCATCTAACTACTGATTAAATCAAATTATTTTGTATTTTTCCTATAATTACCATTAATTTGTCTATTTTTTTGGATGGTGTACAAAGACCTGGTTGTGACATTTCTTTTTGAAAATGTTAAGCTCCACTTCACATCGCTATTAGGTATTCGCGTTTTATTAATATAATAGTCCGCCTTTGTTTGCTCATGTTCGTGTTGCAGTCCGATTAAGATGAACCAACGTTCACACATCGTCATGAACAGCGAATATGCCGAAAATTAACAAATATTTTGCTAGTCTCGTAGCCAAAGATGGGCGTGTTTTTAAGTTATTTTATCGTGGCTGTATTTTCTTAATATAAATTAAAATATTGTTACATTAACTTTGCTACGGTTTTTATGAGAGCCATATTTCGGGTCCCACGTGCAGGGACGCATTTGGAATTCGCATCACAAGGTCATTTTACCTAACACTCCTGAGCGAGCGATGTGAACGAACATGAAAGCCATACGCTATGTCCCAAAATATGATATCCAAAAAATTGGTTTTTGGAACTGATCATATTCTGCCATCGAAAAGAATATACCGACAAGCTGGTGGATACCTTGGCTTGTTGGTACGAAAAGGCGGATAATAGTACAATAATAGACAAACTTAGATGGCAGCACCAGCCACGAAAACATTGCGCTCCGTTTATCTAATTTGTGAAAATACAAAATGATTGTGCTTAAGCGTTGAAATATAAATAAATGTGTAGAACAAGTGACAGTGCAGTTGTGTAAATGTTATCTCAACAAAATATTCAGTGACTAATAAAATATTGTGTCGACTACATAAGAACTCAAAACAGTAAGATTTTTCTATTATTTCAAGCTAAATCGTAAAATACAAGAAAATAAACAATAACTCATTTACTCCTAATTTGACTGCATGCAAAAGAATGCTGAGAGACTGACGAATATTATCAAACCAGTAACGGGAGATTTATAACTATATTACATACCAGTCACGCCATCTAATAAGAAAAACTGCATACAATTGGTTGACAACAAATCAGTTCCAATACTGACCACTAGGTAGCACTATATGCAAAAATATCGCAAATTGATCACGGATTAATTAATTCTGCTACTAACCATTAGATGTCTCTCTCTCCAAAAAAATTTAAAAATTATTGAATGACAAACTAGTTTCCGCTACTCTCCATTAGAGAGCACCATTCATCAATTTATAAAAACATTTATCTTATAAACATAGAAAATAACTCAGAGAAGAAAATTACAAAGATCCAAATTAGACTCCTATTTAATTAATATGTCTAATTACTAAGAGTTATATAAAATATAATAAATGCAATATCTCTAATAACAAAGAGCCTGACCTGAAAAAAACATAAAACTCACATCATTTTAAACAATATAAACATGGAATATGTAACACAACGTAAACGTATACATAAAAATGACAAAAGTAAAAACAGCTCGACAGAAAGTTTGCATGAATTAGACAGTACCATCCTGGACTGTAGGTCACGTAGCCTCCCCGATTTGACCAACAATTCAGAAGATGTGGACCAATTGCGTAATGAATTCCTACGTCTCCAGATTTTACTAGAAAGTGCCCACGAAGAAATTGATAAATAAACTTAAAGAACAACCAACAAGAAAGTAACATAAAAGAGCAAGCAAAGAAAATAGAATTACTGACAAATCTATTGCGTAAGGACGCAAAAATGTTACCAACACCGAAAAGAATTATAACACCAAAAAGTCCAGCACTAACTCTACCACACAAAAATATATCTCCAACTACCAATCGCATATCCCCAATTCACCGTGACAGAATCGTACTATAGGTACAACACACCAATAGCCAATACGTCACAAAAAGAAATCCAAAGTCTCTCACCGGATGAAACAAATCTTACAAAAACGTACCTGGAAGGACCAGTAAACAAATCACCAAAGGAATCAGGAGTCACGGGATGTGAAGCACCCACCAACAGCCCGGGAATTCCTCCCAGGATCTTAGTAATAGGCGATGAACAACTTCAGGGTTTTGCAGGTGTTTTGATGAAGCAAAGAGATAATAAATGGAACAATATTTATAGTACTTCTGGTTTCGCACTATCACAGGCTCCATCTATTGAAATAGTTAAATATATAAGAAATGTATATACAAAACATTAAATCCATGTGATAAAATTGTGATTGGAATGGGTTGTAATGACCAAAATCCTTATTCTATATTGGCAAACCTTAGTATTGTTTTACACTTATGCTCACAATGTAATATTTTTGTCATCGAAACTAACAACAATAAATATATTAATAATAAGAAACTAAAAGAAAAAATTTAACTACTATGTAAAGCTTTTTTAAATGTAACATTTATTGAAAGTCGAAATAGAGCCTTTGATATCAACCCCTACTTAATCTGAATCAAACCAATTAACCTTGAAATATATACCTATGACTACAAATTAAAATACTTGAATTATAAGAATAATAGAAAAATAATTACTCAATATAAACGGTTAACAACACAAAGAAAAATAACTTACTACTTCACCAAAATAACGGACAAAAAAAATAACGCAAAGGAAAACCAAAATACTTTTTTCGTCCCTAATGCTAAAAATGAGCTAACTACTAAAAAAATAATGTCTTTTGCATCAAAATATCGCCGGTCTCCTTAATAAACGAGACATAATTGAAATAACTCTACAACTAAAAAGTGAAAACATTGATGTTACGTTCTTATGCTTTTCGGAAACATTTGTTCCCCTGGGAGAAGAAGCAAACATTCGATAAAAAAATTTTTAAGTAGGTTCTCAGTTTGGTAGAGAAAAGAAACGCAGGGGTGGTGTTTGTATCTTAGTCCAAAATAATATAAAATTTAACGAATTGAAAATAACAAAGGAAATGTCCACCCCAACAGTATTTGAGTGTTGCGGGATAGAAATAAGATCTAGCAAATTGATTTTACTATGTTTATATCGCACACCTAAGTCTGACGTGGATACATTCCTATCGAAATTAGACATTATTTTATTGAAACTGACTTAAAACAGTAAAAATAAAATAATAATCACCGGTGATTTCAACGTGGACCTATTAAAAACAAATAAGTACTCGTCTTCACTAAAAAGCTTGTTTAAAAATTACAACATGATCCCTCCCATCGTAGTTCCAACTCGGAAAAATAGTTGCCTAGACCTAATAATCAATAACTTACCTGAGGCAATTGGAAAAACTATCAATCTTGATCTCTCTGACCATGAAACAGCACAAACGCTAGAATTCCCCGCTAAAATCAAGTTCACGAAAAAACAATGGTTCGAACACAGGAGAGGGTATAGCCAAGCAAATACCAATAAATTTGTAGACTGTTTACGGGCTTCGTCTTTCTCGGACGTACTATCCGAAAATGACCCGGAACACGCATTCTCACTATTCCATAAGACTATAACTTTGTTTCATAAACTATGTTTTCCCAACATAATTGCAAAATTCTCTACAAGAACAGGTAAAGTGAGATGGATCTCACCGGGTATACGCAAGAGTTGTTAAAAAAAAGAAGACTGTTTTTCCAATACCTTAAATCGTCAAGAAATAAAAATCAATTAAAAAACAATTACAAACGATATGCTGAATTAATACGCCGCTGCATGATGGAATTGCAAAGAAATTGCAACCAAAAATATATCGACCGTTCCTCAAATACGTGTAGAGCGGTTTGGAATATCATTAAGTCTAATACCGAGAGTAATATCGATAAGGATATTGAATCCATTGTATATGACAATAAATTATAAGAGAATCCTTTAGACATAGCTAATGCGTTCAATGAAAATTTCTTGAAATTGACTAACAAATTCAATGTAACTGACAGTAAAAATGACTTAACGAATAATCCAAATACAATTTTCTTGCACCCCACGTGTCCAGACGAAAGGAAAAAATTATTAGGTCCTTAAATAACTCAAATACGGTTGGCTATGATGAATTATCGACGAAGTTATTAAAATTATGATATCGTCAACTAGCTCTACCTTTATCACACATTGTAAATTTAATATTTAGAGAAGGGATTTTCCCTCAAAGGTTGACGTATATGATAGTGAACCCTATTTATAAAAAAGGAGAAAAAAACAATATTAATAACTACAAGCCAATCTGTAAAATTCCAATCCTATGTAAGGTTATCGAAAAAGCTTTATTGGTCAGGTTAGAGAGTTTCTCTACTAAAAATAAAATTATAGCGCATGAACAAAATGGGTTCCAGAAAAACAAATCGACAACATTAGCGTGCTTTAACCTTGCTCGATCGATAACGACATCGTTGGAAAGCAAGACACCCATTGTAGCATTATTTTTTTATATAAGTAAGGCCTTCGACCTCGTTCATCATGGAATACTACTAGGAAAGCTAGAAAAATATGGATATAGAGGTACCACACATAAACTACTCCATAGTTACTTATCAAATAGATTTCAACGGACGGAAATAACACAAATTACAAAAAATTTGAATAAAAACAATCTCTACTTAAATTACAAAAACACGTTCACATCTGAGTATAAGTTAAATAAATTAGGTGTTCCTCAAGGAGGAACTGCCGCGCCTTTCCTGTTCCTTATCTACATAAACGACATGCCTAAGGCAACGAAATAAGATATAATTCTATTTGCTGACGATACGACTATTTTAATTAAATGTAATGACATTAATAATTTCGAAAATAAAATAAATTTAATAGTAAACGACATAATTAATTGGCTAAACAAAAACAATCTTAAAGTAAATCTAGAAAAAACAAAACCCATGCAATTCTATACCGACAAATCCTCGCCACAAAGAATTAAAATAAAATATGAAAACCATGAAATAACTACAGGTTGACTCGTATAAATTTCTCGGCATCACAATCGACTGCAATATTAAGTGGAAACTCCACACCGACTCTATCTGCTCTAGACTAAACCGGTTTTTTTTCAATTCAGTAATATACGACCAAGTATAATAAACCCTTGACGTACTTAATATTTACTGACAATTGAAAAAAATAGATATATAATAACGACATGCCCTTATTTTATTAATTGTTATGTAATTCATAATATAGTTAAATATGTATATTTTTTTTAATCCCTCCGACACAACGGTATAAAATGTAATTTTGAATTAATAAATGTAATAAAATAAACAAATTGTAATTATGAATCTAATGTAAATTTGAAACTAGGAATAAGTAAAAATTATCCTAATTTGAACGCTATAATGGCAGATTTTCTATCTACTCTATTTTACTTTTAAAACCTTATATGTTTGTACTTGAAAATCTTATCAAATAAAAATATTTCATATTTCATTTCATTTCATATTTCAAATAGAGCTACTTATCGAATAGAGAGAAGTTCAAAAAAACTATTAAGATTATAAGATTAAAAATTATATGGAAGACAAAAGAGCGTGGCATGTTAGTCCCCACAGGCTATCTCTGTTTGCTGTCTGTGAAAAATAAAATATACATATTATCAGAGACTAGTAAATAACTATAGACTAACCATGTCTAACAAAATTTTGTGACATGAAAAAATGTTGTTTTTAACATAGGGAGATGGCGTTAGTTGTATTAGATTTACAAGTCATTAAAAATAATACGTAAAAAACCTTAAGATGGCGCTGTTTACAAAATCATTTGATATTTCATTGCAAGTACTATCCGTAGGTATCAGGCGACAACAGACGTTGCCAGCTAGTGCATTATATTATTTGATGCTATGTTGCCGCTCTTATAATTCAGTAACAGAAAACTTTACACCACCCCGGATATTATTTGTAGTGTTACTGGGTTACTGTATTGCCAGTATATAATTTATCCCACAAAATTATAGCATTCATCGCCACAGTTTGTTCTTATCTGCCTTAACATAATAAAACGAATTTCAGTGCATTTAATTAACAGGTATATAATATTTTACTTTATTTCTTGATATCGATAAAAATTATGTCTTAATAAGTGCATAATTTTTATTTATAATGCATATAACTCATAACTATTTTGCAGTAGTGAAAAAAATTTTTTCTTGCTGGATTATTATTTAAAAAAATGTTCTTTATCCATAAACTGTTTTTGTTCTTTTTATCACAACATTTTATTTGTTTGACAATTTGAATTCTTTGTCGTTTATTGTTGTTGCTATGGGTGTGTGTTTGTTTTGGAACTTTTCCCTGCATTTCTTTGAATTCACAATATTTCTGCTCGCATACTGTGTCGTGCAAATTGTATGGACCTTGATTAAGTTTACGTTTTGGCTGCTACATATATCGTATAACATGTGCGTTTATCACAACTGTGATAATAAAAGCTTTTAAAAATAGGTTATTATGGCAATTAAAATAAAGAGAATGGTAGTGCCCAGGCGTCTCTGAACAAAATAAACTTATACCAGTATGTTTATGGTCTTTTGTAGTTGTTAAGAATAAATTACTATCTACCTATTATTATTGAGTAAAATTATCAAAATCAATGATATAAAACGATGACATTTTCCAATTTCAGGAAAGGAATAAATCCTACTTGCTAAGGTTTCAGGTTATTTGACAACGCCATCTAGCATTTGCATTACGTTTCTTGTCAATAATTCATATAAAAATTAAAGACGACAAGGTTGGTCCAAGCTATTTGAGAGCGACATCTAGGAATAGCTTGGATTTTGAGCTTTTTCCGAGTCACGAATTTTTGTATGGAGATGGTCAGTCTATAGTTATTTACTAGTCTCTGATATTATGTAAACAGCTAGGCTGCGGCGTTTCTTTAGCACGAACAATTAGCTGTCATGTTTGTGTTTCTTTCCAGTCGTCGTCAAATTGTATACAGTCAACTGCTCCTACATAGCCCGCTTTTTTGACATTTTTTGATTATACAAAAATATAAACAAGAAAGATACACGCATCGTATATTCGGGTTGATTAGATGTTATAGAACGCAATAGAAAGCTTAAAATTGAGTATGTGTGAGTAGTTTCTAAAATTCCCAATTCATGAGGCGGGTGAAGTTAAGCGGGAATGTGCACATCGTTACCCATTGTGAATATTGAAGCCATTTAAAGACTTACACAAATGATATTCAGAGATGCACATTGAAGAAAAGAAGCGAACTATATTTAAAATATTCTTAAAGAAAACTTGGGTTTCGGTAAAATCGGCGGACAGTGTTATGTAAACTTTTTTTGGAATTTTCATACAAAAATGTTTAGGGGTGTCATCATCTAAATAAGAAAAATAAAACTTACACTTTTGAGAATTTTTATTGAGTGTAAAAATGTTCACTATGGAGATTTATAAAGAATCTCACTCACTATTAAAACAAAAGGATTTAGATAAGCAGGTGAATAAGTGTTCAAAATTAAATCAGAAATCGTAAAATACCATTATCAATAAAACCATATCAAATCAAAATTATTAAATATTTATTTTTCTAAAATATACGAAAATAACAAAACATAGATATATTTTAAAAACAGTAACATAATTTAATCACTTTGGTTTTGTCCTAAAACTAAAAATAGTCATGCGTCTATTTAAACAGATTAAAATCGTTAATAAAGAAAAAGATATCTTTAAATAGTACAAAACCAAATTTTTTAAATATTATTATGGATACGTGACAACTCTAGTGCTTTTATACGAAAGGGCAATGATGGGCCGATTCATATGGATGTTTCTACCAAGCATTGCCCAGCACCTTAACTCACAAAATAAACATAATATTTTCCTATGTTAAATCAAAGAAACATTCCTCATTTTAAGCTTATTTTTAGATATAACAAATAGCTTTTTCATAGCATAGATAAATAACTTTTTCGGAAATTTCATTTTTTATTAAAAATTTGTATTCTGGGAAAGTTATGACGAAAGGGCAATGTTGAAGGATTTGACGGTACCTTCTATCCCAAGTATTTTATAAAAGAGTGTTTTCTGTCAGCTTATTCCCTCTCACTCTACCCATAATACCTTTTTAAAGCCGAAAATAATTTGTATTTACGCAATCTCGATGAAGATGAAGAAAAAGAATACTTTCAACAAGTGTACAATTTTCCCTATAATGAAAAAAAATATTTTTAATTTTTAATTTGAAGTTGACTTAACATCGTCGTATTCGGGCGAATAAGCTGAATATGCGAACACGAATAGCGAGGTGAAGCGCGAATTTGTATACTCGTATCTTTTTAATAACTGAACTAATTAAAGTAATATATAGGTACATAGTTGCCCTACAAATGTAAAATAAAATAAAATAAATAACATATTAAGATATAGTTGTTGTTTCTTTCCCCCCCCCCCCAAATGCAGGCAAAGGGTCTGGTTTAGATATAAATATCTAAATGCGCGCAGGTTTCAAAGATTCATATTTTTTGGAAAAACTAAGAGTTTTCTGGTTCATCCGCCTGACCAGTGTTGCCAGATGGTCTCAGCGACGTACCCCTAGACTAGTTTAATTTCCGCCTATAAATCCCCTAAAATCACCATCCGCTTGGTGAACCCTCCCCAAGCGGATGGTGGCATGCCGCGATTTTTTAAAGGCAGTCATGTTGAGAAATGGTAGGCATATTACATAAAGGATTAATAATAGAAAATTGTTTGACAGGTGTAAGTTTAATTCGCTTTTTGGTTACCGAAGACTTGAAATGAAATGAAATATTTATTTCTCAACAATGACAATTACTTGTTCTTATTGACGTCAAATAAAACATGATTCTACCACCAGTTTGAAAAAACCTTCGTGAAGAAGAACTGGCAAGAAACTTTACGGGTATAATTTTTTCAAAATAAATTTCTTTATTTCTATACAAAATTATTCTTTTCTGCATCTGTTAGCTCGGCAAGTCTCCCTCCCCCCCAAGTATCCAAACGACGAACAGCCTCAAACGGTCACGAGTTCACGAGTTAACGCAGGATCCAGCCATCGCCCTCCTCAACCATATTAGAGGGAAGTGAGCGACCCGTCACCCGACGCTACCATAAGAAGACGTACTTTAGTGACAATTACCCTTTAGATATTCTTTTGTCTATCTATAACTTTGGTTATAGATTCAACAAAAATATATTATTAAACTTTATTATTGCTGCATTTTATTACTTATGGCTATTCGTCATATTTAACATCTCGAATCTCGACCTAGACTAGTTCTGGTGCTAAAGTAATTTAAAAATGACAATGAAAAAAAAAACTGTATTTGACGTGTTTTTAAATATTCCCTAAAAAAAATCCCAAATATTTTGCCCCTAACTCTGTCAAAAAACCCCTAAATCTAGGGGAATCCCCTGATCTCGCAACACTGCGCCTGACACTGACGTTGACGCAAGTATCAATCATTCACTTCAACCAATCTATCTTTGGTCGGTCTGTATCAACCAGTGAGTTTCTAATAGTTTCTATATAAGAAAATTATTGTAAAAGCGCCGAATAATGGCGAAAAGAATCGCACAGAGCTCTGTTAACTGGGCCTCGTTAGCCGAGAGAGTGCCCGCTGAGCAAAGGGTAAACCTTGCTGTATTCAAATCGAAATCGGATGTATACTTACGAAGGTTAGTTTTTGACAAGATCACACGATTACATAATTTTCTTATTGGTTCTCGTTTTATCTTTTTCTTTGATTTTAGGGTTTTGGCTAACCCTCCTGAGGCACCCAAATTAGACTGGGCCAAATACAAACAGGTCGTGCCCGTCGCTGGTATGGTTGACAAATTCCAAAAACAATATGAAGCTCTGAAAATCCCATACCCCGTTGATAATCTTTCTGCTAAAGTTGATGCTCAATGGGCTGATGCCAAAAAAGAAATTGACAACTTTGTTAAAGCATCCAACACTAAAATTTCACAGTGAGTATTACTAAATTATAAATCCATGAAAATCACATCGTAATAAAAATACAAATAAAACTAGAATCTGATAACAACTTGAAGTTAAGAATAGGTCTTGTGATTAGACTAACTTTGATGGTGTTAACTAAATTACTTTTCCAGGTATGAAAAGGAAATTGCTGATATCAAGGCCCTGTTGCCGTTTGAGCAGATGACAATGGAAGACTTCAATGACGCCTACCCAGATCTGGCTCTTGATACTGTGAACAGGCCTACATATTGGCCCCACACCCCCGAGGACCAGGTTGACTATGTAAGCCCGGACCAGCCTGCATCTGAACATCATTAAGTGAACTTAATGTTATTTTATGATGAATTTAGTGGCAAAATATAAGATACATTAATCAGTTGTGAATACCGGTGAAAATCTTATTTATGTAGGAATAAAGTGAATGATACAGTATTCTCAGTATCTTATTTAATAAAACCTTGTTTAAACCTTGAGTGACAGTGTACAGCTGTAAATGCAGAAACAATAAAAATACAGCACTTTAAAGTGTTAACCAGATTTAGCTACAAAAAGCTGTACATCAGCATATAATGCTTTTGGTTATATGGAATATTGCAAACAATAAAATTTCATGAGCCCACAGAGGTTAAGTTAAAATGTATGTTGCACTTAGGATAAAGATAAACAAACATTAGACTATGTGTTGTCAGTATATAAGGACAACATGTAAAGTCTAAATATTCATGTGTGTAGAGGAATCACTTCAATAAAAGTGGCTAAAATTTGTAACACATTTAGTGATTAGTCTCCCTCAGGATGTGAGGTTGCAATGGTAACACTACTGAACAAAACTCGCCCATACCATATTATTGATTTAAATAAATTTATTAATAAGCCTTATATGACCAATGATAGGTACAATTTGTACAATTATGACCTGCGACAGATAGCATACTCGCTATCATATATTTTATACATAATAGTCAATTTGTTAAACTTTGACTGCTCAATGTACAAAATAGTACATTGAGCAGTCTATTTATACTTTTGACCCATTGGAATGTAATATTCCAAAACATAGTATTAGGAATAATTTAAACATAAGTTAGTGACAACAAATAATACATCTAGCACCAGTATCATAAGTAGTAATTTAAGCAATAAAAATGTAAAAAATAATATGCAGGGCATTGATGGTAAGGAATTACAGATTGAGCTATTCATAAACTGTGAAAATATTCATGTACTATGTATTACAGAACACTGGCTCAGACAGTATCAAATTATGTCTTCATATAAGAATCATGTAATTGCTAGTTCATTCAGCAGAGAACAAACAACTTGCGGTGGCTCAATGATTATCACTCATAGGAGCCTAACATTTAAAGAACGCACTGATATAGTAAGTCTGTCTGTTGAGCGATCAGTTGAAATAGCCTGTATTGAGATAGGGAATATTGTTATAATAAGTGTATACAGACCCCCATCCTCACCATTTGAAGTATTTGAGAGCACTATGGATGAGGTATTACATAGAGTAAATAACAAAAACAAAGAAATAAATATTTGTGGCGATTTTAATATTGATTTATTAGTAGAGACTTCACAAAGTAAACAATTTTTGAATCTTTTTAATTGTTACAACCTAAGAATCACAGCGACCTCAGCCACATGTCTTGATAACATTTTTACAAATTTAGTCAGTAATTAATAAACTACAATCAGATCATAGTGGGCAGTTGGCCACTTTTGATATTGGGCTAAAAAGACTCTAAAAAGAGAAATTACCTTTATGCCCATGAATGAGAGACGGCTTGAAATTATTTAGGAAAAATGTATTTGAAAAAACATTTAAATTAGATTACTGTTGAGATTGTATTACTGAATATCACTCTATTCATAATATAATTTAAAATGAATATGACTCTGTTTTTAAAAAAAATAAAATATGTGTAAATAATAATTTATGTAGCTTTAGTGCCTGGGCAACAGTGGGAATAAGCAGAAGTAAAAATAGATTATATGAATGGTAGAGTGAAGGAACTTACAATCATAAAAAGACATTTTATGAATATGTTCAAAAGTATTCAAAATTATTTAAACGAGTATGCAGTGTAGCTAAACCTAATTACATTAATAATAAAATTAAATATAGTACTAACATTTCAAAAAGTGCATGGAATATAATTAATCAGGAAACTGGGAAACACCAAATATAGTTTAAAAATTAATGATAAAGTGTTGTCAACTGACAGAGAAGTTGCTGAAGCATTTGAAAATTTTTTTACTGCCATCCCTGTGTCAACTACTTCGAGTATTAATTCATGTTCCACTCTTGCACAGTCACTGCTAATGGAAAATGTAAATTCATGCGATATTGATTTTATTTTTAAGCATGTTACTGTTCCACAAGTTTTAAATGCATTTAAAAGCATTAAAGTAAAAAATACTGCCGATTTAGATAGAATTTCTGTTAAAATTATTGAATCTGTCATTGATGGTATAGCCCCGTACTTAGCCAGTATATTTAATGACTGAGTTGATAATGGTGTTTTTCCTGATTTAATGAAATTGAGTAAGGTCATTTCAATATTCAAAGCAGGTAGTATGTCTGACCCTAATAATTTTAGACCTATATCTATACTACCAACGCTCAGTAAGATTTTTGAAAAATTAATTTTAAATCAATTACTTTCTCATTTTTATTGTAATAGTTTAATGAATTTTAAGCAATTTGGTTTCACGTGGGGTCGCTCAACAACCGATGCCGGTGTTGAGCTCATAAAACACGTATTCAGCGCCTGGGAGGAGTCGTGTGATGCCATTGGTGTATTTTGTGACTTGTCCGAGGCGTTCGACTGTGTGGATCATACTATTCTACTCATGAAACTGCACCATTACGGCATAAAAAACCGAGCGTTTACCTTGATTAAATCATATTTTTCTAATAGAAAACAGAAAGTTGCAATAAATGGAAAAAAATCTTCAGGATCGGCAGTGACAATGGGTGTGCCCCAGGGCTCAGTTCTTGGTCCTTTCCTACTTTTAGTATATATCAATGATCTGCCATCGGTCGTTAAGAATCAATATGAGGTCATATTGTTTGCTGACGATACTTCCTTCTTATTTAAAATCAAAAGACAAGAAACTGACTATCGAGCTGTAAACAAATGCATCTCCAACACAGAGAAATGGGTCTCAGCTAATAATTTGCTCCTCAATGAAAAAAAAAACGAAATGTGTTAAGTTTACATTGCCAAATGTCAAAAAGGTAAACACAAACATTGTAGTTAAGAACCAGGAACTGACTCCTGTAAACTCAACTGTATTTCTGAGCATAACCTAAGACGCCAAACTCCAGTGGGGACCGCATGTTGATGGATTAGCGAAAAGGTTTAGCTCTGCCGCATATGCTGTTAAAAAAATGAGACAAATTTCAAATGAACCAACAGTTCGATTAGTCTATTTTGAGTTACTTCCACAGCCTCACGACATATGGTATTCTGTTGTGGGGGAGTGCTGCCGACATCGATACTATATTTATTCTGCAGAAAAGGGCTGTTCGCGCAATCTATCAGCTCGGTCCAAGCTCGGTTCAAGTGTCACTTAAAAGTAAATTTAAGGAAATAAATATTCTTACTCTCCATTCACAATATATTTTGGAAAATTTAATGTAAGTATGTAAAAAAGAACATAATCTTGTTCAAAAGAAAAAAAGATCTGCACAATGTTAACACAAGAGGAAGAAATAAGCTGGCAGCTCATAATAGTAGGCTTCATAAAGTCACTAACTCATTCATGGGTCAATGTATACGCTTTTATAATAAGGTTCCTGAGGATATCCAAGGTCTTCCTATTGACAAATCCAAAGAAACTATAAAGCAGAAGTTGTGTGCAAAAGCATATTATAAACTATCCGATTATTTGGATGATAAAAGCCCTTAGGTATAATCCTCTCATTAACAGGATTGTACTAGTATTTGTAACAAAACATGTGTAATATGTCTGTATGTTCATTGAGTTCTTCGTCCCGATGAATATCTAAAGCGTCATTGTCACTAAAGTCCGTCTTCTTATGGTAGCGTCGGGTGACGGGTCGCTCACTTCCCTCTAATATGGTTGAGGAGGGCGATGGCTGGACCCCGCGTTAACTCGTGAACGGGTGCCGTTTGAGGGTGTTCGTCGTTTGGATACTTAGGGGGAGGGAGACTTGCCGAGCTAACAGAATCTGTTGCAGAAAAGAATAATTTTGTATAGACATAAAGAGACTCTGAATTTAAAGAGGCTGGGGGGAGCATGAATAGAGACAAAGCCCAAAGAGGAAATGCATGGCTTTCAAAAAATACGGGCTACCTGGAGAAACTCAACCACAAATACCCATATATAAACATGCCCACGGATTACATGCTACCTGAGCTACAATTCAAAAAACTCTACCAGATAGAATTTCCAAACAGAGAAGAATAGACTAAGGGCAACATTCACTGGGATGGACATAGCCTTATCTGGTTCACTGATGGCTCTAAAATGGACAATAAGGTAGGATATGGGGTACATGGCGTAAAACCCAGGTTTAGCGAATGCTCAAGCCTAGGAGCCTATGCCTCAATATTCCAAGCTGAGATTTATGCAATCTTGAGATGTGCGGAAATCAACATCAGCAAATCCTACAAAGGCCAAACAATTCATATATTCTCAGACAGCAAAGCAGCACTAATGGCACTAAAATCATGCAGAGTTGACTCCAAATTAGTAATGCAATGCCAAGAGACTCTAAATAAACTTGGGGACATAACACAGTACACCTAAAATGGGTCCCAGGACACTCAAACATCGCAGGAAATGACAAGGCTGATGAACTGGCGAGAAAAGGCGCGATGCAGGAACAGATAGGTCCAGAACCTTTCTGCGGTATCCCAAGGAGCCTTACACGACAAATACTAACAAGCCTGTGCCTAAAAGAAAGCAAACGCCTCTGGACCGAAGCAGAAGGCATGAAACACTCCAAGGCGCTAATAGAGGGATACTCAAAACCCTACATAAGGGAACTATTATCTCTCAATAGGACCCAACTTTAAGTTGAAGAACATTAGTGCGCGCACTGACAGGTCACTGCAAGCTAAATAAACACATGTACAATCTAGGCGCAGCGGTCTCTACGGGCTGCAGATTCTGTCTCTCAGATTCTGACACGGAAGAAGAAAGGCCCCTTCATTTACTGTGTCAGTGTGCCGCACTAGTACAGAAGCGATCATTACACTTGGACAAACATGAACTGGACACAAGGGAGATTGGATACATTGCCGTCAGGAAGGTGATTCGCTTCCTGGATTCGATTGGAGTAAGCGGCGAGCTTTAGAAAGGTGGACTCACACAATAGATCTGCTAGCTCGCAGTGTGACAGGGCGCAGTTCATGTGACCACATAGTCCCGTGAAACCAATAAATAATAATAATATTAAGATACTCTGTAAAAATAATATTAATAAGAGACTCTGTAAATTTAATTTGAATAAAATATAGTTTCTTGCCAGTTCTTCTTCACGAAGCTTTTTTCGAACTGGTGGTAGAATCATGTTTTATTTGACGTCAATAAGAACAAGTAATTGTCAGTGTTGAGAAATAAATATTTCATAGGACTGTCAATTTTTCGTTTGCGGTGTACACACGGTTTTCGTTATATGTCGGTTATTTTGGTGATTTTGTTATCATCATTGAGTTATTTTAAGTGTTTCTGTTTTTCTCTTCCTCGCCTGGTAAGTGGTTGTACGAATTATCTAGCTCTTAATGAGCATGGATTGTGTTCCAATCCCTCCTAAGCCCCCAGACCTAATCCCGTTTTCTGATGTCAACAACTCCCCTGACCCTTTCTCTCAACATGTGCAAACAAGAAAACGTCCAAGTATAAATCGGGATTCGTCCCCTACTCCTAAAAAATCTGTTTCGAATGCTCTTCCATCTCAAACCAATAACCTTATTTACACTCATCCAAGTCTTTTAGAAGAAAAATCTTACCATCCTTCTGACAAAGGTCCTTTCATTGTTCATGTGTCCAGGTCAGAAACTCACCCTAAGTCAGGCAGTACATTTAATCATTTAAATTTTGGAAAATTTTTATTTACATCAAACATTAAAAATATTAAAAATGATGGTATAAAGAGTGTTGGCAGAAATCGGGTCTCTGTGGAATTCTCATCTGCATGTACAGCAAACGAGTTTCTCAGAAACCCGAGTCTTAAATCTCATAACTATATAGCTTTAATTCCTACATATAATATAACAAGAATGGGGCTGATCCGCGGGATCCCAACTTCATGGTCTATGGAGGAAGTTGTATCAACAATCTCCACAAGCCAAGGTGATATAACAATTTTGAAGGCGCGTCGCTTAAACAGAAAAGTGTCCATGGAGTCTGGTTCCACTTGGACCCCCACAGGATCTGTAGTGATCACTTTTTCTGGACAATGCTTACCTGATAAAGTGTTTATTTTTAACTCATCATTAACCGTTGATCCATACATTTTGCCTTCCATACAATGCTTAAACTGTTGTAGATTTGGCCATGTGAAAGCCCAATGCCGATCCAGTGCTCGTTGCTTCAGATGTGCACAAACTCACTCAGGTGACTCTTGTCCTGCATCCTCTGAAGTTTCCTGCCTGCAATGCTCAGGCCCTCATTTAGCAACTGACAAATCTTGCCCGGAACATTCCCGGCAAAAGAATATTAAAATCACCATGTCCCAAAAGAACATATCATTCAAGGAAGCATCATCCCTCTTCCCTTCAGTTAAAAAATCGTACGCAGATGCTTCTAAAAGTTCTCCTTCACTGAATCTTTCTTACAAAAAAACAATATACAAACCATCAAAACCCAGTCCGTCTTTATCTCCAGGCTATGACAAAATTGCCCATAATGCTATTATTGCTAACCCTCCATCTACTAAATCTGATAATGCCTTCCCCCCTACTTCTTCCTGCTCCCCTAATGACAATTTTTTAGAACTCCTGATTTCCCTAGTTTTGAACATTCTTTCAAAATTTGAAGACATCCCACTACCGTCCTCCGTTGCTAAAAAGTTATCCCCTATTGCTAATCTTCTTCTTAACAATGGCCAGACGCCTTTATAAATTATACTCTTCTATGTTAAAAATATCTGTAAAAACTTATTTCATCCCCCTGTTTTTGTATTGTTCAAGGTAACTCAATGCTCGAGATACTGCAAGTTCTACTCAACTGATCGCTACAAAATTATTAACCTCGTGTAGTAGGTACGTGTGTATACTAATACTTGAAATTGGCAGAAATAGTTATTGTGTCGTAACAACAGCTGATTGCCATAAAACAAAATAATAATAATAATAATATTTCATATTTAATTTCATACTTGTGGAAATTTCATTATTTAATACGGGCCAAATGAACCCTGTAAAGACATTACAAAATTATGATATTTGCATCTAACAAAAAAATGGTTACAAAAGCAATATGGAAATGCAAAGCATATACAATTTATATGGCTGAGTAGCATAGTGGTTATGTGGAGTACCATTAGTCACCCTGCCTCTCATGCTGGAGGTCCCAGGTTTGAGCCCTGGTCGGGGCACTCTTTTTCTTCTTTTTAATCTTATTATTTTTAAACTTGCCGAAAAACAGCTCGTCAATTTTATTTTACACATTTATGTCGCATTACATCAATATCTTGGTAATAACATAAAATCACTGTAAAAAAACCTTACATTTAAGTAATAGAAAGCATACTTCGTTGATATCATCCCAAATATAGTAAGTTTTAAGGTATCTAAACAACCAGGAAAGCTTATTTATTTATTAAGATACACCAACAGTGAACATGTTGAAGTTAGAGGGTGTTGGAAGTAACATGTTTAGTGACTCATAATTAGTATAAATACTAAGTTTCAACATAATTAGACCACGGCTGCAAAGCCTGCTCCAGAGAACTGGAGACAGCGCCCAGCTCCACACCCGAATCCCACCCCGGCTCCTGCCCATCCCAATCCAATTCTCAACCCTCCCTAGCAGACAATATGCGTATCGTCTGCGAAGCTATTAAACACATAGATGTTAGGGAAATTTGAATTCTAGCCCGCAAACTTAAGGCTTCACGTTCGCCTACAGAGCGGCTCACAGCTCTGACAGAGCATAGTTCCCTTCTTCTTCCCAGACCGACCCTATCTCATGTCCCTTTGAGCCAACCCGTTAGCGGGGGGTACACTACATAAATACGAAAAATTTAATTATGACTCAAACAATTCAAATAACTTTCTAACTATAAGAAATCCCGAAGAAAATGCCAATTTTACCATCTTTGGCAAATACTCCTTATTCACCTGTAGCTAGTGTCCTTCATCAATAAAATCAATATTTAAAATCAATTCCAATCTGGTTTTCGACCAGTAGCCCAATTCTCGTAAAAACAGACAATTGACAGATCGCTGTAGTGCAGAAGTCGTTCGATCGAAGTTCTATCCAAAATCGGTATTCACGTACTGCTCAGACGCGCTTCGATAGGACTTCAACTCAATAGGATCGAAACTGAACGACTTTTGAATCGAGCGACACAAGATGTTGCCAATTCAAGTTATCACTGAACTACCAAGAAATTATAATATATTTTAAATGCTGAATACGGTGTTTAACATGTAATTAATTAAATAAATTTAAAGAATAACTACTCCAACTAACTTCAACTAGCCAAAGAGAAATAAATGCTGAAAAAAGCGATTTTTCACTTCAATTGATCGAATGATTCGCATCTTGATAAACGTCATTGTCTTCGATTCAGCCATCAAATTGTTTGTCAAAGTTTATTGTTGTCAAATTGGCGATAAGTTTATTATTTGTTTTTATTCAAAAGCAAGAAACTTGTGTAGACATTTCTTGTTCAAAGACTTATTTATTTAAATATCAAACGCGAGTTTCTATACGACAGTACGAACTGTTTGTTGATTCCATAAATCAATAATAAGCATTAGAACTTAGCCCTAGGTCGTGTCCGATCTAAGGAGGGACGAGACTTGAGCTCAAAATTGTCAGGAGTAACCATCGACAGACACGGTACAGCGAAATAATAGAACAAAGTGTAGGTTGCAGCTTTACAACGATTTAAAATGTCGGGTCTCAAATACGGTCCGAAGAATTCACGAAGCTTGTATATTCGTGGTGGCCCCAAAGATGTTCCGATACTAAGTCCCTTAGAAGAACGCCTTTGTGAAATTATAGGGCTTGACAAGTTTTAGGGTTTTCACTAAGCTGTCAGTTGCTTTAACAAGCTATTGTGTAGTGAATGTAATTTTTAATCGGTTTGCTGATATTATAATATTTCAGTGATAACAATTTGAAGAAGCACCTGTAGTTGCAGTTTAGACCAATGTTTATGGTTCGGGTTATTGTTTTGTTACTGTAGTAAATATAAATTTTTAAGAGCTAAATAAAACCAAATAGTATATTTTACAATTGTCTTTTAATTTTTTATTACACTTACACTTATTACACTTTACTCTGAGGCTCCACACACATGGTAATTATTTCTTTAAATATTAACCTACCGTAACTAAGTAGTTTACATATAATAACCAAATAATCACAACATAACACCAATTATACAGTAATTTGACATGAAAGCCTCAAACCATATAATGTTGACTATTATGTAAGATAAAAAATTTGTTAAAGTTTAATAAATAATAATATTGATATTTATAGTTTTTGCGTCAATTTCACAATTCTTTCCTGACTGTCTTCCAGGAGGTAGGACACATCTTAGGTATAAACACTTTCATAAGAGATAAGCACAACATGATATCATCCAGTCATCCTTAAGATCTTTATTCAACACATAATTATTCAAATTAGATTTGATTTAACACAATTATTTTTTGTTTATGTCTATTTAAAGATTGAACTTATTATGACTATTCACCCCCATTTATAGTCTATATAACTGCTTTTTGGGCCATCCTGCCTTGTTCTAGATCTAAATTAACTCTATGCAGTCCTTGAAAAGTCTCCATATTAGCTGCTTCATTTGTGAAGCTCTCCTTTGCTACAATATATTGAGATTGATTTTCCATCTCAGGAAGTACTGGTACCGCAATCGAGGCTCTGTTTGCAACTTTAGCAAAAACTGTTCAAGCATTAAAACTTCTTTTCTGGGTTGCAGTGTAGCTTACAGGCAACCAGTAAAAATCTGAAAGTAATATAACACCATCAGTGTATGTTTAACATTATTGCAATAAAAATGAAGATGTCTAATGCAAGGTAGTTTTATTTGAGTAGGTGACCTAAATTAAAACAGTTTGTAAAGAAAGGTTTAAAAAGTGTTTTATTCAATTAGTTATACCTACCTAAGGTTACAATATTATTATCTAATATGTAAACCTTAGTATATATCATCATAAACTAATATATTTACGTTTTAATTTGGTATACAAATAATGTGGGCTAGCAGAATAGAAACCTACTAACCTTATCTTTTACTGACAAAGAATCCTGTTTTCCTTCTTTTCATCAATGAGATTCTGCACCAACACTTTTGTGAGACGAAATGTTTTGATGAAGTCATTCTCCGGCATTGTGAATGCGTCCCATCTTGTGAACCTCAATACACTTCTTCTTTTTCGCTTTTTGCAATTCTGGCATATCTAGCAACAAATACGCTAACTCTAAGCTCATTTTTAGCCTCTTCAAAACACAAAATTAGCGGTTCTCTCTTTGTAAACGTCCCGCAGAATGAACTTTTGTTCAACGACTTTTGGATCGCTTATTTTGACGTTAAGTCGTTGACATGCGATCGAAGTAACTGTCATTTGTAGGAGTAGAATACCATTATGATATCGTTTTGAAACGATTGAAAGTCGATTCAGGATGAGAATACGGTTCAGCGACATTCCGATAGAGCGACTTCAGAACGACTTTAGAATCGGTCCAACCGACGGATGAGAATACGAAAGTGACTTCTACGGTCGAGTCGCTACGACATCGCCGCGGTTTTTATTACGAGAATTGGCCTACAGTAGCCCAATTCTCGTAAAAACAGACAATTGACAGATCGCTGTAGTGCAGAAGTCGTTCGATCGAAGTTCTATCCAAAATCGGTATTCACGTACTGCTCAGACGCGCTTCGATAGGACTTCAACTCAATAGGATCGAAACTGAACGACTTTTGAATCGAGCGACACAAGATGTTGCCAATTCAAGTTATCACTGAACTACCAAGAAATTATAATATATTTTAAATGCTGAATACGGTGTTTAACATGTAATTAATTAAATAAATTTAAAGAATAACTACTCCAACTAACTTCAACTAGCCAAAGAGAAATAAATGCTGAAAAAAGCGATTTTTCACTTCAATTGATCGAATGATTCGCATCTTGATAAACGTCATTGTCTTCGATTCAGCCATCAAATTGTTTGTCAAAGTTTATTGTTGTCAAATTGGCGATAAGTTTATTATTTGTTTTTATTCAAAAGCAAGAAACTTGTGTAGACATTTCTTGTTCAAAGACTTATTTATTTAAATATCAAACGCGAGTTTCTATACGACAGTACGAACTGTTTGTTGATTCCATAAATCAATAATAAGCATTAGAACTTAGCCCTAGGTCGTGTCCGATCTAAGGAGGGACGAGACTTGAGCTCAAAATTGTCAGGAGTAACCATCGACAGACACGGTACAGCGAAATAATAGAACAAAGTGTAGGTTGCAGCTTTACAACGATTTAAAATGTCGGGTCTCAAATACGGTCCGAAGAATTCACGAAGCTTGTATATTCGTGGTGGCCCCAAAGATGTTCCGATACTAAGTCCCTTAGAAGAACGCCTTTGTGAAATTATAGGGCTTGACAAGTTTTAGGGTTTTCACTAAGCTGTCAGTTGCTTTAACAAGCTATTGTGTAGTGAATGTAATTTTTAATCGGTTTGCTGATATTATAATATTTCAGTGATAACAATTTGAAGAAGCACCTGTAGTTGCAGTTTAGACCAATGTTTATGGTTCGGGTTATTGTTTTGTTACTGTAGTAAATATAAATTTTTAAGAGCTAAATAAAACCAAATAGTATATTTTACAATTGTCTTTTAATTTTTTATTACACTTACACTTATTACACTTTACTCTGAGGCTCCACACACATGGTAATTATTTCTTTAAATATTAACCTACCGTAACTAAGTAGTTTACATATAATAACCAAATAATCACAACATAACACCAATTATACAGTAATTTGACATGAAAGCCTCAAACCATATAATGTTGACTATTATGTAAGATAAAAAATTTGTTAAAGTTTAATAAATAATAATATTGATATTTATAGTTTTTGCGTCAATTTCACAATTCTTTCCTGACTGTCTTCCAGGAGGTAGGACACATCTTAGGTATAAACACTTTCATAAGAGATAAGCACAACATGATATCATCCAGTCATCCTTAAGATCTTTATTCAACACATAATTATTCAAATTAGATTTGATTTAACACAATTATTTTTTGTTTATGTCTATTTAAAGATTGAACTTATTATGACTATTCACCCCCATTTATAGTCTATATAACTGCTTTTTGGGCCATCCTGCCTTGTTCTAGATCTAAATTAACTCTATGCAGTCCTTGAAAAGTCTCCATATTAGCTGCTTCATTTGTGAAGCTCTCCTTTGCTACAATATATTGAGATTGATTTTCCATCTCAGGAAGTACTGGTACCGCAATCGAGGCTCTGTTTGCAACTTTAGCAAAAACTGTTCAAGCATTAAAACTTCTTTTCTGGGTTGCAGTGTAGCTTACAGGCAACCAGTAAAAATCTGAAAGTAATATAACACCATCAGTGTATGTTTAACATTATTGCAATAAAAATGAAGATGTCTAATGCAAGGTAGTTTTATTTGAGTAGGTGACCTAAATTAAAACAGTTTGTAAAGAAAGGTTTAAAAAGTGTTTTATTCAATTAGTTATACCTACCTAAGGTTACAATATTATTATCTAATATGTAAACCTTAGTATATATCATCATAAACTAATATATTTACGTTTTAATTTGGTATACAAATAATGTGGGCTAGCAGAATAGAAACCTACTAACCTTATCTTTTACTGACAAAGAATCCTGTTTTCCTTCTTTTCATCAATGAGATTCTGCACCAACACTTTTGTGAGACGAAATGTTTTGATGAAGTCATTCTCCGGCATTGTGAATGCGTCCCATCTTGTGAACCTCAATACACTTCTTCTTTTTCGCTTTTTGCAATTCTGGCATATCTAGCAACAAATACGCTAACTCTAAGCTCATTTTTAGCCTCTTCAAAACACAAAATTAGCGGTTCTCTCTTTGTAAACGTCCCGCAGAATGAACTTTTGTTCAACGACTTTTGGATCGCTTATTTTGACGTTAAGTCGTTGACATGCGATCGAAGTAACTGTCATTTGTAGGAGTAGAATACCATTATGATATCGTTTTGAAACGATTGAAAGTCGATTCAGGATGAGAATACGGTTCAGCGACATTCCGATAGAGCGACTTCAGAACGACTTTAGAATCGGTCCAACCGACGGATGAGAATACGAAAGTGACTTCTACGGTCGAGTCGCTACGACATCGCCGCGGTTTTTATTACGAGAATTGGCCTACTGGGGACGGTACTGTTACTGCCTTAGTGACAGTATCGGATGACATTCGGAAGCCGAAATAAAATAAAAATTCTCTTCAGCAACTGCTTCAAATACTTATGTACATTTCGATATTTTACATGCTCTTTTCCGCTCTTACACATAGCATCAGTGATTGATTAGATTCATACTAGCTGCGTGAACGTCGTCAACGAATACATTCAGAGGACAAGTGTTTGTCTTGGTCCAACGTCGAAGCCGGTGTCCCGCAGGTGGCGTGCGTTTTGTTTCTTTTCTACATCTCCACTTTATAAACCTAATATATCACAAAGTAATTTCTCCACATGTATGCTGACGATTTACGCATTGTACCACAGATGGTTTGCATAATACCGTCGACCAAATTAACCGTCATGTATAACATATTTCAGAGTGGAGTGTACGCCATCAAATCCCCAGATAGGCACGCCCTCTATGGAAACCTGAGCTATTATTAATCACATTAACTGGTAACAGCAGAGCTAAACAATTTATTTAATGGCGTAGGTCGGTAGCTACAGATCTGTTATAGCGAAACTGTCAGAAATCTAAGTATTTTCTTTGATCGAACTTTATCCTGGAAACTAAAACTTGAGGTAATAGCAGGAAAATGTTTGCCGCTGCTTACCTATTCAGTAATTATTTGCCAATACTTCTCTATTGCACAAAGTCTCCTTCTACCCATTCTCGACTACGCTGATACAGTAGTTTTCTTGATCTTAACAATCTTGAGCGCCTTCAGAACCTTTGCATTAGGTTCATGGTTTGCTTAAGAAAATATTACGTTTCTGACTTTGCGTTCTGCTCCGAGGCTCCCCATCCCTCTTCACAGGGATGCCCATGTTCTGGGTGATTTTTTTATTATTATTTGACATAGGTAGATAGGTGGTAAGCCTCAGATGCTCGGACCTCATAAATGTTGTTCCGTGCGGCCCCGAGGCGATACGACAAGACATCTATGTTGCTCGCACGCACGTCGCTGCAGGTTGAGTTTGAGAGAGTATCAGATCCACTCAAGCACGCATGCGTGTAAGAACGTCATCTATTTCCTACTTATTTATTTAACTATTGTTTGAGATGCTAAACATTTTATAGTGTCCAATTCAGCGGCACCAGCTTTGGATTTTAAAGAATTTTTGTATCAGATACTTACCAATTAGCCAATTCGTGTAAAAATTAGGTAAGTGCACTATTACTGGCAAGGTGAGAAGTACGCGGGTTGTATTCGTAAGAGAACAATTGTTGCGCTGCAGAAAGATGTCAGTTGTGTGAGTTTTCGCGCAGTTATGGTTATTTCCGTAGATACCGTACTTACTTTAGATATTTGCCACTTTATTCTATACGAACTACGGCCCATGAGGCAAGAACATAGGTACCTACCTACTTATTAAATAAAAAACAGCTTAGGCGAAAACCATATGAAGTTTTTGCTAAGCAGCACCACAAACTCGCATTTATCATCAAAACCCTGAACCTTTTTCTGTCATTTTTTTACATACAGTGACAAATTGGCACCGCCACGTATCTAACAGGGCAGCAGAATGAATGTCGAGCGTTTATTGTTAACGACACCACTAACAGTGTTGTGCCCTGAAGAGCAGTTCAGTTTGGTTGTACGCTCGATACTCAAATAAAAAGAATTTTAAAACACATATTTTTTATTGAACTTGATCTTTATCTGAAATTTTTATTGAAGCTCAATGATCATTATTTCAAACATAAAGCTGTGGTGTCGTTATCAAATCCTTTTCGGCAACACACCCCTTGGGGTAGGGGGGGGGTGGCGTCGTCAACATAAACGATGTCTAGCTTGATAGCATATCTTGGAGGACAATCGGCAAGATTTTATCATTTGTGACACAATAGTTTCTTTGAAAGACTAAAAAAAATGTGTTTCAGCCAACCAGGGTTCCAGCATTCTGAGGATATCAGATCTCTGCCCTCAAAGGTTTTTTGGTATTTAGATTTTTAAAAATTAATAAATGAAAACACTGATTAGAAGGGTATGATTTATTTACATCAAAATTATTGACGGACAACTGTTTTTGCATGATCACTTATCAGTATACAGAAATGAAAGGTCCTCCAAAGAAATTATGCTACAGATTACAATATGTATTGGATATGGAATTGTGTTCACTCGTGTAAAGGACCTATCATATTCTTTGAAATATGTTCTTGCATCTTATTTTGTCAATTTTGAAATACCAATACATTAACAAACCAAATCGCTAAAAAACCTGAAGGCCTACTATGAACTATTATTGCGATTCATTTGACGACCTAAAACAAACTGCTTTGCTATTTCATACCACGACGTCATTAAAGCGATCCAGTTTAGGTTGACGCCAAATCAAGTCGGTAATTGGATCGCAAACTGTTTTAGTTCGTTCATTTTTCGTACCATGAGGTGATATTTCAACCTATATTGGATGACTTAAATGTCAAAGTAAGCGATTCAAAAAAAGTTGCTACTTTCTTGGCGTAATGTGAATCGTTTCGGTTATATTTAAAAAAAATGGTGGAAAATATAGGTAATTTAAGGTATTTCAGTTGGATATTTAATGTTTCTTATGTGTTAATGTGAAAAAGTGATTTCTAGAGCTATTTTTTATTGTAGATGTCTGACGAATTAGTCTTTTTTATTTTTTTGGAAAATGATAATGAAATAAACACAACACGGAAACAACCGGACCCCTTTTATTTGGAAGATGAAGAATATACAAAAAGGATATCGGTTGTCTAAACGATTGGTATTAGAAAAGTGTGATGAGCTGAGCCCATTGTTGAAAAATCCAACAAAATCAACTGATTTTTTTATCAGTAGAGACAAAGGTCGAAGTCGAATTGGGTGCGTTCTAAACTCGTCATAATCAATTTATTTTAACGACAACACTAAGGAAACCTTTAATTATTTGTAATTTAAAGAATTATATAAATTTCTATTATTTAATGAGTACTAAAACAGGCTTATGGTATATAATTTGACAATAAGAGCGCAATTTTAAAATATATTTGTTGTTATTTTTACACAAAAAAACCAATAAAATCATATCAACTAGATTTCGAAACGCAACGCATATGGTTCGAGTAAAAGAGACAGACTTATGCAACGAGTGTACAGCGTCATCTCTTTCTCACACGCGGACCACAGACAAATTTCGATCTTTCATTCCTCCGTGAGCGATTCAAACGCCAGTTAGCTAAAGGCACTTCATGGTGCGAATCTTAGCGATTCAGTTTAGGTACCTAAACTGGATTGCATCGGAATTGAATGGCAAACTAAAAGTTGATAGTAGGCCTTCTGAGCAGTTTATTGTACGCTTCAAAATCTTTACAACTTTAAGATTCATAGAATTATCCAGGCGAGGTACCTAATGACTGGGGCAGACATTTGTCAGAGGACCCGTGAATGTAGAAGAGTGGTCAGGCAACAATCCGCCCGGGTTATACCTTTAGAATTTGGCGATCAGTTTGAAAGAGCCCTGTTGAACTACCCGACTGGCAATAGCCGAATAAAATACAATGTGAGTAGTAATTGGTTCGGGCCACAAAAATATTGTCGAATCGAATACGCGGAGAGCCCCCGAATGCGGTGCTTGTGAACGAATATCTAATATGGGCCATTTCAGAAATGTGCCCTTAGTCTTACACGATACAGTCTTGAAACTGTCTAGTTTAGACATTGGTTTGCATTTTGCACGAAAGATAACTAATGTTATTTGATAGCTAACACATGAGAATCACAAAAACCTTCCATACCACATTACATTAACTAAATCACTAATAAATATTGTACACAGATGTTCAGAGATTTAAGATCACTAATTTGTGTCATCATAATTTAAAAACAATGGCTGCGGAATGCAAAGCTCCCCTCCGTATACAACACTTATCAGTCTCGCGACTCTTCACTGACTACTACATATTGTACCCGTAGCTGTTGGCGTAGTTGTTCTGGGGGGGGAACTGCGGGGGGGCGCTTGTGAAGTTTTGCTCTTGGCCGTAGCTGTTCTGCGCCTGGCCGTAGCCGCCCTGTCCGGGGGCTCCTCTGCCCCGGCCGCGACTGCCCCCGCGGCCTCGGAAGCCCCCGGAGTCTCTGTCCGAGCGGATGTTGGATCTGTCGCGGCCGCCGAAGCCACCGCCGTTGTCGTTGCTGTTGTCCCATCTTGAAGCTGTAGTACGAAACACATGTGTATCAATACATTTGTTTAAAACTAGTTTTACAATTCCTTTAGAACAGAACATATTCTTTGATATGTAATTAATAGACCCAATTGAAGTAAGCTGGGAATTTATTGGAAATACGGTTTGCCAGGAGAAACCGTATTTCAGAGGAGACAAAACTAAATGTACAAATTCATTTAAGATAGAAAATATGTATTTTCATGGGCTGTGTGTGTGCCATTGGGTGGGCAGAGTAGTGTTCAGCGAGTTAGCGGGTAGCACGGCACCTCGGTCCCCGCCCGCGAAGCGGCTGCCCCCGCGGCCGCGGCCCCGCCCGCGCTCGCGCCCCTCGTCCTCGCGCTCCCGGAACCTGCCGCGACCTGCCACAACCAAACCATACATGTATAATAATATACTTGAAATCTTTTTGATACGATAATTTGTTTTTTTTGCTCTATCATTTTTATTGTATCAGGCTTATTATGGAACAGCCATATGAACACAATTTGATGAATATTTAAAATCGGAACTTCAATTGGAAAAAAGATTTCAAAATGAGCTGATCCAAAATTGCTTGTGTGTACCTAATCATATTACTTATTTGTGAAAATTACCGTATTTTCCTTTGAATCCCATTCCACACTGCGCCAGCTCCAGCAGCTTGGGGTTGACGACTTGATTCGCTTCCTGCAGCACGGACATCAGATCCCTCGCCTGAAATTATGCGATAGCATAAGTACAAGAAAAGATCTGAAGTCTGATTTTAAAGTAAACTTTTCCCTTGATTATTCACATTAAAAAGCACGTATTAACATAGCAAACAGTTTGGTCATGAAATGAGATAGCTTGAAGCATTTTATTCCTGGCTGACAAACAACGGGTAGGAAGCTGCAGTTACCTTGGCGGAGTTGTTCGGCGTGAACAGCGTGTAGGCGGTGCCCGTGTTCTGCGAGCGCCCGGTGCGCCCGATGCGGTGCACGTAGTCCTCCGAGTTGTTCGGATAGTCGTAATTAATGACAAACTTCACGTCCTCGACATCTGTTTTCAATATGGTCATGTTAAATATTGCACTTCGCTGTGTTGGGTATTTGTAAAGCAAACCACACCATATTAACAACATCCACAAGACAACAAACCCATTGCATTGGATTTTGAAGAAAGAGTTCAACACTAGTAAATTTTAGAGTTCAGAAATTTACTGTTTTTCTGAAGTAATGTTCAAACCATAAAACTCTGTAGTTATTCAGGTATCAGTCATGCAATAAGTTTCATTTGAAAATGTTATCATAAAAAATATTAATTACTTATAGCGTAAATTGTACAATAGTTCATGTGAATATTAGTCAAGGCTCTTGTGTGGTCTTCGATCAAGCATTAAGAACTCTTTCTTCATGTACAAAATTAAATGAAAATTACCTTATTTTGACGGCACGTAGAAACCCTGGGACACTGGAAATAACTGTATTATGCCCTTCAGTGGAGGTCCGGAGTGTTGTAGGCCAAGAGTCGGTGTGCTGACTGTACACTTCCCCTTTTATACTACATTTTTAAAAGATAAGTTGTCAGGTTGCGTAGGGCAGGCCCTTTAACAAAATCTCACATGACAAATAACCAAGCATATACTCTGCGTTATATTGAAATGATATCAACACTTGATTTTTATTTCTGTTAGACTATGACTTTCTGTATAATGTTACAATTCAGATTAAAGAACAGTTTAGCAATACTCATTTTCAATTAATGTATTTAATTCGTCATAATTCGTGTATCCCAAGAATTTTTATTTCTAAATAGAGGCTGCATGCTCAATTTGACAGTGTGCGCTGACATTAGCAGGTCAATCTCTAACTTTACTGAGTGTTGTAAATCAGCCACACACCGATCTAAGCCTTATCCTGGCATGCGCCTCTGAAAAGTTCGAGAATAATGCTGAGTCAGTCATGGAAATTTGATATAGCTTATCAACGGGCAATAACTACTTACATCCTATGATTGATTTTACGAATAAGCTAAAGTTAATTAGATACAGACTTGACGGCAAAAGGCAAAATTAAGTAACCAGTTGAGAATGTTGCACATTAGATTGAAGAATTACCTCAGATGAGTGCTCCATCTAACCTAAATAAGAAAACCCTGTAAAAATTTTCTTTCCTAATAACTTAATCTCTTCTTCTCCGTATGAGTCTGTGATCTTCTTTCTTTTTTGATGTTACTAATTTATAATAATTATTATTGTATTCTTATTTTAGAACAATAATTAGGTTATTCCTATCGTAGAAATCTATCACAAGGATCAATGATTACTGGGCCCGTGATTTGCTTTGTACACATTGCTTCACAGCCCTTGTTCCAATATTCACTAGCGTTAACAGCTATAAGGCCTTTTGTAAAAATTAAAAGGAAAAATGCAACCAGTTTTTTGGTTTCTATTAAAATTATTTAAGATTAATCAGAACTGCAATAGACACAAGACAAGAAAGTCCTATCTTATAAAGCTTCAATTTGATTTTTTTTAAATTCTTTTTTAATCAAATTTATTTGTAATAAGGTTTAATGACATACTACATACAATGCACAACTTGATTTAATAAAAGGCTATAAGATCATGAGCAGTTGTGACTTTCATTACTAATAACCTACAAAACGGTGAATACTGGAACGTTACAATAACTCTAGTGTGACAATGGCATCAACTACCTCCCATACGCATCTGACATAACCTCTTAGACCTTGCTAACACCCCGGCAACATTACAACAGTGCGAGATTCTGTGATTATATTACAATTTGTATTGTGTAACATAAATAGACCTCGCATCTGCTTTTCTGTATAATCTTTTGTTTGATGCCTTTTCTTTCAATATGTTATGACGGTGGGAATATTGTCACCACCATTATTGGTTACAATGCCATATATGGTTATATTTATAATTTCATATTGATTAACAGAAGAGGTGGCACAAACATAAGATATTCTTCAACTTCTGGGCAGTCTTACAGTGACAATAACTTATTTTTGCTTCACGCAGTGATTCTGCCCCAAATGTTTGTACAAAGGCAATTTTAGCAAAACTGTTTGTGTGTGAAAGTCCTTCGTTGTGACTTCGTTGTCACTTAGGGTGTGTTCTAAGTGACAATATATGTAACTTGTGTTCCCTCCCACAATCTTCCATGCATGGAGCTTACCTAGACCGCGAGCAGCCACGTCTGTCGCCACTAAAATTCCACCAGTATATTGCCTAAACTGCCCCAAAACGTAATCCCGATCCTGTTGATTTTTATCACCGTGGATGGCAAGGGCCCTCCAGCCAGCGCGGTTTATGGATTTAGTAATTTCATCCACCTAAAAAACGAAACAACTTCATAGTCAACGTTTACAAAAATCACGCAGAACAGAGAGGATATGATTCTTGATTTTTATCATAATTAATAAATACTGAACTATTGAAATAGAAAACAGACTAGATATATACAAAAATTAATTAAATAATGACTATTTTAATATTTTTTAGAAAATATTTACAAACCTTTCTCTTAGTTTCAGCAAAAATGATAGTTTTGTTTTCAGCTTCTCCGGATATCTCACCGAGTAGGGTGACCAATTTGTCATTTTTCTCCCATTCCTCACAAACATCCACAATTTGCAAGATGTTATGGTTAGCAGCTAAACTAAGAGATCCAATGTTAATTTGGATGTAATCATTTAGGAACTCTTCAGCAAGATTTTGCACCTCTTTAGGCCACGTCGCTGACCACATAAGAACCTAGAAATGGAGGAACACATTTGTTATAGGTTCCCCTGATTTTTAAAATACTGAATGTGATTTAAATTGTACTTTACCTGTCTGTCAGGTCTGATTTGCTCAATAATCTTTCTTATTTGAGGTTCAAAGCCCATGTCCAACATCCTGTCAGCTTCGTCCAACACCAGGTACGTGCAGCGACGTAAATTAGTTGTATCTGTAAAAAGTTTGTGCACAATTGAAATTTTAAACCGTTCAACTTGTATAAAAATAAAAATAAACTAAATTTCTTTGAATTTAGCCACCATTTGGATGTGATAGTGACAACCGTGAGAGAATACTATAACGTGTACGTGTGAGATTCGCTGTAAAGAAAAGAGCAAAAGACGCCAAACTCCGGTGAAGGGTGAAGGTGAAGGCTCTGCAGAGTACACTGCTCAAAAAAATTAAGAAGTTTCAAATGAAACAACTGCTCGATTAGGGTATTTCGATTACTTTTATAGCCTCGTGACATATGGCATTTTGTTGTGGGGGAGTGCTGCCGACATCGATACTATATTTATTCTGCAGAAAAGGGCCGTTCGCGTAATCTATTTGTTATAAATTTAATTAAGCTCATTCCAAGGGTGTCACTTGGAAATAAATATTCGTACATTTCATTCTCAATATATTTCAGAAAATTTTATGTTTGTAAAAAAGAACATAACGTTCAAAAAACAAGAGATCTGCACAATGTTAACACAAGAGGAAGAAATAAGCTGGCAGCTCATAATAGTAGGCTTCATAAAGTCACTAACTCATTCATGGGTCCGACGTATACGATTTCATATTAACGTTCCTGAGAATATCCAAGGTCTTCCTACTGACAAATTCAAAGAAACTATAAAGCAATAATTAAAATTGTGTGCTAAAGCTTATCATAAACTTTCGAGTATTTAGACGATATGCCGAGTTGACAGATGCAGATAAGAATTATTTTGTATATACATAAGAGTCATTGGTAATTTATTTTAGAAAAAATTATACCCGTGAAGTTTCTTGCCATTTCTTCACAAAGGTTCTTCCGAACTGGTGGTAGTCATGCTTTATATAACTTCAACAAGAACAAGTTGAAAAATAAATATTTGAATTTAAATCGTACGGAGCTTGAGATATTCAAGATCAAAGGTAACAAAAATCAGATTTTTCGAAATATCTCCTTTGCTTTTTTTACTATTTTCACATCCGGCAAACGAGTACGCGTACCCAGCTGACGGTGTACACACCGGTGTACAACACAACCACGCATTGGTGGTTATAATGGCGAACCAGGAAGGACCACGGAAAAGGAAACTTGCTTTTTAAAAATTACTACAGCTTTGATCTCCAGCTTTTTTTGTAGTAGACTCAGTATTTAGGGTTTTACAATGACGGTGACTGGCATCCGTACCCATGGACAGCATTAATCCTATAGCGCTTGTGTACCTAGTTGTCAATATGCGCGCGAGTGACGTCGCAGTGCGTGCACTTAATGAAAACGGTGTCCGTCTCTTTCGCACGCGGTCAAGCTTATGAGCTTGAAGGAGACAGTTATTGTTTTGCTCTTCCGCTCTTGCGTTCATAACTACAGATTGAGCTTATTTTAACCAACTACAAACAAGGAGGTGGTCCTCAATTATTTCCTCTGTGTATTTTGTCTGCGTAACTATTACTCTAACTCTTAACGAGTGTAACTCATTTTGTTTCTGGACAGATCTAAACATGTTTTTTTATTCGGGTTTAGGCAGGGCCATGCTGGACCATGTTAAGAAAAAAAGCCTCTCAATAGCTAAACCTAAGTATTGAAAAATTTCGTAGCCTACATAAAAGTTTTGTCGTTTGACAACCTTTAACTGGTATCGGGGGTTAAAAATCAACCCAGGGCCAATTTAATGTTGAAGAGACTTTACACACATTTCTTCTTTAGTTAATAAATTAATGGCGTGTTACCTATATACCTAACACCAAATCCCACAATTAACAAATATACTGATAAACTAAACAACTAGAAGAGAAGCCGTGCTACTTGTACGATCTCACAAACAAACTATTGAGTGGAAAGTTCTGACATTCATACATTATTGTATATTTTGTTGTTTAGATTTGTGATGTTTGATGAAACCGTTTAATTCATTTCATTACGGAAAAAGCTTTTTAGAGTGAAACCAAAGAAATGTCTCAAAATACAAGGAGTCTGGGCCAGGTCTTTGTACACTTTATCAAAAAATAGTTTTAGATGCTTAAAACACTTTTCGATTGTTAAATTGTTACTAAAACACTTTATTTATTGGTAGGAAATGAAATTGTGCATTATTAGTGTGCAACACAAACAAAAAACATCATGGCGGAAAAATGTCATTTTGACATTAAAGGTGTTTTTTTGTGTTTCGAGTAGTATCGACGGCTGGTTGCCATTAAGTCTACAGAATTGAATTGAATTGTTTTGTGTATTTTTAGCTTATTTAACAGTTGAAAAGTTAAAATGAAACCGAAAGAAAGAACTCAAGCGCAACGACCAATCAAACACACAGACAGACAACTATTGCTGCGTTCCGTTTGCCGATTACAGCGCTCAAAGCCGTTCCGATCCGTTTGAACGCGCTAAAAGTGTTATTAGATCTATTGCAATCGGAACGGTAAATATCGCGCTAACATTCTGATTGTTCGTCGCTTAAGTCTAAAGTTACAATTTCATTAAGATCTTTGACCCTGAATGAAGCAGGAGCCATTTTTTTTATATTATTACAAAAGAAAATTAATAAGCAAGCTTTTAAAATCTTTAATCGACTAATAAAAACATCAACAAAGTAACGTCATGTGTCAGTTTTGACGGGCCGCTCACATCGACCATGCTCCGTAGCTTGGGCACTGTGCGCGGGAAGATCGCGGCGTTTATGACGTCATTGATGACGTATCGATATCGCTGTGAGCGCGCTCACGGGCAATCGGAACGGGTATATGAGCGCTGTAATCGGCAAACGGAACGCAGCATATCAATGTGATGTGAGTGAAGTGTGCTGTGAGTGAGGCGGCTGTCCCCTCTGCTTAGTGAACTAACTTCACTTGACAACTTCCGCCATACAAAAGACTCATTGTCAATGTTGCCTGCTAAAATGAACACAAATAATGTTGACTTTTTTATTTTCTTACCATCTAACTACTGATTAAATCAAATTATTTGTATTTTTCCTATAATTACCATTAATTTGACTATTTTTTTAGATGGTGTACAAAGACCTAGCCCAGGTTGTGACATTTCTTTTGAAGAAACTGTGTAATTCAGAAACATTATTCATTTTGACAGTGACATTAAATTATTACAAAGTATCGTTGTTATCCTCCATATATCTAAAAGGGTTATGATTAAAGGGTTGAGTTCAAAATGTTCGTGTCGTCGGCCACTTATGTTTCAGTAAAATATACAGTTATAATTATTTTTATTATAATAATCGATAAGGTTAATACCATATTTTATAATCACTTGAGCTAAATACTAATTAGTTTATTTTTATTTTTTAGTGTTAAAATAGCCACCATTAGAGTAAACTTATAATAACTATATTGTATTGCACCACGAATTCTTTAATCTAAAAATATTTGTTACTTCATATAATAGGGAAAAATAGGAAAAATAAACAATTAACTACTAATTAATCATTTATTGTGTTAGTTTGCTGTCTCATTAGTAAGCAGGCTGCATTCGCTTGTTGCACAAAAACAGAGCGAGTGTTTTTTTTATTGAGGGCTGCCGATCAAAGAAAATAGTTTCGCACATAAACCCAAGCAAATAAAAAGCACAAAAATAAAATATTTGACTATAAACTTGACATAAATATATTTTTAGTGATATTATTTAATATGTTATGATTTCGACATTTTTTAAAGTAATTTATTCAACTGAATATCTGTGTCATCTATTTTAAATCATAAAGTATTTCTTTTTGCATAATGAACCTATGGTTCGAGAACCTTGTCTGTGTCGGTAAAGATGCACGCAGTTACGTATTCCTTGATTTGCTTTTATGTCTTTTATATATTTATATACATAATTTGGTTCTGACTTTCATTTTAGTAATTATTATAAAACGTTATAAAAATTAAGGCATAGTCATTTTTTGCGTGAAGTACTGAAATAAAAAGCTTATTGAGGGCCTGGAATGAACTCAACTATTTTGTTAACAACCAACACCTAAACTAAAATACCATAGACCAACACACTCTGCTAAACTTAAGTAAGCAAACTTATTTAAATAATGAAATGCTATCTCGCCAAAACTAAGGATTCAATATTTTATACTTATCTTTAAAATCTTACTGACTTATCAGAAATAGGTGATAAAATAATACGAAATTTTGAATCATTGTCATACATTATATATGGTTTTATTTGAAAAATAATAAAGCAAAACTTGTCAGCCTTCCTCTGCAGAATCTGAATTTATAAATTAGCTTTTTTAGAAATCGCAATTAAGTTTGTTTCGATGAAAACATTTTAAAGTAATAACGTACAAAATAATATAAAACTAAAAAAACATTTTGTACTTGTGTTTGAATATTTTTTTGTGCTTATGTTTTATCTTGATGAGTCTAACACTTGGTTTTGACAAGGCAAAGATCTTTTTTTAAACATGCTGGTATGGTGAAATTACATGTGAGTACTGTGAAGGTGTCCGGATAAAAGAACTGGCATATTATTTGCTTTATTTGTCAATTTTGAATGTGATTACTATATTTGTCGACCGTAGGCTTCTGTTAAATTAGCCTTGGTTACAGTGAATGCCTTCCCTGTAACCGGAACACAACCACGCATTGGTGGTTATAATGGCGAACCAGGAAGGACCACGGAAAAGGAAACTTGCTTTTTAAAAATTACTACAGCTTTGATCTCCAGCTTTTTTTGTAGTAGACTCAGTATTTAGGGTTTTACAATTATGGCAACCCTAGTGCAACTTGCAACAAATTTTGCAAAACATTGCATAGTGGCCTTAACACAAAAAAAATGTGTATGACATAGAATGTAGACAAGTGAATAATCAATAACTTTAGTAGTGATGATGTTCTGAGAAAAGTTGAAAATAGCTGAGATTTGAATGAAAAAATTATTCCTGTCTTAAAATCAAGGCGGCGGCTGACGCAGCAGTCGTATCGAAATCGAAAAGTGGTAAGTAACCCTGCCTCATAAACCGAAGGTCCCAGGTTCGAGTCCTGGCCGGGGCATTCCCTTGTGAGAAGAACACAGATGTTTGTTCTCGGGTCATGGTTGTTTGTATTTATATATGTTTGTTTATTCCGGGTTCCCCCCAGTTCGCTGTATGGTCATACATAACACAAGCTCTGCTTACTTTGGGGCCATACAGTTGGTGTGTTTGTCTGGGGGTTTATACATCTGTGTAGCAGAGTGGTTGAATCAAGATGAGGACTTCAAAAACCGGAATGTGGATTCTTGACGCCATCATCAGACCGATCATGACTTACGGTAGAGTGGGGTGGCACAAGAGGCAAAAACAAACAGCCATAAATGCACTTGAAGGCATCTCATGCATGTCATAGCCTTTAAACAGTCTGCTGGACGCTAAACTAGAGCCAAGTCCCAAAGGGAAAGGCACTGCTGTTAAAAACCTTGGGCTGTAGCAGGCGTAGCATGGGCTAAGATTTAAGTCATAAGACAAGAAATCAACTAGTCCTAGTCTTGGAATAAATATTAAGCAGTAAAACGGATCGACCATGCAACCTAGTCTCTTGCTGAGAAATATTGTGATTTTATGGATTAGCCAAGTTGTGATATAATCTATGACATAAGTCTTGTCTTGGCACATAATGCTACAGCGACTGAGGAACTTATCCACAAATGCCCAAACATGAGCATGCCCACACTATATACTACTGGGGCACCAGTTCACCTAGCTTTACCAAGTAGAGCTTCCCAGCAGAGGAAATCATTCATTGGGATGAACACAGCTCTACCTGGTTTACCAACAGCTGTAAAATTGATACTAAAGTAGGGCATGGGGTATGTGGCGTTAACCAACATATAGTGAAAGCTCAGGCCTAGGGATCAATGCCTCTATATTCCAGAAGTATATGCAATTCAAACATGTGTGGAAATTAATCTAAGTAAACAATACAAACTTCAATTAAAATCATTGACATACAAACAAAATGGACTTTGGGCCTGCATTCAAAAGCATTCAGTCAAATGGAGTAATTATCATACCAATATCAATCGTCTTGAATTGCTTGTCTGCCCAACAACACATCCAAAACTATATATTGTTTGTGGAAAACTATCAAAATATGAAGAATGAAATGCAAGAAATCTCACAGGACAAATAACAAAGAAAACAAACAACTCATGAACGAAACAGAGGGCAAGAAACACTCCAGTAGTACCACTGTGTGTTGAGCCCTGCTGCCTGAGCCCTTTATGTGCTGGAGGTCCCAGGTTCATTTGTTGTTTATTCTTGATCAGCTTACTTTGGGGCCAGTTGGTGTGTTTGTCTGGAGATTCATTACTTAGTAAGTGGTGCTAATATATTATATATTAATAGATATGTTTCGAATAGATGCCTATAATCAAATATTACCTTTCTCCAGAAAATCAATAAGTCTGCCTGGAGTTGCAATCGCTATCTCTACTCCTCTCTCCAAGCTTCTTCCTTGTGGGCCCTTAGGGGCACCACCAAATATACAAGTGTTCCTCACTTGCACATTTTGACCAAAGTCTGTTGCAACCTGAAATTGACCAAGGACTTATTATGAACAAGATTAATTATTCTAATTGGAACACCCAACAATTAGTTAAAAATTGCAACACAAATTAAAAGAACAACTTTTAAGTCAATCAAGTTGCCAAAATGATCCCAAAATAAATTAAAACCAGAGAAACTTCACATGTAATTTAGTATTTATTATTTTGCTTTGCTAAAGCTTGAAGAAACCAGAATATTTAAATATATAAAAATTATAACTTACAGTTATAAATATATACATCTACACAATTATAAAATAAAATACAGCAATCATCAGGAAAACTTTTGAAAATGTTTTTTGTTTTATTTTCAAAAGTTTATGTAATAATTGTAAAGCAAACCCCATTTTAAGGTGCACATACTATGGTAGAACTACAAATTTCTATATACAACGTCTATATACCTAAACTAATCAAAAACAAGGTTACGTTCAGAAACCTTAATCCTACAAATATAACTAAATTTATGTTGAAAATAATTAAAATAAAATTTAGGTTTTCGAACATAGCCTGCCATAAATTGTAAACTCTACAAATTATTAAAATTATTATTTACTATATCACAGGAGTTCAGTTCATTGTTGTCCATAGCAACCCCGTTCATGGATACCAAAGCCTGTGATGGAGTGGCAAAAACAAATTTAAAACATCAATCTTAGTTTACAACTGAAACTAATAACAAAAATAGTGATATCAAGATATTTAAGAAAATCTAATTTAAATGGCAGGCTTCCAGAATGGAACGGAAGTGGAATTAGTATAAGTATTATAGTTTTATATTATTATAGTATAGTATTATAAGTAAAACAAATTATACAAATTATTATACCTGCTGAATTTGTTGAGCCAATTCTCTTGTGGGTGCCAAAACTAGCACAATAGGCCCCTCATCTCTCAGCAGTCTTGGTTGATTTATGATATGCACAATGGCTGGTAAGATATAAGCTAAGGTTTTTCCAGAACCCGTTTGAGCAATTCCAACCATATCACGGCCAGACAAAGCAATAGGCCAACCTTGAGCTTGAATAGGAGTAGGATTTGGGAAACCCTGTTTCAGAATCTCTCGCATGGCATAATCAGGAAATCCTCCTTCTTCAAAATAAATAGCTGGAGAAGGCACATCTCTTCCCTTTACCGTAATTTGATGCTGGCTACGATAAGCCTCAACCTCTGCTGGAGACCTTTTTTGGACATTAGGATGGGGAACATAAAAGTTCTTTTGGAATGGTGTAAGTGTCACATTATCCCATCGGATTTTACGCAAAGCGCCACCGGGCTGTTCATTTTTAAAACTGCCTCGGAAGTCATCTCGACCACCACGGCCACCAAAGCCCCTGCCGCCACCATCTCGTCCACGGGGGCCATCTCTGCCGCCGCCGCGACCGCCGCCAAAACGTCCGCGTTCCTGAGATCGATCGCTCGAGCGACTACCACCGCCGCGAGAATTGCCACCACGGCCACCACCTCGGCCACCACCACGTCCTCCACCTCCGCGACCACGACTGCCACCACGTCTATCATCAAACCTAATAAAACAATAGGTTGAATAAAACATAAATACACGTAAACTAGAGGAAAATTATACTAGACAATAGAACAATCTCACTCACATTCTTGAGATCGAACGATGAAATTTTATGCTATAAAAAAGGATATACGCTGCGTTTCACAGATTTTTGCTTGTGAGTAAGACTTTTAACTAATAGCAGAATTAGGCAAAATAATCACACAACCAAGCTAAGCAATCACCGCCGCCATTATATGACATGACAGTATTTTTTTTTCAGCATAACTTGATGTGTTGTCAAAACACAAATTCAACCTATTTCATTTAGTATAAATCAAAATTAAATAAATCCTAGTAGAATCTTTTGTGAAAGTCTTTATTTTGAAATGTTAACAAAAACGCTCCTTTTTTAAATATCATCTCATGAGCCTATTGCTGAAACCAAAATTAAATAAATGAACGCAGTTTTAAAACTAACTTCCGGTACAAAGAGAATATAAACTCTACCTAACCAAAGGACATTGTACGCTCATAAAGTTATCAGCCTGGTTTAGGTGCAACCAACTAAACGATTTGTATGAAAATGTTAATTTCCAAATCGTTGTAATTAAATCATTAATTTATTAATTATATATGTCTGCGTTTGGTGACGTTAATATGAATTTTAGAAACATAGATTCATCTAAAATGTCGACTACCAATATAAATATAAAAATTAAAACACGTTTTCAAAATTACTCTTGTAACTATAATGAACGTAATTAAAAGTTCTATACTTACCTAAATTAATAATAAAACTAATACGGTCTTGAACGTTCAGATTTTGCATCAAGAAAAGAATGTGCATGTAGTATTGATCAAACAAATTTTCTATCATCTAACAACGCTGTTTCAGAATCCAAAATTCCCAAAGCCATTGTTAAACAATGAGTGCAAGGGAATTGTCATTTTAAAGAAGTGCTAAATGGACACGTCTGTCCCCGTATTTGAAAAACCTCACCCTCGCCAAACGGTTTTGGACTGGACTAGGAATATCCAAAGATTACAGAATGAAGCCAGAACCAGGCGATTCGATTCATATCAACTACGCCAACAATCCAATCAATTACGAAATGAAAGTAATGTGACAACGATATGGGACAATTATGTAAACAATGAGCTACTAAGGGACAGGTTAGTACAGTTTTTTTCGGGGCCATAATATTTTTCATCACAATCAGTACCTACAACAGAGATATAACATGGTTCATCGCGCGTACGGTAAGTAAAAAAAATATTAGTCTTGATTTAAATAATATTCCTGTTTTATTTTAACCACATTCATTTTAACTTCATAATAAGGATTCTCCTGAAATTTTGTTATTTACTTTGTCACGTGTACAGACAAATGGACATAAGGTCCTTTTATCCCGAAAAAAGCACTGTTTCCGATGAAAACAACAATAACGTTCTAATGATAATGGATGGCGCTACAAGTCTTTCAAACTTTCAACTTTCACGCCGACAAAAGGTGCTGTCAGAAGCTAGTTTGAAAAGCCGGTCTTGTTTTAAATATTTTTGAATTGAAAAAAAATATTTTATTTATTTTTTTATTAATTAATTGATTTATTATGTACAAAATCCACAACACTTAAAAATTACATTATATATAACACACATAAAACAAAACTTATAGCCATTAATTGATTTACATTATTTTTGTCTGAATTATAGACGGTTAGCATTAAAAAAATAATTAAGAATAAGTTTATAATCCATGTCAAAAAATAAATAAATAAGTTAAAAAGTTGAATTTACAATTTATGCACACATTTTTATAAAAAAAAAAATGTTTGTCCAAATAATCCATAATAATTAGAAAATAATAAAAAAGGAAATTTACAAGAAATAATATATATCAAATTAAAAAAAATTAAAGGCAATAAAAAAAAGATAATTTTGGCCCTTTAATGTATCGGCTTATACAGATATTCTCTAGTTGCCGAAATTAGTCTTATATTGTTAATAAAATAATTAGATGCTTCTTTTAAAGCTGTTATTGAAAAAAATACCCCAAAACATTTCAAAAACAATTAAACCATTGTCACATATTAATTTTAAATCATATTATGGTACAAAAATTGACTTGCATTGGTTACAGTGGGTGTGTTCCGAATGCCGCTCGCAGCGCTAAAATGCTCATAACTATTCCAATTCGTTTTAGCACGCTAAAAGTGATATTTGTGCTATTTCAATTGGTAAGTTATATAGCGCGCTAACAGTCTAATTCTTCCTCGCTTAAATCTAAAGCTTTAACTTCATTAAGATCTCAAACCCTGATTGAAACAGGAGCAATTTTTAATAAATAAATTAATAAACAAGCTTCTTCAATATCAACAAAGAAAGGTCTTGTGTCAGTTTTGACACGTTGCTCATAGCGACCATGCTTCGTAGGGCACTGTGACCGGGAAGATTACGGCGTTTACGTCGTCACTGATGACGTATCGATATCAGCCGTGTGCGCGCTCACAGGCGTTCGGAACGGGTATATGATCACTCTGAGCGATATTATCGGCATACGGAACGCACTCAATGAGTGCCACCCACGAAGTCGCGCCCCACCGCATTTTTGGTCTATACATCGTAGTGAGCGACCATAGAACAGAAAAGGAGCGGGCGCTAATTCGTGGGTGGAACTCACACACTATAGGTTTATTTACAACTGTAGTTATTTTAAAACGGAAATATACAAACTACCCGTACCAGATGGCCACAAGTTCAACTAACGTTAAAATTTTACTTTTTGTTCTTTACAAGGGTATTTGAAGTTGAGTCATGGCGCGAAAATCAAAGGTTTACGCGGGAACTAGTGAGAGATGAAATGAGGGCCTTGAAAGAGGAGAAGAATGCTACAGAACTCCATCTGGAGTCCCTTCAAGTTCCTTTGTCGGTGCTAATGCAGTGCCTCTCTAACAGAGATCAGAGGGTTCCACCGGAGTTGACGAGGGACCAGTTGGGAGATGAATTAACTAAGGTTTTTATATATATATCTTTTATATATATATCCTATATCTTGTCTAAAGTGTCCTTTGTAAATCTGTAAAAGGTCGCTTATCCACAAGTAAAAATGACGCAGATAGATAGATAAAACAAACGCAGATAAAAATCATTTTGTATAGAGATAAAGAGACATTGTAAAAGAAATGTCCCAAAATGCAAGGAGTCTGGGCCAGGTCTTAGTACACTTTATCAAAAAATAGTTTAAGACGCTTAGAACACTTTTTGATTGTTAAATTTGTTATTAAAACACTTTGTTTATTGGTAGGAAATGAAAGAAACCGAAAGAAAGAACTCAAGCGCAACGAACAATCAAACACACAGAAAGACAGGGGACTTTTGGGGACTGGAATTGCTCGCGTCCGCAAGGTTTAGCCTTCGGTGCCTTGTACGTGGTCCCTGGGTGGTGCTAAACGAGCAGTATCTTCTGGTGGTAGGCTTCGGCCGTCGCTTGTCACCACCCACTAAACAAAGCCATGCCGCCAAGTGACATGGTCACGTTCCGGCATGATGTTTAGTGTAGCCATCGAGGAGGGTAGGTCTGAGTAATCGTGCTACATCAGAGAACTGTCTTCAGCTCGTAATTTATTGACTCGCCGGGTAACTGGTTTTGGAGGGTAGCGGGATCCGAAAAAACGGTGCACCGCTGGCCGACCGCAGGTAGTAGGGGGGAAAAAATACCGGGAGGCTTCATCGTGCCAGCTGGCGACTGGTTAGAGAGGACCCGATGACAATCCCCGGGGGGGTTCGGGCGACCCCGCAGTCTCCAAGCCAGTTCCCCATCGGTGCGTTGTTTATTGCGAGCTGCTTGGTTCCACTTGCAGCGCTTCACTCAACTTCTGTCCTCCTCCCTATTCACTCATACAACAAATATGAAAAGTCACAAGAAGAGTAAGGTTCTACAGCGGTTGCACTTCCTCTCTCTTAAAGTGCACTTTTGCAACATCAGAGGAATGCACTCAAATATCAACGATGTCCACCACCATCTTGAGACAGAGAGGCCTCACCTACTCTTCTTAACGGAGACGCAGATCTGTAATCCGTCAGACTCGGCATACCTTTGTTACCCAGGGTACATCCTGGAGTCCAATTTCCGCCCGAACGCCGGGGTGTGCATGTATGCCAGTGACGAGATCTGTTGTCAGCGTCTCCGTTACTTGGAAGATCTGGACTTTTCCGTTATGTGGGTTACATTGATGCCGGCTTTGACGAATTGATCTACGCCAGTATATACCGGTCACATAGCGGAGATCGGGAGATACTCCAGGCTCATGGAATATCTCAGCGATGCAGCAGATAAGGTTCGGCAACGTTTTCCCTCAGCGCAGTTGGTGTTCCTGGGGGATTTTAACGCTCATCACGGGCAATGGCTATACCCGTATCAGGACACTGACCACGCTGGAAGAGAGGCTTTTAAGTTTTCCGTGACTCAAGGCCTCTCACAGCTTGTGCACGAGCCCATGCGCATCCCCGATGTTGCCGGCCACACTGCATTTTGCTTAGACCTTCTGCTGATAACTGATCCTGTCAGGTGCTCGGTGTCCGTAACTGCACCTTTAGGGACATCCGACCGCTGCGTGGTGAAATCTGTGTCGCAGTTCTCGCCACCTGACACCAGCCCAAAAGGCGCTAGGCGAGTATGGCGATACAAGTCAGCAGATTGGGATGAGATGCGGCATTTTTTCGCGTCTTATCCTTGGCGGCAGACTTGTTTTACATCAACCGAACCATCGTGCTGCGCTGATGCTGTATCGAGTGTGATAGGCCAAGCAATAGTATACAACAGGAGTATTTAATCCCTTACGCTGACCTATCCCTTGAAACCAAAGGTCGCCCATGGTTTAATGCTGCTTGCCTCACAGCTGAAAAGCTTAAGCAAGAAGCGTACAAAGCCTGGGCTGACGCTCGCAAAAGCAAAGCCGTGGATTCGCATGAACTGAAGAAAAAATACAATGATGGTCTCTTGAGTAAGCTTTCAGCATACGGAATACCTAAAGGGCTCTGCGACTGGATATCTGATTTTCTGAGGGAACGGTAAATTCAAGTAGTCTTAGACGGCTGCTCTTCTGACCTAATGGCAATTAATGCCGGGTTACCTCAGGGATCTGTTCTCTCTGCAACGTTATTCTTGCTGCACATTAATGACCTGCTAACCCCAGGCATTATTGGTTACGCAGGTGACAGCACCGTTGTAGAGAGATACATGTCCTATGCACAAGCGAGTCCTCAAGAAATCCGGGCTTTGAGAGAGTCCATGATTGAGCGGGTGGATTTGGCCTTAAAGAAAGTGTCCGATTGGGGCGTGTCCAACTAGGTCAAATTTAACCCGTCGAAAACACAGGCGTCTTTATTCTTCGCGAAAAAGAGCAGTTTCGACCTAACGCCCTCTTTCCAAAATGTTTCTGTTCCCTTAACCGACCACCTAGGGCTTCTGAGCGTAACTATATCGTCCCAACTAAATTTCGGGAACTAATAGTGTCCATGGCTCAAACTGCTTCAAAGAAGTTGGGAATCATCTCGAAGGTCCGACGGTACTTCAGCCCCAGCTCAAGTTCGATCTTGTATGGAGTACTGTAGCCACCTTTGGGATGGTTCTGCAAAGCACCAACTAGAAGCGATGGACGCAATTGACCTAAGAGCCCGAAAAATTATTAACAACTTTGACCTCACCACCAAAAAACTGCAAAACCTCGACCATCGTCGGAAAGTTGCCAGTTAAGCAGTCTTCTACAGATTACATTTTGGAGAGTGCGTGAATGCTCCTTTTGATCAGGTTGAACCCACACCCTTCTTGCATCGGACTACTAGACGCAGACAGACCTTCCATCCTTTTATGGTAGATATCCCAAGAAGTCGAACCAAACGCTTCGATAGTTCCTTTTTGGTGCGGGTCGGCAAGGTGTGGAATGAACTGCCTGCGTCTGTTTTTCCAGAAAACTATAGTCCTAGTTCTTTCAAGCGTCGAGTGAATAGGTATCTCGTGGATAGACGTGTAACACCTTCGTCTTCATCGTCACTTTCCATCAGGTGAGATATAAGACAAACGTCTAATCCTTTTTCAATAAAAAAAAACACAACTATCAATGTGATGTGAGTGAAGTGTGCTACGAGTGAGGTGGCTGTCCCCTCTGCTTAGTGAACTAACTTCACTTGACAAACTCGTTGTCAATGTTGCCCGCTAAAACGAACACAAATAATGTTGACTTTTTTATTTTCTTACCATGTAACTACTAATTAAATCAAATTATTTGAATTTTTCCTATAAATACCATTTATTTGTAGATTTTTTTAGGTTGTGACATTTCTTTTATTTTGAAAAAATTATACCCGTGAAGTTTTTTGCCAGTTCTTCTTCACGAAGGTTTCTCCGAACTGGTGGAAGAGTCATGCTTTATTTGACGACAAGAAGAACAAGTAATTGTCAATGTTGAGAAATAAATATTTGAATTTCAATTTGAAGTGCCACTGTCATTTTTGCAGCTGTCCTAAATTTTTTACCTAAGTTTTTCATGTTTAGCTAAACAAAACTTGAAGAGAGACAATATCCTTCTTATTGTGCATATTCTAATGGAAGGTTGTCGGAGATCATGCATGCATTATGATTTGCAAATTCTCAAAGAAAACAGTAAATGTAATAGGGTCAGAAATTGGACACCAGCATCCGCGTGGACTTCATTACTTAATCAAAACAATGCACAGTTTGTCATATGATAAATGCAACGTCGCCAACTGCAGGTATCAGGTTTGGGGGCACGACAAAGTCAATAATTTGTACCTACCTAAAGGACAAAATACTCAGAAATCCAAAAAACAGCTCTTTCAGTCATGATATTCAGTTTCAGATATTAACATCAAAGCTGAGAGTGCTGTTCCCGAGTTTAAAATGTAAACCAGTCGCCTACAACCGCGGCGGGCGCAGTTGCAAACCACACTGCGAATTGTGACTAGCACTAGACAGCACTAGATCCTCCATCCCATATTTGTGAATGTGGTTATTACGGCGACTAAAATAGGAAGAAGTGTAGAATTGCCCCAGGTGAAGGTTTAACAAAATGTACTCTACTATCTACCTATTTCAGGAGCTTCATATTATCGAAAATAGTAAACGTGTTCTGACCGATGTCTGTCATATGGGATGGGAGAAAATAAAGGAACTAAACAATGTCTTCTGCAGACTCGAGCGGGAAATACAAAATAAAGATGACGCTCTGATGCTGGAATACCATGTCAAAGATTTGAACAGAGAGTCTTCTGATATTTCCTATAAGTTAGACCCAACAAGAGTGCCACCTGAGTAAGTTTATATCCACTTAGTTGAGTTCCATCGGCAGCAGACGGAGCACGAACGGCATTTTCGAATAAGAGCTATACGATATTTTGAGAGAAAAATAAATTATAGGTCACGGTGGCAACAGCTCTGCCTCCTATATCGAAAGTCCTAGGTTCGAATCCTGTGATAGAAACATTTAGCTATTATTTACTTTGTAGACTTATTTATTTTTGCATGTTAAGATTTGTTCTGTAGTTTTATTAAAATATTGATTTTAAAGTTACATGTTTTGCTTTTAAAAAATTTACTTAAACTAATAACATTCACTTTAACTTTTCATCACAAATTTTCTTCGTTAATATTAGGTCTTTACCTATGAAATTGCCGTTTTCACGAAATAAATGAAGCGTAATTTTTTAATATATTTTTTATTTCTATTAATTAAAATAATCACCCATGCAATCAATGCATCTTTGCCAACGCATTGGTAGCTTATTGATGCCTTTCTTGAAGAAATCAGCTGGACGGGAGGCAACAAATTTTTCAAAGGCATTTTGTACTGCCTCTCGGGTATTGAATTTTTTTCCCGCCAAGAAGTTATCCAAATTCTGGAAAAAGTAGAAGTCTGTAGGCGCAAGGTCTGGTGAGTACGGCGGATGACGGAGAACTTCCAACCCCAACTCTTGTAGCTTGGAGACCGTCTGCTGTGCTGTATGAGGTCGCGCGTTGTCGTGCAGGAGCAGTGGAGCCGAACGATTGACCAAAGCTGGTTGGAGACGTGCGAGCTTCTCCATCATTGTGTTCAGTTCTTCACAGTACACATCTGCAGTAATGCTTGTCCCGTTTGGCAAGAAGCTGTGATGAATTACACCCACGTTAGACCACCAAACAGTGACCATCACTTTTCTAGGGGAAAGTTTTCGTTTAGGGCATTGTTTGGGTGCTGAACCAGGGTCCAACCAACTTGCTGAGCGCTTACGATAGTCAAACAAGATCCATTTTTCGTCACAAGTAACAATGCGGTTCAGAATTCCTTCATTTGTATGCCTGCTGAGCAGTGCAAGGCACGTCTCCGCGCGTACTTCGCGCTGGCGGTTATTGAGTTCGTGGGGTACCCATTTGTCAAGCTTTTTTACCTTGCCAATTTGACGCAAATGGACCATTATTGTTTTGATGCTAACGTCGAAAGCTGCTGCTATTTCAGCCGTGGATTGAGTTTCATCAGCTTCCACAATTGCCTTTAATTCGTCATTGTCGACCAAAGTTTTCGGACGACCACGGGGTTCGTTTTTCAGGTCAAAATTTCCAGAATGGAAGCGGGTAAACCAATAACGGGTGGTGCGTTCATTTGTAGTGTTCGCTCCGTAAACGTCGTTGATGTTGCGTGCCGCTTGTGCCGCTTTGCTGCCACGACGGTACTCATACTCCATAATTACTCGAAGTTTTAACTTATCCATGATGACGAAAAATTTTCGAATGCGTTGAAAACAAAACACTAACTATTAAACAAATGACGATTTTAGAAAAAGATTCCATGTTTGTCAAATAAAATTAATTTGAAATTAGAATTATCAGTCAAAAAAAAAATATTTTCATTTGAAATGGCCAGTACGGCAAAACGGCAGTTCCATAGGTAAAGACCTATTATTAAAATTTAACCACAGAACCATGTCAGAAAAAAGTTACGTCGACTGCATACAGAACACAATAAAAATAGCTGAACAATTAATGTCTGAATCTAAAGCGCTACGAGAGACGATGTTTAAAAGTTGCGAACAAGCTCGAAACCAGATGTATGCGCAGTGTCAGAATGTAGAGATGGTGATGCGGAGACGCTTATTTGACACACAGCGGGCGAGAAATGAGATGGAGTGGCAGAAGCATAAGGTAAGCACATTAATATTTAATAATAAAAGATTATCTACACACCAAAGCCATTTGTGTGTGGTGGGTCCGACGCGGTGGCATAGGAACATTGTTGTCAATCGGAACCATCCAGGCCTACTCAATGGACCCGAGCCCCTACACCTGCTGCCTTTGCTGGTTAGGCGAGCAGAATGAGCCGCCGGCATGGCAAGAGAGCGTGAGCCGGAATTTGGAAAGGCCTTCAAAAGTAGGTTGGCCTTATGCGAGAGACGAAATAATCTAATAATGTTATAGCCCGAAAAATTATAAACAACTTTGACCTCACCACCAAAAAACTGCAAAGCCTCGACCATCATCGGAAAGTTGCCAGTTTAGCAGTCTTCTACAGATTACATTTTGGAGAGTGTGCGAATGCTCTTATTGATCAGGTTGAACCCACACCCTTCCAGGTAAGATAGAAGACAAACGTCTAATCCTTTTTTCAATAATAATCGATAAAAAATAAATACTATAACTCACAAATCAAAATCTTAAGCTTAAGTTTAGATATAGGTGAACCTCGCGATTAAACATACTTGTATTAATTCAAAGTTTTCAAATTAATATTTCTTTGCAGCTGGAGAACAACCTCCAAAAGACTAACAGAGAGATAGAGTCCTTGCGAGCTGCGATCGCGGACAAGATCAATCCTACGAAGCTGGTGGAAACCAGGCTCGAGATCCGAACGCGAAGACCCGTGCTGGAGCGAGTGCAGGTGACGTTGATTTATGTACTAATAAGAATTGTAGAAAATGAAAAAATCAATTTTGGTGTTTCTTTGGCACAGAACCAATCATAATGAAGTATTGTATATGCGTTATCAAAAATGTGTACAGAAAAGGACACATCTAAAAAGAAAGTCCCGTTCCTGTGGAACAAGGACTAGTGCAAACCTTTTAGTACTTACGATACATTGTAAGATACTACTTCAAAAGAACAAAACCTTATATTTTGTTATATAATTTTATCCTTGTATTTTTTTAATACAACGTGCACAATAAAAGTGTTAATAAACAAATGCAATTTCCGTTGAAGTCTGCGGTCGGCAACGTATCGTAATTCAATGACGGTGTATTTATTTTATGAAATACCAACAGTATACATATAGGAAATACACAAAATCACTTAGATACTTAGAACTACGAGTAGTAGGTACAGTCGGGGAACTTGAATCCCCTGCAGTGTTGTCGCCCGTTTGTATGCGGAGCGCCTACAAAAGACCGAACAACGTGCAAGCGATTATCACCTTACTTAAGTCCACTGAAATTTAAAAGGCTTTTCAATACACTGTCCATGTCGAAAAAAAAATCCCACCTTAGCCTGCGCCACCGCTGAGTTCCCGACAACATCACGACCACATGCTGCCAATTACCACCTAACTAACTTTTTAACAAAAATTTAGTTTTTGGCTCCATGTTTTACCGAAAGCTTTCATGTCACAAATCATGATAACTGTGAAAGCACAGTTAACATACGAAAAACTTTAAAGAAATACCTTCTGTCTACGACGAAGAAGTTTCGGTCGGCAATACCTCCTGTCTACATTTGACAAGTCATTCTGAAGTAACATGTTTTAGTAACCTCTTCAAAACAAATAAAATACTACAAAATACTCACATTAATTATTAATGTGAGTATTTTGTTAGATTTTCTGTATTTTGCGTTACAGTATTATATTTTATAATAATTAGGCATAACATTTTAGTTTTTAGATATTATCTATATTAGTTTAATTAATAACAAAAAATTTAATAAATTTAATTAAATATTTTCATTACAAAATAACACTAATGAGTTATTTCCATTAATTTTTTTTACAAATATTTTATTTAATATTTTTTTTTGAATGAAGATTAATTTGCTTATCTTAATTATTTATTAATATTTATTGTAGAATCTGTAAAAGCCGAAGAGGTAATAGTAACTCTGAAAAAATTACAATTTGCGTGAAAGAGTACCAGAAAACATGCCCATGACGTCCAATAATTTATTAATAGTATCTCGACACGAAACAGTACAATTATTAAGATGTCTTTATCAACATCGGCTGATTTAGAATCTCGAAGCACGGTTAAGATAGGATACTGATAAGATAAGATACTGAAATGGAACCTGAGGTAAGTGAATTGGCGGTATCCTCGACTAGCCTGGAAGTAACGCTGATTTAATAGGTCCTGAGACTTAATACGAAGTAAAGTATTTTTGATAAAATTATTTTTTATTTATTAACGTAGTCTCCTTTAGTTGCGGCCTAGTCCCTCCAACGGTTTTCTAACTTTTCTTTTCCATGCGTGTAGAACGACTTATCTTTGGTCTCAAAATAAGCCTCCGTTGCTGCGAATACTTATCCATTTGAGTCTGCAAACAGCCAGTAATCACTAGGGGCCAGATCTGGAGAATAATGTGGATGGAAAAAGTGATGCGAAGCCAAATTCGTTTAGTTTGGCACCCAATGTCGAGGACATATGCATTGTCCTGGTGAAAGTTCACTTTTGTTTGCTTTATTTGAAGCCATTCTTCCGCGATTACTTACTTTAAATGCTGTAATAATCCCATGTCATATTCACTCTTATAATTTTTCTCCTTGTCAAGGTGTCTATGAAGGGTATTCCATGCGCATCCCAAGATATAGAGACTATCACCTTCCCAATACCCGTGTAGCGTAGTTTCAATAAAACACAAAATTCTCTTCTGTGTTTATTTTTTCGGTAAAATTAAAAATATACAAAGATGCCAACAATTTTGGCTACGCACACTCGTGAACGTAAAAAATAAATATAGGTTTCTTAAAAAGAACTTTGATTATCGATAATAAAATATCTTAACTATGTAATTTGGAATAATAAACTCGGAAAATAATAAATAAATAGATTCAAGTTGCTTTGATGGATAATTTTTCGTGACTGACTTGTCAAATCAAAACATTGCCGTTCTCCGACACTACATAATTCCTAGTTTAAAATTACGTCGGAAACAACAAAAAAATAAAATTTACTGACAAAAAGAGGTCGAAATAGACAACCGTCACAATACCCCGGGGGCCGGGAAAAAAAAAAATCTGAAAGATTTTTTTTAGTAAAATTTCAAATTCAAACCAAATCAAAATAAACCGCATATACATATCGAAAACAATATTTAATCTGCTAAATGAAAGAACAATCAAAAAAAAAATAATAATTAAAAGCAAAATGAAAATTAATATTAACATCCTATAGAAGAATTTTTCTGAAAAAACATCCTGTATATATGAAAAAAAAAAAAATAATACTGATATATTGCATATCAACAAGTTATTTAATAGAAAAAAAAAACAAAACAGACGAGAGAGAGAAAAAAAAAATCCTAAATAATTATCTTAAATTACATGGTTCATGAATGATAAAATTTTAAACATGTTCCTGTTCGGGCGCCAGTATGTAGCGTAGTTTCAATAAAACACAAAATTCTCTTCTGTGTTTATTTTTTCGGTAAAATTAAAAATATACAAAGATGCCAACAATTTTGGCTACGCACACTCGTGAACGTAAAAAATAAATATAGGTTTCTTAAAAAGAACTTTGATTATCGATAATAAAATATCTTAACTATGTAATTTGGAATAATAAACTCGGAAAATAATAAATAAATAGATTCAAGTTGCTTTGATGGATAATTTTTCGTGACTGACTTGTCAAATCAAAACATTGCCGTTCTCCGACACTACATAATTCCTAGTTTAAAATTACGTCGAAAACAACAAAAAAATAAAATTTACTGACAAAAAGAGGTCGAAATAGACAACCGTCACACCCGTAGGGCTTTTCACCAGCTGCTCTCCGTCTGCAGACCGCCGTTATGACTTTGGAAAGCTTTTCAATGGCCATATTTTTATGTAAAATAGTGAAAACACTACCAGTTGAAAACTTCACTATCTCAGTTATAATAATAATAATAACCTTTATTGCTTGAACAGATACACTCATCACTTATATTGTCACATTTAAAACGACTTTACATACAATTACACATTCATGGTATGTGTGGTGTACCAGTGCAAAAGGCCTCAGCTCACTCATGCGCGGTTTACATGTATTAAGTAGTTAAGTAGGTAACTAAATTTTAAGTTACTGCATGTCACTTGTGAGTCCAAACGGATTAAGTAGTTAAGTTCATAAGTTCAATGAAGTTGAGCAGTAATGAATCTCAAGGAATTCGTCAATTCTGTACTTAGATAATAAATAATAATAAATAATAAATATTTCTAACAATCACACCACATTATCTAGCGCGCTCTGTCTCTATCGCACAGTTTAGTATTTCTTGAATTCGACAATGAATTGTTTGGATTATAATAAGAAAGTTGACACTGGGGACCTGATAAAATGTAATGGATGTAAATCAGTATTTCATTATAAATGTGTAAACATAACAGGGGTTTTAAGTAAAGGCAATTAAAACTGAAGCGCACTTTTAAGAGTCTATCTTGCATTAATATAACTCAGCGTATATGGGTGACCGATGATACACCCGTGCGTGGTGGTGGTACTTCAATGCAGGCCTTGGAAATATCTAACCAATCATTTGAGGAAAATACTACTATGGGCAACAGAGTGACATCCCCGCCAGAGGAAATGACACATTTCGTAGATATTATGGAAAGAGTGAATGCTATAATAATGAAGAAAATGAGTTCCTTTCAGGATAAAATTATTAATGAAATTAAAGTGAATGTTACTGTTCTTGCCCTAGAAAATAGTAAGCTAAGACAAGAACTCAATGAAGCAAACCAAAAATGTAACTCGTATGAGGTGGAGATCAGAACCTTACAAAAACAAGCATTTGAACACAGTGGTACACGGGATCTTAACATTAACCGACAGAGTCAAAGACCGAAGCCGGCGTACCCTGTTGCTACTAGTGCACTATCTTCAGCAGCAGGTAAAACCATCACGGTATAATCAAAGACTACAGTCGCGCAGCCGCCGCGGGCAAGTACCCCGGCAGGTACAGTGACAAGTGGTAAGTGACACACCAGTGCATAGTATTACAACAAATATTGAAAAGGATGGTTGGACAGAGGTCATAAGAAGAAGCAAGAAGAATAATCCAATGGTAATACTTGAATTGCGACATTAATGGCAGATGAACGTCGAAGGTACCTTCATCTTTGGAGATTAAATAAACGTACTTCAGAGGATCAGCTGAGAGATTATATAAAAAAATACTAGAAAGCGAGTCTGAGATTGATATTGATAGATTAACTCACAAAACTAAAAGAGGTTACGCGTCATTTATAATTGGAATATCTATAAGCAACTTTGAAAAACTGTGTAATCCGAATGTCTGGCCGGTTAACGTAGAATTCAGTGAGTGGGTTTGGTTTCGTCGACCAACCAAACCCTACATATGCAAAAACAATAGAAACATCAATATCCTTTATCAAAATGTGAGAGGACTTCGAACCAAAACCACCAAATTTTTATGTCTCCTAGAATGTTCTGAAAACTATTAATTCGCCATTACAGAAACTGGACTCAAGGAATCAAAACAAAATGAGGTGCTTTTACTTCCCGGATATCAAATATTACGTTGCGATCGGGCGGACGGGCGAAAGCAGGGAGGCGTACTCGGTTTGCGTGCGGACTTGTTCGCACGTCGATCGCTGTCACCTATCCCGCCTTTTTAGCCCCCGCGTCAACTTGGCTCCAAATTTCACAATTTGTTATCGTATCATTTTCATAAACGCCGTTTTCACTCCGAAAATCTGTTCTACGAGTACTACGCACGAGAGGCTACGTCGACGGGTTTCGTCGTTCCAGGTGCTTCGTGTGTGTAAGTTCGTCGTGCTCAAGACTTCGTGAACAAGTGGATACTTAACGGTGACAACTAAGCCTGTTAGCGTTGCCCCGGTGCGCTTTATTTGCCCTTCAGGCAGTAAAAAACCGGAAGTCCCGATCCCAGTGCACTGGGCCTTTCCCAGGGTGACGAAATAGTGCTGCCCGAATTAGGGGCACCACTCCGCGTCGTCCCCAACCCCCCTACCGCGGTTAGGGAGGTTTAGGAAGTTATTCTTTAGTAGGTTCGTTCATAGTATATATATTTATATATTGTGTTCCCACCCCAACCCCTTCGCAATGGCTTCGCAAGATACATCCTCGGAATCCGTTAAGCCATTCGGCGATGCTCTCGCCGCCGCCGGCACCAATGATATCCAAGTAGTTTTCCAGCTACTTAAGACTTTCCTCCCCCAATTCGCCAACATTTTGGTTCCATTGCTCCCTCAGGCCGCCCAGGCCCCTCAGACCCCTCTGGTCTTAGGCCCTCCCGCGTCCCCCTCCTCCAGTGACATGGAGTGTGAAGTCGACGCCCCTTCACGCCGCAAGCGCGCACCCGCGACCGAATCATCCTCGGACGCCACCCCAACTGGCCCTGAGCCTCCCTCTTTCACCCTTGTTAAGAAGCGCTCGAAGCAAGCCCCGGCGTCCTCAACGCCCGTCCCGGTGTCTTCAACACCCTCCACGGCGACTACAACGCCAGCTACCCCGGTGCCTACAAACCCGCCCCGGCCCAATCGATGTCACTCACAGTGACCTCACCCACTACCCCGGCTTCAGTCAAGCCTCAGGTCCCACCACCGTATTCCTTCGGAATAAGGAAAAATAGTCTCGTCATTAGACGATTTCCGAGCCCTAACTAAGCTCCTCACCGGTAAGCAATATGCTTACCAAACTTACGCTCTCCCGGAAGAGCGTAAGTTCAGAGCGGTACTCAGGGGAGCCCCGTTCAAATTATGGAACGATGCTATCCTTCTGCAGTCCCAAGGCTTCAAGGCACTCGCGGTGCATAAAATGCACAGCAAGTACCGAAGGCGTCACCCTCTCGCTTTGGTGGTTCTCGCCAACGTCCCCAAATCCAGCGAGGTCCTCAAAAGGGCTAGCACTATATGCGGCCTCTCTTGGATCTCGATCGAGGCGCCTCATCGCCGCGGTCACCTCGGCCAGTGCCACCGGTGCCAGCTGTACGGGCATGCGGCGGCCCACTGCACCGCCCCGCCCAGGTGCGTTAAATGCCTGGTGCCTCACTTCACTAAGGAGTGCAATCGCACTCCTGAAACTCCCTCCCCACCTGATTGCGTGCTTTGTGGCCAGTCCGGCCACACCGCAAATTACAGGGGCTGCCCCCGAGCCCCCCATTCCATACGTTCCAATTCTAAGAGGGCGGCACCCAAACAGACCCCACCCCTTTCTCAGATAAACTTTCCACCGCTGCGTAGCCGGGTTCCTCCGGCTGCAAAGCCTACACAGCCCAAGCCTACTCCAGAAAACTGGGGGCTGCGCCCCGCTGCTAACCCGAATCCCATCCCGGCTCCTCGCCCATGCAAACCTACATCGCAATCCTCGCTAGCAGATGATATGCGTATCGTTTGCGAAGTGATCAAACATGTCGACGTTAGGGAAATTTCAGTCTTAACCCGTAAAATGAAGGCTTCACGTTCTCCAACGGAGCGACTGCTAGCTCTGGCGGAGCATAGTTTCCTTCTCAATTCATTATATTTTCATTTAAATGAATTGATCCCTAAGTTAAGCTTCGGCCGACCTCTGCGCAGCCTAGGCTTCACCGGAGGCTGCCCAGAACGGCCACCAACTCATGTCCCTTTGAGCACCTTCAGTGCAACTTTCACTACAGGCGGAAGACCCGCTAGCGGGTCTCCGCCAGCGCGCCCAACTTCCCGACGGGTGTCGCTTCCGATGAAGGCTAACGGTAAAATTTTGCCACAGCCAACAAGGTGGTTTTTAGTGGGTAGGTGCCATTCTGGTGAGTCCTACATAACCCCCGCAGAGGCCGGTATTTTCCCGCGGCGGTATGCATGACGCATCTTCCACCTCCCTCCCGTGAGGGTGTTGTTTCGGCGGCAAAAATATATGTGTATATACATAAAAGGTTTTTATTTATATGCTGTATAGTTTATACCCCACCCAAGACGGAAGAGAATGAATATATGTTGTTGTTTAATATATTAGAACAGATATGTGTTAAATATAAAAATAACTTAGTGATATTAGGAGATTTCAATTTATTTTCATGCAATAATAACGTTTACGTTTATTTTGAATATTTTATAAGTTTCTGTGAGCTGACTCAGTGTAACGCGGTTCCTATTTGTAAAGGCAGGCAGTTGGATTTAGTATTGTGTGGGTGTAGGTGTCGGTGAGCGGGGCTGGCAAGGCGCTGGAGCCCGTCGATGCCAACCATCCGCCGCTCGCAGTGCGCTGCAGGCTCGGGGGCCGCGCGCCGCCGCCCACCCTGCCGCCGCGCCGCCGCCGCTGCTCGCCTCGCCTACTGCTCCGACTGTGTCTGAGCGTACTCAGCGTTCTCAGACTCCGATGTTTGGTAAACGGTGGAATTTCAATAAAGCTAATTATAATCTCTTGTAAAAATTATGATCTAACTGAAATTGACTGGAGTGAAATAGATAGGTATTTGAAGCGGCAATTCACAGTAGTATTTACCCACAAATAAGTGCTCAGCTGTCGGATGCACAATATGGCCATGGACAACAGGTAACCTTTTAGAGCTGATAACACATTTAGTACCATCCGTAGACGCAGGAGCGCTAGTCGATGTGGCATATTTTGACTTAAAGAAAGCATTTGACACCGTGGATAATGACCACCTTCTCTTAAAGCTGGCTAACATAGGTTGCACTTCGCTGGTGTGATCCAAGGTAGTAACTTAGGGCCGTTAATGTTTATTATAATGGTATATGATTTAAAAATTTGTTTGTAAAATAAAAAAAGCATTGACACTGTCGTAAAGTGGAGTAATGAAAATAAATTATATTTTAATGCCGCGATATGCTCCGTCTTATCATTTAGTCGATCTCGCACACCACATCTTCACCATTACCACATTGAAGGACATCTGCATAGAGTCGCGGAAACTAAAGAGCATGGGGTAACTTTTACATCCGATGTATGTTTTAGGAAGCATATTAATAACGTGCGCAAAAAAACATACTGTTACCTAGGCTTTATGTTACGTTTCGCGTATTACTTTAGAAATGTCGGAGCTTTGAGAGCGTTGTTTGACGCATTGATTAGGAGCCATTTGGAATGCAACGCTGCAATTTGGTTTCATTATGAGACTAAACACAAATTGATGGCTGAGCGCATGCAAAAAAATTCGTAAGATTTTTATATAAAAACCAGCACGGTGTTTACCCAGGTTATCCACTGCTTTATCCAACTGACTTTTTGGATAGATATGGTGGGCTACTTCAAGCTAGGGGTGCGAAGGGAAATGGCACTTGCTGCCTACGTGTTCAAAGTAGTTCGGGTTAGGATACATAATCCGCAAGTTTTACAACAGATTCAGCTGTGCGTTCCTAACGAGAGCACGACACGCCGCCGCCGGCCGCCGCTGCTGTTAATGGGGCGCGCGCGCACCAACTTGTATCACGCGCCTTGTACGCGCGCACTGCGACTACTTAATGCCGTGTCAGGCCACATAGATCTGTTTTCGTTTTTCGTGCACACTGAGTGAGTTCACAAGGGTTGTTATAATAATTAAGCTGAAGTAAGGTGTTATCTGTTTGTTTTCTCAAATATGTTCTACACTATCGCATTAGGAATTACCTGTAATGATAGATGTAAGTTTGATTAATAAATAAATAAATAAACATATACTTATATATTTTTATATGTATTCAGTTTTTATTTTCTCCTGTAAACTTATTCTCCAAGCACTTACGAGGCCATATAGCAGCATGTGGTCGAATCAATTATAGAAATTTAATAGAAGTTACGCTTTTAAAGTATATTTTAAAGAATCATACAAATAAAATAAAACTTGATCAAAATCAAAACAGACAAATAAACATTGCACTGAGAAATAAAAACTAAATATTCAAAACATAAGTTCTCGTTGGAAACAAATATTAATAATTATAATGAGGTCAAAATATATAGAAGATTAAATGGCTTCAATGGTCTTTGTGTAAAATACATGTCCTATCCTGATTGAAAGAACAAAATTAATGAAAAAAATTGATAAAAGATCAGCAGTTTAGTAACACAGTTCAAATAATAAAAAAATAATCAATCACAAGTTATAATAATTGCAGTAATCAAATCTCAAAATGAATTCATTGCGAAAATATTGCAACATTTAGTGGTGTAAATAATTTTTTGAGCACATAATTTACTTTATTACAGTATGCAATATTATCTTAAAACTATTTGGAGGTGGTGACGCAATAAAACCAGAAACCTTTTAAATTCACTCAGTCTATTATATCTCGTAAGTGCTATTGCATTTTAATTATACCTTGGAGAGAACAAAAACAAAACAAAAAAATTTTTACCAGTTTTAAAAAAATATGACTCCATAATATTACCTTACACTAAACTTATTACAGAAGTGTACCAGATGACGTTGATTCGACATGATTGCTGAATCTGTGTTTACATTACGGGTTACTAGGTCTGATATCGCATTCCAAAGCTCAATGCTCTTTGTTTCTTACAATCTATTTATAGAACAAAATATGTTAAGGCGATGCTTCGTAACAAAATATGTTAAGGCGATGTTTCATACACAATGTACCTGTAATTGAATTATTTTACAAAAATTTGAAATAAGAACTTAGCAACAATAATTATTTATAAGTTGTTTGAAATGGGTACAAAATTAATTACACGTAATTTAAAAAGATCACTTATACAACAAAAAAAATAACATTTTGCGGATACCTATTTTTCAAGGGCCGACTTGATGTAGGTACTTGACCTAATAATAATCATTAAAATATTAAGGGTATATTGCCCGAGAGGCCGGTCTGCAATATAAAAACACGTCCCTTAGGACTCACCTTGCCTCCTCTCGCGACAATAGCCAAAAAAAAAACTCCCTCATCGGCCGACCTGTATCGGCTTATACCGTGCCGCTTGCGTCACTAGCTGCTTTCCACATGGCTCTTACTCTGTTATCCATCCAGCTTCGAGTGTTTTTACGACATTTTTGAATGCAATAGTACACGAAAATTAATACCATCATTATGAATACTGCAAATACAATTGCTCCGAAAAGCTTAACGTGCGTTATTATTTCATTAGTACTGGCGTTATTTGCACCATTTTGTGCTATGATTATTTCTTGTTCTTTACTATACGATTTACCCATTTTTGGATTGAACAAAATGTTATATACGAGTTACTACGTTAAATTCTTTTGCAATTAGAATAATGTATGATTAATAACTATGTGAACTCATCTATTTTAGTTCATCCAACATCAGCAAATCGCACCGGCTGCTTAACTGCGCGGCCACTGCGCGTGGTTAAAGGTTTAGGCGGTAGCGATTTTTGCACCTGTGGAACATCATTAAAAAATTTTTTACTATTTGAGAACATAGAATTTCTATTTCCATCATTGGGATCTGCTTCATATAAGCAGTAAGCGGGTTTCACTCTATCTATGGAAACGGTTGTTCGACGGCCCCCTATTTCAATGGTCATACTCTTTGGTGATCTATTTATCACAAGATACGGTCCACTATAACTAGGCATCAATGGCCTTTGCACTAAATCATTTCGTACGAAAACATGACTACATGATTTTAAATCTTTATGAACGAAAATTGTACCAGAATCGCTATTTTCTCGTGTCTGGGGCCGGAGACTTTGTATAATATTGCGTAATTTACCTACGTATTTTTCTTGCGACGTTTCTGCGTTCGCGCAATCGACATAAAAATCGCCAGGCAAGCGTAACGTGTGCCCTAATACCATTTCAGCTGCGCTGACGCCGCTGTCGCTACGACATGCTGCACGTAGCCCCAGCATGACCGTTGGCAGTTCATCAACCCATGACCCATTTTTATTCTGTAATAAACGTGCTTTCAAAGCGACCTTCAGAGAACGATGTAATCTTTCTACTTTGCCGTTACTTTGGGGATGGTACGCTGTGGTTCGGAATTTATTAATGCCTAATACTTTCATAAGTTTATTAAATAATTCACTTTCAAATTGCCTCCCCTGATCGCTAGTTAACCTACTTGGGCATCCAAAACGGCAAATCCAGTTTTCATATATTATTTTAGCGACGGTCTCGGCTGTTATATCGCTGACCGGAACGGCTTCCGGCCAGTTTGTAAATCTATCTATCATCGTAACTAAGTACCTATGCCCTTCCTGCGTGGTCGGCAGGGGGCCCACGATGTCTACGTGTAAGTGCTCGAACCGTTCTGCTAGTGTAAAAGTACCTAATTTAGAATGTGTGTGCCTATGCGTTTTTACCTTTTGACATTGTATGCACGCTCGGGCCCATATACTGATATCTTTATTCATACCCGGCCAGTAATATTTATTCGTAATCATTTTACGCGTTGTTCTAATTCCGGGATGGTTATTACTATGTACGACATTGAAAGCCACATTTCTGAACTGCTGAGGCAGGTAGGGTCTCACACGGTTCTCTGAAGTTTCGCAATAGATCGCACTATTACACAGTGGTGATTGTAGTTTTTTAAGCACTATATTACCTTGAGATTCCGTCAGCATTTCTGCAAGCTTATCGTCTGTTTCCTGTGCCCGGGCGACTTCGTCGAAATCTAAAACGGTCGGACAAACAATGGTCTCTATAACTCGGGACAATGCGTCAGCAACTGCATTTTCGTTACCTTTGACGTATTGTATATCGCTCGTAAATTCGCTTATATACAATAGTTGTCGTGCTCGCCTGGGCGTCTCTTTATTATCTGAACCTATTTTAGAAAAAACGTGTGTTAATGGCTTATGATCCGTCATTATGGTGAGCTGCCGGCCTTCTACCATGCTGCGAAAATGTACTATGGCCAAGTATACTGCCAATAGCTCTCTGTCGTACGTGCTATATTTCTTTTGAGCCTCCGACAATCTTTTGGAAAAATACCCCAGCGGCTTCCAGACTCCTTTAACCTTATGTTGGAGGACTGCGCCGACGCACGAGTTTGACGCGTCACACATTAAATACAGCGCACCTTCGTCTCCCGGATGTGACAAGGTCACCGCGTTTTCTAAAGCTAACTTACATTGCTCGAAGGCGGCTATCGACTTATCCGTCCATTTAATCTTTGATTTATCCTTCTTTTTGGCGCCATGCAGGAAGTTGTTCAAGTCGGCCTGATGATCTGCCGCACGCTCTAAGTGATTCCTGTAAAAGTTAACCATACCTAAAAAACGGCGGAGCTGCTCGATTGTTTCAGGTCTGGGGAATTCTTTGATAGCTTCCACCTTGCTCTTCATGGGTTTGACACCTTCCGCGCTCACTTCGTAACCTAAAAACTCTATATTATACTTACCGAGACTACACTTCGCCAGATTAATGGTTATGCCGAACTCTTGAAACCTGGCAAAGACCTGTTTAAGGTGCTCTCTATGTACGTCATGATTCGTACTAGCTACGATGACGTCATCAATGTAGGAAAATAAATTAGAGCTCTCACGCACTTTGTTATTTGTACTCTTACCCTCATCCCCAAGGGTGCAGGTTTCGATTCCCTGCAGCACGCTATTATTCATGAATCTCTGGAACGTTTGGGCCGCATTCCGCAAGCCGAATGTCATTCTTGGAAATTCGAAAAGACCAAACGGCGTTATAATGGCGGTTTTCTCTACGTCTTCCGGTGCAATGCTAATATTATGGAACGCTCTGTTAATATCTAACCGGGAAAAAACACACTTACCTGCCAATCCATATGTGAAGTCCTGAATTCTCGGAATCGGGTAGCGGTCTGGCTTCGTGATCGCGTTGAGTGCACGATAGTCTCCGCAAGGCCTGATCTGGCCGTCCTTCTTTGGTACTACATGCAACGGGCTTGCCCATGGACTCTTTGATGGCCTGCAAATACCTAATTCTTGCATTAACCTAAACTCGTCCCTAGCGATTTTATATCTTTGCGGCGGTAATGGTCTTACTTTAGCAAAAACCGGGGGGCCAGTAGTCTCTATATAATGTACGATACCGTGTTTACTGGGCTCCTTAAAAGAAATTGGTTTCGTTATTTCTGAGTATTGTTCTAGAAGCTCGCGATATGGGTTGTCATTTTGAATACTCGTTATCGCGGGCTCGTTATACAAAACTAATATACCTTGCGTATCTAATTTAGTGCGGCCGTCCAACAACCGTCTATTGTATAAATCAACTACTAATTCGTGTGCCTTTAAAAAGTCTGCCCCAATTATGGGTTGTTTTACGTCAGCTATAATAAAATTCCATCTAAAACTACGGCGTAAACCAAGATTAATTTCTAACGATATTACACCATAAGTTTTTATTTCCGTATTGTTCGCAGCATACAGTTTATACGGGCATTCGCTTGCCTTTCTTTTGTCCGGCACTTTATTCACTGGAATCACTGACACGTTAGCCCCGGTATCGACCAGGTACACTAAGCCGGTTTTCTGTTCTCGGACGCATAAGCGGTGATTGCCCGCAGCACAGTCGCTCACCGTCGCTGACTGTACTGCAACTAGTTTTCCGAATCCAACCGCGCTGACTGTCCATTCACCCAGCCACAGGGTTGTTCGCATTGCGTTGCCTTTTCTCTGAACCGGAAATGATGACGACACAGCCATGCTCGGTTCCCTGCTTCCCGATGTCGTGACGCTGTCCTGCTCCTGGGTCGCGATCTCCACCGACCTCCGTCATAGCTTCTGTCCTGCGGTCGTCCGTAGCTCCTGCCTCGCGACCGGATCTCTTCGATCTCCCCGCGGAGTTCCTTTAGCTCCAGGGACATGTTGCGCATGTATTTGATCATTTCCGACTCCATGTCGGTAGCTGCAGGCGCAATGCTGGAAGCTGCTACCGCTGCTACCTGACCGTTGCCTAAATTCTCCAGGATCTTGTCTGCCATGGGTGCCAGGCTGTCCAAACCCACGTTTCCACTCACTGTGAGTACCGCTCTAACGCTGGGCGGCAGGTGACTTAGCCATAATTTTCTTAGGGGCTCCTCCGTTATGCCGCAGTTGTTTGCCAAATCAGCCATTTTTCTTAACAATTGTGATGGCTTTTGCGTGCCCAGGTCCATGTCATTCACTAACCTTTGAAATTGTGATTCTGCACTTTCTTCAAACACTGTTAGCAGGCGCTCCTTAATTGTCTCGTATTTCTCGGTTGCCGGCGGAGATTGCACTATGTCGCTAACTTGCCGCAACGCTTCTTTACTTAACTTTGACAAAACTAGGTCAAATTTGACGCTGTCGCCTTGTTTTTGTGGTGCCATTATGGATTCGAACCGGCAAAACCACATCCTGGGCATATCTGGCCAAAATTCCGGGGTTCGCATTTGAACCGTGACCATTGAAACGTCTCCATTATTTTCCGCCGCCGTCGGTTCGGCCTTGGGCACCGGGTTTTTAGCCCCACTAACACCTGGCGTCGATAACATTTTAATATTCACTTTATATTTCTTAATAAACAATATTCACTCTCGCTAGGTTCGCGCGTCACCGTGAGTCGTCTTCTTGATCACGTCGGGGTCACCAATTTGGAGGTGGTGACGCAATAAAACCAGAAACCTTTTAAATTCACTCAGTCTATTATTTTCAAACACTTAAACGTAGTTACATAAGTCAGTATACTAAGTCCTTATCTTATGCAATACAAGTTGACCTAGCGAGGCGGTGTTGCGCAGACGACTAACTGCCTAGAACACGCGGCAGTCCAGTCTGGGGTTTTGCTGACTTTGCTAACAATGTATAGCCGCTACAACTATATAAAATTCCTCTACAGTTGATTATTATATTATTATTTACAGTTATAATGACAACATACAGTAATGATATTCCAACGCGATTATCTAGTAATGGCCATGGAGACTATTTTAAATTTAGTTTTTTCATAATAAATAGATGGCGCTCGCGCATGACTTAGATTTTACCATAGATACCATATTTACCTTTATAATCTACGGGATCTATGTATTTTACTTGTCAATTTTTTGCAGTAATATTCAGTTTAGTTTATTAAAATAGAAAAAAAAAAAAACAAAAGTTTAATTAATAAAACAACTGTCTGGCAAAAGTTTTATATTTCTAAACCATACGCAAGCGCCATCTAACGAGATATAAAGAACGCTATAAATACCTATTTGAAAACTGCCTGATACCATGTATTTATATAATATATTGTTGTGCCGGCGATGAAGATGTGAAGAAAAAATGGAAACCATCGCAGAGATGTTATCAAAGTTATTAAATAAAACACTTGATGATTTTAATTTTCTAACAGGATACAGTAATGAACGGTTTGATTGAAGAATTCGAGAGACTTCATCTCAGCACGAGCATGTTGAAGAAGAAACTGGAAGAAGCTTTGTGAGTAGTCTTATTTTAAGTAGATAGCGGCGATCAACCTGTTAGCTTAGCCACCTGAACAGGTGAAAATGAATGTAAGAGTAATAACTAGAGTAATTTACAATTCCTGTAAATATTACAGAAAAATGAACGCTCCGTCTAAGTTTTATAAAAATATAACAAGGTGCCTCCGAATTCTCGAGGGAGACACGCCCAAATCACTTTCGAGACGGTTTTGTGTTTGTAGCAAAGGCATATTACATATAGACAAGTTGTCCGCTCTCAATAATGGCAACTCAAATGCAAGGCAATTGCCCGCCAGTGTTACGGCTAAACGTCAAACAGTGAAAGAAAGAATAAACGTTTCTTTTCATACGTAAGTACAATTTTTTTATAACTAGGTATCTTATTTATTATTTTATTTTGCTATTTAAAACGACGTTTTAAAATTGACTTGGCTATACATTTCAACAAACTCAAAGAACGAGATGTAATATGATTTTGTATGTGGGAGTAAAAGAGACAACGCTATATACTGCGACAAATTACATACTACGTCACGTACGCTTGCGACCAATTAAAGCAACGTCACGCAGTACATACATATCTCTTTCTTATTAAAAGTAAACCGTATTATTATTTCCTTCTGCCACAAATTATATTAATGTATATATCGGGTAGGTATGTATAGTTAAGTTGACGCTGTTTTTTTGTGCGCTAATGTTTGGGTATGACTTGTCTATATGTAATATATCATTGGTTTGTAGTAGTGCAATACTACAGTTTGGGCTTTAAGTCTCTGTGTGACAAAAATGAAAAAATGGGAGAAACTTTTTTGGGCACCTTAAATTAGGTACCTACATACAAACGTAATACTCGAACAAGACTAATAATGGTTAGTCAGTATTTTCATACAGACTAAATTATAGTTGAGTGGCACTTTTTTGTATTGCTTGTTTTACTTCTTAGTTAAAAGGTTCGAAAGAAAAGGCTGAATTCCACCCGTTTGACTATTATCTGGCTTTTTAGTAAGTGGTACACGTACCTACCTACAATAATATAATGGCTAGATTTTCTGTGACTGAACTCATTCGTTTCCAGGAGCAACTATCACGGGCTCCACAGCCATTATGAGAGAATCAAAAAAGATTTACAATACAAGAACCAGTCTTTAGAAACCGACCGAAGACTTATAGAAATAAGGAAACCATTACACGGGCCGGACGAAACTGAGTTTCAAAGAAACGTCGGATATTGTCATATGAGTAATGAATTGGTTCCGGATTAATATAATGATAATTTGTTATTTTTGTAGGAAAATAGTGCCTATTTGCTTGTTTCATAAAATTTAATAGTAACTTAAATTGATGTAACCTTGATGTTATCTGGGTGGAATCTCTTAGTTGCGTTCATTCATACGACGAAATTGCTTGTCTTTCTACTAAGAGTTGCAATCATACTTTTTTCTTCAGATATAATATTTTGCTGTACAATTATTTCGCTCCCAATTATATTCACTACTAAATTTATAGCCTTTTTTAAATTTTGTTTTTAATAATCTGTCTTTCACCGTAATTCAAATATTTGTAGCATATTATGATTACTGGTAGCATTATAAAGATGATGGTCAAAGCCAATATGGGATTTTGACCAGCTAATGGTCAGTAGTACACATGAAAGATTAACTCATGAGTAACCTTCTCCCCCTGAAATTTCCCTAATTTTAAATCTAAAAATCTTTAAATTAAATAATAAGTAATTTGCGAAAAATCAATCATAAGCTACCATTTTGTTTTCTTTTGAATGTATCAATGTCAATGTAAAAAAATTAATGTCATAAACTAATTGGCGGATTAGTTTTGACAGTCAGTCAACAATCTTTGTTTGTTTGTTGATTGACTGTCATTACCCAGAGTGAATCACAGAATATATTTATCCTGAGTGAATCCTAAAAAAATCGGGGAAAAGATATATTTAAAAAATATCTTACAATGGTAGGAAGGACTATATATATTCAAACTAATGAATGTTTGATAATCTATATTTATTGCCCTTTAATTGGATATACTGACTATTAGTAGGTCATCTTTTGTACTACCTGCTTTTTCTAACAGCCTGCATTTGAATTACAACAATGTCGATACAATACTGCAGTAATGGCTGGTTTAAACACGTTAAGTAGTTAATTTGGTAAACTAAATTTTAAGTAAAAAATTACGTGAAAACAGTCACTTAAATGACAAGTGGTAAGTTAAAATTTAGTACGCAAGCGATACGGTAGATTAGGATTCGTTCTATTTTTTGTATTAATAGGTGGGCCGGGCTTCTCACTTCAGACGTTTGGACGTGATTTTTTGTTAAGTGCATAAGTTTACAAAGCGGGTGGCGGTAAGCACTCGTATTGATTTCGCATTTTCTCTTTCTTTTTTTCAAATTTTGGTGTGGAGTTTAGTTTTAACTTTAAAATGTGTTGAAGAATATTTAAAATATGAATGCTTGTAGAATAAACGAGGTAAAAAATTTAGAAACAGACATATACTAGAGTTTTCGATTTTCGAAACAAATTCTTCTCTGAATTTGTTCAAAATCTCGTTTATCACTTATCTAAGTACAAAATTGACGACTTCCTTGACATTTACTTTCATTATAATTCTTTTATATAAAAAGTAAAGTACTTTACAGTTTATTTTCGTAATTCCTGATATAGTTCCGTCAAATCAGTCAGAAAATAGTAGTCAGTTTGCATTAATTCCCAATATGCTGAATTTTGGTACAGACCTTGGGTACACTATTATAAATAAAATAGGTACCGAAATGTTTGTTTAAAAAGTTATTCAAGGTCAATCATAAAAGTTTTTGGTTTAATCAATCATAGTCTGGCTTGTCTTCAATGATTACGAATCAAAAATAAACAAAACAACTACCTGCCTATTCAAAAACAAAATTAACAATTCTAAGCAAACTTTATTCAATCTTTCTTCACGCATTTTTGTTTCAAAAATACACACACAACGGCAAGCAAAGCAAATACCGTTTCGATATGATTTACTGCGTAAGCGCCTGTTATTATTTGCATCGATCGTATGAAAAATAAAAACATATTAATTATGATCATCGATATCTGGGTAAATAATCAAAGCTCCGGAACATCGCTTTTTAAAGGTTTTTTTTGACAGAAATGTAACAATAAATGGCGATTTGGGGCACCCTAGCCACCTGCTATGACGTCACGACACGATTGATATTTTAGTGACAATAATCAAAAATAGTACTATCTCTTTCTTTTATTAGCATTTTTGTATAAATAGAGGGAGACAACCAAGTTCTTCCTCTTTCTATGATTCTATATGCATAACTACTTATATATATATATATATATATATATATATATATATATATATATATACACATACATATACAGGACACTAAGACTACTCCATGTATACCTCGCTAAATAAATAAATAAATCACGTAAATAAGTGAGAAGCCCCGCCCGCCTACTTATGCGAAAAATAGAACGAATCCTAATCTACTTAATCACTTGCGTACTATATTTTAACTTTCCACTTAACTGACTGTTTACACGTAATTTCTAATTTAAATTTAGTTACTAACTTAACTACTACTTAACGCGTGTAAACCATCCATAATGCGCGGCAGCCACATTGACTGCCAGCTACGAGTAAACTCGTAATTGTTTTTCTTAGCTGTGCTAACAAACAATAACCGAAAGCTTGATTCCCTGGACACAATTCACAAGAATAGGCAGTTTCTTTACGCCTTTTATTCTTGGTACAAACACGACAAGGCTTCGTAGGATTAACTTTTTTTTCAGTCGGAGGTATTTTTATCAACGAATGACAATCGTTTACAGAGTAGGAAAGTTGTGCTACACTGGAAGTGCCGGGACGAGAAATAGCGACATTATCTGATAGTCCAAGTAAATGCAAAATTATCTCTTCCCTGAGTTTTAGTAATCTCATCTTAGACGTTGGGTGCTGAAGACCAAACAGCTTGTGAGCATTTTGTGTATACAAATCCATAAAATTTGCGATTTGCCCGCAATGTGCCGCATATATAAGATTTCCCAGCACTCATCTTTTTAGTCAACTCAACTGAATTGTAAAAGTTATCAGTATACAATCGAGGACAACTTTGGATGAATGGGATTCTCCTGGTAAGCGTTCGCTTTTGCTTATGTAAACTTGTATTTTAGAACAATCCCATGAGACTCGCAAAGTTCGTTTCATTTCACGCCGTACTTATGTTTTTTTTATATTTTACGTATTGACGAAAGATCAGTCTCCCGCGCCACAAAACCATCGATTCATCAATACTCAAATTTTTGTTAGGATAGTAAATGCGATTTATCAAGTTATTGAAATGTTCCACAAATGGAAGTATTTGATAAAGGCGATCTCTTACTGTAGGTTCTTGGTTGTCCAAAAAATGCAAAAACGAAGTAATATTTGAAATCTATTTCTGCTCATTATTTGTCGAAAGAGAGGAAAGTTGTACAAACGATGTCTAGACCCGTAGTGTGCTCTTGTGGGTAGCTGATTTATGCCTAAATACTGTAACATACCAAAAAGTTTTCTTATTTCTTGCATGTCTGTTGGCTTCCAATATCTAAGTCTTGAACGCTGCGTTGTAGGACGGACTAGCCATTCGATCGGTATATAAGTTAGTTTGTGTCACCACCATTTGTATAAACTCACTTGAAAAAATAAATCCGCAAATTCTGTGTCGTCGAAAATTTCACTTTCAGTCCCGAGACTTCTGCGAAGCTAAAGTTTTGAGGTAAAGCAGATTGGTACTTCCAAATCAAATCTGTTTCCGGATCACATGAAGGACTATGACGCGGTATCACCGCCAAGGAATCGTCTTCTGACTCACTAGTGGCTGACGCTGAGGACTCTCTTGTAGCTACTTGTATCACCACCACTAACTTCGGGAACATATTCTTCATCTGAACCACTAGAGAAGTCTTCACCAGAACTAGACTCCGTATTCACAGTCTTCAATATTTATCGACCTTTGAAAATCACGGCGATGGCAATGACATATAGACAGGTTATCCACTCTCAATAATGGCAACGCAAATGCAAGGCATTTGCCCACTATTTGACTTTGTCTTGTGCAACCCAGTGTCACGGCTAAACATCAAACAAAACTTATTCCCTATTCTGTGTTTTAATACCGCACAATGCTTTCTTGTGTGTTTAGACAGTGTACTAATTACACTGTTACTGTTAAAGCATTAAATACTGCAAATAAAAAACTAGAAGAATGTATTTTTCTAAATTGTTTACCTCGTTTATTTCACAATGATTCCTATTTTAAATATTCTTAAACAAATTTTAAAGTTGAAACTAAACACCACTCCGATATTTTGAAAAAAAAAATGCAAAATACATACGAGCTCTTGCCGCCACCCGCATTATCAACTTATGCACTTAACTAATAGTAGTCCAAACGTATTTAGTGAGAAGCCCCGGCGACCTACTTATACGAAAAATAGAACGAATCCTAATCTACCGTATCACTTGCGTACTTTTTAACTTCCACTTGTCACTTAATTGACTTTACACGCAACTTTTAACTTAAAATTTAGTTACCAACTTAACCACTTAACACATGTAAACCAGCCATAATGTGCGGTTTACATGTGTATAAGTGCATAAGTGGACAAAGCTGGTGGTGGCAAGAGCTCGTATTTATTTCGCATTTTCCCTTTTTTTATTAATGGCCGAGTGGAGTTTAGTATCGACTTTAAAATTTGTTGAAGAATGTTTTAAATTGGTATGCTTGTAGAATAAACGAGGTAAAAAATTTAGAAAAAAACATATTCTCGTAGATTTTAATTTCCGAATAAAACTCTTCTCTGAATTTGTCCAAAATCACGTTTACCACATAAGTACAGAATTGGCGATTTCCTTGACATTCAACACTGCTCATCTTCATTAAACTTATGAACTTAACTACTTAATCCTTTTGGACACACAAGTGACATGCAGTAACTTAGAATTTAGTTACCAACTTAACTACTTAATACATGTAAACCGCGCATTAGAGTGTCGCGTATTAGATCCGGCTGGCTGCCATATGGGTGTGACGTGCCACCCTAAATTAAACAAATACATGTTAATATAAGCAAAATATTTATTGCAATAAATAACATTTAAAATTTAATCCAGTGTGCAATAATAATAAGTAACAACATTTTTGGCATATACCTAATTATTCAATATTTACCATTTATGCACCATTATTCTGTAAGATAAAATATTTATTGTACTTCTTAACACTAGGTACTTTTTTCATTCATATATTAAAGATATTTAGTACACATTATAGACGTGAACACGACATACTTAAAAATAAAATTGTGACCATTCTTAAATAAAAAAACACGAAGTCTGAATAAGTAATCTATTAAGAATATCTTTTGTTGCATGTAGATTATCTGTAGGAACTTCAAAATAGAGAGTTTGATGGTAAATTTCTCCTAGGTTCAAAATAAGCCAAAACACCATATTTTTCACAAAACACTTCTTATGTGCATAATAATATTAATTCTTTAAATAATAATGAATCTTATTCACTGATAAAATAAACTGGTAATGTGATAAGGCATATTGGTGCTTATGTTATTAAACATAAGTTAGACCAACAAACATAAAAAAAATATAAAACTTATTTGTAATATTCATGTACTTAACATTAAAAGGACCGGTTACACTAGTCGCGATAAGCTAAAGCTAGCGTTCTACTAGACAATATATTTAAATACATAGCAATACTTATTATTGGAATGTGTATGTTCATTCAAGGCACTTTATGCATATTATCGTTATTAATTTTCTGAAGCAATAAGGAAGGATGACAATTCATTACAACTGATTACACTTTAGTGAATACTGTTAGATAGTGTATGAGGTAGATTTATAATAAATTACATGTTTAAACATTCTCGGTGTTTCATTTGGACTGCCCTATACCAAATGATAGTTTACTTTTCCTAAACACGTTTTTAAATATAAAATCCCACAGAACATTTTACTTACATTTTGAACATTGGACACACATATTTTTGAAACATTATTTATAATTTGAATTTTCGTGCGAAAAATGTACCACATTTTTATAATTTGCAAATTTAATTTTAACTATATATGACAAAATGTAGTTTTATAATGCTTAAATTTATCTTCAATAGATAAATTGTTTAAATCATAAATTTTGTTTAGTAGATAATAATAGCACTCGCGAATAGAGGGTACTGATTTTGGATACGTTTATCTTTGTTTTTCTTTTATTATTAGCCCCATACAGATAATATAATAATGTACTTTATAAGTAAATCAGCATCCATTGCTGTTGCTTGCAACAAATGTTGTTTTTGTGTCGGACACAACACTATTTTCAAGTTATTTCAAAACAAAACACTATTGCAACCGGTCCTCAACAACGATTCATTTCAAATCAGAGAGCCACCAAATCTGGTTTAGGTCCTACCGCTTCATATGCTTCGTCTAGTAATTTTACAATTAGGTAAATTTTCTCATCAGTTAATTTTCTACTGGATGCCAGCCTTATGGAAGGTTCCGGGCAGTTAACTTCCACATCTCGTAAGTACGCTGACACGGCGAAAGCCACGCCTTTGTACAAGCAGTAGTTGGCAATGTTGCGAAGGTAAGTCTGCTTTAAGCGGTCGGTCAGATCTTCATGTTTCAAGTAGATGTGCTTGACCGGTGATAACGTGTCTCCGCGGAAGGTGTAGTGTTTTAATTTTGGCAGGGCGCTGTAATGGAAAATAACACCTATATTTAATGAAATTTAAAAAGCCGAGGAACTGGCAGTATTTTGTTTTGTGTGAATATAAAAATTTCTTAAAACATTTGGTTCAAGAAAAATAATATTGTGAAGTTTTATGGCTGTTCTTTTTCCGGCAGACATAGTTCGAGTCACCTATGTGCATAGTAAATTATTTCTAATTCACTTCTAAAATCAATAACTACGGTAAAAACCACTACAATTCTCTACGTAAAGAAACCTCAGATTCTAACTCAAAAGTCATGTCTTTTCTGATATACTTTGTAAGTAACAGCTCGCAGCAAACTGCAATTAACAATTAATGGGTAGAATAATTTGACTCGCATTCAACCTCGATATGACGCCATCAAGTACCATCATTTTCTAGCTCTTTTTTGAATAACTGTCATGACAATTTTTACAATATATATCTGTACCAAGAATCCATAGAAAATTGTAGAGATGTTCCTTCCAAGAACTATTATAAACTGTGTTATAAAAGTTCTTTAATAATTTATTCAGCATTAAATACTGCACAGAAATCAGAAAAATTCAAATTCTTTCCTCAAAATACCTGATTCTATCAGAAAAAAAATATATACTTCAAAATCACATGCTGAATTACTTCTTACCTTGAATGTAATTAGAAAGATTTTTCTATTGTACAAACGACATAAAAACTCAGCAATACATACTCATTCAATTTCTTCGAGACTTCTTCCAGCTCAACAATTAATTCTGGTTTTCCCTCCAGAATGTTCAACCCAGATATGGCAGCTTGGGTCAGCATGGGTGGCAGCGAGGCGCTAAAGCAATATCCTGAGAATATTCACAATAAAATTTCACAAGGTGCTTGCTTCAAATTCTTTTTAATTTATTAATATGCAAAAATGTTTTCTTTTTAAATACAAGTATTAGTAAAAGTAATTAATACTTTACCAAATTACTGTATATATCTAAACGAAATCTCTTCAAGCAGATCAGTCAATAAAAACAAGATTATAATAAATTTCATTATTTTTCATTTACATCATCTGTGACTTTTCTCAAATTTGATCAAAAAATCTTACCCAACCCAGACAGCCGCTGGTGTTCAACAATAAAATGAGTTCCCGCGCAAAATCCACCCACGGTAGCAAAAGAATGCTCTAAAGATCCCATGATGAGGTCAATCTCTTCCCGTGGGACATTGAGATGTTCGGTGATCCCACGACCGTGTTTACCGATGACCTGAGAAAATAAATATTCAACTGTTATTTATAAAATTGTGGATTTATTATTGGAAAATACATCGAAAGCAGTAGCTATGACTATATTATTATGGTTAAGACAAATCCAATATGTAATTATTACAATACCTAAAATAAAAAAATTCATACTTTTAAGATTTTTTTATAGTTATAAAATTTATATTATATAAAAGGATGAAAGCTTCAAAAAATTCAATAAGAAAATAATTTCAATCCAAAAAAATTATAATTAAAACCACAGCTAGCTGCCAGTGAATTTCACCGCCATTTTGGTTTTCTTCTGTGTTTAATTCTTTTTTAATATAAGTTATACAATCTTACTATTCACTACGAAGAAGCGTATTTGCAAATCCCGACGCAAAAAGAAGCGTGTAATTATTAGTTTACAGGGTGTCAGTGGGATCTTATCTTCCAAACGATTTCCAATGAGATTTTTTTGTTCGAAAGCTGAATTACTAGAGACTGCTCTTGACTATGTCTAAAGAAAATCGGTTGATCCGTTCAAAGTTATGCACGCCTTGTGCCGTCAGTCGGTGGCTTTTTACTTAGTGTTTACAAAATACTTGTATATTTTTCATTGTGCCTTCGAGCACATAGTTCATGAGCAGGTCATCTTTACAAGGAATCAATATTTTGAAAACGAAAACAATGGTTTGTGAGGGGGTTAAATAGTTAACTTTTTGAACAAAAAGTAACAAATTTACTATTCTTGCTTTCTGACTACATTATATAGTATATTTAGCAATTAAGATATAAAATGAAAAACGATGAGCTGTTTTAGAATACATGTTCTTTTGCTATTATAGGAGTTATTATAAACCAGAAACTGGTATACCACAGTATGTCAATATCATGGTTGACTTAATTTGTAAAGAAGCAACAGAGGACATCGCGAAACTAATCCACAACAAATGCTTTGATTCATTCGCGGTGGAAAATCAGTATTGAACAAAAATAATGAATAATGAATAAAGAATGAAAATTAATGAATAAAGAATAAAAATTAACGAATAATTGGTTATTTCGGGCGGGAATAGAAGCAACGGGAGTAATTGCAAGTCGATTTGCGTTTTATATTCATCTTGTCGATCGCCAAGGTATAATCATAAGTGTTCTGTAGGTACCTGTATATATAAATGTAAGTGGTATAGGCAGGGCCGGATTTAGAGGTCTGGAGGCCATGGGGCAATAAAGGAGTGGAGACCCGAAATTAAATTATTAGAATTAACATGAACATAGCGAAATATGAAAATTATCGGAAATGAACGTATAGCTGGAAAATTGCAAGCATTTTTCGATGAACAGTCGTTGAAGAGTTTGCTGAAATCCAGCTTTGGAGTAGATCGCATTCAATACTGGGTACGGATTGCAGTTCTTGCTCGCCAATTCGACACTATCAAAATCGAGTACATTATAAGTGTAATCAGTTTTCGGAATTCGACGAATAGGTAACTTTAATAATTCTTTGGAGGGCAAATACATTGAAATTGAATAAAACTAAGTTTTTTTAAACAAAACCTTAATGTAAATTGTTTGTACGTGAACAAACAATATCATTAAATTTTTTAACAAACTCATTATAATTAGCTTACTAAAAAGTAACGTTCTTAACCGTTTATTGCGTTCGTGAAAAATTATAAAAATATAATTATCAAATTTGTTTAATTCTTCATACAAAAAATCGCTACCAAAATACTAATAATTCAAAATGTCTTTTAGGGCTTTTTGATAAATTGATGTTTTCGGATTGGGTGAACGAATAAGGGTAAATTATTTAAAACAATTAATAATAATTAGTGGAGTGTGTAAGTTTTTACTTTGTACAATTGTCAATGGTTAAAAATCACTATTTTATTAATTTCTATTGTGGGGGCCCCCTCCTTGTGGAGACCCGGGGCTACAGCCCCGGTTGCCCGCCAAAATCCGGCCCTGGGCATATGTGTAAGTGTTTATATAATAAATGATTATATATACACATTAGAACTAGAACGATGCTGATAATATTTTTATTACAGAATTATATACTTGTTAGAATTAAAAACAAAACTTCCGTCTTTCCGAGCTCGTTTCAATCGATCCGAATTTCAAATGTCAACAAGATACTTTTTATTCTTATTTTGAAATTTTGCCGCCCCCTAAGTCTGCGTTCCACTGAAGCGGAGTGGACCGGTGCGGAGAGGGGCTGAGCTGTCAAAAGAGGTGGGTGTTTCCACTGAAGCGGAGCGGGGCGGGGTGGAGAGGAGCGGAGGTAGAGCGGAGCTGCTTTGCTAAATTCGCATCGCCTGGTGGCATTTGTAGGTAGATAATTTTGTATCTCACAAACGTGGAAATTTCTTAACACATTCAATACATTTTTCATCAATTTTTTACTATAATCACGTGCACTGTTGATGATATCAAGACGCTAACTAAAATGAAATGCGCGTGAGTGAGCCGCCCCGCTCCGCCTAAGGCTGCGGTTCCACTGAGACGGAGCGGAGACGAGCTGTGCCGCGATTCACCAATCACATGGCTTGAAATCCACATCTCTTCTCCACTCCGCTTCAAAGGAAACAGCATTGGCGGAGAGAAGCGGTATTGTTTAAAATATCGGGAAAACAGGCTAGATTAGGCTAGCGCCGAGAAAGGAGCGACGCGGAGCGGAGAGAACGCGTGTCACTGGGCACTCACGCACCAGGCGATGCGAATAGGCAAAGCAGCTCCGCTATACCTCCGCTCCGCTTCAGTGCAAACACCACCTCTTTTCACAGCTCAGCCCCGCTCCGCGGGTCGCTCCACTACGCTACGCCACTGCTTATCTTATTAACATAGTAATAAATAGCTATTCCAAATCAACCTTATATTACTGACAATACAACACAGTTCTGTGAATTCCAGGAATGGTAATTGAATTACATTTGCTAACATTAAACGACTTAGTATGCTACGTCTATAATTAGCCGAAATCTATTTTGCATTGATTTAACACTGTTAGTTTAGTGGAAACACAAGAATATTTAATTCTTTTATTCATAGCAAATCTTACAGCTAAGTTGGTGCAAAACATACTAATACTAATACAGTGCTAACAGAAGTTTTCACAGATAATTATGAAAATGTTAATTCACTTAGTATCGAATGCCTAAGTGATAATGAACATTGTTAACAAACCAATTATTCATTTCATGACCTTTCATGAATATGATTCCCAAATGTTTTTGCGAGTTTTGAAATAGGTAAATTATTTTCAACGTCATGTTTTGGCCTCGTTGTCTTTCTTGTAAGCCGGCGCAATGAAATTTACCTTTCCATACGTCGTCTGGGACTGGTCTAAGTCAAAGGAGTGTGAGCGTCTCAACAAGTGTTAATGGTTTGGCGATACATGTTGTCGGCACTGGACGCTACAAAGTTACTTTGATGTAGTCTGGGCTAGCGATGCCCGATACGTCGCGTTGTATCGATATATCGTATCGATATACGATGCATATCGTATGCCTTTGTATCGATACCTTAAATATCGTATCGAAAATATCGAATCAAAAATCCCTACTTAACTTAATATTCTATGTGCGAAAGTAGCTCTGTTTGTCGTTCAATCAAATCACTTCACACTTTTTACAAAAAGTAACCACATTCGAGTTCACCGGTGGAGCCATAACAACGGGATGAATCAAGTTCAATGGATTAGCTGCACACACTGCTTAAAAATTATTGGTATCTATCTACGTCATCATTAAAATCAAATCAACAAAGCTATAATTTACATCTAACTTCTTACCCGCATCATATTCAATACTACAGGTCGCTTTTACATTCTGTTTGTTTACATTTTGAATCATTATTTAGAATAGGAATTTGTTACGATATTTTTGATGCGATACTCCGATTATGCGATACGGTACAGCCAAATATTGCATTGGCGTGTATCGATACAAATATGGACGTATCATAATCCGTTGTATCGATACGTCAATATATCGATACGTATCGGGCATCGCTATTCTGGGCCCGCGGATTTTTCAGATCCAGCCCTTTTAAGAGTATACAAACTTTAGATGTTTGAATATCAGCTAGATCTACAGCGTTTTCAGCATCGAGACTACGCATGAACCATGAGGTAGTGGGGACTTGATGTTAGAAGAGGGAACAGACTAAAATCACAAAAAGAAATTGCGGCTGCCGAATTCGATGACCTATGTCTATAATTCATAACAGACGAATAGCCAAATGATTTCTTTTTTAGAATTAGACAATTATTCAACATTTAAAACTAAGTTCTACTGCCCATTAATGCTCTAAAAGTTTGTTTGAAATCTTGCCATCTTTACCACAACACACATGGTAAATTAGTGTGTTTAAATACTTTATTAATATGACTTATCTATTATATAGATAAATAATATATATATATATATTATTTATCATCATAGCAAAGTGCACACATAAGTACAAAGCATAGATTTGATAGAAATACCTTCAGTGCTCAATAGTATAGCAATCACTTATCTATAATTGTGGAAAGTAGGTCAAACTTAACTTTTTCATTGGCACTAATTGCAATATCTACAACTAGTTAAATAAATTAGCATCAATTATCTTTACAGAACAAATGATGTGTTTTTGAATATGCTTTGTTGACGTATTTATGTGTGAACATAGAAAATTCAAATTCAAATGTTTATTTCCCGACATTGACAATTACTTGTTCTTATTGATGTCAAATAAAACACCACCTCTACCACCTAAACAAGTGTAATTAAAAGTTATGCTTAAACACTTTTTCGAATAAATATTTATAGTTAAATAACAAACAAAAACATTTGATTGGTTTTGATGGATTTTTTTTAAAGAGAGAAACAACACTGCTGGTTATATTGCAAAACTAATGTTTTATTGCTAATTGATCCACATTTGCATTCATATTCTCATATTAAAAAAATGTCAAACTGTTTTTACTTTAATCTACACGAGGGGGAATAGTTTGTAAATAGGTTATTATATTAAAAACAAAACTGTACTGTACATACCCCAATTGACAAGCTTTCATCTAAAATAATCCTAAGTTTAAACTTGCGAGCCAGTTCCACCATTGCTGGCAAAGGGCACATTTCTCCTGTGTTCATGTAAATTGCTTCCATAACTAGAAAAGCACGTCTGAAACATTTTTATCTAGGTTTCAGTATTTGAATTATGATAATAAAGAGTGCAGTCGGAATAGATTTAAGTGTAGTATGTAACTCCAAAAACCTCATTCTGCAGTATGAATGGTCATTTAAATAAAATAAACTAGTTTTTAACCAAACTTATTAGTGAAAAATATTTTTCATAGCTATGAGACTTCACCTTTTTCAGTTTTTTCCTTTTTCCTTCACCTAGTTTCAGAGTCAGGGGTCTACTTGTCATGTGCTCCTAACTTATTATACAGCCCAAAAATTGTTAATTGTATAGCGTTAAGCCTACTCTGTATGACTGACTATATTATTTGTGTGGGTTATGAATTAAAAAAAAATGACTATTATTATTATTACCTTTAATTAATAATCTCTTTCCATCAATTGAGATGAAAATATTTGTCATAAATATATTATTATTATAAATTATAGTAAATTGTTTAAATTACCTCTGTAGATGGCACTGGTCCAAATATATAGTATAAGACAGATAGGGAGAAAAGAACCTGAAGTTTTACGTTAATTACTTAATATACCTATTTAATGCTCAAATAATTAAAAAAATCATACTAAATAAATATTTACAACAGACCAGGCTGTGTGGCATAATTATTTGCCTTTCTAATACCATGTGCCTTAACTGAAAATGTCAGGACCAACCTTTAGTAGCGACACTTATTGTGTAATTTATTTACTATTTTTCTAAGCTGTCACAAAATTATAAATTGTTTTCACTTTATTAGTTTTATTTATCCTCTCTTGAATTATGTCTGTATAGATCAAACTTGATTTTATTGCAGGGCTTTTTTAAAGTATCTATAACTTTTCTTTGGAACCTATCTAGAGTTAGCTACTTTTAAATATTACTTACCTTTTAGGGTTAAGTTTTTTTTTGCCTGCAGCCTCGGTCAGCATGGTGTTAAGGCTGTCTGGATCATTGTGTTTGAAGTAACACACCTCACTACGAGCTGCATCAAAGCCTTTCTGAATTGCAAAACATACATTCTCATCACTGTAATATGATATAAATTTATTATGTGGACAAAAGTACAAAGGTGTAGTAAAAGTACAAAGTGGGGTACAAAGGTAAATGTAGTTTTTAATGACAGAAAAACATATCATACAACAACTTTATGAAACTTACGCAAAAATTATGTCATTTCTTTTAGCATAGGAAGGTATAGCACTGGCAATTGTTGAGAACCCATAAGCATATACGCAAGTCTCTTCAACTTCTAAAAACCTAGCCAGTCGCTCTTCTAGTTCCAAATGTACATCAATGGTACCATAGAAGCCTCGAGGCCCACAAGAACCAACACCATACTTCTCCAATGCTTTCAGTGCAGCATCCATAATGGACTCCTCTTTATCAAAACAGAGAAAACTGGTAGCCCCAACATTTAACACATTGTCGTCTATCTTGCCCATCAAAGGAGGTTCCTCTACTTCCACCTCGAATTCCACCAACGGCCTAGGGCGCCATTTCGGTATTGTACCATTAGCTATCGGCTCAAAACTTTGCCTACTGTTTTTCTTAGTCCATAAAAAGTATGTAGATCCAAGAACCACTTGAAAAGCTATAACTATTGTCCACCAACTTGCCTGCAACATATAATACAAAATACAATACGGTTTTAAGGTTAATCAAATTATTACACTAATATTTATTTTAATACTAACCATATCGTAAATGTCTATTAGAATCATATTGAGCCGTTTTTAATAAAAGATATAATTTTATTTTGACTAGACAGATGATAGACAAACGTATTTGAATTATAAAATAGAATAAAAATTAAAAGTTAAACACAACACCAAAACGAAACGTACGTAACGTAACCCATTGAATGAAAATAAATTAACGAAGTGAGTGATTGATGCGCGGTTTACATGTATTAAGTAGTTAAGTTGGTAACTAAATTTTAACTGAATTTTAAGTTACTGCATGTCACTTGTGTGTCCAAACGGATTAAGTAGTTAAGTTCATAAGTTCAATGAAGATGAGCAGTGATGAATCTTAAGGAATTCGTCAATTCTGTAATTAGATATATGTTAAATGTGATTTTGGACAAATTCAGATAAGAATTTTATTCGGAAATAAAAATCTTTACAAGAACATGTTTTTTTCTAAATTTTTATTCTATAAACGTATCTATTTTAAATATTCTTCAACAAATTTTAAAGTTGAAAATAAGCTCCTCTCCGACATTGAAAAAAGAAAGAGTAGATGCGAAATAAATACGAGCTCTTGCCGCCACCAGGTTTGTCAACTTATGAACTTAACTAAATAATCATGTCCAAACGTGTTAAGTGAGAAGCCCCGCCCACCCACTTATACGAAAAATAGAACGAATCCTAATCTACTTAATCACTTGCATACTAAATTTTAAGTTACCACTTGTCACTTAACTGACTGTTTACACGCAACTTTTAACTTAAAATTTAGTTAAAATTTAGTTACCAACTTAACCACTTAACTCGTGTAAACCGGCCATGAGTGCAAGCTTCCATTGCATTACGAGCGAGATAGGCAGACACTCATGATGAATTTATGAACGGCCATGGCGTTTCTGGTGTAAACACAGTATAAATTTTTTTTCGGTTTTTGGAAAATAATTATTACAGTGCAGTTGTGGTAAATTGTTTAAGTGGGTAGATTTAGCTATAGTTAGTAGGTATTTGCATATTTCTTATTTCGTCTGGTTCGTCATCTGGACAATAAGGAGGTTTCCCAGGATTTGTTCGGCCATTCTACTCTGGCTCAGTCGACGCGGCCGAATGCCCTTTCGAATAATCTTTCAGATGTACAGATGTTCTGCGCATGAGTAATTCATCGAATCGGTAAGGACTACGGTGACATCTAGCCTTTCATTCCCACTGAACCTTGGTCTCTTTTTAGAAAAGGACAACTTCACTGATTTGTAGACTTCGCTTGGGTTCTCCCCAATTTTCTTCAACAGGGTACGGGTTCTGACGACTGTGGTCAAGACTGTGGTCGACTTGATCACAGTTGCAGAACGTTTGACCATACATTTTTTTTGCCCCTTCGTTACGTTACCTCTATTTGATTTCCTTTCTCCTCAGATACAGCATCCAACGAATATCAAGACTCTTCTCTCTGCTTACAGCCCGAAGATTTTAGGAAAAGTGCGTAAATTCATTCATCAATTAAACATTAGCCTAAGATTGCAAATATGCATCCAATAGGAAGTCTTTCGTTCTAAACTAGTAACAAAAATATTTGCTTACTAAACTAAACTTATTTAGTTTAGTTTTTTTGTAATTTTGGTTTGTTTAGAGCAGTGTCATCCACCATTTAGATAAGACATTGGTTCTTATATTAGTTGGTTCTTATATTATGATACTTTGTTTTGTTTTAGAGTGTATATCTCAATGCCCGGTGAAATTAAGTTTTGGGCACTTTTTTTTCTTTTTTGCGCTGTGTGATACCGCCAATCCAAACCGCGATATTAGCTAGCAAAAATGTCCTGTCGCACCAGATCGACGATTAATTGCCATTTTTCAATAAACTAACTGACTATCTTCAATTAGTTTTGCTTGCGGCGTTCGTTAGTTTTGTATAAGAAATCAAGTTAATAATACCAAAATTCTTGTTTTTAATCAATTCTAAATACATTTATAGATCAATAATTTTTTTTAGGCGTTCTTTGAAGACTATGTAAGAAAGTAATGAGAAAGCAATAAATAACTTTTTATTTAACCACTTTTTATAAACAAACTAATACTGAGTATTTTCTTAAAATTCAAGCAAATATTTATAGCATGTATAAAACTATTTAAATTATAGACGACTATAAGACGACTGTCCCCTTGGTCAGATGTAACCAGACAATAATCTGTCCTTCCGTTCAACAACTAGCCTAAACACGAAACAGATTTTTGTCTAATTTTTGGAATCATATGAATTAAGTTAATAATTTTTTATTAGTTACTATTTTATTTTTTACATGAGTGTAAACGTTAAGTATGTCCAGGAAATTATTTCTTGATCAGAGAAATCAAAATAATAGCGATATCGAAAGTAATTTTTTTGTAATTTATTTGAATACAGATCTTGCTGCGGGTTTTGCGCCGGCTGGGAAGATGCCGTGGTACCCTTCGCAGCTCCGAAGACACCACGACCTGACGAACCACGGAGTGACACCCGACTTGATCGAGTGCAGGTTGGAGCGCAGTGAAAACAACACTTCTTCAAAGTATGAACGTTTATTGCGGTTACAAATAAACCTTAAGTATAAGTAACCCTGTGAACCGCAATTGTTCCTAGAGTTCAGCTTCTTTCTTCAGACCTCTTCACTGGCCTCCGGATACACCGAACAGCGCTAACGTCTTCTTGGGTCTTCACTAGCCTCCGGATTCACCGAACAGCACTTTCTTTCTTCTAGCTGGAATCTTCTGAACTTTTCTTCTTATTAGTTGTTGTTTTCTTCGCTGCAGGCACCGAACTAACTTCAGTAGTTTTATTTTTCTTTTTTTTGACGCCTACCAGAACCATACCCACTAAAAAACCCCCTATCGGCTCGTGCATTTTTGCCACTCAGCCTTCATCTGAGCGACGGCCAATTGGAGAAAGAGGCCGCGCTAGCGGGGCCCTTAAGGGGTCACCCGCTGGGATTTACATAGCACTGAGGGTGCTCAAAATGAAAAGTAAATAATTAAAACATTAAAAATTGAAAAATAAAATTGCATCTATTCGGATTTACGTTAGAATTAGAATTTGCGGCCTGGAGGGGCCTCGAGATCTAAAGTTAATTGCGTGGGTTCGCCAGTGTGCGCGTTTCTCGGTCTAGCGACTTTGAATTTCGAATCTAAGACAGGAGCAGTATATGAGACTGAATCTCGAACAAGATGATTGGGATGGGATTCGGCGCGTTTGAAGAACGATTCTCAGAGTGTTTTGAGGTGCTGTTGCACTGTAGGTAGTTCAAGATCTCTGTGCAGGTCCGCGTTACGCACGTACCAAGGTGCGTTTGTGGCCCTGCGGCAGAAGAGATTTTGAACTACCTGCAGTTTATACAGGACGGAAGGTTTGGCGTGGGCAAGGACTGGCGAAGCATATGACATGACGGGTCTAACGCAGACTTTATAAAGCGTACGTTTATTTCTGAAAGACATTTTACTTTTTCTTCCTATCATACTATATAGGCGGCTTAAGTAAAAACGCGCGAGTTTCGTTAATCTATCGACGTGTGGCTTGAAAGAAAGCGTCTGATCTAAGGTGACGCCTACTGCGCTTCCAGGGGATGGGAATACCTAACATTCGAATGTGGGGATCGTTGTAACGATTACGGAGTTTGTGGTCGAATTGAATAGCAGAACTCTTTTCTGGGTTGATATCGATACGCCATTTTTGAAACCAAACACCGAGGGCGTTTACGGCCTTTTTGAGTCTGGTGATGTTATACGGGATCGCTTGACCTTTAGTGTAAAGGGCGGTGTCGTCTGCAAAGACGGCGAGTTCGACGCCTTTTGGCGGGATGGGGATGTCGTTAGTGTACACAGTGTACAACAGAGGGGCGAGGACTGAGCCTTGCCTCCAGCCTTTATGGGACGAGGCGCGGAGAGCGTGCCTTCATGTTTGAATCGAAATGCTGCTGCTGCAAAAAAAAACCCCTGCTGGGGCAGGTGCTTAAGTGCGTGGTTGGAAATTCCATCCGCACCCGGAGCCTTTTTGGACTTTTGACTTCTAATGAGAAGCAAGATTTCATCATTAGAGACTGTGACGGAGTCGTCGGTGATGGGGAGAGATTCTCTGCGGAGAACTTCGTCCTCCACCGCCTGGATGTGGGAGGGATCCGCGGGTTGCGTGCTGGGCGAACATTGTGCCGCTAAGCTGTCGGCGAAGCATTCGGCTTTCACTTCGACTTCAAAGGCAATAGTGCCATCGGGACGAGTGAGAGGAGGAACGTGAGAGACGGTGTCTACGCGTAAGGCTCAGGCCATTCGATAATACGCTTGGTGGGACGGGGAGATATTCTCCATGAGATCGTTAAACTGAGCGTCTCGGAGTTCCACGAGGCAAGACCTAACTTTACGTTGAAGCTGATTCGCAGCTGTTCTGTTTGCTGGCGTGGGATATTTCTTGGCTCTCCGGAGAGCCGCGTTCTTGGCTTTAATGAGATTGCTAACGGCTAGGGGAAGCGTGGGTTTGCCTTGCTTAGCAACCTTTTCGTTGTCGCTGATGGCTGAGTTGATAGCATCAGTTAGAGTGTTGACTAATGAATCTATTTTATCCAGGCTATCTAATTGGTCGGGCGAAATCGCGAGCGAAGAGTTCGGGGCCTCTAAGGCTGACACTAACGTATTTTTAAAGCCTTTCCAGTTGGTAAAGGTCTTAGGAGATGTGACGTTATCGTTAGGAGCACCTAGCACGAGGGAGACGGGGCGATGGTCAGAGCCTAGGTCATCGAGCGGTTCGATAGACCTAAGATCGAGATTGATTCGCTTGATAAATGCAAAGTCGAGGATGTCAGGAGAGAAGTTCGGATTGTTGGGATAGTGAGTGGGAGTGATGGGGGATATGACGTCTAGGTCAAGTGAGTTAGTGATGTCGAGGAGAGCGATACCACTGGTGTTGGTCGATAGGCACGTCCAGTCAGTATGTTTGGAGTTAAAGTCTCCGAACATAATGACTGAATGGCCAAGGGCGAGAATGGCCTCAAAGTCGCTGCGGGTTGGTCTGGAGCCACATGGTATGTAGACTGAAGCTATGATGATGGTCGGATGACCAGTCATAGCCAATCTACACACAGTGGCTTCCATGTTGAGGAGAGGAGGGGTAGGGAGAGGACAGCAATGGAAGCCTCTTTTGTAATATATAGCGGTGCCGCCGAAACCGTCGGAGGTGGGCCTATCGTTGCGAGCAAATGCGTACTTAGGAATAGCGTATCCCCTGGAGCAGTTTGGAGTAAGCCATGTCTCCTGGAGAAGCAATAAGTCAGGTTCTTTGTTCTGAAGGAACAGTTTGAGCTCAGGAAGGTTGGTGCTAAGGCTACGAGCGTTAAAAGATACTAGGGATAAGCCCTTGGGTTTAATACGACGGGACGCGGGATTTGCGGGTCTAGACATTATGATACTTTTTTACGAATTTATACAAAAATAAAATGTATAACGAACTTAGAAGCGAGTGATGCTCGGCTAACGCAAATAAACGCTCTTGAGGAGAGCGGGCGGCTCGCAGTTTGCGTGCGAGTACGGAAATTTCGTTAATATCGACGTTTTGAATGACGTCGAACACGGTCTTCATGTCCTCAGCCAACGACGACTGAGGTGAAGATGACGGAGCAGGACGCGGCCCTACGGAAGCTAAGGGAGCTGGGATAGGTCGGGAAGGTGCAGGCGGAACGGCCGGACGCTGCCTCCAAGACAGAGCCGGAGTAGGCGTCGGCTGAACGGGCTTTGCTTCCGGGGGACCCCGGTTGCGCAGCGGCGGGAAGTTAGTGGGAGTGAGCCCTCTTAGCGGTGGAGCGCGGAGCGCGCGGGCAACCCCTGTAGGTAGCTGTGTGGCCGGACTGGCCGCACAACACATAGGCAGGGGGGAAGTGGATTCGGGAGTGCGAGTGCACTCCTTCGTTATGTGGGGATCCAGGCACTTAATGCACCTGGGGGGAGCTGAGCAGTTAGCCGCTGCGTGGCCATAGAGCTGGCAGCGGTGGCACTACCCAGGGTGACCGTGGGGGTTGGGACGCTCGACGGAGATATTTGAGAGTCCGCAAATTGTGCGAGCCTCTCTGAAGATCTCCTTCGAGTTGGGAGTATTGGACAGGATAACTAGAGCTAAAGGAAAACGCCTACCGCGGTTGGAGTGCATCTTGTGCACTGCTTCGGCCGGGAATGAAAGTAACCTGGTGAATGCGCGAAAGTCGTCGATGGTCGCGACTTGAATTTAAATTGAATCGCCTGCGTTGGATGCTTTGAGATAGTTGATTTTTTGCTCTTTGCAAAGATCAGATACTACGGTCCATCGCGCTTTTTCGCGGAGAAAGACGGGCGGAGGGAGCTGAGGCTTCGGCGGGACGGGAGCGCAGCGCATCGCTGGCTTCGATGGGACCGACGGAGACGCGGTTACTTCGAGCGATTTTAATGGCGCGGGGGCTGGTGTTGAAGACACCGGGGAGGGCTCGGGTATTGAAGATACCGAGGGAGAGGAGGGAGGGTTTGGCGTGGGCAAAGATTGGCGAGGCATATGTTATGACGGGTCTAACGCAGACCTTGTAAAGTGTACGTTTGTTTCTGAAAGACATTTTACTTTTTCTACCTAACATGCTATTTAGGCGGCCTAAGTAGTGACGAGCGAGTTTCGAAACTCTTTCGACGTGTGGCTTGAAAGAAAACGTCGGATCTAATGTGACGCCTAAGTATTTAGTACTGCGCTTCCAGGGGATGGGAATGCCTAACATTCGAACGTGGGGATCGCCAGCGGGACGACGGCGTTTGTGGTCGAAGCGCATCGCAGAACTCTTTTCAGGGTTCACATCGATGCGCCATTTTTGAAACCATACACCAAGGGCGTTTACGGCCTTTTGGAGTCTGGTTACAAGGTGCGGAACACTGTGGCCGTTGGTATAGAGTGCGGTGTCGTCGGCAAAGAGGGCGAGTTCGACGCCTTTCGGCGGGATGGGAATGTCGTTGGTGTACACGGTGTACAGCAAAGGGGCGAGGACTGAGCCTTGAGGGACTCCAGCCTTTATGGGACGAGGCGCAGAAAGCGTGCCTTCGTGTTTAAATCGAAACGTACGGTCTTTGAGAAACGACGCTAATAATCTGACTAGGCGATCCGGTAAGCCTATCTTGTAGAGTTTATAAACGAGACCGCTGTGCCAGACTTTATCGAAAGCCTTGGCTACGTCAAAGAAAACCGCGACTGTTTTATAACGACGCGGATAGAAACCGTCAAGTATATACTCAACGATTCGATGGACTTGCTGAGGGCAGGAGTGTTTAGCGCGAAAGCCGAACTGATGGGGAATAATGAGAGGATCGCCATCCGTTGGAAACAGATGGTTCCGCATTCGAGAGAGTATGACTCTCTCGAGAAGTTTAGACATTGCCTTGAGGAGGCTGATGGGTCTGTGATTAGCCGGGACGTTCAGAGGTTTGCCCGGCTTGGAAATGCCTATGACTGTCGCTTCTTTCCAAGCTTTTGGAAAGTAGCTATGGTCGAAGCAGGCATTGAAAATGATAGCTAACAAGGTAAGCATCTGTTGAGGTAGGTGCTTAAGTGCGTGGTTGGAAATTCCATCCGCACCCGGAGCCTTTTTGGACTTTTGATTTCTAATGAGAAGCAAGATTTCGTCATTAGAGACTGTGACAGGGTCGGCGGTGATGGGGAGAGAGTCTCTGCGAAGGACTTCGTCCTCCACCGCCTGGATGTGTGACGGATCAGCAGGTTGCGTGCTGGGCGAGCATTGTGCGGCAATGCTGTCAGCGAAGCATTCGGCTTTCTCTTCGACTTCAAAGGCAGTAGTGCCATCGGGACGAGTGAGAGGAGGAACATGAGAGGCAGTGTCTACGCGTAAGGCTCGGGCCATGCTATAGTACGCTTGGTGGGACGGAGAGATATTCGCCATGAGATCGTTCATCTGAGCGTCTCGGAGTTCCGCGAGGCAAGACCTAACTTTACGTTGAAGCTGATTCGCAGCTATTCTATAGGCGGGCGTGGGATATTTCTTGGCTCTCCGGAGAGCCACGTTCTTAGCTTTAATAAGATTGCTAACGGCTAAGGGAAGCGTGGGATTGCCTTGCTTAGCAACCTTTTCGTTGTCACTGATGGCTGAGTTGATAGAATCAGTGAGAGAATTTACTAATGAATCAATTTTATCCGGGCTATCTAATTGTTCGGGAGAGATCGCGAGTGGAGAGATCGGGGCCTCTAAGGCTGAAACTAACGTATTTTTAAAGCCTTTCCAGTTGGTAAAGGTCTTAGGAGAGGTAGCATTATCGTTAGGCGGTCCTAGTACGAGGGAGACGGGGCGGTGGTCGGAACCTAGGTCATCGAGAGGTTCGATAGACCTGAGGTCGAGGTTGATTCGCTTGACTATTGCAAAATTGAGGATATCAGGAGAGTGGTTCGGGTTGTCGGGATAGTGAGTGGGAGTGATGGGGGAGATGACATCTAAGTCAAGTGAATTTGTGATGTCGAGGAGAGCGATACCGCTGGTGTTGGTTGATAGGCACGTCCAGTCAGTATGTTTGGAGTTAAAGTCTCCGAACATAATGACTGAATGGCCGAGGGCGAGAATGGCCTCAAAGTCGCTGCGGATTGGTCTGGTACCACTAGGTATGTAGACCGAAGCTATGATGATGGTCGGATGACCAGTCATAGCCAATCTACACACAGTGGCTTCCATGTTGAGGAGAGGAGGGGTAGGGAGAGGGCAGCAATGGAATCCTCTTTTGTAATAAATAGCAGTGCCGCCGAAACCGTCGGAGTTGGGCCTGTCGTTACGAATAAACGCGTACTTAGGTATAGCGAATCCCCTGGAGCGGTTTGGAGTTAGCCACGTCTCACTGTTCTGAAGGAACAGTTTGAGCTCAGGAAGGTTAGTATTAAGGCTACGAACGTTAAAAGAAACTAGGGATAAGCCCTTGAGTTTGATACGACCGGACGCGGGATTTGCGTGTCTAGACATTATATTGCTTATTTACGAATTTATACAAAAAAAGAAAATAAAATTTATAACGAACTTAGAAGCGAGTGGTGTTCGGCTAACGCAAATAAACGCTCTTGAGGAGAGCGGGCGGCTCGCAGTTTGCGTGCGAGAACAGAAATTTCCGTAATGTCGACGTTTTGAATGACGTCGAACACGGTCTTCATGTCCTCAGCCAGCGACGACTGAGGTGAAGGTGACAAAGCAGGACGTGGCCCTACGGAAGCTACGGGAGCTGGGATGGGTCGGGAAGGTGCAGGCGGGACAGCCGGATGCTGCCTCCAAGACAGAGCCGGAGTAGGCGTCGGCTGAACGGGCTTTGCTTCCGGGGGACCCCGGTTGCGCAGCGGCGGGAAGTTAGCGGGAGTGAGCGGCGGCACCGGTTTAGGCGCGACCCTCTTGGCGATGGAGCGCGGAACGCGCGGGCAACCCCTGTAGTTAGCTGTGTGACCGGACTGGCCGCACAGCACACAGGCAGGGGGGGAAGTGGATTCGGGAGTGCGAGTGCACTCCTTCGTTATATGTGGATCCAGGCACTTAACGCACCTGGGGGGAGCTGAGCAGTTAGCCGCTGCGTGGCCGTAGAGCTGGCAGCGGTGCACTGCCCAGGGTGACCGCGGGGGTTGGGACGCTCGACGGAGATATTTGAGAGTCCGCAAATTGTGCGAGCCTCTCTAAAGATCTCCCTCGAGTTGGGAGTATTAGACAAGATAACTAAAGCTAACGGAAAGCGCCTACCGCGGTTAGAGTGCATCTTGTACACTACTTTGGCCGGGAAACCCTGGGACTTAAGGTCCTCGAGGATTTCTTCATTCGCGAGCTCGAACGGGACGCCCCGTAGTACTGCGCGGATCTTACGCTCCTCCGGGAGGGCGTAGGTGTGATACGTGATTTGTTTTAAAGAAAGTAACCTGGTGAACGCGCGGAAGTCGTCGACGGTCGCGACCTGAATTTTAATTGTATCGCCAGCGTTGGCGGCTTTTATGTAATTAATTTTGTGCTCTTTGCACAAGTTAGAAACCGCGGTCCAGCTGCGGAGGGAGCTGAGGTTTCGACGGGACGGGAGCGCAGCGCGTCGCTGGCTTCGATGGGACCGACGGAGACGCGGTCACTTCGAGTGACATGAGCGGCGCGGGGGCGGGTGTAGAAGACACCGGGGTTGGTACGGGTGTTGAAGACACCGCGGCTTTTTTCGGACGCTTCTTAGAGCGTTTGGTAACTAATTGGAACGCGGGCTCAGGAGAGCCTGTTAAGGTGGCGGCGACCGACGAAGCTTCGGACGCGGCGGAGTCTGAATCGCTCCCGGGAGCGGTACGCTTCCTACGAGACGAGCGCGAGGATGAGACCGACGCGCAGTCTTACGCTGGGCACAACACTGCACTCAGCACAAGCACAACACAACTTAGCACAGCACTTTGAAGACTAAGGGGCGTAGTCGCAAAGAAAAAAATCGCACTTCGATAGCACTCAGAGGGAGTGCTATCGAAACCAACACGCTAAACTGTGCCGTCAGTAGACTGAGCGCCACGGAATAACGGGCAGGGACCGATCAACGGAGAACGGGGTCTTGCACGTCCACACCGCGTGGCGATCGGAGCGAGAATGTGAACTTCCGTAGTTTTTTTTTTTTTTTGTTCCCCTCCGCGGGAAGGGCAGGAGGATAAAAATGCCCTGACGCATACTCTGGCGCGATTCCAAAGTTATGTGGGACTCGTCCCGACGCCTACCAGGACCATACCCACTAAAAACCCCCTGTCGGCTCGTGCATTTTTGCCACTCAGCCTTCATCTGAGCGACGGCCAATTGGAGAAAGAGGCCGCGCTAGCGGGGCCCAGAAGGGGTCACCCGCTGGGATTACATAGCACTAAAGGTGCTCAAAGCACTGAAGGTGAATACGTAGCACTGAAGGTGCTCAAAATGAAAATCAAAAATTAAAATAATTGCAAAATAAAATTGAATTAACTCGCATTTACGTTAGAATTAGGATTTACGTTAGAGTTAGAATTTACGTTAGAATTAGAATTTGCGGCCAGAAGGGCTTCGAGATCGCGTGACAGTCTGGTGGATGAGTACGCTTGTGCATTCCTAGGCCTAGCGACTTTGAACTTCGAATCAAACACAGGAGTAGTATATGAGACTGAATCATGAACTAGAGGATTGGGATGGGTTTCGGAGCGTTTGAAGAACGCTTCAATTCAATTCGAACGATCAATTCATTTAAATGAACCTATAATGAATTGAGAAGGGAACTATGCTCCGCCAGAGCTAGCAAACGCTCTGTCGAAGTACGTGAAGCCCTAAGTTTACGGGCTAAGACTGCGATTTCACTAACATCGATATTTTTCATAGCGTCGCAGACGATACGCATATCGTCTGCTACGGAGGATTGAGGAGTGGGTTTGTATGGGCGAGGAGCCGGGATGGGATTCGATGCGGGGCGCAGCCTCCAGTTTTCTGGAGCAGGCCTGGACTGTGTAGGCTTTGCAGCCGGAGGAACCCGACTACGCAGCGGCGGAAAGTTTTCCTGAGAAAGAGGCGGGGCCTGTTTGGGTGCCGCCCTCTTGGAATTGAAGCGCATACAACGGGGTGCACGAGGGCAGCCCCTGTAATTTGCGGTGTGGCCGGACTAGCCACAAAGCACGCAATCGGGAGGAGAAGGAGTTTCAGGAGTGCGATTGCACTCCTTAGTGAAGTGAGGGACCAGGCACTTGACGCACCTGGGCGGTGCGCGGCAGTTGGCCGCCGCGTGCCCGTACAACTGGCACCGATGGCACTGGCCGGGATGACCGCGGTGATGAGGCGCCTCGATCGAGATCCCAGAGGGGCCGCATATAGTGCTAACCCCTTTCAGGATCTCCCTGGACTAGGGGACGTTGGCGAGAATCACCAAAGCGAGAGGGTGACGCCTCCCGTACTTGCTGTGCATTTTATGCACCGCGAGTGCCGGAAAGCCTTGGGACTGCAGATCCTCCAGGATAGCCTCGTTCAATAATTCGAACGGGACTCCCCTGAGTACCGCTCTGATCTTACGCTCTTCTGACAGAGCATAAGTGTGATAAGCATATTGCTTATCGGTGAGGAGCTTTGTTAAAGCACGAAAGTCGTCTATCGACGAAACTAGGATTTTAATAGATTCACCCGAGTTGGCCGCTCGGGTGTAATGAATCTTGTGCTCATTGCACAATGTCGAAACCTCAGTCCATTTACCCTTTTCCCGAAGAAAAACGGGTGGTGGAACCTTGGCCTTGACAGAAGTTGGGGCCGGAGCGGGTGTTGAAGACACCGGGGCAGCTGGCGTTAAAGACGCCGCAGGGGGTGTAGGGACGGGCGTCGAGGGCGCCGGGTCTTGTTTCGAGCGCTTCTTAGAGCGCTTCTTAACAAGGGTGAAAGAGGGAGGCTCATCAGGGCCAGTTGGGGTGGCGTCCGAGGATGACTCGGTCGTGGGTGCGCGCTTGCGGCGCGGAGGGGCGTCTACTACGCACTCCATGTCACTGGAGGAAGGGGACGCGGGAGGGCCTAAGACCTGAGGGGTCTGGGGAACTGGGGAGGCCTGAGGGGCCATTGTGGACATTAACGTCATGAGATGAGGGATAAGAGAATCTAAGAAACGGTACTTATCAGCATTTAAAGACATGCCTTCAGTACTTTCGAGTAACTTTTTCCTAAACTCGTTAAAGCTTAGGGAAGCCATTGCGGAGGGGGTTGGGGAAGGACAACAATATGTATATGCCTAGAGTTCCTAAATAAAAACCTAGCGAACCCTAGCGGCTAACCTCCGTACCAGCGGTAGGGGGGCTGGGGAGAATAAATTAAAACTAACCGTAGTACGCCGAAGGCCGCTACCTAGAAACCAAAAGGGTACGCAGGTAAAGAGTTGACCGCGTTAGGGTCAACCTTTACCGACAGAAAGGACAAATACACACGAGAACACACAGATATAATAAAATAAATATGAAAATAGGAGAAAAATAAATAAAATGGAGAGGAGAAATAAATAAAAATAAAAAGGACTGGTTCAGTACAAATTCGTTGTCACCGTTAAGTATCCTTTGCACTGAAACCAGACTACTTACGCTGGGCACAACACTGCACTCAGCACAAGCACAACACAACTTAGCACAGCACTTTGAAGACTAAGGGGCTTAGTCGCAAAGAAAAATCGCACTTCGAAAGCACTCAGACGGAGTAGAAAAACCTTGAAAACCGTAGCACGGAACCAACACGCTAGACTGTGACGTCAGTAGACTGAGCGAGTAGAATGGCGGGAAGGGACCGATCAACGGAGAACTGGGTCTTGCACGTCCGCACCGCGTAGCGATCGGAGCGAGAATGTGTGACTTCCGTAGCTCGGCGTGCGCCTTTTATGCAAATTTCGCCTTAAATAATTCCAGCGCTCTGATTGGCTGGCGCGTTTGTGTAATTTGCAGCTAATTACACTTAAGTTTTACTTGGATTCTAACTTGGCATCGAATTATCTTTCAAACTGTTAATCAAAACTATTACAATATTATATTAAAATAATAGAGCGAAACGATTCCTATATGTTTACACAAATATCAATTTGATAAAATTAAATACAAAAAAACTTTCTAGAACAAAGACCATCTCAAAATACCGTTTGCGCCGGCAGACTACTTACTTAGCCTAACATAGCTAGCCAGGTCACAAACATAATTTTATCATTTTACATTATTAAAATATGCAAACATTCTAATTACAATGAGATTTTAACATAATCAAACAAGATATAACTACCAATTAGGAACATATACAACAACTAAGGTTTTCTCGTTATTCTCTTCAAATACGTAAAACACCATGAAAATAACTATTACATTTCAATAAAAGAAAGCAATATACACATTATAATCAATAAACCATAACAATAAACCCTATAATTACGTAGTTATTGAACGAGAAAATATCTAACCATATTACGTCATTTATTACTTCAAATAAGTACTTTATTATATGAACCTATATACAATAACGTTATATCTACCATTATCTACCTAATCTGATACGAATTAACGATAAAATTACCACAATTATGACAAATCTAAACAAATCAGTATTTGACTAAGAACTTTATTAAACACAAATATCATAATTCAACCATAAATCAATGTTATAAAAATAGCATTCAAAATATATTTATACCTAGGTTCCTATAACATCATAATTTCCTATAAGAATCTTATTCGATCTTGCTTACGTCACACTCGAAAATAACCACCCATCCGAGGACGGGCGCAAGTAGCGATAGCGCTGACGAAGCAAATATTACCATTGAATCATGACTTACTAACAATTTGAACGACCCGGTGCTCGAGTGTGGGCGCAAGTAGTGAGGGCGTGGACTAACGTTATTGACAAAACTACTTATATGACTATGTCCCTATTATGCCGAATCCGTTTCATGTTGCGTCGCTAACAGATCTTATTAACAATTTGTTGTCCTTGCACCATTAAGTTGTAATGTTCAGCGTTCCTTGGATGATGTATAATAGGAACTCCTGACATGATCCTTAATGATGATAGAGATGTCATCGGGTATCCAATTACATCGTGCCTTTGAGGCTTAGTCTCTCCAGGAGGGATTTCACGGTCTGTTTTTTTTCACAGAAGAGTTTTTAGTTTGGTAGAAACTTCAAGTATCTAATTTTCTTTACTAAGATGCTAATATTACTCATAAGTTCATATATCAGTTAAAAACATGTCAAATTTGTTTTAGTTATGGAGTAATAGCCTGGGCACATATATGTACACATAAACCGTGTGTGGACGATGTAGTTAGAGACTATTTAGGTAAGATATACTGTCTGATATATTATAGATAAATGAATATGTAATCCCTCTCCCTAGCTTGTAGGTACGCTATGATATGTTTATTGACTACCTTCTCGGACTTTTCGGTGGCAATTCACCGGAGCAAGTTTTGCTCTTCATTGATTTTCCTTTTTTGCGTACGTAAGTTAGTGTTTAGTGCATAATGGTGATAGTTCATACTCATAGACACATTAAATAAAAAACCCAATGTAAAGTGTAGACAGTATTATTCGTTTTGCACCAAGAAGTCCACACGTTGATAGTAAAGTCACGCTATCACTTTACTTTTAACATTCACCTTCATTGTCATCACTATCATACATAATTTCATCATCATAATTGTAAAAGAAGAAAAAAAATATATACGACAGCACAACGTTCATTAAAAAAAATGTCTATTAGGCTGCTTGTGCTAGATCTCTCTTGCCTTCCCCTAAGGGTAAAGAATAAAAAAAAAGTCTATTATCTTGCTCGTCTCCCCGCAGATGTAGGTAGAGAAGCTAAACGGAATCATAGTCCACCTTTGTTCTGTAGTCTGTGGGTCCAGCACAGCATTGACGTTTGTAATGTAATCAAAGATTGATTGAATGGAATAAAAATAAACGACTAAATTGATTGAGCGATAAAATTGTTAAATATAAAATTGTTGTGTGGTATAAACGCAATTAATATTTAATAGCTATGAATTTTGGCGGCACATTGCGAGTTAACAAATTTGCGTGTTTTATTGTAGTGTTTATAGTTTTTCTCATAATATATTTTCGAAGTGGTGACTCTACTCCTAAGGACACCACAGATTTCGTTAACCTGAAAGATTTGTTAAATGCGGCTATATATGCCGCTGAGTATGGCGGAAAGAAAATTTTAAAAGGAAAGAGCCATCTGAAAATAAAGAGTAAAGGAAAGACTCTAGAAGGTGCCAACGATCCAGTGACTGATGCTGATTATGCTTCTCACTGTGCAATGTACTACAGTTTAAAAAATACGTTTCCTAAGCTGACTGTCGTATCAGAAGAGCATCCAGACAACACCAAAGAGTGTTCCAAACAGGAACACATTAGTATTGGCAATGTTCAGTCTGAGCACAGAATAATTGATTATTTACAAGATGAGCATGTTTACATTAAAGATGTTACCGTTTGGATAGATCCTTTAGATGCTACGCAAGAGTATACAGGTATCAATTTTCTTAAAAATATATACTTTGATTATCATGTTACATATAATATATTCAATAGACTATGTGTTTCAGAGGGCCTATATAAGTATGTGACTACCATGGTTTGTGTAACAGTCAAAGGAAACCCAGTCATAGGTGTTATCCACTATCCTTTCTCCAAACCACAAACCTATTGGGGCTGGTTGTTGAAGCACATGTCAGGGAATATTGCCTCAGTATTTCCAGTAAGTAATAAGGCTAAGGACCTAACCAAATTTAAAAATAGTAAATATTAAATATATTTTAATTTTATGTTAATTTCCAGAAAGAAGAATACAAGGCTCACCCTAGAATTATCATTTCAAGATCTCATCCAGGAACAGTTTCAGAAATTGCTCAGAGTGTTTTTGGTGAAACCACCATCACAACTGCTGCTGGTGCAGGCTTCAAGGTCATGGAGGTTGTGAATGGCACCCAGGACCTGTATTTTCACTCAACTTATATAAAAAAATGGGATTTATGTGCAGGCAATGCCATACTTAACACTGTTGGTGGTCAAATGACCACAACAAAAGGTGATAAGATTGATTATTCTGCAGGCAGTGATGTACAAGTAACAGATGGTGTAGTAGCTACTCGGTATGATCATGATTATTACTTGAACAAAATTCAAAAAGTTATGGAAGCCATGCCATGATTAGTAATTGCTAGTACCTGTAACAAAATTGATGATTATTGGTCAATTAGTGTCAACAGTGCAATAATTCAACTTGTATGTAAAGAGTGATTTTTATTCTATACACTAAGGAATTAAGAAAACAGGTAAAAGTATTTATTCACAGAGGATTTATTTTAATGTACAATTTTATTTTTATTTTTGAATATTTTATTTATTCTTTAACAATATAAGAATCACTGTAAATAGTTATAAGGCTGTGAGGTGGTAAAGTGAAGCAATAGATTTATGATTCACTAATATTTTTAGTGCCTATGCTATTTTGTGAATTACTTGTTTTCAAGTGATGTTCAATGACAATAGCATGTAGGTTTGTTACTAATAGTACTAATTATTTCTACATAAGGTAGTAGTAGTAGTAAGGGTCTTAATAATTAATGATTAAATATTATGTTCAATGTTCTCATTAGCCTTTTACATATTCATCTGGAATTTACATATTTTTTTAAAATGAGACTAAAAGAAGATATCAATATTCTTATAGCATTTATCAATTTGCATTTGTATGAAATATTTTATATTATATACATGTTAATTGATTTTGAAACGTATAAAGCGAAAAAATCTCAAATAAAACAGCAGATAAATGTTTGTGGTTACAAGCACTATGTTCTGGTTTTATGAAGTTTATTTAATAATGTAATTAAAGGGGGCTATGAAATTTTAAAGCATTCAACATGAATAGTAAATGGTAACTAGAAAATCTGAAAATAGTTAAGATTTTCTCTTATTATGTTTGTCAAAGTAATTTCCGGCCACAAAGTTCGGTGAAATTTAAAAGGCCAATGGATGGATGTATTCGAATGAATGGATTCGAAAAAGGAAATGGATCTTTCAAACATGTATATACTAATATATATTTTTATCTAATAATGCTACTTATTTAACATTAAATAAATATATATTGGTAAGAAAAATGGCATCACTAAAAGAGTGCCCAAATGAATGTTATGGTTCTCTTTCAATTTAGTAGCATTCGGTAACTTCAACAGTAAACATGACAAAAATTGTAAACATCTACTTTTCTGAAAAATAATTAAAGACACATATTTGTGAAGTCATAATTAATATCAATATATTAAAATACTCATGAATTTAGTTAAGAAAACAGTATAAAATCGTGTTTTAAAGTTTAATTTCAACAAAAACCAACAGCTGAGTTTCTAAACAAAAAAAATTTTTATTTTGTCATTTGCTTTCTGCATTCAATTTTAATCATGCATGTAGTAGGGTTGTAGTTGCAATACCATAGGTTGTTATGTACCAATTGTAATTTCTTGACAAACATCTACACCATTGTAGACAGTTTAAAGTGTCATATGTGTATCTAAGTTTTAATTCTGAGTGTAGTTAATTAATATTAATATTTATACTCATCCAGTTTCCAGAATATGATTAGTAAATGTAGTCGAGAACACAAACATATCAGCTCTTTTGCTAAGCAAAATGTTGGCTCCTCGAGAAGTGTACTTTTGGCAAATTGGGATCATTACAATAAGTTGATAATTTATTATTTTAGTAAGTTGGATATAATTCTGGACTAGAACTTTTGGCCACCCATTATGAGTTAGACAATTACATTATGTATTGATTTTGTGCCCGATAAAAAATATGTGCTCAGAATTTTTGTTTAGTTAACCCTTAAATGCATGATTTTAGCATGATTTTATTTTTAGACCGAGAAAAAATATATTTTCGAGCCATGAATATGCTGATTTAGGGAAAAATAATAAAAAAAATATTTTTTTTTATTTTCATAGCTATTTTTATTAAAAACCATTTGTTGCAGAACTACAACACTATGCACTCACTAGACAATAACTACATATGAAAATTTTTAAAACAATTTTTGGTTGTGGTAAGACAAAGAGCTACTCCACACTTCTCACACCTGTTTTGCGTGTATCCCTTGCATCCAGGCATTTTGCATCTGCTGCGAACACAATTACCAGGCCAGTGACCAACATTATCAGTCCTTATGTCCTTAGGAGGAATATGTTGAGCTGGTCCTCTCCTTTTTTTTGCTTGTATTTCCATTTCAACACTGTTGCTGGTACTTGGCCTTCCTCTTTTGTTGCAGAGTTCAAATGAGTTATTTACTTTGGCTAATACCTCAGCTAGTTCCAGTCTATAGTTACATAGGTTTAGAACTGATGAATTGGCTTCAGTTGTTTTTAAATTTTTATACACAAGCCAAGAATTTATTACCGTCATGTCCAATAAGTGGTAAAAGATACGAAGATACCACTTTCGGCTTCTCATTGCAATTCGGTACCTCCCAATAAAGCTATCCATTAGGTCCACTCCGCCCATATGGGCATTATATTCCTTTATTATATGTGGGCATGAAATTTTAATTCTAGTCTTATTTGCCTTGTCAAATCTTTCTACTTGGCCCACAGGTTCAGCTCCAACATATGAAGATAGAAAAGTTACAACTTTATTGTCCTTCCAAGTAACTGCTGTCAAATCAATACCGTCAAATTCAGTCATCTGCTCTTCATAAGTTCCACGAGGAACAGATTTCTTCGTCATTGTTTTTTTGTCCGGCAGTTTGCAGTTCACTAGCCTGTTAGATTGCACAGTACCTAGGCTATAGATTCCTTGTTTGGCAAGATAGGTAACTAAAGGTACAGAGGTGTAAAAATTATCAAAATAAATTATATGATTTATATGCCTTGGGACACCTCTAGCAAGCCGGACTACAACATTTCCCACTGGCCCAAAATCTGGTTCATCTGGAAGCCGTTCATTCTCTTGGCCAGTATATATTTCAAATTTATGAGCATAACCTTTCACGCTGCACATCACATATAATTTAAACCCCCACTTATGGGGCTTATTAGGTAAATACTGCTTCATGAAGTGTGCCACTTTTGTGGCACACATCTGTTCATCAATTGAGAGTTTTTGTTCCATAGGAACTAAAGCAAATTTCTCATTTAGATGGCTAATTATAGGCCTTATCTTATGGAGCCTATCATGTTGTGGGTGTTCCTTGGGTAAATGTTTCTCGTTATTGTTGAAATGTAGAAATCTACGAATAGTCTCAAATCGGTTGACAGTCATTATGTCCTTGATTGGTTGAAAACCTACAGTATTTGACCAGTATAGCCGTACATTGGGATATTTTATAACAGACATGTATATCAGTATCGCCATAAACTTTCTTAGCTCAGTTTCAGATAAATTTAATGGTTTAGTCACATTTTTTTGAACGGAATACAAATTAGACTCTTCCACAATCCTTTGAACTATTTCTGATGTAATAAAATGTGAAAAAATACTATAGGGAGTACCAGTAGTAGCCTCATCCTTCAGTTCAGGTGGGTATGTAGTGTCTCCATGAAAAGCTGTCTGGTCAGAATTCAAAACAATTTTTTTTACCTTCCATACGAGTCCTCTCATAGTTGCTCGGCGACTAGCTTGACTTGTTGAGGGGAATGGAACCTGTGGCACTTGATCATTTGCTGTAGCTTCATTTATCAATGGCGGGTCTCCTGCCATGAATGGATCATTATCGGGGTCATCATTTTCCTCTTCTAATGGACTCTCAAGATCGTGAAGCAAATCGTCTCCATTTTCATAAAAATTCTCATTACCTTCTGTATCCGAGTCCTCAAGATCATCTTCCGAAATCTCTCCATCATTTATTAGAGCTAAATACTCTTCGATTTGCTTTTGATTCAAGTATGGCATCTGAAAACCAATAAAAGTGATAGTTAGTAACTAAACAGGGACATTTTCTAGTAAATGCATATTGTTGCAGATTTACAACAACAAAATAAACAAAATTTCCGAACACACCAAAAGTTTTTTTATAACTTATAAATTGTACTGCAAAGAAGATGAATTATTACGTAAAATAACTAATTTTGTTTGAACGTACCTTCGAAAACCAAATAATTACACTGCAAAGCAAATACACAATTTTCATCCGCTCCAAAATTACGATCGGCTTTGATTTGTCAAAATCAATTTAAATTTGACAGTCGTGAAGAAAAAAAGTGTGTTGCCACTCGATTAAATATATCACCATGATAGTAATAATCCTGCAACAGCATGCATTGAACTCATACTAATAATTTTATGGTCGTTTGAATGGTATGTTGCAGTTTTACTACTTTATGCATTTAAGGGTTAATTACACTATTTACAGTGGGAGTTGAGTGATAGAGGCTCCAACATTGTAGTATGGAGCCTGGCATACCTAAATTGTCACTTTTTCGCGCATAAGTCCGAAACATGTTTTAATTGAAAGAAAAAATTATAAAGAACCATTAATCTTTGACGAAATGTAATTAATATACTTTTCCAGAAATTACAAATTTAATATAGAAAAAAAAAATGTACCGTTTTTTTCTTTTCAATTGATTATGGCTACAATCTAAACTTACTTTGTTGTTTATAGAAGTTGAGTTACATATTCACGTTTTGTGCACTGGATTAATTATTATTAACCACAAACACACGCGATATTATAATTATGTGATTAATAGATCATCGAAGTTTTGTATCAAAAATATCAACCAACATACAGTTATAATCGTGACAAAAATTGCATTTATTTATTATTTATTAATATTTCATAATCAATAATAAATAATATTGTAATGATCAACTCTTCTTTGCATGATTTTTTTTTTGTAAAATGAATCAGGCTGGTGTAATTAATGCTCTATATTAAGGGAAAAATAATGTAAAAAATCCTAGTGTAAATAAATAAGATGAAAATAGTAAAAACAATATGATGGAAATTTACATCATTACGCAATGCCACATGTTTAGCTCGGTACTAAATAAATAAAACATAGAATATGTTTGTACATTCTTTATTCTTGATGATAATTTAAAAAGCTTTATTAAGACACAAGTTAAATTTGCAATTCCCACATGATATTGTGGAATAGCTTTACATTTGGGGTATTTGCACCTGAGTGACCCACCCACCCACTGTTGGCCAATGCGCAAGACCATCTTTCCTTACATCTTTCGGCGGCGGAGGAGCAGGAGAACCTTTTCTTTTTTTTAATATTTTCTTTTTTGTCAGCAATTCTTCTTCAAGGATGCTGCTGCTGGGACAGCCCCTTTTAACATCTTTAGTGGATCCCTTGTATCATAAGACAAAGGCCAATTCATTTCTAAATTGGCTCATTGTAAGAACTCTTTTTAGATTCACCCCTTTCCAATAGATAATCCAAGAGTTAATTAAGGCAAGATCAAATAAATGAAAAAAAAAATGCAGGTACCATATTTAGACCTCAATTTAAAACCCCATTTATGGGGCTCATTGGGCAAGTATTGCTTCAGAAAGTGCCCTATTTTTGTAGAACACATCTGTTCATCCACATAGTCTTTGATTCATTGGCACTGTAGCAAACCTCTCATTGAAGTGCTTGATTACAGGGGGGATTTTAAATAGTCTGTCATGTTCTAGATGACCTATAGGTTTGTGTAGTTCATTGTTGAAGAAATTGGGTCAAAACCAAACCTAGGTGGCCAGTATGATCTTGTGCTAGGATATTTTTGTGCTGACATGTATAACAAAACTTTATTCTGTATATGTTGTAGATGAACCGGGATTGCTTTGTATAATATATAAATTTGTCTGCTCCACTAAACTATTGATGAAATCTTTTGTGATGAAATGGTTGAAACATTGATATGGGGTTTCCAGGTTTGATAAAACATCTGGAGTAGCAGAACTCCCCAGGAAAGTAATTTTATTTGTGTCATACACCAGATTCCTTTTTTCCAAATCAAGCTTCTTTTGTCAAATGAAAAACTGGATGAAGACTGCAAAGAGGAGGATCAATATCAGCAGTTTCATCCGCACCATCATCTGCATCATTATCATAAATTTCATCCTGCAACACTCTTACAATTTTATCAGCATCATAGTGTTCATTGTCGGAATCTTGGTCTTCAAGGCTGTCTTGCGAGAGCCAACCATCTTCTAACCGTCTCAGATAAAGTTCGATGTCGACATCTTTTAAGTTTTCCTAGAAAAGCAACATAAAATAACTTATAGTATAAACATTTTCGCCATACATTACAAGTGAGGCAACTGCATAGTGATGTAAATTTCTGTTACATAGTTTTGAGAAATTTATTCGAGTATTTCAATAAAAATTGTACATAAAATAACAGAAACACAGAAACAAACCTTATTTCCACTCATTATCACTTTTTAAATAATCTCACTTTAGTTTCCTAAAACAATTTATAAAGTCGGCCGTTTTTCCCAGTCACCACAAACAGCGGAATGACAAGTTCAAATCCTGGTAATTAACAGTGACGTTCGCTTTTTTTTTGGACAACTGCTTTTCGTTTTACACTACGGCGTTGTTAAAAAGTTGCTAAAATGTAAACTACACTGGTTTTCTGTACCCTTTTACCCACATTAAATGTTATGATGGAAATTTCCATCATCATGCAAAGAACGGTTAAATATAATATCCATCCAATTGCTAAACTACTGTATTTTCTTCGGGTTTTAAACAACTAAAAAGACTTCACCCCAGGCTATTTATTTACGCCGTTACATGTATTTATTATCTTCCAAATATTCAATTATTTATTATTCTGAACAGCTTCTAATATTTTTATATTCTAATAAGTATGGCACTAAAACATAACAGGTAGACATGACGGGCTTTGGTACTTAATTAAAAGATTGTTCCAATTTAACTATAGTTTTATTTCAATAAATTAAGCAGGCTTTCTTTCATTATTAATACACAATGATAGTAATATATGGTAAATAAAACTGAATGCACCACCAATAGTCCATATAGTGGAATGTGAGCAATATGTCTAAGGGCAAAACTACCAGGAATTTAAAACAGGAGTAAATAATTTTTCGATAATCCTGCAGCACCCTGGCATACAACAAAAATTCAAAGGAACTTCACAAAAATATAACAACACTGAAACATCTTTGGGTACCTACTTGATACGGAAAGTTTTCGAAAGGTACTTATTATCACATATCTCTTAGGCAAAAGAAGGGCGGGGGGGGGGGCACGTACAAATATTAAATTTCGTACAATTTTTGACCATTGCTTAGTTTGCTTTTTGGGTGAGATGCAGCAGTATAAATAAAGAAGAATCTTGCTCCACACATGAATAGCTTTTTGTACAAATCCCTATTTCTACTGGTACATAATGGTATATAGATAAACTAGGTTCTAGGAATTTCTACAAAAAACGTGTACTTTTATACATTATTAGAATTGAGTTGATACACTTTAAATCACAAAGTGCATCACTTACAATTCACATACATAATAGGTATAACTTGGCCTACAAAAAATAATGTTATTTAACTTTTTTATAAAACGAAATACACTCATAAGAGGGGAAAAAACATGTCTAACAAAATATTCCATACATTGATATTTATTTAAACATGAACATGACTGTTAAAAACGTTGCATGCAGTTCATTGAGTTGTTCTGAAGGAGATCAAGCATACATTTGTATTTCAACTTGCAATCAAAAGTGGTTTTCAAATAAAAATAACTATAAAAAGTTTTAAGAAAAATAAATAGATGTTGGAACAAAGATTCAGTATAGTTGATACAGTAAACTGATCATATGAATAAAATATTCCATGCAGTAACCACTTTTGATTGATATATATACAACAAAAGTTATAAAGTAATTTTATAATTCAAACACAATAACATTATGATTATACATCACACTAATTACAATATTCTCAATTTAGTATTTTCACAAGGGATTATGCTTTAAACAATAGAATTTTCTCTGCATTGGTTTTAGATACACAACTGAACACATGTACAAAGAAGAAAGGTAAAGAGACAATTAAAACTACCTTCTGCCCCATACTGCTTATCCGTTGTCAGTTACAGAAATGTTATGTAGTTTATGAACTCAAAGGAGTCTACAATGAATCGCGGACGGAACTTAATAACATTTATGACTATTTTATTGCTTTTACTGAGCATGTGAACCGTAGATCAAAGATGTTCATTACAAATGGTAGCTTTTCCCAGCAAGTTTATATCAAAGGATGTTTTCAATTTAACATCAAAAGTCATTACGAATGTACACACTGTCAAAGCAAAATGTAGCCACTTTTAAGATAGCCCAGATTGAAATTGGAATACATAACATTTCATTTGTATGACATGAGCTATTATACATTATAAAACGAACAGTTCGATAAAGCTCTAAGTAGACCCCAACATAAATACAAGCGTAGATTGTTAAAGCAATCCGAGTAAAAGCTTGAAACGAATTTTATAATAAATTGAGTGACGCAACATACAAAACTTGGATTTATTTATATATTATTTATATATATATTTAACCGTTGAGCCACCGGCCGGCTAGTACGGAGCACTCGCAATTTGCTTGAACTCACTGGCACTATAGCGAACTTTGTTTATTTACAATACATTACATTAAACCGTAACGCAACACTTATCACGTACTGAGATTTATCGTCCACACCCACGGCAGAGCCGGCTCTTTTCTGTTACACGGAGTCATCTGAAATTATGAGAAAAACAATATTGTTAAATCTTTAAAATTAACCAAGATTTGACGCTGGAGCGGCCGATGACCGAGAGAGCGGGGCGCGGGCGCATCATAACGGTGCGTCGCCCCGCTCCGCGCTGCCGACCGAGCTACTGACGGCTCAGTACCGCCGTACCAACTATCATACGCACAGTCCGCGCTCGCGCATCTAAATCTTATGTAGTTCGAAATACGATCTTGTGATTCGTTTGTATAAACATTTAATATACATCATACAGTCCACTATATATGGTTTTATTGATGGCCCAAACAGACGCAATGCCAACGTGTGACGCTAAATGCGTGCTGCGATCTGGTGCTTACCCTATGTGAACATCATTTGCATTTTATATACATTTTGTGTATTGACAATCACACTGTACGAGCACAGATCGTGTCCATTGTGACAAGTCCATGAGCGCTTAAAGTAAAATTTTCTATAGGATAACCTATACAGAAGAATATTTGGAGATTTTCCACAATAACTTTAATTATTTAACAAGTTTACTGTCAAATGAGCACTATCTTATCCAAAAAGAAAATATATGTGGGATGTGAAAGTGGAATGATCTGCCTGCTTCTGCTTTTCCAGATAAATATAACCCTGGGGCTTGCGAATTGGTTTTTCTTCAAATTCATCTCTCAACACTGACAACTACTTGTTACTAAAGCATGACTCTACCACCAGTTCGAAGAAACCTTCGTGAAGAAGAACTGGCAAGAACCTTCATATAGAAAGGTCATTTTTTTTCAAAATCATTTTAGTGTCTCTTTATGTCTATACAAAGTTATTCTTATCTGCATCCGTTAGCTCGGCAAGTCTCCCTCCCCCCCAAGTATCCAAACGACGAACAACCTCAAACGGCACCCGTTCACGAGTTAACGCGGGATCCAGCCATCGCCCTCCTCAACCATATTAGAGGGAAGTGAGCGACCCGTCACCCGACGCTACCATAAAAAGACGTACTATAGTGTCAATGATGCTTAGATATTCATCGGGACGAAGAACTCAACGAACTTGTACAGGCTTGTACCGTCGTCTTCATCACCACTATCCCCCAGCAGGTCTAACATTAGGCCCTAGACAAAGCGAAGACATAGTCAATTTGACAGCTTAATGAAGACACTTTCCTTCAATCTCTTGACATGTCTTTCTTTCCATATATAGGCTCAAGACATAAGTCCTTTCTCTACATTAATTAATTTTGATATATGAAAGAAGACTTTATGCCGTCTTTCCTCACCAATGGAAAGGAATGTGGGTTTAAATTCTTCATCAACATTGGTTGAGACTTAGCGAAGCCAACAATGCGTTAGGCGTAAGATTTCTTAGTTTTAATTTAGTAATAAGTAAGCTATAATATTATTATTATTACATTTATTTAACTATCTGAGTAAATAAAGTCTTATTATTCCAAACAATGTGAATTATTTTTGTATGCAATTTAATATAGTGAGTGTCTAGTGTATTACTATGTTTGTCTAATCATCGGAGCGTACGAGTGCAGGAAAATGAAGGAGTGGGGCGCTCTATAAAACGTCTTCCCTGAGAATACGTTTTCTTCAGTAGATACGTTGTCTTCTTTTCATTCAATCATTCATTCCTCGCGCCTCATGCCGGTAAAAAGAGGTGTATCTCTCGAGGAAAGCACGTAGCGAAGAAAACAAACTCTCGAAAATAAATTATTAAACAAAAAATGTGAAACGTACCATGATACCACCATTTCGTTTTCTTGGGGTTTTTATTGCAAGTCTTGACATAGAATGAGTTGTCCGGCGGCCGCTTCTGGAAACACATAATTTATTATTAAGCCTTCAGCTACCACGCATTACAAAAAACATTACATTATCGTAATAATTACATCTTTGTAAATTCAATTTAAAGTTGTTGTATAGCTTAGTCTTTTTCTTTGAAGCTATTCGAGGCCAGAACCCGCCTACTTGGCGCATAAGAGAGAATGATGCTCATATGGGGCTCGGTGCCATCCACGTGGCACATTCACTTGTTATGCAGATATTTGATTGCGGCGAGTCACGCCGGTACCACGTACGACGTAGGACGACTGTCAAATTAGAGGCCGTGTTGCCAGATGGTCTCCCCTATTTTGCCCCTAACTCAGTCAAATAACCCCTAAATATTTTTTTTTTAATTGAAAAAGGAGTAGACGTTTGTCTTCTATCTCACCTGATGGAAAGTGTCGATGAAGATGAAGGTGTTACACGTCTATCCACGAGATACCTATTCACTCGACGCTTGAAAGAACTAGGACTATAGTTTTCTGGAAAAACAGACGCAGGCAGTTCATTCCACACCTTGGCGACCCGCACCAATCCTATTTTGTCTAATGACATCATGTTCCATAAAACAAATACGAACTGCCAGTCTAGTTAGCTTGGTAGAACTAAAGTTGAGCCATTACAAACGTGCGAACTGAGTCATAAATCATTTTTATCAGATCTCTCGCTCACACTTATAGGCATATCGGAACTCTCGCTCGCACTTCTAGTATTGTGCGTAACAACAAAGAAGGATTTGTCGTAATGTTTTATGACTCAGTTCGCTCAACTATACCCAGTTTTTCCATAGTGGCAACACCTACCTTCTCCTTACAGCTACTGAGCATAGACACGATAGAGAGGCAGACCGACTGCACCGACAGCGCCGGCGACCAGTCGTCGGTGAGGATCGACAGGCAGATGTGCCCGTTGGAATACACGTGAGGGTGGATCGGTATGTTATTGCCTATGAATGTCACCTGGAATGGAATAGTACAGTGGTTATTAAGGTGGAATATAATTAACATGTTTAAAATACTTAGTGTATGCTAAGAAAGGAATGCAGGCTATCGCGTATGAATTCGCCACTAGAGAGCGCGAGGATTTGACATTTCAGTCAAATTGTACAACTTGTGGATGGGCTACACGGGTCTATTTCTAATTAGAATATTGTTGTTATTATTTTGAATTTATGGCAAGCATGAGTTACGGGTAAATGAATGTCATTTTTCTGAAATATATATCCTCCTTTTTTCCGAACAAAGCGGGACTGGCAACACGGAGGTGAGCTCGATACTTTAACGGTACGGTTTTGAAGGTATTAAATATAATATAAATGTAAACTTTGTTATTACACTCTTAATAACAAACTTTCACAGCTACACTCCAGGACCTTACTCGACAGTGGCGCCAACTGGTGACCATTATCAACTGAAATCCACAGATAGTGTTTTGTCATTTTACTTATCAAAAATGACAAAACTAAGTGACATTTTTTTCGCACGATGCTGAGCTCCCGCGCAAAGCTCTGCTGCAGGCGCAGCCTCTCCACATATTAGTAAAGTTAATTCATAACAGATAAATCACTGCGAACAAAAAATGGCGTTCTCGCCTTTTCAACTAAACCCATTCTCTCCTCGCGGTGACGGCTGCGTGCAAAAATGAACTTAACGCGAAAGCTATACGGCAATCGACTTTACTAAGTGAAAAATTAATTACGATAATAAACAAATACCATTGGTATTAGTTTTTGGTATTAGATAGGAATAGGTCAATATTAACATTTCTCATGAGAAAAAGAATAGGTGAAGTACTATTTTTGGTTAAAATGAAAAACACGACCCACATCACGGTCCATACTTTCTGACGCGTTCAAACCAGAATATATTTTCGACAACGCTTCCTGAACATCACTTGATGGCAGAACTGGATCTTCAACGTTTCCCACTGGATCGTTTTGCAGCTCCATTAAATCTTGGTTGTTGAGGGGTTCACCGTCGCTCGCTACAAATTCTTCCAATCCGAATGTAAACAGTAAAAGAAATCCACCAAGCCGCTGACCTGCCGCAGGTCACATGACGCCGGCTACTTAGTCCATTGCTTTTGTTTCATTGCGCATTTCAGTCTGTTGCAGGGTGACATATAATTCAATTGCCAAATGTTGTGAATACGAGCTGATCGTAAAACTGATAAACTTCTAAGAAAAGCATGGGCATAAAAAGAACATAAATTTGAACTTCCCATACAAAAGGCGTGATCGGTTTCATCGAAGTCTGATTTTCATATTTAAAAATTGTTTCTTTGGAAAAGTTGTGCAGTTTCACGGATAGATCGTCAGCACCAAACATGGCGACTGGCTCAAAAGTTACCCTGTATAAAAGCAACAATTCCTATTTCTAAAATGTCGTTTTAGAGACAGAATTTCACAAGCGACATAAAAATCATAAGGCCCTCGTTACTTGCTGTTGCAAGCACGTTTTTGTAAAAAAAAAGATTAATCTTACTAAATAAATTCGTACGTGACTATCCGTCGTCTAATTCGTATGAAATAATAAAAACGTCACATTTCGACACAAATACAGATGAGATCATTTAACTATCTAACTATTTTCTACAACTCACATTATCGTAAGGGACCAATGGTTCTTTTGACAACAGAGGAGATGATCTTTTCGTAAGATCTAGGCCCGTACGACAACGGTCCTTCGTGCTTCAATTGTTTATTTCCATTATCTGATAGCAATCGCAAGGGTATAATTACAGGTTTGATGGCCAAGTGTAAGTGAGGAGTTCTGTACGTAAGTCACAGTGGATGGCTTGTAGTGAGTGCCAGCCATCCACTGAGACGCTACGATGACTAGATCAAATTAGTAACATTATAATATTATATTGATATAATTAAAATAGCGGAAGATAAATGATGTTCTTACATGACGTACTTGTGCAACAGATGTGGAACTCACACAAACTCAAGTATTTAAATTTTCATTGATTTGTAAACCTGAACATTCGTGAAACTGAGAGACACAAAATGATGCAATGAGGTGGCGCGCGCGCATCAATAAAATAAAGGTTTTTAGTTAGTACGCGTGTCGTGCGTGCCGTGTCGTTTTTGTGGTGGTCGTTTTTGAGTAGATGGGACAGCGAGTGCGGGGTGGCGAATTATATCAGGCGACGGGGCTTGATTCATGAGGTCCATGCATCAGAAGCTTGTGCACCGCTATTTAAGTTTAATTAAAGACGATGTAATCTCGAGTTTTTCTTGATTTAAATGTTAACCGTAGTTTGGAGCTTAGTCTGGAAAACTAGTTCGCTTACGATCGCAATGGAAAAAAATATTATATACACAATCAAGAACGATATGTGTGTATAAATTTTTATTTCGTTTCATTACGACCCTAAAATTTATTTTATTGCATTTACGTGTATATATGTAAATGTAAATTTGAGTAGCACATTTTGCCTCAAAAATAGCTCCGAGGTTTTATCATTAACGCAGGTATCTAATCTTGTACAAGGTAATATCTCTCAGATAATATCTATCGCATAATATCTGTTATACAGGTTCAGCTGTGTCGGTGATTGATTTTCAATATCAAAGCCTCCATACATCTCCATCCAATGGCACACATCAGACAACTGTTTAATTATAAAACTCACTTTTTACTTTTATTGTAAACTTATTTAAAATATATTTACTTATTTATATGTCCATCATTATCAAATTATCGGCGCAGCGTTTTAAGCGCACATAATTAGCTTCCTTCTCGATAAGTCCCGGGTTCTGCGCGTGCCAAATGTGCCTACCACCAATGAGGTTCTACAACTTAAGTAATAACTGTTCGACATCTTGTAAGTTATTATTTTATTATGTGTTCTTTGTTAATAAATCTAACTATGTACTTTTTCAAATTTCATCCACGTAAACAATTTGATCATTCATATAATTTGACATAATTTCAATTTTCTAATTTTATTTGACTTTTAAAATTGTTTTTATATTTAAGGATTATGAAACAAAAACCGTTTTAATAAGCATGTTGTGTTTGCGTATAATTGGGGCTGCATTAAATTTTGATTATAGTACATGTAGTATAATAATGTAGAATAATATTGTTTAATAAATCTTTGTGTGAATGTATTAATGTACACCTTTTTGACAAACCTAGAGATAAATAAATGACATACAGCAAAGCTTCTAAAGCGCCTGTACACCGAGCGGACTGCGGGGAAGGCAAGCCCGGTCGGCGGCGGCGACTTCAACACGAAAGGGAACAAGAAGCCTGACATCATCGCCGTTATTTGTTACAGACGTCGTATGGAAGAAAACCTACGACATTTGTACGAAAATCTCTGGAGTTCTAACTATCAACACTAAATAAAGCAGTATATCAAAATTGTAACACACTGAAAACTTTAATCAAGCTCATAAAATAATAATGTATTATATTTAAACAAACAATAAAACCTTAACGGTTTATGGGTTCGTTCTAGAAAAACCCCGTTTCTATTAGTTACAAGCTTTACCTGACGACATTTTTATATTTTAATGTTTTGCTGGAAAATACTCTTTTTTTTGTGTATATTCTGTGTCAGAAGTAGGCGGTCAAATTGACTCTCTTAGTAATAAACGCGGTGTAAGGTTTGAAATTTGAATATAACTCACTATCATCCTCCCCAGAACACAATGCACTGCCCCACGTAGCTCTAGCTACTACTAATAATTTATAAATTTCAGGGTTGCCAGGAAGAGATCACTCATTGGTCTCTGAGATCACTGTCATTCTACATCTTTTTAGTCATTTGTATTTTAATTTTATACTGGTTTGGTAATAAAGTGTGATAATAAATTCTAATATTTGTAAACAAACTTAATCGTTCCTCAACTTCGCACCACACTCACTATCTGGATGTTATTTCTCTAAACATTAAAAAAAATAGGGTTTCAGACACTTTCGTACTCCTTAGATGTAGGTCTCTAACAAACTACAAGTAATCACATTGCTTTAGGATTTTTTTAATTAATAAATAAATAAATGTAAGTGTGCTTATCGCGGACATAGTAAACAGGATTTAATTGTTGGTTATAACTATAAAACAATCACCAATTACTTTGAACAAAGTAAAATAGACCTCAAAAATGTTGTTTGCGTCGCCTGAAGTAACTGAGTTGCAATCCAACTGTCTCTTCGCGTACAGAACTCCTTCGTGGTCTCGCGGCTCGTCATCGCGTCCTTTTTAGCTTCATTAATGTAAACTTTCATAAGTTGTGCGAGTGCAATTTAAATTTAATTAAATTAAATTTTAATTTTAATATCACTTTTATTTTTTATTTATGTTCTGTCTTTTTGTAAACATATATAATAACCCTATCTAATAATAGTGGAAACTTGTAATTGGCCAGCAGCTTCAATACGTGTTTTGGACGTGTTGTGATGAAAGAATATAAAAAATGTACCTAGCTGTAAGTTTCCTTAAAAGTCATAAAATAAAATAAACGAGATGGACCAATGGAAAAGCCGAAACTGGTCTTACTAAATCAAATACAGTTATTTCTACAAATTGGGTTTTTGACAAGATTGCAAATGCAAGTCTTCATCTGTTAGTTAGAAAATATAAGTTATTTTGACCCAAAATATGTTTTGAAAAGAATATCGAAATTGTATAGATAAGAAAATGTAAAAAAAAACATAGAACTTATCATAAAATATGTTGCATTTTGTCTACGTAGCTATTATATATTTTATCCAAACGCGCATACAATTTTCTAAAATGTTTTACACGTTGTGACGTCACAACTCGGTACCGTTTTGTATGGAGCGATTTTCGGCGACTCGCAGCCGCTCCTCAAACATAATACTGTATCTAGAAAACTGTTGAACTTAAACATGCTGTTACTCCTGCAATATTTCTTCACTGTTCAAACAATTTAAATATGTAATAAAAAAAAATTAAATACCCTATTCAAAATTCAAATACTTATTTCTCAACGTTGACAATTAATTGTTTTTATGGACGTTAAATAAAGCTTGACTATATCTGCTGTTCGGAGAAACCTTTGTGAAGAAGAACTGGCAAGAAACTTCACGGGTATCACTTATTAAATATTAAAAGAAATGTCACAATCCAGGCTAGGTCTTTGTACACCATCTAAGAAAATTTACAAATAAATGGTAATTATAGGATAAATACAAATCATTTGATTTTATTAGTAGTTAGATGGTAAGAAAATAAAATGTAAAAATAAAAATGTCAGTATTATTTGTGTTCGTTTTAGCGGGCAACATTGACAATGAGTCTTTTCTATGGCGGAAGTTGTCAAGTGAAGTTAGTTCACTAAGCAGAGGGGACAGCCACCTCACTCACAGCACACTTCACTCACATCAATTTGATAGTTGTCTGTCTGTGTGTTTGATGGTTTGTTGCACTTGAGTTCTTTCTTTCGGTTTCTTTTTAACTTACAAATGTTAAATAAGCTAAAAAATAAACAAAACAATTCAATTCAATTCTTTGTACTTAATGACAACCAGCCATCGATATTACTCGATACACAAAACAAAAAGATGCAAGTTAACCTTAGCTGTCAAAATGACATTTTTTCCGCCATGTTATTTTTTGTTTGTGTTGCACGCTAATGATGCACAGTTTCATTTCCTACCAATAAACAAAGTGTTTTAATAACAATTTAACAATCAAAAAGTGTTCTAAGCGTTTTAAACTATTTTTTGATAAAGTGTACAAAGACCTGGCCCGGACTCCTTGCATTTTGGGACATTTCTTTTTCATACTAAAACTATTTTCAGCTTATTTATTATTTATTTATTTTTTACATTTATTATAATGTGTCAATGTTTAATTATTATAGTAATTCCCTTTTGTGTTCTTGTTGTACGTAATTTAATGTTTGTAATACATATACCATAACTTTCAGCTCAACAAATAAATCAATCGAACGACGTCACCGCATAATGCGTTTAAATACTGATGAGTATGGTGCAACGTAATTATAGACTTGAATAAACAAGAACGTGGATCCAATAATAAATAATAAGACGCGTTTGCAAGGTAAATACCGCGATATATAGTGGCACCTACTTTATTTTTACTGGAAATCATTTAGATTTTTGTCAAAAACATAGTTTAGATTAGGTAATGCAATGCTAAGCATGTCTACTCAACAAGAAAATTTGTATAATGTATTTAAAGTACACATATTAAATCCCCCAACATATGTACTACAGAGTGAATTAGAGAGCAGTCTACACAAAAATAAGTAGGACACAGGTATGTCTTCATTCACACAGCGTCTAAAGTTTTTATATTTAGTTTAAGTATATTGTGCAATAAATCAATAAATATGCTTTTTTTTCTAATAACAAATGTTCTTATATATGTAGATAAGATCTAAGAAATTTGACAGCTGATAATTTTTATGAAATAAAATTGTGAAAGACTTAGGGTGTTACCACACCAATCGATCGTCTGTCGATCGACGTCGTCTATTGTATTCTGCCATCGATCGACGACGAGCGGTCGACGGTCGATCGATTGGTGTGGCGACCCTTACTGAAAAATGAGTTACGAAAAAACAATTGTATCGGTTACCATGCTAAAGTACTTTGGTTAACTTATACACAGGCAACACAACTATAATATTTAAGGAAACTCACCTCAGGAGAATCAAAAGGGTATTTATTTGTGAATTTGAACTGCAATACGAATTTTTCGCCTTCATAGAGTGTACCGGGTACACCTTCCATGTGAACTGTCCACCTGTAAAAGATTGTACATTATTATGCTTAAATTATTATGCTATTGTTTTCTCAACACCACGTTTAACAAAAAAACTATAAACAAAATTTTATTTAATCACTCAATTCTCAATCAAACACAAATCAATCAACACTCAATCAAATCAATTTTTTTTATTTTATTCTTAATATGATAAGATTTTATACAGACACTAAAGCCACGACAAGTTAATGGCTGCCGCGTTACTGCCACACAAAATTAAGTTGCATATTTAGAAGTGCACACACACACACACTCACACACAGCACTGTGTGCAAAGATGAGCTGAACTATCTATACACACCTGTAGCAGAGAAATCTATCCATATTTATTTTAAAAGTTCTTTAATTATATTAAATTTGTAGGGATAAAAAGAAAAAACCATCAAGCCCAAATCAGAGAATTCTTGGATAAAACACTCCCTTTTACTTCAACCTACATTACCTGAATGGGTCAAGATAATATCTCTATATGCAACTCTTAAGATTATTATTAGAACTGAATTAAGCTCAAGCAAAAAGCAAACACTTTTATCATTATTTCTTTGATAATTTTACATGACAATGTTATATGGTTTTCAAAGATTTGTACAAATCCATCCAACCATACCAAGTCTTTGTTCCACCTTGTGCAAATAAAGACAGATATGTACCTTAACTGTGTAAAATACCACTAACAGATTCATTCTTAAACTAATTACGTTATAAAAATTTAATTTCTATGAGATAAATGAAGGATCAGCCATTATATTGCATAAGACTCTTTGACCCTTAGGGCACTATAAATAGAAGATCTATTGAATATATCCTGTCCTTATTGCATTTGATAATAATCTGAATATAATGCACAAGTAGTCTCCTAAGTGATTATTCAAGTGTTTTTTAATTAATAGCGGCCAGACATGCTGATATGAGGTGTTATAATAGCTCAGCAGGTGTAACAAGAAGCTCTAGACATCAAGGTCTAGGTACAGTGAAGACAGTCAAATGAAGACACCTTTCTACAATAACTTTTCACATGAGACGTATTAACTAAGCTAACTAGACGACTGTCACATGTGACATGATTTAATTTGGAAATGGACATTCTTATTTATTTCATTATTTTATATGAGTTTTTATTTACCTAATGAACGTACTAAAATATTTATTTTATACGTCTTTCAGAGTTTGTTTTGTTAATATCAGGAAATGATTGAAGTTGATGCCACATTCCACCCGTTTGTTTAGTTCACTTGGCCAAGCAGAGTATCTCTTCTAAAAAAGACATAGTGAAGAATTTGTATGCTTGACTTACTGAAATGAAGTTTGGAGTATCTTCTAAGAGGAGCCTAGAGTGCTTCATGGCATTTGTTACACTCAATTACATATTGAATAATGAGCATTGGTGTGTCACAGCAATTTTATGAAAGCTTTGCAGAATTGAGCTAACACTGTATTTTATCAACATTTGATTTTGGTATAAATATTTTATTCCATCTTTTAAAGTTTATCACTAGTATACCAAATGTCATACTAAAAAGACACATAATCACTTGCAGCCAACTTCAAAAGATCACTTGTGAAATGGAATATCTGTTTCATATTGATAACTAGACCTTATCATCATAATTCCAGCCTGTGTTTAACTTTAGGTTTCATTACACCCACACCCAATTGTAGAACTACTTTAATTAAATAGAATATCAGCAATAGTAAACACTTAATAATTAGTTTTACTTAACATTTCCTAATTGAAATGTTAAAAAGGCAGTCCAATTTCTGCACTGTTAATTATATCTTCAATTCTTGAACTTGAATATTAAGTAAGCGGCTAATTAAACACTGCACTTTAAATGATAAAAATTGTTTAAGTAATGTCAATGACACAATGATTAACATAGCTTTGCAAATAATCTGAAATGTAATAATAAGTTACAGTGCTGAAGTACAAATAAGCATAGAATTTTAATTAGTACACCATTGTCTTTATATATTTGTTTTGTCTAAATTTATTTCATATAAGTATAGGTATAGGTATATATATAGGTTCAAAAAAAATTAGAAAATGATATCTCTTACAATAGTTTTGAATCATTAAAATATTCTATAGTGAGTGGAAATTCAAGAAAAATAAGACATGTCAGCACTCTTCTTGACCAAAAAGGTCTTCTCAATCTTAGTATAATAACACTAAAACAAATATTAATCACAAATCACTTACTAAATTAATGAGGATTGGTAGGGATTTGTTAGTTTCAACTAAACCAGACTAGGAGTCAGAGAGTGCAAAATATAAACAATATATATTGAAAAGAAAGACAATATCTGTCTGTATCAAACATATTGAAATCACCAATATTTTATTTCTGTAGAGAAAAATATTTTACAAGCTATTATCAAATTTTACTCACAGTGTAAGATTTTGGCTGGCTTGGTCTCCGTCTACTGTGACTCCTGGTGGAGGCTCCTTCATCAGAGACATAAGTTCTTTTTGTAACCTTCGCTGTAATAGTAAATGAACAGAAAACCTTTAATAATATGAAGTGCAAAAATGCTCTGAATGTTTTGAATTGCTGGGTCTATCAGACAGAAAACGAGAATTAGGGTAGCACAACAATAGAATGACAATACCTTCGTAGAAAAACTGTGACATTTAAACGATAAAATAAAAATCAAGGTTTACGATAGTAGTCAATGTATAATTTGCAAAGTTTGACCATGGCTTGAACTTTAATTTAAAAGCGTTGAACTGTGTAAAACCAAGCAAAAGTAATAATTTATAAATTATTTTTACAAACCTCAGACGGGGACATAGCCGCCATCGTAATCCAATTTAGATGTTGTGATGTTGCCAAAACAAAAAATAACCTGTGCTTTGAATAAGGCTTTTTATACATATTCAATAATTTTTATGTAAGAAAGATTTACAGCAAAAATAATCATAATATACTTAAAGTTATTAAAAATTAATAAAAACTTAATAAAAAGATAGGTTTATTTTTATATGAACTGAATGCAAATATGAGTAAAATAAAATACCACTCCAAACCTTGGAGTTTATTATTTGACGATCTATAACTTTATCCGAAGAAGTAGTATTTAAATTGAATGATCGTTTATTTCAATTTTAAATATTCCACTTTCAATAATAAACATAACGCACTTAATAGTAATTGTGTTTGACGGCCTGTTTGGTGTGGAGGTAAGTACCCTTGCCTTCTATGCCACAAGTCCCGGGTTCGAATCCTGGTATAGGCAGATATTTTATTATATTTGCTTTATTTAAGTTTATTTCTAATATTTATGCATAAAAAAATCTATGTGTGCTTATATATTTCTTAAGTTTATTTGTCCGTTACCTAGTATCCATAACAAAAGTTCTTAATGATACTTAATTTGGGCTAGATAATGTGGTGTGATTGTTAGAAATATTATATTATATTATAAAAATGTTACTTAAAAGACAATAATGTCGTCTAGTTCTTTTTTTATTTAGTCGACTTAGTTTTAAGGGGAATAAATTAAGGAGTTATGCAGTTTTAAGTTGCATGCTTATTACCACTCATTCAAACACAGATTGTAATACAGCATTCATGTGTACTATTTTGATATTTAGAAATTAAAAAACTGTGATGATTTTATTCACGCTATTTATAAATACCATACTATTTAAAAAACCTAAGGTCACTCAGTAACGTGCATAATTTTGTAGTAAAAATTTCATGAAAATTCATAAAAGTGTGATTTGAGTTGCACAGAAATAAGTGCAGATAGGTAGGTATAGGATCGCAGATTAGCGCCGCTACTTCGTAAATTTTGTTATTATCTGCAGCAAATGAGCCTGTTAGAACAATGACCTTACATACTATACATATGTTACTTACTTACAAAAAAGTGTGACTGCCTGCACACATTCACATGCATTTCTTCCATCTTACATTTATAGGAAGGTCTGTAGTCAGCCCAGACGAGATCTTAACAAATAAACTGTATAACCACTACTCTACTACTCAATAACACCAGAAATATGCGAATTATTTTCCCAAAATACCTAAATCTTGCAGAAGAAACAAAAAAATATACAACTTTACATACCAAATTGGGTCGTTTTCGAGTCTTCATTTCCCATGTGCTAATAGCATATCTGCTCTAATTTAATAAAAAAATTGTTGTATGACAGAGTATGTTCACTAAAATTCGTTACGAGTTAAAGAAAAGACAGCAAAGGAATGTTTTCGGAAAGTTTCCTCGAAGACTTCGTTCTTACCGAAACATTCCGTAATTTGTTTGCTTAGTGCATGAAATCTAACTTTTAGATAATTAGTCATTGTTATTAGTTTATGTCATTGGTTCTTAGATTAGCGTGTTATAGTTTGTCTTAGCGTATACAGGGTGTCCAAAAATTCAACGTCAAGCCGAGTCTAGACATTTTGAAATTGTTGAATTCATAGTTCGGTAAAAAGCGTTATTTCTAAGTAAATTTGGGGAAACAATGATTTTGGCAACTTTTTTGTTCGTTGTACGCGGTACTGGCAGAAATAACCCACTGCACAAGATCGACGGCTGATTGCCATAATTAATTTACTAGCTAACTAACAGCAACCACTGTTGAGATTAATTTGCAACTTCTTTTCTTTTTACAGTCTTTTATTATTAGGCCGGCCCTAGCTACTATAACTTTGTACAATATTTTTTTGGCGCAATATAATTGAACTACCTCTTGGGATCAAACGATCAATATTATCATGCAATAAACCTGGGCAATAATTTTGATGCGTCTGCGGCTGCCGTCATTTGTGCAGTGATTTCTTGCTGTGAGCAAGATGTCAGACCAAGATTTAGTGGCAGCTGTCGTGTTGCTACTTCTAGACAAACGTAAAAGAAGACGTCGCTGGATGATATGATGCAATAAAAATTAAGCTTGCTCAAACTTTTGTTCAATAATTGCACAATCTTCAATACTAACCCTAAACAGTCAAAATCATTGCTCAATTCGTAATTTTGTGCAATTTAATTGATCGTTAAGGGCAGGCTTTAGATGATGTATAAATAATATTGACGTAAAAACTGACAGTAGTCTGTGACTCCTGTGACTCACCTTTTCAGATCTTTTAAGTTCCAATGAATGACTGACTATTTGACGTGCTATATTCATTCAATCAACTCGACCCAATCCCCAATCAGTCTGTAATTTTCTGTCCAGAGGTGTATGTGTTCGTCTGCTTCGCGTTCAATCGTAAAAATGCGACATAAATAGTTAAAACGATAGTGATTTTTAATTTTAAAACAGATCTGGTTGAGTGGAAATGGATGTGTGTAGTGTCTGATTAATTTTAGCCAGTAATAAGTTCGTGTTTATGTGAAAATGAATGGTAAAATGCGTAATGAAAACGGCGCTTTCACATCGGACAACATGCGCGCCGAAATATTGAACCCTTTCGTCCACAAATTGGAGTTAGACAACACATATGATAAAATAAAGGTAAAAGTATATAGTATAGTATATTCAATATTATAACTGTTAGCTTTATTGTGCATTTACAAAAGTATGGCTTCAAAGTAGGTTTAAGTGCGCAGACTCCATAAAATCATTCTCTAAGACTAAAAAACAAAATAAGTACATTTATATGTTTCATTTAAAATGAAAATGTAACATAATAAAAAAATCACAACTCCCTATGTTTGCGTATTAATTATGGAAAACAACTCTAGCTAGGAAGCCTTTCAAGGTTTTTAATGATCCAAAAATTACATACATACATTACTTAACGTTATCGTTGCATGCTTCTTAAAAAGGCAAAATATGAATTTGCGCAATGAATTTGATCACATATTAATTCACCATTCATGCGGTAGTACTTAGTTGTTATGTCATCTAGATGTTGCCGCGGGGCGTAAGAAGTCGCCTCGACCGTCGCTGGGAGAAAGTTGTTTGCGGATCGACAATCACAAAACATTGTATGGGAACTTTAGGTAGCTTCTACCTACTTAATGCTGCTGCTAAACATGCTGCTATTCTGTCAAGATTACATCAGATACGCTAAATCGCGAATTTCAGAATTTCGCACTAACATCAAATACGTCAAGTACGTTATGCTGAATACGTTCCGGCGAAAGTTTTTTCGAATCTCATTGTTTTTGTATAGATTACTTTGAAGATAGAAGTAAAATTACGCTTTACACAAAATTGAAGTTTATTTAATTATTTTTTTACGGTAAAATATCAAGATATAATAAGAGTAAATGAATGTTTAAATAATAAAAGACATACGACGTGAGGCAATAAAAGTTTTCTAACTTTCATTCGTCAGTCTTTTTGATTATTATGTTCGTTACGCAATGCCGCCGCGCCGCCATAAGAAAGGTTTTCTAGTTCTTTCTGAAACTCAAAAATAGGAATAAGAAGAAATTACTAGTTAATTGCATGTTATGTATATTAGGTATATACAAATCGATGTTGTTTTCATACGAATGCAATGTAACCGTCTTCGTTATACTCGTGTGAAAAACTACATTCAATTAAGTCCTACTTCGTCTTGTTCTGAACTTAATTTTATTTTATCTAAACAAAAATAATACATGTTGAAGCTTCTTGGTTTAATAACGTCAATAGTGGAAATAATTGCTTTGTTTTCGGTTAAATTCATCTGTTATCATGTGTTTTAGTAGCATTTTGGTTAGAAGGGTTTACCGGTAACCAACATACATGCATTCATACCCTAAGCCATGTTCACGAAAACTTATTCTGATTCATAGTAGGTCCCTGCCCGTTTCCACCCGCGTAGCGCCTGGTCAAATAAAGGCCGCAGAACGTAAACAAACGAATCCTTCCTTTTCGTAATGACATTATAAAAGTATAGAGGTCCCAGGTTCGATTCCTGGCCGGGGCATTCATTTGTGTGATGAACACAGGTGTTGTTCTCGGGTCATGGTTGTTGATATTTATATATGTTTGTTTATTTTGAGTTCCCCCCCAGTTCGCTGTAGGTCATCCATGACACGAGCTCTGCTTACTTTGGGGCCATACAGTTGGTGTGTTTGTCCGGGGATTATTATTGATAGATATTCCAGTACCTAGTATTAGTGATAAGGTTTTCGTCGTAAGGGTTCCTGCTCGAAAAGTTATTAGTCCTTTTTTTTTAAACAGGGTAGAATAATGTACGTCTTTACTATCGAACAATTACGCGGGCTGAACAAAATTATGAAAATTAATTTCTGCCCTGTTTAAGCAGGGGGAAAAGTGTACGGAAATCCATTTCGACCATCCTTGCTTATTTTTTTAAATTTCGCGTGAGTGTCAGGTGGCTATTAAAATATAAAAAGGCTTTAGAAGAGTTTCTTTTGTGAAGATCTCGTCTGGGGCGGCGCTACAGTCCTTCCTGTTTCGATCGCCGTAATAACCACGTGTACGTGCTTGTGTTCCGGATAAAAGGAACGAGCAGCCGGTGTAGTCACTGGAACAAAGGCAATTCCAGCTGAAGCCTGCGGTCGGCGACGCGTCATTAGTCGATATAATAATCACACTCAATATTGAATAATGTTTAACTTAGTATGTAAGAGTTTTATGTTATCGTAAAGAGCAATAATGAATTTTCATTCATTCATTCATTCATTCATCAACACCTCCTACTAATACGTTTTCATTATCTTCGTAAGTGTAGTATAAAGCACTGTGCATCAGTTGGAAGAAAGTGCGATTCCCATCTCGTGTGTAATTAGGCAGACTACACCCTCGTTGGTAATCGGTCGCTTTTTCCCTCTACCAACAATAATCGCGTATTATTAATAATTGTAAAACAGTAAATTGATTAAAGTAACTCTGGTGCATTTTCAAAGCAATAGTCTGCATGCGAGTAAGTTTCCATGTGACATTAAGCTTTTCTTTCCTTCCTTAAAACAGGCTCTTTAAGAAACAATATGAAAAACAATGTTTGTTGGGTTTAAGATTAATTTATCTACTTTGATATCTTTTTAACAATTACCCTACTGCACGCGATACCATTGGGCAGTAACGTATAGAATCCAGATTGAATCGCTAAGTACAAAGTTAATATTTCCTTGCATTTTCAGCTTTAATCTGCTTGCCGTTTAGCTGACCGTTTAGGCCTTTATTTACAGTCATACATTTGACTATAATGGCGCATCGCCAGGTTCGCAGTATATCAACAAGTTTGTAAGAAAATAGAAAACAAATCGCATCTTCCTTGATTAATAATTAACTGTTGACATGACTGAAACATGACAGCTATCCAGCTGTTTCAATGAATGTTTAATTCAACAATCCGCCTGCGACATTTCTATTTATGTGGCTCTTATTCCAACTAGCGTAATTTAGCGCAGGTGTATAATGTCAATGCCAATTAAAAATAATTTTTTTCGGTTGTCTATGTAAATATCGAAATACATTGAAATGATATTCGAACATGTTTTGTGTGTGAAGTGTTGTGTTTGCCGAAAAAGATTGAAGAGATTGTAGGTTAGGTGTAGGTAGCTTTTCTCCACTCGGCTCTTTTACAAGTTTACGATCAAATACAAAAGTTAGGCAAAATGTCTCCCGAGTTGACCTAAATCATTCGAATGTAAATCTTTTGTCATTAAATCCCCCAAGCTTCCATTGGGGCACGTGCTTTCAAATGGTCTATACGCAGCTCGTATTAATGCTATGCGCATTATATCATTCTGAATTGGATACCTTTAAAAACGGATCCGATGTCCATTTCGTTCTAAGTCGATGAATTTATTGTATGGCTGTGAACGGGGGCCGTTTGAGGCTGTTCCTTCTTTGGATGCAGATAAGAAAAATTAATATAGATTTGTACTTAAATTATACCCGTGAAGTTTCTTGCCAGTACTTCTTCACGAAGGTTTTTCCGAACTGGTGGTAGAGTCATGTTTTATTTGACGTCAATAAGAACAAGTAATTGTCAATGTTGAGAAATAAATATTAGAATTAGAATTATGGTTTCTCAAATTAACGCATCAAGCTTGAATATGCTCAGTTAACTGCACCAACCGTCCTAAATATACTAGTAGAATTAAGTAGTGAAGAGTTAATATCTCGGGGCGGTACTAGAGTCCATCCTATTTGGTCCGGCATAATGATCCCGGTAATGGTTTGTTCCGGTTTAAGAGAAGCAGCGGTCACTGGAGTAACAGAAACGAAGGCGATGTCAACTGCAAGCTACGGTCGGGAACGCGTCATTAATTGATATTCCAATATAGTATTCACCACTGAAATAAATTCATAAATGGGTATCCAGGGGCGCGAATGCCACTTCCATCTGGTTTGACGCGTGCCCGTATGTTGGCTACGTAAAGAGTAAAAACCATCACTAATATAGGTTTTGTGTTCATCTCACAAATGCTAACCCAAACCAGAATTTAAACTCTAGACCTTTAGTTTATGAGTTAGGACTACAGTACTAACGTACCTACGCGACAATGCTTTGATCGTCGAGTTTTGGGTGAGAACGCGAGTTATTAAATAATGGTGTGCAATAGGCACCCCTTGGGTATGGACCTACGCCTATACGGCCAATATTCATCACGTGGGATAGACAATCTAAAAAGCTCGGAACCTTAAAAAACTTACATCTTTTGTATATCTCCATAGAAATCAAGCCTTTGAATACCTTCCAACTTACATCTGGCTCTGTGTTTCCAGACGGCAATATTCACAGTAATACTGCTGCCTTTTCGCGTCATCGTGATATGCCACCTCATTGTGACAGCTTGGTTCCTGGCCTGCATCGGCCTATACGGCCTCACTGAAGAGGATTTAAGAAGAAAACCTATGACTGGTTGGCGAAGGTACGTTTAGAATAAAAAAAAGAAAAATACTTGGTTATTATTTTTATAAGAATTCTTAATCTTCGTTTACATTGTCTCTAAATGTGAAAGTTTGCGAATTTGTTTGATCTTCTGTATTGACGGAATACGAATTAAAGATAATTTTGAGAACATTTATTCAAGGGCAATTAAAGATACTCATTTCTACGAAAAAACAAACTAAGGTGTCGCCTACAATGGTAATAGAGGTTTATTTATACGACCGAAGTTGGGGTCGAAACCTACTAAGTACTAAATTAAATTAACTGTCTAAAGTAAGCTTTCGTATCTAACCTCTTTTTTTATCACAAAGTATGTATACAATTAAGTGCTTACATTCTATTTTGACGTTACCAAATTAACTGCAGTTTCCGTTTATTTCCATCGAAATTGGTAACTTTAGATCAAGGTGAACAATTTAACAACACAAGAGAACCATGAAGGTCTTTAGTCTTACTTAGTATTTTACAATTTGTCGTTTTGATCCGGTCGATTTGCAAGAACCAGATCCAATGTCAACTATTGTAACATTTACAAAAAATGTGCCGCACGAGCTGTGATGAAAAACGCTGTTATTTGACAATTGTTACACAGACATCAAAATGCATGCAACTTGCGACCGAAACGGGATTGATAAATAACTCCATTGTTAAAAAAAAAAAAATAAAAATAAAAAGACCATAACACACAGGATTCTTGATTATTTTAGCTAAAAAGTTAAATATCTACTTTTACACGTCTCAACTCAATAAAAATAATAAAAATGCAGTAAACCCATTTAAGACGGCATCACAAGTTTTGAGAGCTCTTGCGGCGTCGTCGAATTCTATTTGCGACTAGTTATTTGTCCTAATAACCTCACTTTGATATATTTCGTATCTGCAAAAAACATGACAGACAAGCAGAAAATAACAATATTTTGGTGTATTATAATCATCGCAGCCGTAAGTGAGTGTTTCGCCGAAACCGCTATAGTATTTCTTATGAATATTCCAGTTATGTGATGCCTAATTATTGCGCAAACCGGTCCAACAAACTCTCCGGTTTTCAAACGTAGTTTAAAATTTTTGCTCTTATTTTTGGGTATTTTCTTTTGTCAAATACGCACAAATTAAAATTGAGACGACTATTTTTAAATTACTCCTAAATTATCTTTTTATACGTAGTTTATGCTTAAAGCAAAGGTGCCAAATCAATATATTTTTCTTAAGTGTTGATGGCACGACTGTCGGCTTTCTTTAGGTCAATAGTAGAAAGTACAAAAATGCGCTGCGTCTGTCGATAGACGAAGGCGCGAAGTCGTTTTCGTATAAGAGAGTTTTATAACCAGGCCAAACAAAGTCAATATCGCGTTTTGAAATATGAAGGTTTAGATGAGAAAATGGCACCGGATTTCGTTTGAAATATACCTGTGTGTAACTTATTTGTGTATTTATTGTTAAAATATAATAAATTAATCCTTATTTGTTATCGAAATTAATATTGAATCTAGAATGATTGTTTTCTATGATTGAATGTATTTATATACATACCAGCCGTTTTAATTAGCTCTATTGCGTAAAAAAACACCAAACAAAGCCGCGTTTCCATCGTCCAAGAACAGGTTCCTTGTGGGAAATTAAATAAAAATAGTCCCTACCATTAAAATTTGAATAAATAGAAAAAAAAACCCTGTTAATAATGTAAACACCTACGATATTTGCGAGCTCGTTAACCACCTACCATTGAGGTACAAACGGTCATCACAAAGCGGAGTATCGACCACATCGAATCTTTTAATGCCATCACCTCGCATCACCAATAAACCGACATCTTTTAACAGAAAGCTCCGTATCTCAATCCTGTCTCTCATGAGACTGGTGGTGGTGGCGGCGGGGTTCCACCGCGTCAAGATCTTAGGTCGGCAGCACACTCCGGCGAGCAGGCGCGAGGCGCCGGTGGTCGTGATGGCGCCACACTCGTCCTTCTTCGACGCGATTGCCATCGTGTGCCTCGGCGCACCGAGCGTGGTGGCAAAGGCGGACACGGCGCGGCTTCCGTTTATTGGACGTGGGTTCTAGTAGGCGTGTTTGTGCGCTTGCATGTCTGAGAGCGTGTTTTCTTGTTCGATGTGCTTTGTTAGAGTTTGCTTGAGTTTCTGTTTCGTAGAATAATGTTGTTGTTTCTAAACTGGGACATGGAGATTGATAAATGTATCCACAACAGTCTTAATAATCTCAGAGGTGACAAATGGTTATTGATATTGCTTAGCAAATATAGACTTAGATAAAATATGAATAAAATCAACCATTTTGATGTGTGAGTGTGGTAGTAATTAGTAGTTTTGATGTGTGAGTGTAGTAGTTGGTTTGCTCTTTACCTCCGTGTAAAGTTAGAAATGGTTTGTTGCGTGAGTGGTATCCCAAGATGATTCCCTTCACGGTCAGACCAGTAGGTCAATAAACAAAAACTCATAGATTCATTTAGCTGTACGGCATGCGCCGGGTTCGTACCCGGGACCTGTCACCATTGCGGCATTCACGATTAATAATATATAAAAGTTTTACAATATGCATAATTATACACCTAAAACTCTGCAATCAGAACCTATGATTGGCACACTGCTTCATCGAAGATAAATGTAGCGTCGAAATAACTAGATTAATTTGATTTTAATGATAGTTCCGTCCATCAGACATCTCGACGCTTCTATATCAATTCCTTTGATCATGTTTTAAAACACTACATTAACTTGTCATGTTGTCAGCATTAGGTTCATCTTGTTATTAAGTTGGTATTTAAAAAATTTGCCTTCTTTTTTCAGTGTTCATAGTCATAGATCCATGTTTACAGTTTAATTGAGAAGGCTATTTGAAAGCTTCTAGAACAATGCATTTGCTAATTATTTTTGTATTAAGGTAGATGAATGCCGCCAGTTCCCAATACATGCTTGAATTTAATTTAAGCTTTTCATATTAGCTTCGTTGCAAAATTGTTGTTACTTCCTAAACAATATCTAGGTCAAATCATTGGTTATATGTTCATTTTCTTGGCTGCCGTAAAACGTTAACGTTCATTTTAGCATTTTTATATTTGAACAGTCGTTTTTATTTTGTTAATTTAATAAGCAACAGTGAAAAGGTAACTTTTTGAGGTCGTATTCGACATTGTCACCACATGATATGATAGACGAACTCGTGTCGAAGTCGATGAACAAAAAATAAAAATGGAAGCCCTGCTGAAGCTATGAGGAGGCGTGTTAGCGTTGACTTTCGGTTCTGCTTGCCTCATAATCGTTTCTGAACCGGAAAGTGATAGCATTATGGCTTTTTCTCTTATGAATTTAATAGAAAATAGCACTTAGTTGGTGACGCGGCGGGTATGGCTTTTTTCTTTACACAAATAGGTACTCTAAATAATTCACTCAGCTATGAGGTCTGCGTTATTTTTTGAACAACATTAAAGTAATCTAAATTTTGCAGTAAATAAATCTGACTGCTGACATTTTATAGTGTTAAAATGTTTCAAATTTTGAGCTTAAGTTTTTTTTTATATATTGTGCTGTGATGATTGTTTTAAAAATAATGTTTTTAACATTGGTTAGTTGCATATTTCGATTAGCTTCGTAGTCATTATTTTTTAAAATAAATTCGACAATGAGTTCGGAAGATCTTCGTAAGAGAGAACTGGCAAGAAACGTACCGAGATAACAACAAGAAGTTCCAACTGGAAATTCTATTTACAACCTACTTTTACGAAAACAAAAAAACTGTTACTGAGCCTTCTAAATAAGTTCCTACTATTTTCTAACAGAAACGCATGAAACCTAACAAAATGTTTGGCATCGCGGAAAATCTCCATGTCCTAGTAACCTGAAATGCGCCATATTCTGCCGCTCTTGGTTGTCGTTGGGTTTGCTGTGCACGCATGCGCCCAGCGATGCGTTTGCGCAGACTAGGTTAGTGTCAAGGAAAATTACTTACTACCTACTCATGAAATGGTATTGTTGCGCAATTTTCTTTATAATAAATTGTTTTGCTTTAACCTATATTTGATGATATATTTTAGTTAAACTCATTTGTAAAGAATAAACTGATAGATCTCGTTTCAAGGAATTTGGTATATAAACTAATTTTGAGATGTATATTTTTTTCTAAAAGAGTGAGGTGTTCGCGACAAACCATTTGAATATTAGTGATTTCTGTTCGGTATTTAATTTTAAAATAAAATTTAAAAAGAACTACGTTTCTTGACGGTAGTTAACTTTTATAAATCGCATTGTAAAGTTTATTATACTACTTGGAACGAGCAAGTCCACAATTTTCTATGGATTCTTGATATTTATTTCAAATATTGACATGACAGTTGAACCAAAAATAAGTCAGAAAATAGCTATTTTATGGCGTCATGCAGTCAATCTAAAATGAGTGCAGGTCGCTAGCAGACGGTACCATTTCAAAATGTATACGTAGGTATAGGAAATAATCTTAACTAAATAAATTGGCATATTGATCATGGTTGATACTATATTAATTTATATAAATTTGTTTAAGGTTTTGAGCTTTACCTGCACAATTGGGTATTTGAAACCATTCGAAAATACAAGTTTTTATCATTTATTTAGAGAAAATAAGTTATTTTGACCCGAACAATTTTTTGAAAAATAAAAGTTTTGAATTCAATATCGAAATTATATAGGTTAGAAAAGTTAAAAATATAGCAAAAACTTATGATAAATTAAATATGTTATTTAATTGCAACATAAAAAAATGCAAAAAAATTGTTATTTAATTGCAATTATTAAATATGTTAAATTTTTTAATATTATTAGCTTACGCTTTTTAAGCGTGATATTAAATATAACAATTGTTATTATGACAGTATGCATGTAAACGCATTATCTACGTAGCTATTATATATTTTATCCAAACGCCCTTAGGTACATATTTTTATTATAATGACGTAACATCGGTACCGTTCAAACACATCGCTGTATCTAGACAACTATTGATTGTAAACATACTGTTACTTCTGCTATATTTCTTTACTGTTGATAAAGTTTTTAAATATGTTACAATTTTTTTTGTCAAATACCCAAACGACGTCGTAGGATTCGCTACACTAATTAATTAACCCCCTCGTTATTTCTACATACATATGTAGAAATAGCGAGTAATATATATACTTAGCTTTGGATGTGTGTTTGTTTGCATGCCATTCAGCATTGAAAGCTTCTGTTTGTTCGTTTACAATCAAATGCCTTTTTTGTCGATTGTTTTTTGTTCGAATGCTAGATTCGATTTTCCTATTGAGGTTTTGCGAAAAAAGGTTGGTTTACTTTTGAGCAGCGTTTCCATTAAGCATGTTCTTGTGTGTCCGAGTTATTTGCAACTTATGGCAGTAAATGTGCTTTTAGTTGTAGTATGCCCCGCAGTTTCTCAATCATGATCGAGATACAAGATTGTAACAACTTGTTTAACGGAAACGCGGCTTTGCAAGGTAAGATTTGACTCCTCTTGCTGATGAAATTCGTAATGACTGCACTTATCTCGATATTTCGAAAGGAACTGCTCTCTTTTCGATACTTGAGCCTGTTTAAAGTTAACTGTTCAAGAGACGGGCGGTGTCACAATTGTGGCAGTGCGAGCAAACGAGTAGCTGTCTCAATGGTTTGAGCTTTTATACGATTTTTTAATTGTTAATTTAGTTTAGGGTATGATGAGGCTGTCATGTCACAAGATAAAAGCCTCTAAATAGAGCAGGAAGAAAAAGCTTTTATACGACACGACATCGTGGCCTAGATCTGTAGGTACAGGGTGGAATTTTGTAATCAGGTGGGGTTATAAGTTTAGATTTCCTTTCGTTAAATAATCCTGTTTGTTCGAGATATTTGAACCTTATGATTGACCATACCGATTAGCCATAAAAGTACAGGGTGTTGTTTTTATTTAAGCGGGTTCGGTTCTCGAGTGTGGCAAGTGAAATTTCAAAAACATTTGAATTTAGTTTACTTGTTTTTTTATTAATTATAAACGAATATTTAAATAAAACACTTTTTACCGGATATTATCGCGTATATTTTAGTTAATTTTAAAATTATTTCGACGTTTCGGCATCTTTGCAGTTGCCGTGGTCACGATAGACTAAGGTGTTGTTCATCTATTGCCAGTAATAAAAACTACATGATTGTCAATACATATTAACGCCATCTGTTTCTCAGTCTTCTCGCATAACGTCCCGGATTGACACAAAAGGCACTGACTGTATCCTGAGTTTGCAGTCTAACAGTTTGCTGGTTTTTCATTTTGATGTTTTTAAGTATTGGATCCCATGTTGATGAAAGTTTCCAACCATCTTCTCTATTGAAATTTGGATGTTTTTTAATTTCAATAGTTTCTCTGACCATCCTAGGTATAAAATGTTTCTCTTTTGCTAGGATCTTCACGGTATCAAATCTTAAATAATGGTTGGGCTTGTCTATGGAATGTTCACAAACTGCAGATTTTGAGGTTCGTTTATTTTTAACATCAGAGATGTGTTCTTTAATGCGAGTTGACACATTTCGTTTGGTTTGACCGATATAAGAGAGCCCGCAGTCACAGTCGATTTTATAAACGCCTGGATCTTGTAAAGGGATGCTTGATTTTATTGGACGAAGATGCTGGCTTATCTTTGAGTGCGGCTTGTAGATAGTTTTGATTGAAGCTCGCCGAAGAATGCCTCCTATCTTGTCAGTAACACCCTTTATATAAGGCAGGAATCTGGTCAAGATAGGAGGCATTCTTCGGCGAGCTTCAATCAAAACTATCTACAAGCCGCACTCAAAGATAAGCCAGCATCTTCGTCCAATAAAATCAAGCATCCCTTTACAAGATCCAGGCGTTTATAAAATCGACTGTGACTGCGGGCTCTCTTATATCGGTCAAACCAAACGAAATGTGTCAACTCGCATTAAAGAACACATCTCTGATGTTAAAAATAAACGAACCTCAAAATCTGCAGTTTGTGAACATTCCATAGACAAGCCCAACCATTATTTAAGATTTGATACCGTGAAGATCCTAGCAAAAGAGAAACATTTTATACCTAGGATGGTCAGAGAAACTATTGAAATTAAAAAACATCCAAATTTCAATAGAGAAGATGGTTGGAAACTTTCATCAACATGGGATCCAATACTTAAAAACATCAAAATGAAAAATCAGCAAACTGTTAGACTGCAAACTCAGGACACAGTCAGTGCCTTTTGTGTCAATCCGGGACGTTATGCGAGAAGACTGAGAAACAGATGGCGTTAATATGTATTGACAATCATGTAGTTTTTATTACTGGCAATAGATGAACAACACCTTAGTCTATCGTGACCACGGCAACTGCAAAGATGCCGAAACGTCGAAATAATTTTAAAATTAACTAAAATATACGCGATAATATCCGGTAAAAAGTGTTTTATTTAAAGTATGAATCGTGAAAATTTAAGAAAATATATAAACGAATATTTCTTTAGAGTAAAACTTGCAGTATTGAGAGTGCTTTATTTCCAGATGGCATCGCAAAATTCGACCCTGTATTTATTAATTTTGTAATATCCGGAATGAATTATAAATCAGTTAGAAATATAATCGGCAAGGTTAGGTCGAAATTAAAAGTAAATACATATTATGAAATCTTCTTGAAAAGATTTGTTTGAAATCCTTGAAAACTGCAACTTTGCCAACAACTATTTCGATAACTGCAACAAATTCAGAAATTTCCCTAGTTATATAGTTTTCTTGCCTAGTATTTCTCAAACCAGGCAAGTATTTGTTAATTTTTATGTTACGAAATTTCTATTCTGTTACAGTACTAACTTACCTTGTATTTTTGTAATAACAGAAACATAAAGACGTAGATTGCGCCACCCCCACGTTAACGTCAAATCTTGTGATGGCCATGTGCTCGCACATCGCTCTATTTTGTAAATCGGCAAGGTTTTCCATTCTACGATACTAAGTGTGAAACCTTCAACGCAGCTCGTAGTATTTTCACCCGACTGTCAGAAGGAGGTTTATGTTTAGTTGTATGTATGTATGTACATTTCATTGACACGCTCGACAGCCTAAACCGTTTGACCGATTTTAACACATGAGATGTCATTAAATTCGTCTCAAGTTGTGGGTATATATAAAAAAATTTCCCGGTTTTTAAATTGTTCAATTAATGCAGCTTGTTGAAAAGTAACAATTATAACTTAAGAAAGTATTAGTTATAAGTTAGTTTAATTCAGTTCAAGCATATAAAAATGATTTTGATTTGATAGGTGTATCAAATAGTTTCTCACACCAAGCGAGATAGTGATCTGACTGATCAGCAGGCGCTGAGCGAGCTGTGCAAATTAAACGTAAAATTACAGGTTGTCATAACATCAGGTTGTAGTACCTAATTATTTGCTGTGATTCTGTAGCAGGTCGACCAGTATTCATTGATTGCTATCTTTACATTTAGTTTATTTTTGAAGCGCTGGCTGTACTACAAGGTCTTTTCTCTTTGTTGATTTGATGAGTAGAGGCTTATAGTTATATAGTTATATTATAACTTTAAGGATCGAGCAATAGATATGTTATAATATCTAGATAAATTAACAATTTACATGTTAAAAAGTATTTTTTCTATGGAGAGTATCGCAAGCCTCCTTCGACCCTGTGATTGTTTTTTCTAAATGTTGGCCCCACATGTACGTCAATTCTTTACGTCAAGATAAACAAAGTATTAAATGACAAGTAAAGAGTCATGTTTCCGAGTTACGAGCTGTCAAAGAGGTGCAAGTTATGCATAATTTCGTGGGGCAGGATTTTGATCCTTATTACGTATGGATTAGTCTATAAAAGTTAAGGGATCTATCGGTATATTAAGTTTGCTTTTCGTGGACCTGTGAATCTCGAACCGTGTGAAGTCATCTTGAGATGATACAATACCCACGATATGCGCGTGCGTCGCTTACCCGTATACCGTTATCGTGTGATACCGTTGGAGGCTCGCCCTAATCTCGGTATTTTGCATACTCATACACACTTGCGCAAGATACTTGTGATTCATAATAAATACCGAAGGTAATAAAGCAGAGTACAACTAAGACAGGAAGGTCCGCAACAAATAGTTATAATGTATGTATGTATTTGTTTTTTTAGAGTTACAAAACTAAGTATGTGTATTAATTTAGGTACGATAGTGTCATTTATCTAGCGTAGGTACTATCTTATTAAATGTACGGTGTGCAAAATTGACGCCATTATAACTTTGATTGACTTGACTTTCTGGACGTTCAACAAAATAAAATAAAAATAGCATAAACCTATTTATGACTTAGTATTAAAAGACCTAAAGAAAACTTACACGTTCGTTTCAATATGTTGGGTACCTGAACGGCAATTCGCCAGCATCTCCGTTCAAGCAGACAACATAAAATGCAAATAACCTTAAACCTCGCAAAATGCGAATATTAACCTTTATTCTTACGCTTATTGATATCATCAACCATCATTTTATAGATCCCTGAAGCCGCTAATATGCTTTCTCGGGAAGATGTCATATTTGGCCGGCGGGATGGCCATAACCGTCAAGGGGCGCCAGGCGAGCAGGAAACAGGCGCCAATACTCGTTGTCGCGCCGCACTCGTCATTCCTTGACAGCTGCATAGTCTATGCCACGCGGATGTCATCTGTCATCGTGCGGAAAGAGAGCATGGACAATTACGTCGGAAGTAGGTTCATTATTTTAAAAAAATGTTTCGGTGGTGGTCTGGTCGGCAGGATTTGTTATTTTTTTTCTTATTTGGGATTTTTATGGGTTTGATTTGGTTTGGGCTGTGTGTACTACCTGTTTGGTATTTATGCTTTACTAATAAATTGTAATAATCGTAGAGTGACTAATAAGGGGCAATTATTAACAATTAATTATTAAAGAAGTATATTACTATGCTTGTTAATCCTGTACAAACTTAAAAGTTTTTGTATTGATTAAAAATATTATTACATATATATACATACAGGTGTATATATTATAAAACAATCAAAATAAATATTGACTTGCTTGTACAATTTCTGGACTTTTCTGGATTTTCTGGACTTGGTTTTCACCCCCAAAACGTACTCGTTGGCTTTAATATATGTTTATCTAAATTCTTTTGGTGTCCCTACACGCAACAACATTATAGTAAAAAGAAATTAACACATTTAATTGATTGCTACAGAAAATACCAAAAAACGCAACAAAACACAAAAGATTTTAAAGGTATTATTCATTTTATATTATTTGGTCGGCAATCTGTGGTTAAAGCAATAGTTGTGTTAAAAAAGATATTATTGTATTTAATTAGGCATCCAAGTAGGTATGCACGCATTTAGTAATTTGTTTTAAAATGAGAGAAAGTTTATACCTTTCAAATTATTTGGAAGTTTCTCAGTTCAGTGATCTTATTAGTACGTACAGGCATAGGTACGTGTAGACTTCGCAATTAAAAGTTTAAAGATCATTTTACTTTTCTGTCTTTCGTTTTATGGCCACGTTCTACGTGTCAACAAGAGATGTTACCCACTTCGTATTCAAGTGAATAGAAAAAAGGAATTTATAAAGCGATTATGGTACGTAATGGGTACTGCTGTTTGTAGGCCGCGTCCGCGACGTTTTATTGAGATAACGGTGTTTAGGAAATATTATATTAACGGCATAACTCGCGGACTGTTGGGACTTGGGATTGCGGAAAACTTGATTTTAACTGTGATTTTTTCACGTATGTATGAATGGGACATTTTTATTTTACTGTATATTTTTATAGAGCTGGAGGAATTTGGTAGCATTGATAGAAATACTTACTGTCAATTATTTATAAAATACTGTATAGAGGAAGAAATAAAATATGATCTTTTGTAGAATTGCCTATTACTTGCGTTCTTGAAGTTTAGCTACGTCTACCGGGAGCCTCAGATGTTTTGGTAGGTACGGGAGAAGTGGCATGAAAGAGCCAGTTTAATAAGCGGAGCAAAAAAACATAATTTTAATGAAAAAAATGATTTTTTTTCTTCTTCAATTATTATTTATTTACTAAAGTAGGTCATTTTAAACGAAAAACCTTAAACGCTATGGAAACATAAACATAATATTCATTTAAAAAAAAAAAAATTGTTTTTTGGCTCTTTCATAACATTTCGGTATTGTAAGAGCTACTTAAAGTTATGAAAGAGCCAGTCTGTAGTATAAAGTGTAATTGTGAAAATTATGCAAAATAATATATATTAGGTCTTTACCTATGAAATTGCCGTTTTTCACGAAATAAATGAAGCGTAATTTTTTTATATATTTTTTATTTCTGTTAATCAAAATAATCACCCATGCAATCAATGCATCTTTGCCAACGCATTGGTAGCTTATTGATGCCTTTCTTGAAGAAATCAGCTGGACGGGAGGCAACAAATTCTTTAAAGGCATTTTGTACTGCCTCTCGGGTAATGAATTTTTTTCCCGCCAAGAAGTTATCCGAATTCTGGAAAAAGTAGAAGTCTGTAGGCGCAAGGTCTGGTGAGTACGGCGGATGACGGAGAAGTTCCAACCCCAACTCTTGTAGCTTGGAGACCGTCTGCTGTGCAGTATGAGGTTGCGCGTTGTCGTGCAGGAGCAGTGGAGCCGAACGATTGACCAAAGCTGGTTGGAGACGTGCGAGCTTCTCCATCATTGTGTTCAGTTCTTCACAGTACACATCTGCAGTAATGCTTGTCCCGTTTGGCTGGAAGCTGTGATGAATTACACCCGCGTTAGACCACCAAACAGTGACCATCACTTTTCTAGGGGTAAGTTTTCATTTAGGGCATTGTTTGGGTGCTGAACCAGGGTCCAACCAACTTGCTGAGCGCTTACGATTGTCAAACAGGATCCATTTCTCGTCACAAGTAACAATGCGGTTCAGAATTCCTTCATTTGTATGCCTGCTGAGCAGTGCAAGGCGCGTCTCCACGCGTACTTCGCGCTGGCGGTCATTGAGTTCGTGGGGTACCCATTTGTCAAGCTTTTTTACCTTGCCAATTTGACGCAAATGGACCAATATTGTTTTGATGCTAACGTCGAAACCTGCTGCTAATTCAGCCGTGGATTGAGTTTCATCAGCTTCCACAATTGCCTTTAATTCGTCATTGTCGACCAAAGTTTTCGGACGACCACGGGGTTCATTTTTCAGGTCAAAATTTCCAGAACGGAAGCGGGTAAACCAATAACGGGTGGTGCGTTCGTTTGTAGTGTTCGCTCCGTAAACGTCGTAGATGTTGCGTGCCGCTTGTGCCGCTTTGCTGCCACGACGGTACTCATACTCCATAATTACTCGAATTTTTAACTTATCCATGATGACGAAAAATGTTCGAATGCGTTGAAAACAAAACACTAACTATTAAACAAATGACGATTTTAGAAAAAGAATTCCATGTTTGTCAAATAAAATTAATTTGAAATTAGAATTATCAGTCAAAAAAGATATATTTTCATTTGAAATGGCCAGTACGGCAAAACGGCAGTTTCATAGGTAAAGACCTATTATCTAGGCCATATCTGAAGCAAATCATTTAATAATATATGAAAAAAAAATGCATATTTACTATGGTTTTATTTTATTTACAAAATTAATATTCAGGGTTATGAAAAAGCCGGTTATGAAAGAACCAGCTCTTTTAAGGCGCATTCATCCGGCTCTTTCATTACTTATTCTTTAAAAAAATATAACCCTTAAAATAACAACAATTTCAAAACTTTTGCGGCTCACTTTTTACGCGACTGCAAGGCCAAATATATGCACAAACTCAATCTACAATCCATTTAACTGTACTTCTTTACAATAAAATACCAAAAAACAAGTTAACTGAAGCAAAATACTTACTTTTTAGTTCCAACAACTTCGACTCGATGTGCCGGCGTCCGTTGGTTTCAGCGGACTGTCAAATGTTTGTGCATGACGGGGAATCGCTGTTGCTCACTTAAAAATAAAATTACCAACCAAATCCGTATAAATTACCAAAATAATGTAAGTGGCTCTTTCAAAACCTGGCTCCTTCATGCCACTTCTCCCCTACGGTAATTTTGATATATATATATTTATGTTTTTTTTCCTGAAAGAACGAGGTATTTTGGGAAAACAATTTGAACCTTTCTGACTACTGTGCAGTATATAATTTTAATTATTCAATTTTTAATGAAATTTGTGTGATAACGCCACGCAGTAGTAGTTATCTTTATAAAATCGCAATGCAACGTTTGTTATACTACTAACTGGAATTAACAACTGTACAATTTTCTATAGATTCTTATTAACATATATTTATTGAAAACATTGACGTCATGTCAATGACGACAGTTGACATAAAGAAGTTAGAAAATTATGCTATTTTATGACGTCATATAACCTTTGACCGTGAGTCAAATTATTTGCGCACTTTCGTTAAAATAAGCTTACACGCTTTTACCTGCGAGCTTTTATTAACCAAATATATAATTAAAATGATATATGTCGAAATGATTTTAGAAAAGAATCAGCTTTTTATTTCTTTTATACCGAATTGATTAGCTGAAGTTGTCGAAGAATCGCTGTTACGTTCTCTTTATAAATTTTTAAGAAATTTATAATTCGAATTATATGACTAAGTTGTTTTCATATTTACACGTTATTTTTGCAAGTTTCAAATAACTGCAACATTATTAAGAAATTGTGTTTTGCTAACGTCAAACTTGTAGAGATAATAATAAAATATATAAATGCAGAGAGTTTATCCCGGAATGCGGACTGACGTCGCAACTCGCAATGTCTATTATACATAAATATAAAAGCGCTCCTTTGTGTTTCATTGAAATGTCAACACAAAAGCGTGTTTTCGACTGTTGTGCCGTATTGAACCGCCTTGCCGTTGCATTTGTATGGCGGGCCTTGTAAATGTTAAAAAGGTTGTGTAAGAAAATGTTTGAAGAAGATTTATGTATGTACCGCAGGCCTCTATCATTCATAACGAGCTATGGTCAGTAACCCTTGCTTGCTATTTACACAATTGATTGCTTGTAAGTTATAACCGTAATACAGTCGGTCAGAGTCCAGGAAAGGGGGCACTATGAAAAAAATAGAAAAGTTGTGGTACATCCTTTGTTGTCTGTAACTCCTGCTTATTTTGTTATTATTTTAAATATAATGCTATAATGATCAAAAATGTCACATACAAATTTGTCTTAAATCGAACCCCGTAGAGATAAGGGGAGAAAAGTCTATCGGGTGATTCATTTAGAGGTACTTTTTTGTCTACGGATTTTTGACAGATGAAGCATGAGCCGTGATAACCTTATATGCTATTTTTGTTCTGTATAGTTTGAAATTTCATCCTGGAAACACTTAGCCCTGCACAGCGTCTACAACTTATTCAGCTGTATTAAGCAAATCAGCGTTCTGCGAGGAAAGTGTTTCGTGCAATTACAGAAACTTATGGTCCACATAATCGTGCCATGATAAGATATTTGATTCTTGTAATTGAAGCCCGTGATCTCCAGGACATTTGGCACCAACAAGACGGCGCCATTTGCCACACAACAGTGCCTTGGACAGTTAATTTCGCACTTCGGTCCAGTGAGTTGGCCGCCTAGATACTGTGATATCACACCCTTAGATATTTTCCTCTGAGCAAACGCTGGCTGAACCCTACGATATAGATCAAAATAATGTACTACAGTATTGTACACCTTAAAAAGGTTTACAAAAAAAGTCTGCGATGGTATAGGTCTATTCTTAGGTATACTCTTAGGGATAACCCACAATAACCATATTTTTTTCCTTTACTTTTTACGAGAAATAATAGCTTATTTACGAAGCGATTTTAAGCAATCCAGCATTAATCCTCATCCAGTTAAGTTAAGCTACAAATTGAAACGTACAAATAAAAGCTACAAATTGTGCATGGAATATAGATTAATCTGGCCCTTTACAGCGTGTAATTTCAATGAATATTTTCGAAGATATTACAGATTTAAAATGCAGGGACATAGACCCATGCGAAGCCGGGTCCGGTCGCTATTAAAACATAAAGAACTCTGTAACAATATTTACTGATTATTCAAACTGAGTTCGAAAAGCGTTTTAGAATTTTAGAAATCGTTTTAGAAAGACAAGGATAAAACGTCACAGAAATATGTAATATATTGCCGGATTTCGCATGAATACATTCAATTCCTATTAAGTATGTATTCGTTATCGTATTCAGATGTCTATCGTTTGAACGTAAGATATCGTTGTATCGTTTTTGTTGTATGGTTTGAACACCATACGGGAGATTATTTATTTTTTATTTATTATACAGGGTGTTTGGTAGACGATCCCTCAAAATTGGCAGGGAGGTAGAAAGGATCATTTCTAACATATTTGCCCTAGAAACTCCTATCCTAATGTTGATGGATTTTAAAATATGGTGTTTTTTAATATTTTTTTTTATTTCCCAGAATTAGGCCTATTTACCTTTGAATCTATAAATTTTTGTATAATTTAGCGATTTGTTTCAATGTTTATTTAGTTTGTCGTATGTATTTCGTCGATCAAAAACCCAATTACACGCTAAGCAAACTAAAATAACTTTTTATCGGCTTTAGAAACGCAGAAACTGTGTTGAAAGATCTTAAAATCTTTACTTTCAATTTAATTTAAAAAATAAATAGAGACTACTAATATCTTCAAATGCTTTTAAAAACTTCTCTTATTATTGCTCTTCACAACGGTATAACACAATGTCAAGACAAATTGACTATTGTCGTTAAAATTTTATTATTATTACTACTAGGGTATATTCTTTAAACAACAGAATAAGGGTGGAGTTTTCGGTAACCAGATAAAACTTACTTGAAATTTAAATTTGATGCTATCACTGCCTTTACCTATGTTTTAGATAGTGATAGCATCAAATTTTATCTCAGAGAAATCTTATCTGACTGTTAAAAAATCAGCCTAAATGTTAATTTATCGCATTTGCACTAGGTAAATAACAAGTTTATTTAAAACAAACTACACGTAATTTGTGTACTTTTTTAATTAACCAAAAAAATAATACAATTCAAAATTCTTATTGTAACATTTGCTCAAATTGAGCACCACCTCGTCTAATGCATGCACGACACCGGCGTCGTATTTCTGTTGTAGTGGTGCTCAAGCCGAATTCCGCTTTAATAATATCAAATGCATGATGAATTTTTTGCATCAGTTGTTCTTTTGTATCTATCTCGCCTTCGTACAGAATCTGTTTGGCACGGCCTCAGACGTAAAAATCGAGAGGAGTCAAGTCCGGGGACCGTGCAGGACATTCAATAGGGCCGTGTCTTCCAATCCAAGAATAAGGGAATGCGGTATCCAGGAATTCCCGAACGGTGATTCTGTAATGAGCCGGACTGCCGTCGTTTTGAAAAACAATTGGTGGGTCTTAATGCGTGATAGGTATTTGATACATCAGTCCCGGGAGATCATTTTGCAGGAAATCCAAATAATTACTTCCGTTGAGGTTGTCCGGTAAAAAATGTGATCCTACGACGTATCTGCCAATCGCACCGGCCCAGACGTTGACGCTAAACTTTCTTTGTAGGGACGTCGCTCTAACAAGCCGTGGGTTTTCGTCTTTTGGAGCCCAGTGGTGCATATTATGCTGGTTAAAGATCTGGATAAATGTACCCCCCTTACATCTCCCTTACATCTGTCCACAAAATGGTTTTCAAAAAGTTTCCGTCTTCAATGTCGGCGTGTAAAATGAAACGGCAAAACTGCATGCGTCGTTGATTGTCGCCTTCCACGAGGCCTGTAATGAAAAACCTATTAGATACTTCTACTTCTTATGAGAAATTAATAAAGACTAATGCTTCTCAAAGAGATAATTAACAAAATGGCCAGGTGGTAAGGATTACCTATGAGCGAGGAGTTATTATTAATTATTACTGTTAATTTATACGAAATTATTAAAAATGATATCTACGTTGCACCGGTCGGTAGTGGAAGGGATGCCTGCCGTCCATGTGAATAACGGACCATACTTTCCAAGTAGAAACGCCCAATTCAGCTGCAACTTTCCTTATGCTCGTGGTAGGGTCAAAATCAAATGCACGAATAATCCTTTCATTGACTTCAAAGTTATGTTGTCTCATATTTACTCGTGGTTCGCTGAATTGTAAGGTACCGTATTCACATAAACGGCGATAAGTCCTAGTAAATGTGTCACTATCGGCAACGTTCTACCGGGGAACATTTCTGCATAAATTCTCAGTGCATCCCGTGCACTCCGATAACGGGCTCTGCCATATGCCAGAAGCATATCTGCGTATTCTTGATTGCTATAATTAGGCAATCAAGACCTGTGGTGTAACCTGTGCATAATTTTACCAAAATTTGTAGAATGTGTGTTATACCGTTGTAAAGAGCAATAATTAGAGAAGTTTTTAAAAGCATTTGAAGACATTAATAGTCTTTGTTTATTTTTTTAATTAAATTGAAAGTAAAGATTTTAAGCTTTTTCAACACAGTTTCTGCGTTTCTAAAGCCGATAAAAAGTTATTTTTTTAAAAGTTAGGTTTTTGATCGATGAAATACATACGACAAACTAAATAAACATTTAAACAAATCGTTAAATTATACAAAAATTTATAGATTCATAGGTAATTAGGCCCAATTCTGGGAAATTAAAAAAAATATTAAAAAACACCATATTTTAAAATCCATCAACATTAGGATAGGAGTTTCTAGGGCAAATATGTTAGAAATGATCCTTTCTACCTCCCTGCCAATTTTGAGGGATCATCTACCTAACACCCTGTATATACATAACAGAAATACAAAATAAACAACAGATTAGTAATTTTACAACAAACAGACCTATCTCAAAACAAGGTTATTATATGGAATTGAATTATGAAATTCTGATGATTTATGTAGGTACTAATCTCTAATCTAAAGTGTATGTTTATTTCAATACCCTAAGTTTATATTTACTCAGGTACTTATTGAAACTTGTTGTGGACAATGGCTGTCAATCATTATCTAATTATATATGAATTAGTTTTCTTTGATAAACTACTTATTTTGACGGCTGAGTGGTAGTAACTCTGCCTCACACGCCGAAGGTCCCAGGTTCGAATCGTAGCAAGGCGTTTATGTGTGTAATGAACACTGATGTGTTTTCTTATATATGTATGTTTATTCTGGGTCCCCCCATTACGCTGCATCGCCATCCATGACACAAGCTCTATTAACTCTCGGGCCATACAGTTGGTATGATTGTCTAGGGATTTATTTATATTTATATTTTATGGGTAATTTTATATTGTACTTCAAACGTTATCTCTAAGAAATCAACCATACAATTGTCTCTATTATCAAAGGAGTTCTAATTAATATTCTTTATTAACGACATTATGTAATCTATAATAATTACTCGCCGTAATGTCCTTACCAAATTGATTCTTATTACCCAGGAATACGACTACATTTGTTGAAATATGCATCTTATGATTCTGTCTACTGTACATATTCAAAATGCGAAACGCGCGGCCATATTTGGCTGTGGCGGGTTTTATTTCTGCGTCCCACTTGGGATTCTGCTGTACGTTGCAATATGCAGTCAGTGAAAACCGATTTATTGTATAACTGCTTACGTCATCGAATTAGCAAAGAAATGAGCCGTGAATTCGTAAAGATTAACACGTGCAAAGAGTCGGCGGATAATTAGCGAATTAAGTATTGATACGTTGTATTCTTATTAACAGCGCAGTAAGGTTGATTTTTGGTTTGAATTCGGCTTTATATTTACACTGCAGTAAAAGCAAATTTAAAGTACATTTACTTATTTGGTGGGTAAAGATATCGAAAGGTATTAAAAATATATAACTACCTCGATGGTAAGCAATGTAAAGGAAAGTGGAGTAATGTTTTTGTTACAATTCAAGAACTGGCATTTTCTCTGAAAAAATGCGGTATTTTTGTGGTCGTATACAGAACCTATATCAAATGACCAAATTAAGGTACACATTAACTTAAATTACTTGAACTTAAATTGTATGCCATGTCGTTTTGTCCGAGTATTAAACTACTACTTAACTACTTATATAACAGCTTATTTGGTTACTTTCGAGACATATTCATTTATACATTATAATTATTTTATACGGTTTTAATATTTTATTTTTATTTAAATCCTGGAATGTACGAATATAACTTTTGCTACAATATTAAATTTTTGCAATACTCAATATATTTATTGCATTCACATGGTAATTTATAATGGTATTCAGAGGCCGACGTTTCATTTATAAAATTAATTAATAGTGTCAATTTTATCAAATTAATTAAATAATATTTAATCATAATAATTAATATCATATATTTTTAAATTTCAATTGGTAAGTGTTTTTTTAAAAATATGAATGTTATATCATGTATTACACTACAATGTCGTTGCATGTTCATCATTACAATATTCGTTTAGATTATAATAGGATTGATTTATCAAAAATGTTTTCAGTAACTCTAGGACTTTTATATACTTTAGTTTATAGGTTAGAATTTGATTATGAATTTTTATAGACATTATAAACGGGCTCGTACTATGCATCGTTAGTTTTGAAAAGGGACATACTAATCTTGCTAATCTTCCCTGCTAGGTCTTATTGAATATAGTCGAGAGGTTACTTTTAAAATACTGTATAGGTGGGCATGTTTTCTCACAAAGGGTTGAGTTCAAAATGTTCGTGTCGTCGGCCACTTATGTTTCAGTAAAATATACAGTTATAACTATTTTTATTATAATAATCAATAAGGTTAATACCATATTTTATAATCACTTGAGCTAAATACTAATTCGTTTTTTTAATTTTTAGTGTTAAAATAGCCATCATTAGAGTAAACTTATAATAACTATATTGTATTGCACCACAAATTCTTTAATCTAAAAATATTTGTTACTTCATTTAATAGGGAAAAATAGGAAAAATAAACAATTAACTACTAATTAATTATTTATTGTGTTAGTTTGCTATCTCATTAGTAAGCAGGCTGCATTCACTTGCGCAAGAACAGAGCAAATATTTTTTTTATTGAGGGTTGCCGATCAAAGAAAATAATTTTGCACATAAACCCAAGCAAATAAAAAGCACAAAAATAAAATATTGACTATAAAGCTGACATAAATATATTTTAGTGATATTATTTAATATTTTACGATTTCGACATTTTTTTAAGTAATTTATTCAACTGATATCTATGTCATCTATTTTAAATCTTAAAGATTACCTCAAGTATTTCTTTTGGCGTAATGATTAATCTATGGTTCGGGAACCTTGTCTTTCGGTAAAGATCCACGCAGTTACGTATTCCTTGGTTTGCTTTTATGTCTTTTATATTTTTATAATCATAATTTGGTTCTGACTTTTATTTTAGTAATTATTATAAAATGTTATAAAAATTAAGGTATAGTCATTTTTTGCGTAAAGTACTGAAATCAAAAGCTTATTGAGGGCCTGAAATGAACTCCACTATTTGCACATTTCCATTATGTAAATACCAGTCAAAGTTAGGATTCGAAGTTTTTGGAAATATGGCTTACAGCTTTCAGTTTGTTTTATGTTAGTCAGAACTCTGATAGATTTTTTTTGAAGTACAAAAAGCTCTTGTGCGTCTGTGCTGGTTCCCCCATAAGGTCACACCGTGACTAAGTCGCGGGTGTAGGCGCAGTAAGCGGTCAGCGCGGTAGAGATATCAGCACTGTTTTTAATTTCCCGAAGAGCGTAAGTGAAGCTAGATAGTTTGGCTTTTGTGCTTTTTACGTGCTGTTCGAACTTGAAATGGGTATCAACATTAATTCCAAGTAGTTTAAAGGTTTGAACACGTTCTGACGGTACTTTATTAAGATTGGCTGTAGTTGTAGAGCTTGTTCTTGATAGGGTCGGAATTGCATGATTTTAGTTTTTTCTAAATTTAATTCTAGGTTATGATTTAACATATACTTGGTAACTTGTGATAAAGTCGTTTGAATTTTATTATTTCAGTTGTCATATTAATCACAAGGAATCACGATTGAGATGAATTCTGCAAATAATGTACAAGATGTATCTAAGTTGTTTGGCAGGTCGTTTATGTACACCAGGAACAATAAGCGCCGAGGACACTGCCTCGTGCTACAGATCCTGTCATGAAATTGTACATCTGACTTTACTTTTGTAATTTCGCCTGTTTTATGGTTGAAGTGCTTTTATTCTAACCTCTAACTCTAGGTATTGCGTTCGGTTTTGTAAATAGAATGAGCACCATTTATGAGCTGTTCCACGAATACATAAATTAAATATTTTTTTTAGCAAGATGTTATATTGTAACGTTCCCATTGCTTGTAAATTGGTAATAAAATTACATAAAGTTTTATTTTAAAACGGTCGCTTCTGATGTTTAATACTTTTAATACTAGATGTAGCGATACTATGTATGCGAAACTGCGTAATTTATCTCAACTGATTTACCAATACACATATACTCAAAACTTTGTATAATTTTATACCTTTAAAAAAATCAGTTAATTCTCAAAATAACCTCTTCAACTAATTCTCTAAGCTTGCTGTTATCTCAGAGCCAACTCCCATTCCCATCGGTATATTATAAAAAAATGACCATTCCAACATCATCAGAGCGTAGTTTCACAATGAACAGATCTCCGATCTTTGAACCCTTACGTGTATGGTTATAGAGGCTTTTACTTTCATTGACGCACGTAATCTCCGGTTACATCATTATAAAGATTTGGGCTGCACTAGCGCTCAAATCAGTTGGGAAGCAGGTTTCGTTGGTGAGGTCTCAGCCGGAGGTCACACAGGCATCATCTTGATAAGTTATGTTATAGTAACTCTGCACGAACCATGGAAGTAGCAGGTAGCGGTTTTTTTTAAATGAACAGTTTATTTATGGCCCTATTAGACTTTTAAATTTCACCGGACTTTGTAGCCTAGCGCTGACGGCGCTTAGCCGGAACTTAAACTACTCCTACATACGATAGGCCTAAGGGCACGGACCTCGGCTTAGGACGTAGTATATTGAAACTACTTACCACTGATTCGGAAGGGTCATCTACTGCCAAAGAACCAGCAAGAAACTCAGTAGGAGTGCGCACGCCGCGTTAGCCTGGCCCACCGGTGGGTTAGGCGACTCGAATACCGTGTTGCTCTATTTCTAACTGGAACGCCGGCGGCGTTCCTTGTTGTAATAGCGTCGTCGAGATCTGTTAAGACGTTACGCGGACGCCTGTAACGAACCGGCGCGTCTGGGTTGGCTCTGTAGTTAGCTGACTTGTTGACCAGGGGGTTGGGATAATAGGTTTTGAAAAAAATGTACTTGCCTAGTTTCTTCACGAAGGTTTTTCCGAGCTGTTGGTAGAGCCATGTTTATTTGACGTCAATAAAGAACAAGAAATTGTCAATGTTGAGAAGTAAATATATAAATATCGAATTTGACATACACATATAAATATAAACAATCATGACCCGAGAACAAACATCTATTTTCCACACAACTGAATGACCTTACCAAGACTCAAACCCCGGTCCTCCGCCGTACTCGGATGAAACCGAAATGCAAATATGTCGAAAAAAATCTTAACGGTTAACCTTACCAAATTTATATAAAAAAATAGCCTTCGAATCCGTTTCGCCATCCGATTTATTTGGGGTACCTTCTCACTTTCGCACAATCATAGAATGACCTTGAAAACACCTACGCTTTAATTGAACAATGTTTCCAACCACTCCTAACTCGGAAATCGATGGCGACGGCCTTCCCTTGGAACTAGGTAGGCTAGGCGTAAACCTAATTCGAACCTAAAGTCGGGTGTAAGGAAGCCTTACATTACACGCACAAGTTTCATTGGGTGGTTGAGTAGGTGATTCACGGTACATTTATTTGTTCTTTAATCCTCTGTAATCAGCTTGTTTCAGACCACCTACTGGAAAAGTCACTTGTGATTTTATAAATCGTTTTACATCGTCTGGAAACAATCAGTCTGGTATTTATCAAAACAAGCAAATAACTCAGACTCACCGATTTTACTACCAGCATTATAGATTCCCACTTCCACCTCTGGTCTTAATCATCTGAAGTTCGCTGTTATGTGTATTTACTTGGACACGATGAGCACACTAGCAGCCAACCATGAGTTCAATATCCAGCTCTGGGCTTCATTATCAGACCTTCATTACCTAATGTAATGAATTGGACTGATCAAAATAACAGTTTATATATATGTGCTGTTCTGGTGCAGCCCGGGATATCTTTGACCATAGTACAGTTACCTAAAATACTTGATGTGGCTTCCAATGTACAGTCAACAGCACATCAAGCTACCATGCAATGTCAAATGTTCCCAATTGGTTTTCAACTTAGGTACAGTCAACATAAAAAAATTCAAAATAGTGTGGTAGCCTGATGTGCTGTTGACTGTAGGTACGTTAGATTAAACCGACAAAAACATTTCTCACGAATATACTGTTTGATGTTAAGGAGCTTCGTTGTATGCGTCCAGGTCCAATCCATGACATCTACGCCCACAGTACAGTTTATCAAAATACTTGGTGTGACTTAACAATGTCCGTTAGTTCTGTTTGATGTTTAGGGGTTTCGTTGTATGTCATACAGTACCCTGCAAGATAACTTTTCCACAATACAGTTACTCAAAATACTTGGTGTGATTTCCCAATATACATTAAAGCCCAAATCGGTCGAACAATTCTCGTTAACGTGCTGTTTGAGTTTCATAAGTCCAGGTCTAATCCAGGATACAATTGACCACAGGTGTGACTTCCACGGGTCTATTAACACAAATCGAAGGAAGCGGTTCTTATGCATGTACTGTTTTAGGAGTTCTGTTGTAGGATTGTCACAAATTTCATCAAAGTTCAATAACCAAACATGTTCTATTTGATCTCGAGGAGGTCCATGGCATATCTCCAGAAGTCCAGGGTCTAGTACCCATGAAATTAAAATTGAACCAACTTCAAACCAAACAGAACCCAATGCCGAAAAAACCATTCCAAAACCCAACCAAAATTAACAGAGGAATTGAGTACATCCCCCTTTTTTTTTAAATCGGTTAAACACTTACCATACATATTAGTCAAATATGTTGATTTGAAAGCCCCTTCCACCTCAGTGCAGTGTATCAACATTTTCTAAAATGTAAATTTTCGCTTTCGAATATTTGATCGAAGCAGAACAGTACCACATTTGTATACAGTAAGTCATGTGCGCTAATAGTGATAGCTGTTGTATTCTTAAGATCTAGCATATCTATGAGGGGAACTGAATGTTCTCCAGGAATAGGTGCTTTTACTTACGCTACTCGACGAGCAGATCAAAACAACCACTGTTTAGGGCGTCTTCGTGGGTAACTGTATATAGATATAGATATATACAAATTGTATGGCCCCAAAGTAAGCAGGGCTTGTGTTATGGATGACCGTACAGGGAACCGGGGGGGACCCAGAATAAAAATACATTATAATCAACAACCGTGACCCGAGAACAAACATTATGTTCATCACATAAACGGACGCCCCGGCCAGGACTGGAACCTGTGACCTCCGGAGGCAGGGCTACTGACCACTACGCTGCTCGGTCGTCAACTATACAAATGATACTGTAATTTCCTACTATGTAATAAATGGTCTGTTTAGTTCCCAAAACCGCTAGTTTATACTCGCCGTAAGTTTGAATGGTTATTTCCATCACGGTAAGAAATTAGATTAAATTATTTGATGTCGGTATCTTGTATTTAAACTATAAATATCTGAGTTTTTACTGTTGTCGAAGCCGGCGCCTGAGTCGGCAAGTGGCATTCGTGTCCATCGACATTAACAGTAGATGTTATTGATTAATTATATTGTTAATTATTGATTACCCATATATATAATGTATGTATATATATGTATGTATGTATGTAATGATATTGATTGATGATGCGTTGCATTGTCTTTGTTGCAGTAATTAAACTGACTGCTTCTTCCCTTAGGGACGGGAAGGACTGTGGCACCGCCCCAGAGATCTCAACATGTGTACCTCTACTGCTAGTTGATTTGGTGTTCATTGTTCCATCTATGTTGATAATTAAATACGTTGCGTGAATTCACAATACGTGCCTATTCCTGCAGTGGTTGTTTCTGTGAGCTAGATTTTTAGTCATGCGGTATACGATCGATTTACTGCAGTGGCCTACAAAAACCTGCTCAAATATTTTTTATTTTATAAAACGATTCTCTCAGAACAAATTAATTATTATATAACTGTGCATATGTTTTAAATTTATAGCTTGACCAATAATATAAAATACCTCGCCATTTCAAGCGTGTAGAACGAACTTCTTGTATGGCAATTGGCAGTGTTGCGATCGAGGCGCCCCTGGGCTGGATTTTTTAAAATTATTGGAGAGGTTTTAAATTGTTAATACAACAAAACTGTTCTTGCAAAAGGAAAACTGTCCAAGTTTAGGTTTTAACGCTCTTATCGATTACATATTTAAGATTTAACTTGCCAAATCAATTATTAACTTAACTGGAAACTGTAACGAAGCCGCAACTCACATCCAAAGGTGGTCATCGCGTCGGCAACTTGCTGAAATGAAAGAAAGATTGGAATCATGATAGCGTTATTTAGGAATTCAAACTCGGAAGGTATTTTTAGCTCACCGTTACAAACTTGTACATTTTGCTATTATTAAATTAGTTTGATGAAGTATGAGTTTTAGTTCCTGTTTCTAGGGAATTTAGTTTTGGGATTTAAGTGTATTTTCTTTTTATTGAGCATTCATATAGTTGGTTAAAGCAATTTGTGCGCGTAACCCAATGTGTGCGTCAGGTTTGTATGTATACAGCCAATGTGTGTGCGTGACAAAATGAATTGATGGTTCACGCACGCCAAAGCGCCGATAACACCGACAAGATGGCGGCTGCCACACAAAGTTAAGTTGCATATTATGTAAAAGAACACGCACACATACGGCCGCGCGTACAGACGAGTGGTAACCACGTATACAAGGTTTTTTTTTAAATCTTTATTTATTTATAGAGGACTAGGTGCACAAAATGACCATGCCGTCCCCATTGTTCCAATCATGGCCATAAGTACAAATTCATCTACATTTTAGACAGAACTTAACTAATTTGTATAGCATCCTAGCGCTATCAGAATGAGGTTCCGCTAGGACGCTATTACAACCACCGACACTGGGGAAAATACTGTTGTCATAAATTTGTCTTCTCATAGCTTCGTTTCGGACACATATCACCAAAACATGATACGCATCCTCGACTATCCCACACTCAGCGCAATTTGGGGACTCAACTTTTCGCATTAGATAGGCAAACTTGTTCAGTGGAAGATGTCCGGAACGTAAGCGAAATGCAATCACAACTTCTGCCCTTTCCATTCTACAAAGTCCAAACCAGGGTATCGTAACGGGCACGGCTGTATGGTCTTGTACCAGATGCCACATTCGCGAGATCTCTCATTAAGTACTCCTTCCATAATATGTAGCAATGTTCTCGAGCCAGTCCAATCAGATCTGTGTAAAATGGAAGGCATACTGTAGGTGTACCTAGTATACAAGCTTCTTTAGCCATCTCGTCTACTGTTTCATTATGCTCTAAGTATACAAGGTTAACAAGAGAAGTGGAGATACCAATACATGTTAACACAATATATACATATATTTTTTATAGAACCGAAATTTAGAATAAAGTAAAACTCAATTGAGTTATTATGAACTACAATTAATTATACTTTAATTTCGTAGCTTATTAGTCGTGTGCTGGCCAGGGCGAGTACATCAAATGTGGTCTAGCTAGGGGTGAAGATCATTTGCACATCATAAAACGACAAGGTTGATTTTCCCTTGTAACGATATTCTAATAGTTACAGACCCAACCTTAAAGCTATTTTGGTTACACGAGGGTTTTGTCAAAAGGTAGGTACACGCTGCTATGTCATAAACCCTGTTTGAAAGATCTTTCATAATAAAATTCAACAAATTTTCTGCGTTTGCTTCATAACTTGACACTTTTAAGTTTACACGTGCGAAATTGTGAATATCCAAGATAGATATATTTGGCGTTTGCGCAATAGGAAAAGTGCTGACGTCATAGAATATTTGCTTTTTGTAATTTTATAGCTTTACCTATAGCGCAAATGTGATTGCATGCCAATTCTGCTAGTTTTTGTGCTATTTCAATTCAAAGCATGTTAACGTCAATTAATAATGTTGTAGATGAGTATTTATTATACGATCTATTTTATCAAATTTAGCATTAACTATTAACATGTAAACTTGAAAAATGTTTACAATAGAATTTGTTATGTTATTTCTCGATTAAATCTAAAGCAATTTGAATATTCATTCTTCACCCGTCAAACGTTAATAGAATCGGAATGATGTTTTAAATAAGGCTTCGATTATTCGAGATTTAAAAAAGAAGTTGCCAGTCACCCTGCATTTCAAACAACGGAACCACAGACGGTACCAATTAAAAGGTTCCGTTTTTTTTTTAATTTGGCAAATCCCAGACAAGACCGTGTCTATAAAGTTATTGTTTACGTACATTTCAGAGTTGATCAACTACACTCAACCGGTGTATGTGTGGCGAGATGATCCGAACTCTAGACAAAATACGATTAAAGAGATAATTGAGAGAGCCACGTCTAAGGAGGATTGGCCGCAGGTAACCAAACTTTGATTTATTACCTTTTGTATAACATGAAAATTTAATGAGACGATAAGACCCTGCACACCTTAGGTCCTTGCTATTTTACATTGTAAAATACGTCCTGTTAGAGAAGCGAACATTTTGCCCAATTGATGAGCTATCGAAAAGTTCATAGGCATTTACGAGTATTTAGTGTTTTAATTATTTGTTTTTATTCTTAGACAAATTTTTATCTATCTAAAATTTCACTGATTAGGTTCATTGAAGGATGACTTGTATAAAAGCGTTTTTAAAACTAAGCACTGCCCTGTCTGATATTTAATCCTTGATTAGTAAACGTAATTCCCTTATATTTTTTTGCAATCTTTTGCTCATACATTATTGATGAAAAGCTCGAATTGTCTAATGGATTCAATTATAAAATGTGTAAAAACCACAATCTTTACTTATGTTCCTATTTTACACGGTTTTATTATTCAAAACCGAAAGAGGGTCAATTTGAGGAATGCCTGACAACCTATCCTTTCCACAGTAAGAATTAAAAAGACAAATAGTTTAGACCGCTAGTCAAAGAGGCCGTATAGATTACGGCACTTTTTAGTGATTGAAGGATCATTGTTCTATGCTCAGATAACTTCAATCAGTAGAAATTGACATAACTTCTATGGACAGTCTTGTCAAGTGTCAAAATTATTCTACTGATATAAGTTATCTGAGGATTGAAAAGCAGCCCAATTTATACTCGTGAATTTTCTTGCCAGTTCTTCTTCACGAAGGTTCTTCCGAACTGTTGGTAGAGTCATGCTTTATTTGACGTCAATAAGAACAAGTAATTGTCAATGTTGAAAAAGTAAATATTTGAATTTGATTTGCGCCCTTATAATAAATAAATTATATATTGTTAAGTCTATGATTTATGATTATGATGATATGATTTAATAGTAAATACCGTACATGAAGTTAAATTAATAACTTGTATACAAATGGTTGCAAATGACTTGGATCGCGTTAGTTTGCCGGTATGCTAACAGAAGCACCAATAAGATACCTTACATTCCAATAAAAATAAATAAATGAAGTAAATCTCGACCAATAGGTCGATACATTCCTAGCATTTATTATTTATTTATTCTGTAACAAAATCCACAGCCTTCTTTTATTTCGTGTGTACGACTTGTTATCTAGAGAAATAGTTGTAAATATTGAAGCTGTCCAGGTTCGGGCCCAGGTTGCGTTCTGGAGTGAATTATTTGTTAGAACTTCGATTTTTACATTGAAGACCGAGTGGCGTAGTGGTTAGTAGCCCTGCCCCACGCTCCGGAGGTCCCAGGTTCGAGTCCTGGCCGGGGCATTCATTTGTGTGATGAACACATCGCACACCTAGATCTAAAGGGGATTAACTCAAAAATCTAGTTTTTAGAGTTATGCACACCATCAAATTCCTAAAACAAATACCTATCGACCAATAAAACAGATTTAAAAATATATTCACTACACTACGCTAGGTGGCGCAAAGTGTCCCTTTTGTTGAACGAGCAAGCCCCGTCTCCCCCTCACCAAAACAGAAGCATTGCCAGTTGCGATCGGAATTGCAAGCGAAGGGTGCGTTCTCGTCATCAACAAATAGGAGTTATTTTGAGTTGTACCTGTATAGTTGAAATTTTAAGGAGTGTTATTTTGAGTTGACGCCTTTTAGATGGTTACGGCTGAGTAAATAAATACATCATTTTGAGTTGAACCCGTATTGCTGGCAAGGTGAGTACAAATTTTATTTTTATTTTGAGTTGTTGCTGTATTGTTGAAACATTTTTGAATTTGTAGTTGATTCTGTTTTGTTGAGTCAAATTTTAAACCGTTACATTTCTTTAAAGAAGAATATAAATTAATTTTTTTTACTATTACCGATTACAATCTGTTCATCTTAGTATAACTTTATTTTAGTTCTATTATTTACAGAGTTTATTCCTTTTTATCGCTAAATTTTGAGTTAGATCTCTTTAGATGGATTCCGTTAAGTACCTATAATGTTAAAACATCACTAATGACATTGAATATTACATTGATGGGTTTTGCATCAATTTGTCGCACATTAAGGAGTCTGCCCACTACACCGTACCATACCATGAACGCTTTGTGAGCGTGATAGGAACGTGTAGTGTAAAAAAATATTCTTTGTAGGTATATAAATGTATGAGACAAGACGGTTCCGTTACTGACCAGTACCGTCAAATGCCATGCTTGAAGCGTCCGTAATACAAGGCAAGAATATTTTGCCTTAATACAATATAATAATAATCAAGTAAAATAATCATTTATTTTTCAAGAAACAATAATTGTGGACTGTTTTTAGTCAATATGGTAGAAGAAAAGGATAAAGAAAACATCACTCATCTAACACAACATGCAATCTTGGAAGATGACTTGAAGATTTCATCAAGTGTTGAAGCCTTATCTAAGGAAACTCGTGGCGTCCTATCCGAGATTGACACATCAGCGCCCAGGACGTCCAAACAACAAAATTCTGGTGCCCGGCACCATTTCACCAGTCCGGAGCGATGAAAGTGACATTTATGACTCTGATGAGGATCCCGATTTCCAACTGGGTCACAAAAATAGGCTCCCACCTAAAGTTGTACCTCCATCATCATCTAGTTCATCCAGCAGCAGCAGCTCGAGTTTATCGTTATCTAGTAGTTTGTCAGATAACGAAAGAGACATACAAGAATTGATTGATAAGAATGTTATACTAAAATCTTATTATGACTTTTATTATAAAGACATTTTAGGCGATAATAATTAATTGCATTATTGTTATTAAATATATACATTCTAAATTAGCTCATAAGTTTACAAAAAAATATTTTTAAGCGTAGTAAAATAATAATTATTCTATTGTACCTACTATTTAATTATTTGTGATTTCAATAACGCTGATCTCATAGTGCCATTATTATAAGTTTCATTCATAGTTTAAAGTAATAATTTCTCAGACTGATACCTTCTAAAAATAAACAGAGATTTTATACTTGAATAAAAAGAGAGTTTATACTTGAATATTATAAGCTAAAATAATGTGATTTTTGATGTGCCTTTTAGATTGTTTTTATTAAACGGAAGTTTCCTTATTTTTTATGTTTTCTTAAAAGTTTATAAGACATAGATTTTTATAATTGAACGGGACGTAAAAGACTGTCATTAGTTATTTTTCAGTATTATTAATAAATAATGTTGATTGATTTTCGTACTACTAGTGTTTTCTTACTTATTCATTGTCCAATAAACCCCTACTGCTGGCTGGTCATACCAGTTGATATCTATCAGGCTGATAGATATCAGTTGGACTAATTGTAAATAATACTAATTGTAAATAAGTGTTATTGCATTTTTAATTTATATTGCCTCATCAAAAGAGAGCTAACTAAAAACTTAATTCACCAACACAGGGTCAATTCAAAATAATAAAACAAATATACATATAATGTTAAGCAATGGGGAAATAAGTCAAAAATTCAAATTTTCAGCCCTGAATAATGATTAAAACACGAAATTTCTACTATATATTTATTCTAGCTGCGTATAAAAAGCATAATTCTACACAGTTCACTCCTACAATGCACAGGGACAAAGGTATCAGTTTATTGCCTTTTCTGAAAAAAGTGATTTTTTGAGTTAATACCTCTTTAGATCTAGGTGTGCGACATATGTTTGTTCTCGGGTCATGCTTGTTTGTATTTGTATATGTATGTTTATTCTGGGTTCCCCCACAGTTCTGCTTTTTTTTGGGGCCAGACAGTTGGTGTGATTGTCTAAGGGTTTATTTATTTATTTATATATATAAAGCATTAAAATTATGGGAAACAAACTATCTTACATCAGAAAGATTGCAAAAGACTACGCGATATGTACATATTAATTCAATCATGAGAAGTCTGTGTTTGTGGTTTTTTAGATAGAAAAAAAATATAATAGATAGTTTAAATACGTTCAAATATTTTGAAGTGCCAGCCCGATACATTAAAACCTAACTGACTTAGCGACATAGATGGGCCTCCCCTCGCATTTACTACTAACAAACACAACACACACAACAAGGTAACAAAAAAGGAACCGAAAAAAAGGAATCAAAACTCTAGTCATCTTGTCAGATAAATAAAAGCTGGTATGGGTGCTCCCACACAGCATTACATAACGGTATACAACATTGTGTAACACGATAACATATTATAACAGCGTGTAACACACGCTACAACATGTCAAGAAATGTTATATGTTATAAACGCTCCCACACTGGTTGAACTCGTTGTATAACATTGTATGTATAACATTATGTTACAATCAGTGTGGGCTTCGGCAGTTGCCGCTAACGTCCTGCTGAGGCTCTGATGATGTAATAAAACAAAACTTATATTTTATTATATCATGTTGTAATCAGTTGTAAAACATTTTGTTAAGTTGTATAACATCATTAACAATTTATAACCTTTGTTATAATTTGTTAAGAAACGTTAGACAATAAATGTTAAGCACCAGTCTCTAACGTTATATAACTGCTGTGTGGGAGCACCTTATGAATAACAGTAGTGCTGGGTTCCGTATTCGAAATAAATGACTTCACGACTGACAATCTCGACTAGTACAATATCTTTCCTAAGTGTTTCTTCGTCAAGTCCAAAAATTAAAAAAAGAACCATGAAACTCCAGGTGCTAATCTTCCCCGAGGGAACATGCACGAACCGCTCGTGCCTGATCACGTTCAAGCCGGGCGGCTTCTACCCTGGCGTGCCGGTGCAGCCGGTGACCATCCGGTACCCCAACGCGAGGGACACAGTCACGTGGACCTGGGAGGGACCCGGCGCGTAAGTATCTAATTTGACTAATAAAAATGCAGGAGCAAGGTATTTTTGGTATTTTTTTAATATACATATTAGCGGCACGGCCCAGCTTCGCGGGGTATCGGAGCGGACATGGCTACTTCTTTTCCACTGTCGTTGCGCGTGTGTATTCAATTCAAATGTGACATACCTGTGTTTGTCCTACTTGGAACTTTTTATTGTGTTTTCTGTCCTATTCTGCAAGTAATTGAAAACGTTAAGAACCACTACCTTAGATATGATAAAATCAATAATAAAGACCTTTGATAAAACTCACTCAAACAATAGTATGTTCACAACTATCAATTTAAATTAAAAAATAGCAAAATACTTACCGCTCTACACAAAACAACAATGCGACCTTAATCTTTAAAGTGATTCATTACAAAACCAACGCGACTGTAACCTTCCATCACACGCTAAAAATAAAACTTATCATAATTATTATTTGTTACTACTTAAGTCTTCGACCAAACATCACGCTTTTATATGTGATCGAAGACCTCAGTACCGAAGTAGGGCAACACAGACAGAACGTTGTAGAACACAAAATATAGTCATTAAAATCTGTTTAAGCCCTTACGCGCGGTTTACACGTATCAGTAGTTAAGTTGGTAACTGAATTTTAAGTTATTACATGTTACTTGTGTGTCCAAACAAATTAAGTAGTTAGGCTCATAAGTTCAATGAAGATGAACAGTGATGAATGTCAATGAATTCGACAATTCTGTACCTACTTTGATATGTTATAAACGAGATTTTGCAAAAATTCAAATTCAAATTTTTCAAAGAGTTTTTTGAAAAATTTGTTTCGGAAATCTCTAGAAGAATATATATTTTTCTAAATTGTTTATCTCGTTTATTCCACAACCATTCCTATTTTAAATATTATTCAACAAATCTCAAAGCTGAAACTCAACTCCACTCCGACATGTTGAAAAAAAAAGAGAAAATGCGAAATAAATGTGAGCTCTTGCTACCGGCTTTGTCAACTTATGCAATTAACTAAAAGCCCTGGCCACCTACTTATACGAAACATAGAACGAATCCTAATCTACTTAGTCACTTGTGTACACAATTTTAACTTACCACTTGTTACTTAATTGATTGTTTACGCGTAATTTTTAACTTACCATTATTATATACCAAACTTACTTAACACGTGTAAACCAGCCATTACGGCCAGGAATTGTTCGGATTATACATACGTACAGCAACAGTAGGCAGGTTTAATTTTTGTCGCGCGATTGGTCTAATTCTGCGATAACTCCCAAGGTATGATTGTGTAGTGTAAAGGGCAATTGTGATGAGCATGAACTAACAAACACGGTAATTAATGTATTTAATTTGATTAGGATCAATATCGTATCCGTCTTCATAGCTGTTTACGACCACATTATATGTGACAATCTTTTTGAACATTAAATTGGGTTTAGTAAGCTATCCGTAAAAGATAGAAAGAACGCCATCGCGGACCTTTCTATAGACCTATAAAAGAGGAACATTTTTACTATAAATTGTTTTATTTCAAAGGGATTAGGAGTGCTTTCGTTGAAAGTTCCCCAGTTGGCTAAATTCTTTGACAATTATCATCATATTTCAGCCAATGTACGCGAAACGTTAAAGAAATACACATAAATCTTCCTATTGAATCACTCCGTCCATTGGTGAAACCCGTATGAGAATCCCTTTGGTAGTTTTGAGTTGATCGCGTTCAGACAAACAGACAGCAGACGCGGCCGGGAATTTGCTTTGTTATATGTTGTGATGAAGGTAACGTTTAAAATAGTATATTTAAATACTTAGCCTGGCCATAAATACTGTTAAAATTAAAAATAAACAAAATTTTACTATTTGAATTTGAAATCTGTCATTTAATACGATTGTTAATTGTGTTTTCTCATTTTCGCGCCAATAATTCGTCAAACATTTTGTGATATTAAAACGGAGTGGGGTGATAAAGACAACCGAATCGCTGATTGCATTATACAAAGTAGGTATAGAGCCAAATGCAATTTTATTTTATTTTATTGTATGACTTTTAAGGAAACTTACAGCTAGGTACATTTTTTATATTCTTTCATAACAACACGTCCAAAACACGTATTGAAGCTGCTGGCCAATTACAAGTTTCCACTTATAGGTAGGGTTATTATATACGTTACAAAAAGAGAGAAGATAAATAAAAAAAACAAAAGTGAAATTTAAATATTACAAGCAAATAAGAAGAGAAAAAAAAAACAACAATTGTAATCAAATACTAAAATTAAGTTAAGCGTAATTAAAAAAAGAATAATTTAAAAACTTATCACTCATAATCTTATATAATTTAGATTTGGAGACATTAAATAGATCAATATCATTACCCTTATAACTCTTAGTCAAAGTTTTAAAAAAAGTACATGGTCTTATAATAAATCCATTCTGCCTATAGTTGGTATTGCTGCGCGGTACGTAAAGTATGTTAGGATTTCTTAACGAGGGTCTGTTAGTGCATAGCCCTAAATGCTCCAAAAACTCTGGGCTAAATCTGTTTAAATCTCTCCATATCGCTCGTCACATGTTTGTGTACCGGGTTATTGATAGGTACAGTGAAACCTCCTCTGTTTGTGACAGAAAAAGATATGGCCGTCCACGTAGTGTTCGTTCGAAAAAACAATCAAAGCAGTAAGGGAAAGAATTCGAAGAAATCCTGTTCAAAAGCAAAAGATTTTATCTCGGGAGATGATATAGCACCTAGAACCATGTCACATATTTTAAAAGATGACTTCGGACTTGCAGCCTGTAAGAGACGCACTGGTCATTTCTTAACTGATCATTTAAAAAAGAATAGGGGGTAAAATCAAAACAAGTACTTAAGTGGTACGCAAAGGGAGGTTACAGAAAAAAATTATTGATGAGAAATTTTTTACAACTAATCAATATTTTAACGAACAAAATGACCGTGTTTATGCTCAAAGCTCTAAAGAAGCTTCTCAATGACTCAACAGAGAAGAACGTGGGTGTTATCCGACTTCAGTGATGGTCTGGTGGGTTGTTAGCTATGTTTTAATACCTTTGTGAAAAAGGTATCAAATCATCGGCACAAATGTATCAAGGATCCATTCTTGAGAAGGTTGTTAAGCACCTTAACAGCACCATGTTCAATAACCAAGAATGGTCTTTTCAGCAAGACTCAGCGCTGGGTCATTAAGCTCGATCCACCCAATCTTGGTTAGAAACGAACGTTCCGCACTTCGTCATAGCTGAAGACTGGCCGCCATCTAGTCCCGATCTTAATGCGCTGGATTATTATTTATGGTCAGTTTTAGAGACTATGGCTTGCTCTAAACGCCATGATAATTTGGAGTCCCTAAATCAACCCACACGATTGGCAGTGAAGAATTTTCCGCGCGTGCTTCTGTTGATAACTGGCCTCAACTTTTAAAGGAGTGTATTACAGCCAATGGAGACCACTTCGAATAAGCTTTATACATTTTAAATGGTTTTATATTAATGTATTAAACTAACACACTGTAATAATAAGTTACATGCAATAGAAAAAACATTTTTTTCTTGGTAACAACATTTATGGCAAGACTAAGTATAATCATAATATGTAAATTTGATATGCCATGTGAGTGTTTCCCTTTAGATTACTTGAAAAAGCTATATGTTAGATTCAGAATTTACCACACCATCAAAAAAAACAATAAATTATTAAAAAACATAAATTATAAAAGAAAACTTATTCAAAAAGAATTTTAGAAGAAAAAGAAAATTATTAGAGTAAGTAATTTATAAAGTATTCTATCATACTGAATAATGAAACTATTTAACAAATGTTTTGTTTAATTTGTCTTAACCTATTGTGACAACCCTACCAAAATAGGTAACAATTTTTCACGTTCATAAGAAGCTTTGTCTCTGTTCCGTTTATCTACTCATGTGATTATGCCGTGGCTGTAGATATTTTGTGAATTCTGATTTTAAACTTCGATAACAAGTTTTAACAGTTCTCTCTTGATGATTTAACATTAAAATTACCGGTTTGAAAACGGCTTTTTTTTTTTCGGGGGGGAATACGCATTACGTATACCACACGGGCGCAGGGGGCCCCTGAGTGGTTATGTGGGACTCCCGTATAGGCTAATGAGACCCACGGTATACCCACTTAAACCCCCCCCCCCCCATCTTCCGCCTCGCCGCCTTGTGACGGGGTTACGGGAACGCTTTCGCACACATCCGCGACCCCGCCGGCGGCAGCCGCCCACAAGCGGCTCCATCGCGAAAGCCCGAAGGCCCTCCACGATGGGCGCACTAGACGGTAAGGTGCGCCTCCCTCCTCGGCCTCCACCAGTACTGTAGCAGACTCCCCCCAAGTCTGCTACTAGGAGGCCATGGATACCTGATAACTGGTACCCCGTGGCAGATCAGGTCTGTGGTTCTGCCACCGACTACACCTCGGCCGCAGAGGATAGAGCAAGCGGCGCACCGCAATACCGACATGCCTCTTCAGGCCTACTCGACAGGCCGGCCCTGGTTGCCTCTTAGTTCACCGTGGGTGACCAGTCCACGGTTACTAAGCCCCCCCGCCACGACAAGGCGGGCAAGACCATCGGTAGTGGGGGGGTTTAGAAAACGCCTAAACCAACTATGTGCTATATTTATTTATTTATTTATTTACTCTTTAATATACACCTCAACAACAGGAAAACATGGTAGAAACAATTTTACTTACACTAAAAATAAGGCATAATTTGACTATACATACTGACATTGCATCATCTCCATAAGAGTCATAAACTTTTTTCGTTGCACCTGACAAAAATTTTTGTTTTTATATATTAGAATGTATCTAATTACTTCTTTAGACTCGCTCATTTTACAGTACAGATAAACAATTGATAACCGAAGGGAACCAGAATGTTACTGATTCATAGCTTTAGATTCAACCAGAAACATACAAAACAATCAAAGACATATAAATACAAAATACTAAAAGAAGTTTCCCCCTAAAGCTAGTTTGCCTTTAAATGATAAACTTTAAAAGTATTGATCATCTTCTATTATTTGCATCTCGTCCTAGGTTTAGGAACTTTTTTTCTAGTTGGGAATGTCATGCCCTTTTCTGGACCCCCAATGACAGATAATAAACAGTAATATTTACGTCGTGAAGGCAAAAATCACTAGGAAAAACTCTTTCTTAATAAACATATTAGTTTGCTGATTCAAGATGTTTTATTCAAAAATACATAGGCATAGCTTATGTTCTCCTTTTACATAGTGGTAATAATTTATGAAACTCGTTAAAAAGACATGATACCTACTTTATCCGCGCGCTAACTTACTGCCGTTCTCAGACGCGTCAAATTGTTACTGAGGGAGCGTTTAAGTATAGATTTTGTTTAGCAAATTTGTTCTTTATCTATACTTCTTCTAAGACTTGATTTGCGAAACCAAACCATTTGACATTTTTGACTGCGACCGATAATATGCAGAATTAATAATTGATATTACAGCCTGTACGCCGGCGCACCAACAGATTTTCTGGCTTAGTGTGTATAGCGTAACTTGAAACGCAAACCTGTAAATTGTTTCAATCCAAATGTTCCTTTACCAAATCGTTAAATATTATACCGACACCCCTTCTCTTCTTGAAAATATTTGTTTTAGGTGTCCCCGAATAAATTCTAGAAGTAAACACACTTCCCATGTTCCCCTTGCTAAGACAAACTATGCTGCTAATACATTTACACACAGAGCATGTAATAGTTATAATCAGAAATTTCACTGCAGTTACATGTTTCAAAATTCACCCTGCTTTGAATATATTGGTAACGGATTCAACATTCATCTCACTCAGCTCAACCACGTCTCTTACGACTTTTCAAAACTGCTGACTATTCCGCAATAAATAAGCTACTATCTGACATAGATTGGAACTCATGTTTATCTAATACTAGTGTTCTCATACTATCTACTACTACTATTTTTGAATTGTACCATTATAAAATCTACTTGAAACAGACATTATTTTAAAATTATTGGCCACCCATGTATTCATAAATTTTTTTCATACCCAAGAGGTTTGAACTTTGCTTAAAAAATATTTTTTGCATATTTAAAAAAAAAAATTATTTTGCGTATTTCTAAAAAAAAAATTGCGTAAGCTTTTCATACTATTTACTTTTGATCTATCAGCACAGTTAGTCTATAATATTAAAACAACAAAAAACTAATAGAAATCATTCATTTCTGGTCATAGTTTTTAAGACAGTAAAATAATATTGAAAAAAAAAAGACTTTTCTTTAAAAAAGAAATATCAGAGTTACTTCTTATGATAAATTATTTTTCGTACTTTTTTCAGAACGGCCATAAGTTGTACTATTAGACGTTTCAAGGTTATCCATTCATTATCGGACACCCTGTATATGAAGACTATCTTTGTTTCAGTTTGTTGCGTAAGAGACAGAAATATCTTGAATCTCACTGTTACGATACGTTTATTGAGAGATCTGAATCTAATATACTTAAATGTAGCAAACAGTTTTGGACATTCATTAAATCCAGAAAATCCGCTACCGACTTACCCGAAAATTTATATTATAACGGATTGTCATCTTCAGATTGCAGGGAAATTTGTAATATGATCAGTGCATATTTTGATTCAGCTTTCGTTAACAACAATAATACGGTGTCTTATCAACAAACAGATTCCCAGTGCTCTATTGATTTATCGTCCTTCACTATTACTCCATTGACTGTTAAGAAATACTTGAAAATCTTTATGTTTCTAAAGGCACAGGTCCCGACTGCATACCTCCACTATTTCTTCGTAATTGTTTTGAACAGCTCTGTATCCCGTTGCATAAAAATTTTAATTTGTCACTTCAAAGCGGTGTTATGCCTGAACTTTGGAAACGCTCTTATATAGTGCCAGTATATAAAAATGGAGGATATCAAGTAGACGTTGTGTATACAGATTATTCTAAGGCCTTTGACAAAGTTTGTCACAATATACTAATACAAAAACTGTATAACATTGGTATACACGGCGATCTTCTCCGTTGGCTGGAATCATACCTCAGAGATCGCAGTCAAGCTGTAACGGTGAAAGGATTTTTGTTCGTCATTCACTCCAGTTACATCAGGTGTCCCACAGGGTGCACATTTAGGCCCCCTTCTTTTTAACATATACGTTAATGATGTTGTCTCAATTTTCGAACATGCACAATTCTTACATAGAGTAATAAATGATGATAAGAAAATTTTCAAGCTCATAAAAGATTATAATGATTGTACTTCCCTTCAGGACGACTTAAATTCACTAAGCCTCTATTTTTGTAATAACATGCTACATTTAAACGTTTCTAAATGTAGTGTAATTTCATTTTCCCGAAAAAAACAACCGATTATGTATCCAACATTACAAAATCAAACATTTCAAAGAGTTTCTTTGGTGAAAGACCTTGGTGTTTATCTGGATTGTAAGCTTGTTTTAGATTATCATATAAATGCAATCGTTAGAAAGGCTTTTCGCATGCTGGGCTTCGTACTGAGAGTTAGTATAGACTTTAAAAATGTTTCTACCTTAGTGATGCTTTATAACTGCTTTGTTCGGTCTATTCTAGAGTATGCCTCTGTCGCTTGGAACCCGCAGCATAAAGTTTATATAAATGAAATAGAAAAAACTGAAAACAATTTTATTAAATATTTAAATTATAGAACTTTACTTTTAGGGCAACCATCAACAATAGTAGTAACTTCCCTGGAGGACAGACGGACAGCTCACGATCAAATATTTCTTTTCAAAATTATTAACAACTTTATCGATTCACCATATCTTTTAGAGCAGATTAATTTTCGTTGTTCCCGCACCAATTCAAGAAAAATTCTTGCTTTTCAGCCACCCACAATGCGTACGAATTATGCAACAAATTCATTTATTTACAGATCTTGTAATTCAAACAATAAAGTGTTCAGTGACTTAGATATGTTCAACCTCTCTCTAAAGCAATTTAAGCGTAGCATTAGAGAAACTGTACAAGTCCTCAAGAAGGTAATTTACTTATTTTGTAAATGTAAAGAAATAATTTAATTTGCTTTAATAATCCTCGTTTAATTGTGTTAATTTAAATTCAATATGTAATAAAATCCAAATTATCTAACTGTGTAGTTTGTTGGTATTCTACATTCTAAATTAACTAAGAATTGTAAATTTTATTAGAGGAAACTTTGCTGGGTTGTGAATTATTTAGAGAATATTGTTGTATTTAAACTGGTCCTTCTCTGGTCCTCTCAAGGGAATTCTTACAGAACAAGAGCTTCTGCGTATCTTTTGGTGACGGCTAAATTTAAGAGTTGTGCCTTTCGAGGCAGTTTTCGGTATCAGGCTACAAAATGTTGGAACAATATCCCACCACCTTTAAAACTCCCCCTAATAAAAACTACTTTCAGGAAGAAATTTAAGGGATTTCTGCTAGAGAGACAACTTTCTTTGTAGCCTGATATTCGTTCTTAGCCATCAAAATTAAATTAATAATTAGTTATATAATAATATAATATTATATTCTGGTCTTGATGCTACTTTAATTATTTCATTATTATTATTATTTATTTGTTTATATATTAATTGGTCACATATACTTCGTATTAAAACATACATATGGAATGAATGGTCACTACCGGTGTGTTCCTGCGTTATGTCGTACCCGGCGGCAACTGAAAATCAGTGTATTATTATGTACAGCATAATAATGCAGTGCTGAGTTTGTGAGCCATTTATTGCCACAGTACTTATTACTTTTCATTATATTTAAGTACTTAGGTTGTTTCAAGTTGTATAGTTATTTTTTAGAGGTGAAATGAATTGCTATTACCTTTACTTGTTCTCCTTGTCCATTTTTATTTTGTACCTGATGTGGTGATAATAAAGCTTATATTATTATTATTAAAGCGTTCTGTTTGTTTCCCAAATAAAGAAAAAAAAATAGTTATAAAAAAGCAATTGAAATTGTCATATAATGTTTATATTTTAAGATTAAGCTTTGCTAAATTCATTTAGATAATATCACTGACTCTTAATATTGACGCTGTAATATTTGTTTTGTTATGTTTTGTTTTCATATATTTATTTATTTATTTAATAGGATTTCCAACAACAAGTACACTAATAAATGCTTATATTATAATAACAACATACTTAGAATCCAAGTGTCTTGCCAATTACAGGAAACCACGACATGCACTATTTTTGTTTTATTTTTAATTATTAAACAATTTTTCGTCACTTTTTTAATTAAAGTTTAAATTTAACAATACCTACATTTTTGTTTCAATTTTCAATTATTTTCAAAAACTATCTTTTTGAAATTACTACAGGAAACAGATCCAAGTTAGGCATACGACTCATACAGTTTGTACATACGGGATAATGAGCTAAATTTTGGAATTCTGTTCACTATGTGAAACCTAACTCGGGATAACAAATTAGGGCAATTCAGTACACCAGCACATAACTTATTGAGGAATACTAGGTCTAAATAATTTCTACGCTTCTCTAATGTGGCCATCTTAAAATATAGCAATCGTTGTTGGTAAGTTTTGAATTTTTTAAGCAGTCCTAGGCTGTAAGTTAAATGCCACAACATTCTTTTTTGTAGGCGCAAAATTTTAGCTATATGCACTTAATGTGGGGACCATACAACTCTACAATATTCCAATTGGCTTCTCACTAAAGAGTTGTACATAATTATTTTAGTTGAAGGGTGTTTAAATTTTTTTGCCTCTCCTAATACAAACCCTAGTAATTTAGAAGCCTCGAGAACTACATTATCAACGTGTCTAGAAAATTTCAGTTCACCGTCGAAAAGAATTTCAAGATCTCGAACACATGTGACTTCTTCGAGTTTAATACCATTGAGAGCGTAGGAGGTAGGAAATACCTTTCATTTTCTTGTGAATTTGACATGTTTACATTTTTTTACGTTTAGTGCTATATCATTTTCAATGTACCATTTAGTAAGAGCATCAAGATCATTCTGTAATAGACGAAAATCGTTCAATAAAAAGGTAAAAATTAGAATTCATGAAACATTCAGATATGTCATTTATAAACACGTTAAATAGGTAAGGTCCTAAGTGCGATCCTTGTGGAACTCCTGAGAAAGCAGTGTATATTCACTTTACGTATTAATTAACTGTGGAAACTTTACTGATTTGTAAATTTAATTTTATTATCATGTCCAACTGTACTAATATGTTAATTACTAACAAATTAAATTAAATTGAAAAAACGTCCTTCCAGACTGAAACTGCTCTGGCTGACGCTGACGCAAGTGCACAGCTCCTGCGAGATCGAGTTCCTGCCCGTGTACTACCCGAGCGAGGCGGAGCGGCGGGACCCGAAGCTGTACGCCAGGAACGTCAGGGACGTCATGGCCAAGTGAGTACTGCAGTGATCACTTGTTGATCATAATAAACTTGCAGACACACGCACTGAGTGAGCCGAGAGTACTTCGCCGTGTTTGAAGAACATTTTTTTTATAGTTTGAAAGATACTCGTTGTTCGGGCTTTTTCATTTCCCTATGTCTATGTAAAAGTGAATATACAAAACAAGTTTTTATTAATCTTTTTACTATACATTTGTATCAAAGTATGCTTTAAGTATGTTACCTAATTTATTGTTGCGCAGCCAATTGGCGTTCTTTATTCAAATTAAATTTAGAATCTCATATTTGGATATCTATTTATATAACAATCGTTTTTGAATTTGTACTTATGTTCACAGTGTGTAAGCATAATAAATTCAAGGACTTATTATAAAATAAAATAAATCTAATTTATCATCAATGAATAAGATTATAATGTCAACTTCTAAATATTACTTCTGCTTCCAACTATAACCTTCGTTTTCATGAATATTGTACCTATAAACCTTGAAATGGCAGAGCCCTGGGCGTGCCCGTGCTGGACTACACGTACGACGACTGCCGGCTCATAGCGCGCGCCAAGGCGCTGGGCGTGCCGCACGCGGCCGCGGTGCGCGACGTCGCCGAGCTCAGGGGGCATCTGGGGTAAGCCGGTGCAGCTGCAGCATTACACGAGCGCCCCGCTGAAGGGTAGCTCCCTTCAGTAGAGCGTACTCACGTGCTACCAAGATTTGAAAAATAAATCTCACAAACTTTGATTTTACTTACGAATTACAAGCAATATTATTACAACTCGACGTACAATTTTAAGTAAATCTCTTGGATTTAACATGAAAATGTTCCATAGGCGCGGTTCCAAGATAAGCCATCGCATTAAAATTGGTATCTTGGCTTGGAACTTTCATCCAACATTTACTTTGTACTACAAGTACATTTACTTTTACCATAAAATGTCAGCTGATACCAACGGAATTCAAATTGTGCATAATTTGTGCTGATACAGCTCCTGTTCGCGGCTGTGGGACGTTTCCAAAGCAATATATTATGTTATGTGTACGTTTTAATTTTTCTGTAATTATTATTATTTAATTATTTATTATAACAAACCAATAGTTAAAAGGCAAAATTTCATCCAAATTCAAGATCTGCCAGAATAACTATACTGCGTATAATATTATTGTAACAAAAAATTCATAGATTATTAAAAAAACCGTGTAGTCAAAGAAACTCATCATCTGGAATACTATAGTATTAGATCTTGAATGAACGTAATGAGTGAGAATGCAATGCGACATATTGCGAAGTTACCACTTTCAAAAGCAATGAGGAACAATAGACATCTTTTTACCTTTATCCATTGTTTACATCAAACTTGTGACATAACCAACAAACAAAAACAGCTGTTCGACCGTCGCTACAATAGAATGGCTATTAGTAACAATAGAATGGCTATTGTCGATCGTATTTACGTACTCTCAAACTAATATTGAACAAACATTACGAATTGAAGAATTTAAAAAACCATAGGTCAATAAAACGATCGACTTTTAAACTGTTTTCTTATAAACCTCTGGACTGAAAATATTCTTCTAAAATAAAGTCATTTCCAAATTACTTTTTATTATTTTAGGTTTTACCATAAATCATGTTTTAATCTGATGAATTATTTCTAAGTCATAATTTAATTTCATTGTAATGTTCAAAACTTAACTATTGCCTGCTTTGTAGGTATTTAAAATAATAATCATACTTGGTGCATACTTTACGAAGTAACAACGGATTGAATTTAAGTTCAAAAACTTCCTGAGGTTACTCACTAGAGGCGCTTCAAATCGGAACAAAAGAATTAGCTGTCATTTGTATGACAAAGCTTGTCCAGTGTTCATAGAATATACACAGGTCAATGTCGACGGTCCATTGCCTTCTTGTATTCATACCATGGTAACTCCGCCATGCCGCCAGAACCGTCGGTAACGTCGGTGTAAAATAACAATTGATGAAACATAAAATTAGTTTATTATGAGGATAGCATTGACTTCTCCCTAGGGTTTGACGACCGGCTAGCGTAGTGGTTGCCCTGCCTTATATGCTTGAATTCTCAGGTTCGACTCCTGGTCGGGGCATTTTTCGGGGCGTTTTTCTCGGGTCGCGGTTGTTGATATTTATATATGTATGTTTATTCTGGGTTCCCCAGTCCGCTGCATGGTCATCCATGACACACGCTCTGCTTACTTTGGAGCCATACAGTTGGTGTGTTTGTTTAGGGATTTTTTCATTTATTTCGTCGTATTCGATGAAATCCAGCCTAAGACATATTCTATCACATAATTTACAAAATTAGTTATTACCTCGTCTCTTTTTTTTTGATACAATTACTATTAATTAGTTTTTCTTTCTCTAACCTTGAACACTTTCTTTCTGTCTGCGTCACCGGTGGTTCGTTCGCTCGCAGGCTGGAGAAGTCCCAGCTGGACCTGCACGCGGCGGCGGGCGGCGTGGCGGCGCATGCGCGCTGGCTCGACCGCGCGCAGTTCGCGAGCGCGCTCGGCCTGCAAGACAACGTGCATTCTAACAGATTGTATGATCTGTTTGAACAGGTAACCTTCAAGATGTTTTAATATTTCATAAATATTTTCTGTACGGTCTGCGATCATACGGGTCTTCATTTGTAAAAAATAATCTATTTAATAAATAAAACAAATGTTTTGTTGCTCAATAAAGATTTGTTATTATTATTATTATTATAAGGAACAGTTGTTTTTACTCAAAAATCAGCCTTATACAAAACGACAATTCTTACTACAGTTACAAGTTTCTTAAAGTTATGTTAGTGTCACAACAGATGGCGCTACCAGTATATTAAATCGCGCAGTGAAGTTTATCAATGGCGGGACCCAGTTTGAGACACACACGTCGACTCGTTGTAATTTCACTGGCTACTACTTTTAAGTAGTCCTGTTTTTGGACAGTCACGTTAGTGTATCAAGCGCTACTGAACTGACTGATATGGATTTTAAATGTTTCAATTGGTAGGTTAGTAATATGTTGGACCAATCATTCGTTAGGCAGTGTTCAAAACTTAAATGGATAAATTAGTAGCGATGTGTCGTCGACGTGTTTAGCGTGAACGAAACTGAACCGTTCATTTTCGTTCATCGACTAGTAGAATGAACAGTTCAAATCGTGAACTATGTAGTTCATGGTCCGCTTCCACCTATTACGTCGATCGTAGACGACAGACAGTATCAGATTTATTCGACTATTAATGAAAGTGAACGGACGGAAAGACTTTCAAATCGACTTACGTGCTCGTCGCAAAAGAGGTGGTAGATTTTCTTGAATTCAAATCAAATAATGGATTTTTTAAATGTATTTAGTATTTATAGTTGACGGCCGAGTAGCGTAGTGGTCAGTAGCCCTGTCTCATACGCCGGAGGTCCCAGGTTCGAGTCCTGGCCGGGGCATTCATTTGTGTGATGAACACAGATGTTTGTTCTCGGATCATGGTTGTTGATATTTATATATGAATGTTTATTCTGGGTTCGCTGTATGGTCATCCATTACACAAGCTCTGCTTACTTTGGGGCCATACAGTTTGTGTGTTTGTCTGGGGATTAGTATTATTATTATTTTGACATTCCTATGGATACTTGAAATAAACATTTTAAATTGGAACATAAATTTATTTATTATACGCAATTTGATATATAGATGGCATTCGTTTCTAATAGTTTATTGTTCACAATGTAATTAGTATTTATTACTGGGGCCGTTAATGGCTCTGCGATTTTTATGGGCCCAATTTGATCTTTCCTTCGTACTTGTTCCAGGCTTAGGACTGGCTAAATAGAGTATATGTGCCTACTAAAAAGGCGTATAACTCATATTTAGGCGTACTTAAAAGATCAACTGATTGTTTGTACATGATTAATTATTAATATAAACAATATTTACAAATGGAAGGTTTTTTTTTTGCTTTTTTTTGTGTTCTTTTTTTGTTTTTATTTTAAATATGTATATATATATTTACAATTTCAATAATTTTTTAAAATTATTTTTTTAATACCCATCAAATCTCTCTACTGAAGTATTTACATTGATGAACATCATTTGTTCAACCTTGGTGGTAGTTAATCGTGTGCGTCTTTCATTTAAGATGAGTCCCATTTTAGAAAACATCCGTTCACAAGGAACGGATGTGGCCACAATATTACAATGTGTGGTGTATATTTTTTTTAAATTTGGGTATACATATTCATGTTTTTTCCACCATTCTAAAGGGCAGGTTAACTTTCCCGAATGGTCTTTTCGTGGCAATAATTCATCCGAAAGATACATATCGACTTCCTTAATCGCCCTTGACAGTGGAGTTCCATGTGTAGTATTTGACGCTACTATTTTGTCGAAAATGTCCCAAGGGCTCTCGTCATCATTATCGTTGGTGTCTGGAAGAACTTGAGGCGACGTTGTATCTTCTGCTTTGGCGATTAGTCCAGCTACCATTTTTCGCACCCTTTCTTTTGTTTTTGTGGCCTCGTTTTGGTCTGTAAAGCCTTGCGTCTTGAAACGTGGGTCCATAAAAGTCGATAGAGCAAATGTGCCACTTTGTTCAATGGATTTAAACCGATCTTCTAAGGCTTGTTTCAGAAGAAGAACCGTGTCATTTGCATCTGGCAATAGATCGGTTCGTTCTATGAGTTTTTGACATGCTTCTTTTAAGCATCTTGTAACAATAATTACAGAGCTTCCAGTTATATATTTTTGTCCACTCATGGAAGAAGTAATTGCTTCGAAGGGTCGTAAAATTTGACAAAGCTGTCTGTATAAAATCCAATCTTCTGGGATGAATGTTGGTAAACCTCGGTCAACAAAGCCTAATGTTCCTCGAATCGCCTCTTCTAGTTCCACAAAACGTTGAAGCATGAAATAAGTCGAATTCCACCGTGTTTCCACCGCTTGGATCAGACGTTTCGGTTGTTGTCCTTGTTGGATTTGGTATTTTTGGAGACGCTCTGATGAAACTGTACTTTTTTTTATGTGTGCAACAATCCGCTTTACTTTCTCTAGTTTTGACTTTACTACTTGAAGTGCACTTTCCACCACTAAATTAAGGCTATGTGCATAGCAGCCAAAATGCTTCCACCCCAAATTTTCTTTAACTGCTTTTACGATATTTGAAGCGTTGTCCGTGATCATGAAGTTAACTTTTTCTTTTAAATCAAATTTATTTACAATGTTTTCAATTTCAGCTGCGATATTTTCTGAGGTGTGGTTCCCCGGAAATTGGCAACATCCTAAAAGAACTGTCTTGAAATCGAGATCTTCCGTTAAATAATGCCCCGTGAGAGCTATGTAACTCTCCGTTTTTAATGATGTCCACATATCTGCAGTTAAACAGATACTTTTAACATCACGCAGTTGAATCCGTACAGAGTCGAACAGCTTCGAATATACCTCTTGCATGATGGAGTTTGAGAGAGTTTTCCGTGTAGGCAGCTGATACCCTGGTATCCAGCGGCAGAATTTTCTAAAGGCCCTTTCCTCTACTATGGAAAATGGATGGAAACTGTCGCAACATAAGTCTAATAAATCTAGGTCTATTTGTTTTTTTTGCTCGTTGCTTATTTTTTTGCTCATAAAATTGTCCATAATCTTTTGGCGTTTTGTCGCAGGCACTGAGCTCGAGGTACCGATTGCACTTTCTGTGCTGGTGGAAGGACCAGCTATATCAGGTCGCGTAAGATTAAGCTGTCGCACTATTTGAGGATTTGCACTTGTTTGTAGTCCAGAATACACGGAAATATGCTTCCTTCTAAGGTGGCTTTTTAAATTTGCCGTAGAACATTTATAAGCTAATTTTTCTTTACATACGTTGCAAACGGCTTTTCCACTTGAAACATCTTTTTCAAAATGATGCCAAAGTTCGCTACGTAACGACATAATAATGCAGCTACTTTGGTTTTACACTATTTATATTACCTAAAATTATTCTAACACCTTTACTCTACTTTATAAGCACTACCTAATTAAACATTAACACTAAAACAATAATTCAATATTTACATATAAACTATTAATATCTGTAACTTTCAAGTTAAAAAACAATAAAATTATGCAACCGGCAGTAATGCAGTTCGTAGCAAACTAATACATAAATCAATACAATTATTAGATATTGTTTAAATAAGTTCAAAAAAACGCGGCTCGCCCGGTGCCGGTGACTTAAACTGTCTCTTTCGCACTCGAGAATGCATTCATACGACATCTCTTTCCCCCATTGAGTTAGGCTTATTTGATTCATAATATTATAAAAAGCCTAACTCGCTCTTAAGCTCGCATCTATTATAATTTTTAAGCGCTATACATTAGAGCTGCAATTAGTCTGAATAAACGATAAACGAACTGATCGTTTACGTTCATACGAAAGAATAATATTCAAATAAGCCTAACCTCCCTCACTTTCGCATACAAATATCATATCTATGTTGTACTTGTTAGAGTTGAACTTAGTTTGAATAAAACGACTTAGGAACTGCACGTTCATACAGTCTACGAATTGGACCGGTCCATCAGAAATACGTAAACGGTTGAACAGTCCACGCAATGTCGACTGGTGTATTGGACTAGTTCGTTCATTAAACGACCATCGCTATAAATTAGTAATAATGGGTAAAGAGTAGCGATGGGTCGTCGACGTTTTCGACCTTAACGAAACTAGACGGTTTATTTGCGTCGATCAACTAGTTGATTTCGTAGACTAGTCCATTATGATAACTTATAAGTAGAGATGAGATATACTTGCAAGGTTTAATACCAGGGCTTCCAAGTACGAGTACGTAAAAATACCAGGGTCGAAAACCAGGTTTTAAAATACTTGAAAGTATTTGTTAGTTCAAAGACTTTTAAGGATGTAGTGTGCGCATAGAAGTCTTTGCTTGGTTAGTTAATATAGGCAAATCGTGAGACAATTATGAACTTTTTTTGTTGTTGTTGCTATGAAATCTTTCCTTCCTACTTTTTGAATCACAGGCTTAGGACTGTCTGCTAATTAAGTAGGTATTTTCGGTATTTCGGTCATGGCCTCATCTAAAAACTTGTATTAGCAGGCGTAGTTAAAAGATTTCATTTGATATAATACATAATTTAATTTTTTTATTTTTTTTTAGATTTTTTCATATTTTTGTTAATTTTGTTTTGATTTATTTTTTATTTTGTTGAAGAAACAATAGTTGCTCTACTTTCCGGCTCCCCAGACGGGTCCTCCTCTCCGTTAATATGTTGCCCGCTACTGAAAACAATCTTTCACAAGGCACGCTGGAGGCCATGGCGTTTAATTTTGTTTTAGCTACTTTTGATAAATTTGGGTAAATTGAATTATTTTTTCGCCACCACTCCAAAGGATCCATGTCCGGAGATAAAACTGCGTCGTCTAAATATCTTTGCGTTTCAATAATTGCCCTGCTATTGGCCGTTCCAGCTGGTCGTACATGTTTCATTTGTTTGTTATAATGTTTCCATAACAAACTATTTGATTTTTTGCTTGGTTATCCGGATCAACAGATGTCATTTTCGTTGATAATCGCGGTTGCTAGGCTCACGATGTATTTGTCGTGTTGTCCGCAACGTTTTCGCTTTCAAAGTATAACTTATATCGTGGGTCTAAAAATGTAGCAACAGTGTAAGTTCTACTCTGTTCTAAATTTGCAAACCGCGTGTTTATTTCTGCGAGGAGATCCAGTCGGCACATTTCTGTTTCGTGAGGGAAAACATCAATATTATTTTCTTGCTGATATGTCGGAGTTGCGATCTCATTGAGAGCGTTAGTAAGTAATAGTTAATGGAATTACTGAACTTCCACTAACATATTTTTGTATACTCATTTCTCTCGTCACTTCTTCACACGGTTGTAAAACTATAATCAACGACTGGCAAATATCCCACTCAAAGCTAGTCAGCATAATTAAATTACCGCTGTCTAGATAGCTTAGTGCACATTTTATTTCATCTTTAAGTTCCACAAACCTTTGCATCATGTAGAATGTGGAATTCCACCTTGTAGATACATCTTGGAGTGGCCTCTTTACGACTTTATTCGCCTGTTCTTGATATTTTTTTAATTTACTCCAGGCTAAATTACTTCTTTTAAAGTAAGAAACTATAGCCTTCACTTTATTAACCAAGTCGCTTATGTGTGACCCTCCTAATACTTTTTGGACTGCCAGGTTAATTGTGTGTGCATAACAGCCAATATGTTTCCACCCTAACTGATTAATAGCACTTCTAATGTTGGCGCCGTTGTCCGATACCGCGAGGAGGACTTTGCCAAGAATATTCCACTCTTGCGCGACGTTTCTTAATTCTTCAGCTATATGTTGTCCTGTGTGACGGCTTTCTAATACCTTGCATTCAAGGAGTACAGATTGTAAAATATAATTTTTGTCAATATAATGACCAGTGACCGCTAGGTACGAGTCATTATTTCTCGACGTCCACATGTCCGTTGTAAGGCATATACTAATTGCATCTTCATTTAGCGCTGCTTTGGTATTTGTTTTTACTTCTTCATACAACCCCGGCAATAAATTATTGGCGAAATACTTTCGCCAAGGTATCAAATAGTTTGGGAAAGCAAACTTTATTAATTCACGGAAGCCCTTATCTTTGACTATGGAAAATGGCTGCAGGTCCCATATAAACAAATTCATCAGGTGATCATCAATTTGTTTTTTAATTTTTTGTGAATCGCGTCGAAGGAAAGCTGTAATTGATGATGGATTGGCTCTTATTGTACCAGATGTGGTGATGGGTGGAGTATTGGATATTGTCAATTGTTGTGAGGTACTAGCCTCTTGATGCTCCACTTCTTGCTCCCTTCTCACTAAATTAACAGCAATGTGCTTTCTTTGTACATGTTTGGTTAGGTTTGATACACCTGATTTGTAAGATATAATCACTTTGCATATCTTACATTCAGCTTTTTGTTCACCTTTGTCCACAAAATGATCCCACGCCAAACTTTTTCTAGGAGCCATGCTTATAGATTTATCGAAAATAATACCTAACTAATCTTAACACACTAAAACCCTATTTAGATACACACTATAATTTACAGTTCAAAAATCGTCATTTATAACTAATACACATACACAAAATGTCTAGTTTTATTAATTTACTCACTTAGAACACTAATAATATACCGAAAGTTCAAAAATTATTTTTTCAAAAAATTTCGCGGACCGTCAGCAGTCGACGTAATTAGATCACAACAACTAAAAAAAACAAAACAAAACTTTTCTGTACTTATTTACAAATAAATAAAATTCTCCACACACGCAATAATGTGCCTTATAGGTATGCTTATAAAGGTGAATGGCGCGATTTAGTCAAAAGAAATTTTAAACAATGTGATGAGTAATAACTAGTAAGTATATTTACTCAATTAAGTTCCTTATTAAGTTAAACATAAGACATCTTATTCGAAGTTTCCGGCTGGATCGGATGGCTCGGGCTTTAAGTAAATACATTATTATACATATTCCGCTCGGCAATCCACTCCCCGCGCGACCCTCTCACGCGCCAACAATCCGAGCCACGCGCTGGTAGCGATGCGACCGAATTTCTAAATGGCAAGAAAACTCGTTTATGGAATTTTGACCCATATTGTATGTGATATAAGGAGCAAAATCGTATAAAAAATATTTCTACTAATAAACACTTGTTTATTAAACTACTCAGGACGAAGTTTACTTAGAACGTACACGAAGAACTTATAAGTTATCATAATGGACTAGTCGACGAAATCAACTAGTTGATCGACTGGTTGATCGACGCAAATACACCGTCTAGTTTCGTTAACGTCAAAAACGTCGACGACCCATCGCTCTGGTTTGAGTCTTGTTCTGCGATCTGATAATATGTAACCAGACTTGGAAAAAATTCGCTCGCAGGACACCGACGTGCTCATTGCGCAGCATTTAAGGCGATATATCGTGGCCAAGTTTGGGAAGATATACTGGTGATTTAGCCACCACTTTGAAGGGTTGTTTAAATCGCCATTTTAATTTTTAATCGGCAACAATGGATCGTCAAGGTACCGCTGCACCTCAATTATTGCTGAAGCCAAAGGAGTTTGAGTGGGCTGGGTGGGTCCCAAAATTTCGATTAAGTTATCCCATAATGATAATTCCGCATTGTCTTGCTGACTTCCGCTATTTTCGGATACTGAAGGAGCCTCAGTCGACTTGTTGACTAATTCATTTTTTTTTGTAATTTCTATGACGACAAGTTCTATAAGTCCTTTTTTCGCTTTTTCAAGTGCAGCTTTTTCTTGGAAACAGTTGTGTTAGTATCTTGGGTCTAGTAATGTACAAGTTGAGTATGTTGCGCTGTACTCAATCTGTCCCAAACTTGATTTAAGCTGGTCTGCTATGATCACGGCGGATTTCCGAACTTCCGGGTGTATGTTAGAAGGTATTTTATTTTCATACACATTGCGCAACACCCTGTTGTATACAATTACAAGACTTCCAGTAACGAAGTTTTCTGCACTCATCTGCTGTGTAACTTCTTGCAGTGGTTTTAAAACCTTGCACAGGTCTTTGCACATGACCCATTCTTCGCTAGTTGGCATTGGTAAGGTCCTATCTAGCAAACCAGCTGTACTTTTTAATGCGTCTTGGAGCTCCAGAAATATTTCCAACATAAAATAGATAGTTTGTTGGCACAGCCTGTAGAAGCCGTTTTGGTAGTGATATATCATTTTGAATTTGGTATCGCAGCAACTTTTCCATGGCAGCAGCGCTTCGCTTATAGTGTGAAACAATATTTTTTACACAGTCTACTAAAGACTTTACTGGGCCCAAATCCAATGCATTCTCAACGACCAAATTTAATACGTGAGCAAACAGCCAAAATGTGTTAATCCTAAATGCTCACGTACAGCATTTTTCATACTCGCCGCATTATCTGTTGTAACTATCAGAATTTGGCTTTTTTGTATCCGAAAGTCATTCATAACCCGAGTTATTTCTTCTGCCACATGTTTAGCTGTGTGAGGGCTAGGCAGTGGTGCACACTCAAGAAGAATATTGCGACTCTCAAAGTTTTCATTTATATGGTGCGCCATGACGGCAATATAAGCATCTTGTGACGCAGACGTCCGTAGGTCCGTTGTTAAACTCAAAGACGTTATGGATGTCATGTCTGTTTCCCAAACTCTGGTCACAACTCGTTCATACAGCGCAGGTATGAGCGTATTGGAAATATGTTGCCTTGTTGGTAATTGGTAGGCTGGATTCAAGGCATTTGAGTACTCCCTGAAACCTTTATCTTCAACGACCGAGAATGGTTGAAAGTCTTTAAAGAAAAGCAACAACAGCTTTTCATCTAGTGCTGTCTTATATTTGTTGGTAACACAGAAGGTCCAGGCTGTACAAATATGGAGTTGGTTTGAGACTCTACGAAACTCAAACTTTGGGTTTCATTTTCAACGTTGCCGACGGTATTTTCCGATATCTGCCTTTATTGTGAGCTCGCAGGTGTAACACTGACATGCTTGCTTTGTATGTGTTTTCTTAAATTAGATATTGTGGTTTTATATGAGCACTTTAGCTGGCAAATGTTACATACTGCAATTTTATTTTGCTCCGACTCAATCGTAAAATGTGTCCACACTTCACTAGTTCTAGCACGTTTCATATTTTTCAAATTATGTAAACTAATAAAAGTCAATTTGAGAATCTTTACAACACAATCACTATTTTGCGGGGACTTATGCGCAAGGAGAACATACACATTAAACACGTCTAACTAAACTAAATGAACTTTCGTAAAAATTAGGCATTATTCTTTTACTCAGATTATTATAAAACTATTGCGTATTTTTTTTAACAATTTTTTTTTACATTGATGTCGATTACATGCTGTCACTCTGCTTATCCATGAAACTTCCATACAAAACGCGAAGTGTATGCAACGCATAGATAATGTTCGATCGAATACGTCCTTGGTACACCATCGCGTAGAACTGCGCGGCCCGGCGAAGAGCGCGAGCGATGGATAACACGGAAGTTTGGCAACGTCGCATTCTCCTGTGACGCGACGAACGTCACTGTGCAACGTCGCTTGCAGAGGCTCGCTCAGTCGCTCACTATTATTTGACTATTATAGAATAACCTAATATCATAACATTCATATTACCTAATATGTGATTTGGTCCGTGTAACTATTACGTATAACTATTACGAATATATTAGTCACACCTCTAGTCAACAGGTTAAAAAAGCTGTTAATTTAATGACAGGTTTTGAAGGTTGCAAACGAAAATGTGTACATCAAAATAAACATAGGTATATAACATAAAACAACATCATCATATCATCAAAAAAACATCATAAAAAAAGATATCCTGGGATGAGGTTATTAATATTATTATATTGAAATATGGATCGCTTTTCTTTTTAAATATTTTATGACTAGCTTCTCATCATCCCAAGAAACTAAGCCACGCGGACGACACACAAAATCGATTAAATCGATACCATCGATTAAGTCGATTTTATTGCTGTAATAATTTTTATCGATACTATCGATATAATCGATTGTATTGGGCATTTAGACAATTAATATCGCATAATCGATTATAATTGATAGTATTGCTGTATAATTTACATCGATAGTATAGTCCAATCGATACTACGAGTTATTTTGGGGCCCATCTAATAATCGATTATAATCGATACTCGATCGATTATGCGGCAACACTAGTCGGTACGCGTTTTCGCAATAGCAAAACTATGTATCGGTTCAATATCAAATCAATCAATCAATCAAAATAAAATACCAATAACGGGTTTTGAAATTATTTATTTTAGAAACTATGTATCGGATCATACCTAATACGAATGCGATATTTTAAGTTTCAACGGTATCGCGGTATTTTAGGTTTGGCCGGTGTTCATGATCAAGCTCTGTATGTTAGTTATACGTTGCTAGATGCGGTATATACCGTCATATACTGGACGGAAAGTGAATTCGTATGAAATTTTAAAATTTTACTTTCAAACTAAAATTTTACGTTAAAATTATTCCTACTATTAACACATATTGTTTCGCTCTTTTATTGCTGTTTCTCCATTTTGGAAGTCCACCATCCTCCATTTTATTTATTGAATGAACCTACTTCTCTTCTGCTCTGTCCCTCCATTACGAGAAATAACTCGACGCGTGCACGATGCAAAATCCAAATGCGATATAAGATATTCATCGCTGTTTTTGTGTGCTATCCGTGACAATTTAGTCTGTACCGACATTCAATCGATCCAAATATTTTGTTTCGATATTGCGACGTGAAATAAATAGTATTTTTTAATTAAGAGGCAACTATTTATCTGATGTGATAATGTGGTGTGGTGTAGTCTGTGGCTGGAACGATTCAAGTGCCGCGTTGTCAATCATCGCAGTCATCGAATACATAGTTTCGCTTGATAAATAGTTTGTGTAGAACCCGATAACGGTTTTTAGGTATTGCACCGAGATAACGGTTTTTAGGTATTGCACCGATACATAGTTATTGAAACTATTTACGGTTTGAAACGCCCACCTCTACTTTATATTATTAGGGAAGTTGCTATTATAGACCAATATAGGCCCTAGAATACCCTGGAACTCCAACGAATAATATAAAATTTTTTTTTGTAACAATTACGTTGCGGATTAGTTTTTCAGGGAAATGCTTTGTATCTACCAGACAAAATAGATTGTTGAAATATTATTTAGCATTTATAAACAAAGAAAGAATCATTATTATTACAAAACGTAAATTGGAAATTACCAAAAAAATTTTAGTGTTCTACGGACATAATTACAATGGACATAATTATTAACATTAGTAAATTAGTTTATTTAAAGTTTCTTAGCTCACCAATAGTACAGACAAATTCAGCAACCTTTGAATTTGAATCATCATGGCTTCGGATTATTCTTGTGCCTACTGAGTTACCTTAAAGATCACTCCCAACTGTTCCTTACATATTATTCAGCAGCTCTGAATACAAGAGTCTGAGCCTTAGGTCTGAACGATTCAACTTGTCGTATCTCGCAGTCCGTAGTCTACCGGATTACTGGAGAGTTCGTAACGATGCTACCTACTGACTAGGTGTCCTCTAGTCCAATTCAATCTTGGATTATTTAACGTGGGAGACTAAAGGAAGGGAAAGGAAACACCGAAGGAAACGAGCACTGACCGACACACTAACGCAAACCTTATTCGTACGCGTATAACAACTGTTTCAAGTTTGTCCTGCCTGTAATGAAAGAGCTCAGCAATAAGGACCGATCACGCCCGGGGTAATGTTCTGTTCGTTCAACGATCGGAAACGTGTTCTGATTGTTCATCTTTCCTGAACTACCCAAGACTGCTGGATTAGCGAACCGCGCCACTATTATAAGAAATTGCTGTGTACTTCTACACGTGAACAATTGTCCTACACTAACCACGCCCAAGTTATACTCCATCCTTATTTCTCGATCAAATATGGACTAAGTGTTTTTCAAAGAATGCACTAACGCCCTTTTTTAAATTCAAATAAAAAAGACTATTCCCGTTAACCGTTGCTGTACCTACTTTTTTTACACATTAGTTCCTTTCAACCTCTTAGCGACATTGTTCAGATAAAATAAACCTTATAGTTATTTTCTAGGTAATATGTCCTGGCCTAATAGATGTCCTGTGCAGCGTGGAAATTATAATAACGTTTATTGTTTTTCTCAAAAAAAAAAAAAAAAATTTACGACATCACAGTCCAAGTGTCCACCTTTCTCAGTCAGTGTAAGTTATGACTTGGCTTCTATCTAAGTGAGTTAGTTCACCTTACTGACAAGCTCTAAGCATTAATCAATTTGAAAAGTATTTGACATGCTGATTTGTTTGGTTTTTATTAGGTAACCTTGCCTAATTTTCACCAGATCAGTACAGAAATCATAAAAAGGTTGTTTTTGTAAAAAAATATTGACCAAAATTGGAAAAATCGCCCCAAAACTTGGGTTATGCGTTTTATCTAGTCTCGTAGGCAATACTTTAAGGTACATACCACAATTTTTTCATTCAGAAAGCGCTTCAATTTAGCGCCTATACCTCGTTTTATGGAAGTAAACAAAATAATGGCTGCCGCTTATGGACTTACCTCGGTAGACACCCGTTACGTATGAAAACTTATGTTTAAAAATCGTTTTTTATGTTTTATATAACTATTTTATTTTATACTTTTTAGTGCGAGGTAACTAGTAAAACTGGGGTTATAATTTGAGATTTTCTTATTTTTATCAAAACAAAGAAACTACTCAGACTCGAGGATTCTTATTTTTGAAGATTTCACCTCTTGACTCGTTCATCATCAAAAACTAACCTCATCAATGTAACCACGTGAGCCCAAACCAATCGAAATTATTCTCGGTCCGATGAATGACGCGGTTTGTATAAATGTGCTGTTCGTGCGTCTGTTCTCTGCCTCCAGGTCCAAACCAGGACATCTTTGCCTACAGTTCAGTTACTCGAAATACTGGATGTGACTTCCCAATGTATGGTAGACTAAATCGACCGCAACATTTCTCATTAAGGTGCTGTTTGTTCAGTCTTAGATATGTTTAATTACGGTACAGTTCAAAATACTTGATGTGACTTCCCAATGCAGATTAGACCAAATCTACTGACTGACTATTAATTTACTGGTTAGCGTCAAGAAGTTCTAATGTACGCGTCTAGGTCCAGTCCAGGATATCTTTGACCACAGTACAATTATTCAAAATAATTGGTGTGACTTCTAGATGTGAATTAGACCAAATCGACTGAAACGTTTGTCAAAATACTAATGTGACTGTTCAATAATAATATGCTGTTTGACGCTGAGGAGTTCCGATGTCTAAGTTCAGGACATCATGTCCACAGATCACTCACTTAAAATAATAGGTGTGACTTCCCGAAGTACATTAGCGCAAATCTTTTGAAACCATTGTTATGCGCGTGTGATCGGAAGGCAGGCGGTGCATTGCGGCTGTTCTAATTACTACCGATGAAAATGTATGGGTTATTGTAAAATAATATCCGAATCAATGTGGGTGTGCGTATAATATTTGAAGATCCTGACGCAATCACAATGGATCAAATTGGAAGTATCCCCTTCCCAACAAAAAGAAAATTGAAATCGGTTTATTAATGACGGAGTTCTGAGATAATAAACATTCGAAAATAATACAACCAAATTAAGAACCTCCTCCTTTTTTGAAGTCGGTCAGCAAAGAGTGTTAAAGTTTTAACAACTGTCATATACACGATTATGTTTTCTGTTTATGTGAAGGGTGTGGGTAAATAATATCCCGGTACATCACATCTTAACCAATTGAGAGAAACGCCGTTATGAATTCGATCTCCGATTGAGACAAAAGTTTAATCTCCGGTGTCTTCAGGGTGGGCGACTTGCGACGTAGTTGAACAATTAACTTATGAATTTTTAATTTTATTTCATTTATTTGAAATGTATCATAATATATCAGTGGAAGAAGAGTTTCTTTTGTTTAAATCTCTATTTCGACCGCCTTATTTACCACGCCTATTTTACCTACGTGGTTGTGTTGCGGTTAAAGCAGCAATTTATTTATTTATTATTATTATTATTTTATTAAGTGTACAAACAGTCTGCAATCATATTACATCTTTTCTTAAGTTTTCACGATACATACTTTAAATAAAACACTTTTTACCGGATATTATCGCGTATATTTTAGTTAATTTTAAAATTATTTCGACGTTTCGGCATCTTTGCAGTTGCCGTGGTCACGATAGACTAAGGTGTTGTTCATCTATTGCCAGTAATAAAAACTACATGATTGTCAATACATATTAACTTAATATGTATTATATGGCGGTGGCAGGGATACAACTATTGCACTAGATTTATACGACTTGTTACAAAACTTTTAATCGTTCTCAATCATTTATATACAAACTTCTATTTTTATATAAAAATAAACAAAAATTATTGTAATTCTATCGTGACCACGGCAACTGCAAAGATGCCGAAACGTCGAAATAATTTTAAAATTAACTAAAATATACGCGATAATATCCGGTAAAAAGTGTTTTATTTAAATCATATTACAGCTAACTTATTCCAATTATAAATTTTCTTAACCTAGAATGCGAACAGTTTAATTTAATTATTTAATTACAATAATTTTTGTTTATTTTTATATAAAAATAGAAGTTTGTATATAAATGATTGAGAACGATTAAAAGTTTTGTAACAAGTCGTATAAATCTAGTGCAATAGTTGTATCCCTGCCACCGCCAGCGGAAGCAACCCAATCATTGTGGGGTTGTAGAAGGATGTGTTATTTAAAACAAAGGGATTTGGACAAAAATTTACCGGGGCAGAGGCAATGGCCGTGGCCGATGCAGTAATAATAATCATCACATTTATTATCGATAAGTAAAACACCGTCGACTTGTGAAGTCACAGTCGACAAGACAAAGTACAGGAGACGTACGGTACAGTAAGTTGAATATTTATTTTCAGAAATCAAGCGGTCTGGTGTACTTCCCGGACTACTTGCTGAGCGCGGCGTTCCTGTCGCTGCAGCACGCCCCCTTGTCGCAGCTACTGTCCTATGCGTGTAAAGTAAGTCCAGTTTATTTTATTTGTAATGTTGCATTTCTTTTCTAATGTGAAGAACAACTGTTAATAATTTTTAAAATAAAATGGCCTTTAGAGTCCGGTTCATACGTACTATGCAAATGACACAAAGTTGGCAGCTGACCCCTGGGAGTTGTATGAAGAGTGATCCAAGTCAAATTCAAATATTTGTTTCTCGAGGTTGACAATTACTTGTTGTTACTGACGTCAAATAAAGCATCACTCTACCACCAGTTCGGAGAAAACTTCGCGAAGAAGAACTGGCAAGAAACTTCACGAGTATAATTTTTTCAAAATAAATTTACAGAGTCTGTTTATGTCTATACAAAATTATTCTTACCTGCATCTGTTAGCTCGGCAAGTCTCCCTCCCCCCAAGTATCCAAACGACGAACACCCTCAAACGGCACCCGTTTACGAGTTAACGCGGGATCCAGCCATCGCCCTCCTCACACATATATCTCCCACACATCAAGCTTCAATTTTCTATTCATAACCTAAATCGAACAGTAGATCTACTCGGCGGAGGCCTAGCTTATACAGTTACACTTGCCCATAGATCTACGACCCGACCCGCACCGGTCGACTGAACATCGCTCAGTTCGAGGAAATAGTGACGAAATGCCTGGGCCTCTGCCAAGAAGACGCCACGAACACGTTCCGAGAGGCGGATCTCGATGAGAAGGGCTATCTCACTTATGGTAAGATGTTTGTAAATGTTTACTGACTGTTATTTACTTTTAGTACTTCACCAATGCGCTGCAAGGTCGCTTGACGTTGCGTTAAGGAGAATCCGCCAATGTGATAACTTCCGTGTTTACCTGACTGTGCCAGAAGGAGGAGTATGTTTTTAGAGTGTATGTATATATTTGTATGTATATATACGCTGTACAGCTTAGACCGGTGTTTTATAATCTGTGGGTCGCGACCCCTAGAGGGTCCACCAAGCCTTACTCGGGGAGTCGCTAGGAGAAAGGCAAGGTTTTGCGCAACAATAAAAACACAATTTTAGTGAGAAGGATGGGCTTGTTTATTTTTCAAAAGTTTGTCAAATCGTGGTGTAATTTTTGAAATGTTAATAATCAAATCACTTTCTAATTTAAGTCCATTTCTTTTTTTAGTTTTAATGTCCAGAATTGCAGAGAATGTCAGTTCACACAAGTATGAAGTGGTGAATGGCAATAATAATTTTAGAGCCTCCCTTGCCAGCTCTGGATATTCTTGTTTTCTTTTCATCCAAAATACATAAAAAAATAGTTGACTTAGTAGAAAAAAAACATTAACTTTCTGTGTCTGTCTATGGAACGAATTTTTGAACCTGTAAAGGGGTCGCAATATTAAAAAGAGTGAAAAACACTGGCCTAGACAGTTTGACGGATTTCAACACGTGTAATAACTGACAATAACTTAAGCAGTCTGTTTTAATAAACAAGCTGAATAATTCGAACAAGTAAAGATCTAGAGTTTTTTTGCTTGTAACTTCCGTTGCCATAAGAATTTCGGTAAATTATTTATCCTACGTCACTCTCACACCTGAATCTAATGACGGATTAATATGTTGAAATCACATATTTTTTTATTACATATTATTTCTTAATATCTTACATATTATTATTTTTTCTTTAATTGTAATTGTTTTTCATTATGATTATTTTACTCCATGGAAATATTTATTGACAATTTAAGTTGACCTTAAAACTGTATTGTACATTAAATTAAATTAAATTTGACCATTTTTTACTTTTTGTTTTGTTGTATTTAATTTAAATTTGCTTTGTAGTCAATCTTATTCATACCTTTGAATTTAATATAACTAGATAAGCATTATTGTAACCCACAATAAAACTTCATTAAAACTGTACCTTTTAATTGATGAATGTCTTTATAATGTGATGACGTAATCCTCGTTGGCAGACCTTTTGACATATAAATAAATAAATCTGTCAAACGGTTTGGGCTGCAATCAGGAGTCTATTCGATGAATGTGTGGCAGCAAGTGGCTTTATTGGCATGTACGCACCTGAGGCGACATCCACTCCTAACCTACTCAGCTGAACATCTTGAAATGGTCATGCTATGAGGGGGACAAACTCATAAAGTATCTTTTATCCAGAAAAGTATTATTTGCATTGTACAAGCGAGTGAAACACATCAGATGATTTGTGTAATTTACAACACGCAGAAGACAACAATTTTTTAAATGATTTCAGAATCCTAACGTTTAATCATACAAGCATGCATACAAGTTTTCAAAAATTAATCCCGAAATATGAAGTATACCTTGTGCAGCTCATTAAATGAATCTAAACAATTTACTTTCATGATCACATATTTCTTTTTCAGATGAATTCATCCAATACGCCCAAAAGAAATCAGATTTAGCGTTCATTTTTGCAACTGAAGGCTCTCAACAAAAAACGAAAACCCAGTGAAATTCACCAGTTCACATACCAACGGTCTGCAGTCAGGTAAACTGAAGAAAATGTCCATTTCAAAATTATGCCAACATTGAAATGATCGGCAGAAAGAACGAATGGAATAGTTGTCAATCAAGAACGAGTGATAAAACTGTCAAGCTGTCAAGATCAAACGATGCAATAAGCAAATGAATGATTGAAGTGGTTATAATACAAATATTACACAAAAAAAAAAGATCTAAATGATAAATAGAAAATATGATAGTAATTGATCAGATAATTAATAAAGATAAGATATATTTCGTGTCATCAAATGAACGGTCTAAAAAAAGCCATTGAACGGAAGAAGCGAACTATTTGTCCTTTCTAACTAAAATACAATTATATTGCTTCGTAGCGTTGTGTATTAAGGCTGGTTGTATAAAACAGTGGATTTGAAATTGTCAATGGTAAAATGTAGGCTCAAATAATTTAAGGGATTTAGATTTAAGAGCATTCAAGCCTTTAGACGCTCATGTACTATTTCGTAGAAGTTAACTAGGAGAATAGGAATCGATTTCATCGTCATTGGTATTAAATTAACAATCAGCTGTCATTCATAAAAACACCAACGTTATACATTTTTTTGGACTGAATTTTCAGATATAGAACTTCCATTTATAAAGTTCTTCTTGCTTAGCTTAGACATTTTTATAATGGCTACAAATTTCCGATTCTTGAACGAAAATCACGACTGAGTGCGAAAAATCGATAATTAGATACTAAATATGGACTGCTAGGTATGTGAACGAGGATCTAGATGTAAACGAAAAATATGTACTTATTTATTTTAAAATTCTGTCATAAGAGGCATAATATTAAGAGGCTTAGTATTAAAATGTCTTCAAGTCATTTTTTGTACACTTTATTTTTGTAAGGGCATTGCTGTTAGGTTGGTGTAGTAGAGTAGATTACCGCTATTTGTGATAATTGTAAGGAAACTAAAAGTACATAGTTACGATTAAATATCCAATGTAATGCGGCGGATTTTAAGTCACAACACAATAAAGTTCTTCCAGTGTTATTTGCAACGTTTTCCACTTACTAGTACTGCTTCCTTTCATACAATGGAAACTTCCATCGTAGTCGCAAAGTACGTTAACTATCTTACAGTATTCACGTAACTCATTGAGATTAGATTTAGTGTTAACGCGTTGAATATTAATAAATACGTATTAAACGTCTTAACTAAACTGAAGAAATAACCTTAACCGCGCTTCCTTCAACATCGATTTTCTGGCTCGGATCGAACAACCTAGCATAGCTAAAACCAAGACATGCATGGTTTGTTTGATATTTTCATATTTAAAATTTTTCAAATAAACCGATAATAATAACTTCCAAAATGACCAAAAACGCAATTTCAAATACTTATATTTAGAGGTTAATATTTAAAATATATACTGCTGGGATATTACGGTGTTTACTCATTTTATTGAACATTTACGTTATTTAGTGTTTTAGTACTCATTTTGTGTTTTAGACATTGTCTTTAGTTACGAGCAAAATAAAACTAAATGATGATGTACCAACTAATATTGTACTTGTATCCGAGCATGAAAGTTTAAACGAAATGCAAGTACGTCACTGAAAGGTAGTTTAAGATTTACTTATTAACTAGGCTGGGCTTTTAAGTCAATTATAATGATTAGATTTCATGAAGGTAATAGTTGTACATACCTTGGTAAGAATGTGGCTCAGAGCCGAGACTGCGTTGAATGAATCGTATTGATTGATCGGACGTTCTTAGCGGCGCGAGCTGATTGAAAATTAAATTAGATCGTTCATTCATTCATTCATTCTCGAATCGCTCCCGAACTTGTTCTTATATGTAAAATGTATAAAACTATATTGCAAAAGGAAACTGTGGAGTAAAGATTCAATGAGCTGTCTAATCTGAAGTTACCCCTTTCTCGATTCTGTGTTTCTCTAACCGATGTCGAAAGTTGCGAGGCTTTCGAATTATTGTACAAGTATTTAATAAGCAGTAAAGTACTAGAATAGTCATAAGTTTGCCTTTTTCGTTGTCTGTTTTAGTTTGGGATAACAACAACAAAAAATATGTTAGACTTTGTTATTGAGAAGTAGTTAGGCAATGCAAAAATACTCTTAAAGTATGTCAATGATAATATAGTCTTGTACGTTAATTTTATAAATAAGGAGTTTTATTTGTGACATTTTCCATTGATTTTTGTTCAAAGAAAAGGTCGTATTTTTTTCTAATACCTAGCTTTATGTCCGGTATTGTTAACTTTATAATTATATTAAGGGGGATAATCTCTACACTTAGCGGTTATTTATAATAATCTACTTTTGTAGAACGATTGCCTTTTGCGATCTGATTGAGGAATAAAATATTTCTTCTTTGTTTCTGGATTATCCATAAACATTTCTCAAAATTATATGTTTTCATTAAGCCGGCTCTACACTCGCGGTGCGAACGGCTGCGAAAGCCCGCGAAAACCGCGAAACACGAGTGTAGATGTTGTTCACGTTTCGCATTCGCGCTTTGCGGCGTTCCCCGATGAGTGTCGGTTTTTTGTTCCGCGACAAAGGGTGTGCGACGCGTGGACGAGAACGTGACGTGAACGCATCTACACTCTCAGTTTTCCGCTGTAGCGTACAAGATATCGCGAACAAGACTGTGAAGCTGAAAGAATGCGAGTGTGGAGGGACACAATTCACGCGTGGATCGCGGCGTACATTCACGGCGTGAATTCACGACGCGACTTCACACGTGAGTGTAGAGCCGGCTTTACAGCTAGTAAGCATGATGGCTCTCCGTATTTTGTACGTTAGTTACTATAAGTAATTCTAATAAAATACTCGATCTATGTTATTGTTCTCTTAGATTGTATAATACCGTACATTCCTTTGTTTTTGTTTTTAATATTATTATTATTATCAAATAATTTATTGTTGTTTATATGTCACTGTCCTAATAAAGCGATGTATAAATTATTTTATCGTTTTCTTGTGAAGTAGTTTTACTGGCACCGGGTTGTTGAGCTTGTTGGCGTAGAAAGAAATGGCCGTATACAATCTTCGTAAAAAGCGTATCAAGTTAATATTAATAATCCAACAAATGGATTTGAATCATGTATTATTTACAATACTGCTGATTTTGCTTTGAACAGATTTTTACCTAGAACTAGTACTAGAAGATCAAGCTACACAGATTGTTTTGTCATGCTTGCGTTCTCACACCGGTCCGGCGCGGCCAGTGTGCGCGGACGCGCAGTCCACAACGTTATACTTCGATATAGTAAAAAAACTCAAATATCTTTCTGACGACGTTAGGAATCATTAAAATGACAGATTGATATTTTTGGACTTGACACGAGGCTCAACAAACTACTGGTTACCCCTAATTCGAACCTATTGCCGATTATTGCTATTTGAAAAGCTTTCATTGGTAGTGCTGTTTTTCACTGATTTCCATTCGGTATTTCTGTATTCATTCCGACAATCGATTGGCGTGCCTTTGGTAGCCTTGCCACGCCGGAGGTCCCAGGTTCGAGTCCTGGTCGGGGCATTTATTTGTGTGGCAACACAATTCTCATGTTCAACAAGTTCTCATGGTTAATAATATTTATATTTCTATGTTTATCCGTTGTCCCCCGCCCCCTATACAGGTGTTGGGCCCATACAGTTGGTTTGTTTGTCTAGGGATTTATTTGTGATTATTATTCGAAGCAGTGTAAATAAGTCGTCAAATAGTCGTAAAATCAAAAATCAAAGTCAAAATATTTTATTTCACGTCGGTTAAAAATATGTCTTCTTTGTGTTTACCTTCGTCCCGATACACCTTAACTTGGGCTCTTAAAAGGTATTACAGGTGGAAAGAACAAAAGCCGGCGGAAGAAACCTTGGCACTGTTTTATCAACATTGTAAAATACATGAAATAGGTAATTAGGTATACGGCTTGAAGGAGATTTTTGTAAGGAGATTCATCGACACTATATAATCAAATAAAGCCGCTTTTGCCAGAAACGTTTCCACATTGTTTTAATGACTTCATTTGTCTATATTAACTTGAAATGTCGTACGCCGATTCACGATTTCTTTATATTCGCTGTAATGAGATGGAGTGGAATGCAGGACAGCCAGCAGTTTGTGACCAGGCCACCACGTGATTTGTTTATTTAACTTATTCATGACTTCCGTGTCTTTGTCGGTTTTTGAATGCAAGGGAGTCAAATAGGCAAATACTGCAACGACGTATTTACAAGCACCTTGCATAATTTGGACAAATTCTTTGACCAACCAGTTCATTTCTAGTGATCCACATTATAAAACTGAAATTAAATATGCCTGGTTAGAAAGGTATCTACTGTTTGCAAGAAAACTTTAAGTAGTTCAATACAATGATTTCATTCAAAATTTTTCTCAACAAAATTTCACAGTTTCTATTGTTTATAAGGAATTAAATTTATGAACGAAATCGAAAGAATCGGTAGGTACAGTTTAAATTAAAAACAAACATTTAGATTATATTGGTTTTGTTTTCTCAACGGTAGTTTTTTAAGATTAGTAAATTCAACATAACGATTGGTAGCACTGGAATCCCGGTAAAAACAATTTTGCTTGTTTTTTCTTTTTTGATTCGTAAAGATTTTTTTAAAAGATGAAAAGTGCGATTTACTTTAAAATCGTTTTACAGCATTCGTTTTATTGGCATTCTATGTGCGTAATAACTATTGGATTTTAGTGCTTTGATATTAGCGATAGGTAATCACTTGGAAGTGTGAAAGAGAATTTTTTTGTTATGGCATTAAGTTGTTTTTTCTTACATATACATATATATTCATATAAGTTGCGCTTGTTATTAGACAAAGTTCGCAAAATTGTCGCAATCATGAATTTGGGGAGTCTCGAAGAACTTGCAAAATTATTATCATTCAAGAAGCTTGCTTCAAGGAACATTTGCTTTTCAAACTATTTTTTTAATCCAGAATGTATGTTTTACCGAGTGAGAAAATCTAACAGAACTAAATTTGAATATAAAAAATACCCTATTTGTACAGGATCTTATACTAATCCGCAATTCAAAATTGTATGTGTTCGAATAATGTTTTAAATGTATGCATCTTCAGAAATTAAGATTGAAGGATGATTAGAAAATTTTGTTAAATTAATAATTTTAAAAGAAAAGTGAATTTTTTAGGTAACGAAAATGGAAATATTTATTTAAATATTTTCGTATGCTCCAAACTGCCTTGGTTTTTGTTGATTTGTCGATACTAATCATAGTAGACATCATTAAATTTCGGTAATATTATTCCAAACATTATAACATTGTGTATGCTGGCATTTTGACGGGTTCTGTTACAATATTTTTATTAAATTAGACTAAATAGGTAAATGTTATTGTGATAAATATATGTAAGAACTCCCGTCTCTAGGATTCCGTTCGTTGAGCGCGCCGCGCCGCCGCTGACTTGAACAGACGTCACTCGCTGGCTTTGGTGCTGGTTTTCGTCTTTGTTAGTTGCGAAGTTTTTAATTGAGGGAAAATTTACTACGTTTTATGGTTTATACAACTCCCCGAGCTTCATCGGAAAATATCCCTCTGCAAGCGTCATCACGTCCAACATGTGGAACATATTCTGTTCTAATTTCAAATATTTGATTTTTCGCTATTCGGCTCCATGTGTGGATGACCGTATTGTTGAGTATTGCTTTTTGGCGTATTCATCAAATATTTTGCTAAATTATACAAATAACGAAGTAAAGTGCCAGCATATTATTGTTAGCGGAAGTAAGTATTCTCGCAAACGAGTCGCAAGCAAAATCAGTGATAATTTAATGTGTACATGTAAACGGTTGCACTTTGGACCTTATTCATATCACTTAAATAATCTTATAACCTAAGTCTGTCCAATATGATTTTGGACATAACGTAACCACTGTAAGTAACCACAACGGAGGTCCGAGTGTGTGCAGAGCATTTGTGCGCATGTCCCCAGAGATGTACACAATACCCTGTACAAAGTATCTGGAATACAAAATGAAAGATACTTTTAAATTAAGTATTTCAGATACCAGATACCAAATACTTTCGAGAATGGTATCTGAAATACTAGACACAAAATAAGTATCTTCTAAATACTTCTTAAGATAAAAATACTTTTGTAAGAAAACAAGATTTTATTTTAATGAATTTCAGTTTAATTTTTGGCAGTTGCCATTAATGTTATTTACGAATAAATCGTGTTAATCGCTGAAATGTGACAAGACAAAATATTATATTTTTAAGTAAAAGACTTACGTAAAACTAGTTCTTCAAACATTTCATCGCTCATTTTTCTTCGATGAGGCCTTAGAATCATACCCCAAAAGAAAAGAGTAACTCCACAGGGGCAGAACTCGGCAAACAGGTGTTATGTTTTATTTTATTTTATTTTATTTTGATGGCAAACTTACAATCGATAGTTATACAGCATTTCTAAAGTTTTAAAACTAGGTAGAACAAGTTCACACTTATAGATGTAACATGGTTAAGTTAGAGTCAAACACTAGGGCAATGATTATATTGTTAAAAATATGTTTTGCATTGTAGGGTTAGTGTTTAAGTTCTGTAAGCTAATAGCTGTATTATTTAGGTATTGCAGGATTTCTAAGTCAGCGGTGCTGGCACTAGATCCCGTATGCAACCACTTGCAATAGAGGAATCAGAATCCTCTAAAAACATATAATGACACGTTCAGTTTTACGCATTATTTTTATAAAGGTCTACTAACATATTACTCAAATTATTATATCCGAAAAATTATTTATAAAAGATACCAAACAAAATATATTTAAATGCAAGATACAAAATGAATTTTTAAAAAGATACAAGATTGAAATACGTGTCTTGTATCTGTATTTTAGATACTTGTATCTTAGATAAGTCACATCTCTGCATACTCCTCAAACAGATTCTTTACACGACTCCCATCCTTGTTGTTATGTATGTACAAAGACTAACTCACCACTTTGCCGTTTTCTACTAAATGTATTACATCCGAAGGGAAATTAATAAATACTGTCAGTTGACTTATGTCTGTGTACGTCGCCCTCGCACGCCGCTGTCTGTACAGAGTTTGTGCGCATGACCTTAATTGCTTCAATGCAGTCATATATCATACGCCTTTTGCAAACACATCGCGTATATTTAATCACTGAGCTGATAGTGAAATCCCCGGGAAAAACCCAGAAACTATTGCGTGTTTGTAAGCGATGGATTTTTATTTTTATTGTAAGAATGTCTTTAAAATGAACTTTAAATAAAAGGCGAAAATGAGCATTTAGCCGTATTAATAATAACAAATCCCCAGACAAACACACCAACTGTATGGCCATACACATTCATGACTAGAAAGCAAATATGATAAAATATCTGCCCCTACCAGGATTCGAACCCGGGACCTCTGGCATGAAAGGCAAGGCTACTTACCTCCATACCAAACAGGCCGTCAATATCAGTATCATAGCAGTATTTTTAGGCAAATTCATTATATTAACTCTAGAAGCAAACAATTAAACTTTATTGATAATAACTTTAAATAGCAAAAACACCAACCGTATGGTCACCCTATTCGAATACAGTAACATGCTATGGATCTATGACAGTTTAACGTAGCAATTAGGGTGACCGTGAGACTCAGTAAATTTAAAACTATTTTTAAATTAACGAATCATCAGACTACGTTGGCATAATTTTGCCTGTTGTCACGTCCGCGTGTTTAAACTAAAGTTAAACAGTAAGAAATACATATTTCTGCTCACGACTTCTGTTTCACCCGGTGTAAATACCAACGACCATGGGTAAACATTCCGCATCGCGCCACCAGCGATTTTGAGTCTGATTTTTTTTTACAGTCGCGTTATGATCTGTAAACATTATAACTAGTATTGTTATGATGGCGCATGACTTTGTTTGGCCAAAAAATTACTCACTACCGCTAATTTATCAAGTGTACATCGTATGTACCCACTTTATGTTGAGTCTAGAAAATAACAATAAATAATAGGTGCGACGACGAGCGCAGCGAGGAGGAGCGGTTTAGTCAATATATAGGTCATGCCAAAAATCGACTTGCACACCCATGCTCATTGAGTTAAAATGAAATAGCCTTAATGGAGAGTAGATAATAGTTGTTAACCGATCAATTACTAAGTTTAATAACCAGAAAAGATCCAATTAGTTATGATGTTTACAGATCATAACGCGACTGTAAAAAAAAATCAGACTCAAAATCGCTGGTGGCGCGATGCCGAATATTTACCATACCATGACCCGAGAATAAATATTTATGTTTATAAAATATACAAAATAAATAAATAAATAAATTTTTATCACACAAATGAACCGCTCCGGCCAGGAGTCGAACCTGGCACCTCCGGCGTATGAGGCAGGGCTGCTAAACACTACTAAAGCGAGGTGTTATGTATGAATCGTGCGCTTTTTTTTAAGTTGTGCCTTATACAGGAACCTCTAGCATTGAGAAGGAGGGAAAGGTTAACATAGAATATAATATCATTCGTTTATTTCACACAATAATAATGTTACAGAGTCCCACAACCTTATTAAAAATACTTAACCTTGAAAATAAATCTCATAACTTCTTAATTAAATATAAAGATTAACACAATGAGAGAAAAAAGTAGAACAAAAAGGAACAAACGTCGACAAAAGCCATAAGATTTGTAATAGGTATGTGGATGTGGAATACGAAATAATACGTTTCAATACTAGTTTAGAATCCGTTAGAAATAAAATTGTGGGAAAAAGCCATAAGCCAAAGCCATAGCTCAATATAATATAGGCTCTTGCGAGCAAACACATATCTGCAATCACCTGATGCACCGAGATGCTTTCGTTAACAAATGAACAAACATCTTGCATATACTACATATAAAATACTTACTCTTATGATACTAGTGGCCGTTACCATGAACATACACTTTATTAATCGTGTTAAATTATTTACTCATACACAACGCGGAAAGTATAAAGAAACCGACCATTTTACGTGGATTTTTTGTATTTAATGTACGAGCAAGCCAGCTAACGACTGTCAAACGTATTTTCAAAGTCAGACCGCAGCACTAATGTTATATATGAACTAAACTGAAGAAACATTTATTCGGCTTATAGCATGCACAAAAATAGTTAATATAATAACAAAAAAAAAAAAATTAAATATTAAACTCTCAGGAAAGTTTTCAGTTCAGCATAAAGCCTGCAGCCTGAACTGAGGCGCAGATTTTCAACTGAAACCATCGAAAAAAATTATTAAATTTTATGATGGTAAAAATATACATCGAACAGACAAAAAACAAAAAAATAAAAGTAATAAGATTTACATTGACTCGCACTTCTTAAAGTTATGTAGACATAACAATTCATAGAGAAAGGAATAATTTATCACATAATAAATCACATTAATTCTGAACAAAGCTAACACAACTTATTACAGCACCGCGTCTTCCTGCTTTATACATGAAATTATTAAAATACGGTGGTTTAAATGATAATAAACATTTACCCTTATCCTTTCATACCACTAATTTGGAGATCAAGATAGTTTTGTTCGATTTTCAATTTGAAGGTTGAGAAAGAAGTATGTTGCGTAACGGTGGAGGGATGTTCTAAATTTTTGTTGCTGTGTATTTCAAAGTACTTCTGTAAGCAGCTATTTTTTGCTTCGTTATTTAAATTAATTCGTACTTCATGCCGGTATATTACCAAATAATGAGCGGTGCATCTTTCACAGTGCTTGTTTTGTTTATAAGCAGTAAGTTATTAAAGTAGAAGCTGCATTCAACCCGTTCCCCTAGTTTACTTTAGTAAAGATAAGTCGGCGTCACAGCGCAGCGCCTGCGTCACATTGACCCGGTATTTGAAGCCTAGTACAATCAACCATTTACCTATAGTTGAGCCATTACAAACGTGCGAACTGAGTCATAAATAATTTTTATCAGATCTCTCGCTCACACTTATACGCATATCGGAACTCTCGCTCGCACTTCTAGTGTTGTGCGTAACAACAAATAAAGGGATTTGTCCTAAAGTTTTATGACTCAGGTCGCACGTTTGTAATGGCTCAACTATAGTTATTAACGTCCATTCGAATCAGGGCCAAAAGCGTGAAAGTACATTAAAAATAGTGCTAAAAGAATGTATACGTTGGGATTTATCTGCACGCTTAGAAGTAGATTTAATTATCAGTAGTAGTAATAAGTTTCTCGTGGATCTCAAATAAATTATGGAATACTCAGAACAAAGGCACTTCCCTCTAATATGGTTGAGGAGGGCGATGGCTGGACCCCGCGTTAACTCGTGAACGGGTGCCGTTTGAGGGTGTTCGTCGTTTGGATACTTGGGGGGAGGGAGACTTGCTGAGCTATTAGATGCTGATAAGAATAATTTTGTTTAGATATAAAGAGACAATGTAAATTTATTTTGAAAAAAATTTACCAGTGATGTTTCTTGCCATTTCTTCTTCACGAAGGTTTTTCCGAACTGGTGGTAGACTCATGTTTTATTTGACGTCAGTAAGAACAAGTAATTGTCAATGTTAAGAAACTAATATTTGAATTTGAATTTGAAGGCATTAATAAATAGAAAACTATAAACCTCAACAGTCTTACCACAAACATTTTAACTCTTGTTCATCTTTAGAAACTGTTTAAATGTATAACCCAGCTAAATTAAACGTCAACCCCGGTACTATTGTGTTCAAACATTTTTTTTTATTTATCTGTGTTATAGGTAGGCATATTCAGACAGCGCCTGTAATTGTTTATTTTTTTAATAGTAAGAGTTGGAGAAGATAGGGCCATGAGGACATTACAAACCTATCTACTTTCGTAAAAGTATACATCTATAGTAGTTTATGCCGTCTTGTTTTGTGCTGGACAACTCTCCTCTATAGATAGCTAGATATAGTAGCTGCGATCTTCGCATGTTGATTAAATGACTATAAATGACGACTTCGAGGTCGCGTTCAAGGAGTCGCTATGTCAACTAATACTCCTTCATTTCTGGTTCACGCGGTGATTTATCAGTTTACTCCTGAAGCAAAGGCAACAAACTTCTAACACTTCTTAATGAGTTTCCTCATGTTTGTTAGTTGTATTCACTACATATCTCACTATTACCACTAGGTACATTTACACATTAAACAATGAATTTGGAACGCAACAAACCACTATCAAATGCTACATGACGTGTTTTATAATTGTTTGTAAATGTAGTGATTGGGAAAATACGCTTTGTGAATAGCTGAGCTTATCTTCTATAAATCATAAGACACGGTTTCCTTACAAACATACCAATACACGGACAGCTCAGGCCTAGTAAAAGGGTTCCGTAGGCACGCATAGTTATGGAACTCTAAAAGATTAATAAAAGGCATGTTATGACAAATTGCTAACCAAGAAGTCATTTTTGGCAACAAAAAATATGGTCTATAATGTTTTTAACAATTAGATTCTGACCTGGTTGTGAGGCTCAAGGTTTTAAATGATTTCCCCGTTCATCACTTGAACTGGCGGTCACAGCAGCTTTAAAATTTTACAAGGCCGTTTTATTTTTTTTATTAATCGTAATTTAAGATGGCGGACACAATAGCTTTATATTTCCTCATTCAATTGTTAAATGAGGAAACGAGGCCGGGCAGAACGCTGCGCTTGCTATTTTTTTGGCCTGTTTTTAGCTCCTATCTACCTATTTGATATTCAAAGGACATATGTTGATAAGTTACAAAAGTTTATATTCGGTACTAGTTGTGATACTATCTAAAGTCCATTTTAAAGACTCCAATATTTTTTAAATGAGTAAATTATTAATAAGCCTCTTTGCAACGAATGCACACTAATGAGTGATTATGATTTTCACCATCCATCTTACCTTAAAGTGAACATTTCATATTCAACTTTGTATAGATAATTTAATGTTTACTACTTGTCCACTGCTGAAGTCACGCGTCTCCGTCAGCCCCCGCACGGCTTGGAAGGTTACTCAAGGTCATTGCTCAGGTTACCGCCTTAAATAAGCGCTGGTCTCATCACGGGCACAATCATTTAAATAAGGGTATTAACCAAATAAAATAATATAAATTTTTTCAATTTATTATATACACCGATCAATAACATTGAATGGGAGATCAATAACAATTAATTTGTATTTAAAATTAAATATTGCTACGATTCGGATTACAATGGAATGTTTTAAATGTGATAAAAAGTTCAATTAAAATCTATGTCAAAGATAAAAGCTTATTATTGAAAGGTAGTAAGGTAGGTTCTTCGCGCTTTAATCATTTCCTAATCTCTCATAGTTATGAATTATGATAACAAAAAAATTTAACGAGTGGTATTTGAATATAAAAATACTTAATTCTTAGTTAGTACTTACAGTATCGCAAATTATGTAGGTTACGAGTATAATGAATATAAGTTTATGTAGAATTCTAATTCTAATATATTAGTTGCTCTATACAACAACCCTTTAAAAAGAGCTTACGAACCTGGCATTTTTAAACTTGAAGGCACTGAGCCAAATTAATCTCATTATTAACTCATAAAAATTTTCATATCTGTCTACCTTACTTGAAATTATTTACAAATATCCCCAATCAATAAAATCATCAACAACGTCTCGCACACGATCGCGTGCTCTAGGGTCCAGGTTAAAAGATATCGGTTTCTTGGTGTCATTGTCATCGATGTCCCTACGGAAGAGGATAGGTAACATCATTATGGTGACCATCAGGCCATAGAACAGCCGTTCCTTGTAATCTTCTTCGAACTTCGTCCTCGGAAACACATCTTCAACAGCTATATCAAAATACTTCAGGTGATCTTCAAGAGACTCGTAATAATGTGCTTTTATGTCTTGTAAATGGTCTTTCCTGAACTGTTTGTCGGTGGACGGAAATATCAAATACATGAAATCGTTTAGTGGATGGCCGTTGTATATTATTTGGAAGTCTATTGGTCGTACGTCTGTTATTTTGTTGTACTGAAAAAAAAATTTTGCAATTACAATTTAGCAATTTTCATCAAAAATATAATTTACCCTTCGAATAAATTATGTTGGTCTCACAAATATTTGTCTCTTATCTTATAACCTTGCCTAATCTTATAAATTTGTCTTATAAATAGTATTGTAAGCATCAGAACTTATATTTCATGTTATAGTATAAATGCGAAAGTTCCCAGCGTAAAGTGTTAGTTAACTAGTTTTGCTCGGACTGAACCGATTTGGATGAAATTGGAACTGAGCCTGGATTAAAAATACAAAATGAATCCCGAAACTAAGGTCATGGGTAAAGTATGCAAAGAAATATATTCTATTCTGTGTTTTTTATATAAATATTTTACCTCTTCTCTGTGCAAAACGTTGTTGATCCTGAAATCGCCATGACACAATGCCATAGAAGAGTTTTGGACATACGTTGCGAAGTTTTCTACTATTTTATTTGAAGCCGCTTCAAGTTTAGTCCTCGGCTCATCATCTAAAAAAGTGCAGGCCATTTTTATTTCTTCGGCAACGAACTTTTTCCAAACATCAACGAAATTAAACGGGTTGTGCAATTTTCTAATGTTTTCTTCAAAATACTCCGGTCTTTTTTGTTTTAAAACAAACGAAAGTGCGTGGAATTTTGCAAGCTGCTCTATCACTAATTTAGCATAATCTGCTGACATAACATCCATTCTGTGCAAAGTTTTGTAACCTTGATAAGATAAGTTTTCAAAAATTAACAGTTCGTCGTCAGAACCATAAACTTTGATGTGCTTGAAGCGTTTTTCTTTAGGGACATTAGCTTCCTTTTCCAACTCTTCATATAAAGGTAATATTTCTTCGTAGGCTTTGATTTCTCTGCTGTGTACTTCATTTGAGGGTAGCACTGTTGTATTTTCTAATTCTCTAATTTTTTTGACAAATAAATTAATTTCTTGTATACCTTGTTCAGTTTTCCCCGTAATATTAACTTCGAACAGATCTCCTAAGTAGTTCCCGCCGTGAGTAGATATACTTCTTACATTAGTTTGATGTTCGATAAATCGTTCATTTTCTATAATTTTGTTGATACATTTTAATAGACAGGGATTACATTGTATATCATTTGTTTTTACTGCAATTTCATTTTCATATGACATCTTTGAATAGATATTAATGATCAGTATAAAAAGCTAATTGTGCTGGCAATTACAAACGTGCTTTGTTGCAAAATGTTGGGCAACTTTAAGTATACAAACTTTTTTATAATTCTAAGTTTGTTTTATTCTGAAGACTTCAAAGCTTCAATGAAATTGACAAATAAATCGAATTATATATAAAGCGAAACCAGTTTACAATCGAATAATCGTTTTCGTTTCGTTTATTTTTAATATTTCCTTCCACAACCACGTCATACCCAAATGTCAGCGTCACTATTCTATAAGGAATCTAGAAAATTGTTTGTAAAGTACACGACACAAAATTCACTGCTCAAGTCATAAAACGGACATTTCTAATTATTTTGTTTCAATAATATTATGAAATTCGCAAGCACGGCTGCTGACGCGTCGCGGTGCGCGTGCGCGTGCTACTTTTGGACTACTAACAAACTTGTAACACACAGGAGCCAGTCTTAGAAAACGTCACGGAGATCCGTTCTCAGACTTATTAAGATTAATAGCCGGTTTGATTACTTTACAGCGCAATTTTGTATCGCTTTTGTGTAATTTTGTATCAAAATATTTTATCATTAATAAGCTAACGTAACCTTTATATTTGACAGTGGCGGATTTACACATTTGTCGCCAGTAGGCCATTCAAATTTTGCCGATCCTGCTGATTTTTTGTTCCCCTACTGGCTACTTTCAGTATTTTTTCATAAACGTACAGTACTAAAATATTGTAATTTTTGTTAAATTCTCGACTCATTTCCTCCGTGTATATAATAATGCCTTCTTTTTATTTCTATAAGACAAAAAATTTTTTTTGGTTAAATTTGCCGCCCCCTAAAATCTGCCGCCCTAGGCTCCAGCCTACTCAGCCTGCTGGTAAATCCGCCACTGATATTTAAATTGGTTTATGTGGCTAATTCGTAAACAATTATTCACATGAATGCTTAAATTCCGTCAGTTTGACTTTTGGCATAAGTAATTGCCTTGTAAAAACCTCGCCACATTTATCAAACATCCGGATTTGAATTCTAATCATTCGCACGACGAACTCGTAGATAATTTATTTTTTCTAAAATGTGTTTACGTCTGTGGACTCTGTTGTATTCTATTACAGCAATTATTTTGTTAACTTTTTACGTGACGTGGTAGCGGACACCTACGTTGCACAACTATAGGGTGATACAACAAAAACTAAAAAAAAACAAATACTTATTACTTTCAATCAATAGTTTTTATGTTGAAAACATGAAATGTAACAAATTTGGAACTTGTACACTTGTAAATATGGATTTTTTTGTTATATAAATTTAATTGTTCAAACTATGAAACAAAATTTTAAATAAATTATTTCCAACAATCACACCACATTATCTAGCCCAAATTAAGTATCATTAAGAACTTGTGTTATGGATACTAGATAACGGATAAATAAACTTAAGAAATATATAAACGCACATAATTTTTTTTTATATATAAATATTATAAATAAATTTAAATAAACATACATGTATCCATGACTAGAAAGCAAATATTATAAAATATCTGCCCCTATCAGGATTCGAACCCGGGACCTCTGGCATGGAAGACAAGGCTAGTTACCTCAACACCAAACAGGCCGTCAAAATAGGAACAGTATTGTGTAAAAGGAAAATTTTACACTTTTGAAGAAGTTTTTTAGGGTTGCTTAGTACTTAAAAATAGCAAACAGTGATTAAAAGACGAAAGACCATGCCTGACCTGTCAACATTTTGACAACTCGTATTATGTATAGATAAGTAATATAGTACGAAAAATAAGTTTTAGCTGAACCATAAAACCTATTTCATGTCAAAAACTACAATCCACAAAGAATGTATTGGGTTTGATTTTTATAGTCATTTATTGACATTTGGTTTGCCACAAACGCGCCCAGTAAATATATGGTCTATGACACGTTTTGTTCCAAATAAAGCTCGAACTTTACAATATTTCGAATTTGCTTATAAATTAATAGAAATGTATGACTTTGAAAATTAAATTAATATTCTATTTGTTAATTTATTTAAATTAATGCACATAAAATGAAATAATCAATTATTTTTCTCAAATGTACAATACAGCTTAACATAACTGTCATATTGACAATTTCAGTTCAGATTTGAATTAAACGTTTGCATTCCTTCGTTTGCATTTGCGGCATTGTGTACTGTGCGATACTACTCTAGATTTTTCTAACTTTTGATCACCTGGGCATTCCTCCCGGTTAACGTTTCTGGCTTCTGCTTCAACGATCACTTGCGCTAGTTTTACACGGATCTCTGATTTTGCTGAACTATAGGATTTACGTAGTGTGTTTCTGTTAGTTAAAATATCGACTACATCTACGAGACTAGGGATGGCGCAACGTATGCTGTGTATTAACTGTAACATATGTGTAAGTAGGTACTTGTAACACAGTTCGTCATCATCTTCTTATCGGTTTTGTGTGTATATTCTAGGATCCTCGTAGTTCGCTACATGGCAACCCATAACCAAACCTTACTTTGTTTACTTTGGGGCCATGTTGTCTGAGAACTTTTATTTTAAAATCCACACATACCTACTTATCTGTGTAAAAATCCATAATCTAACTGGATAAAATGAACAGGTGTTTTACTATCTACATTACAATGCCGAGGCTTACTAAACATCAATGAACTCATTTGAAACCGATGTCTTTTATGTTATTTCATTACAGCGATATAAGGTATGTCTACATGTTAAGCAAATATGAGTTTTCATACATGAACTTCAACATAATTATTGAGGATACTTAGTAATTAGGTTTTGAAAGGCTTTTTACTTCTTTTGCTTGAAAAAAATATATAACCGTGAGAATCTGAAACCAAAATCCTGAAATGAGCTGCACTTTCGTTTTTCCAAGTTAAAAATTGCCAAGATGTGCTATGAAAACTGATTGAATTTGACATATAACCTCGAAATATATTTTTTAATGTAACTTTTTTTCTGAATTGCTAAATTGCATTACGTTGTTACCTTAAGTTTAGGAATATAACACTATTTTTTCCGCATAGTTTTTATATTTATACATTAAATCAATAAAAAACAGGCTGACAGGTCATTGCAGATATGAAACATGGGCATTGTTCTTTGCGTTTTCGCAGCGAAATATAAAATTTTATTTAACTGACTCGTTTTATTGATTATTTTTTACTCTCGTAACAACAAGATGTGTGTTATAAGTTTAATGTGCACGTATACTTACTTGTCTGCGTTCCAGCATATAAACAATCATTGGGAAGCGTATTTAGAATTTAGAAATGAAACGCTAAAGTTTTAAATATACAATAATAATTTTGTTGATTGCACTAAAACATACATAATTAGCTTCTAATTAACTCACTAAGGAATTTTATATAACACCCTGTTCGATAAATTCATCGACAATATCCCTGTATCGACTGTCAGCGCCATCTTGTAGCGAGAACTTGAACGACGACAACGGTTTCTGCAGGTCTGGGACCTCATCGTCCTTGGCAAACAAAAACGGAGTCAACATGAGTGTTACAAACAACCCATACAGCTGTCTTTTCTTATAATCTTCTTCAAAGCTTTCCCTAGAGTATATGTCTTCTACGTGTATGTCGAAGTAGCGTGAGTAATTTGAAAGCGTCTGGTAGTAGAGGCCCTTTACTTCTTGCAAGTGCTGATTTCGGAATTGTCTGTCAGTTGCGGGATATATGAAGTACATGAGGTCGTTGAGTGGGTGCCCGCTGTGTATTAATTGGAAGTCGATTGGTCGTAGGTCTGTTATTTTGCCATTCTGTAAAAAATTAGTGTTAGAAGTTTAAAGTCGAGTTAGTGGGAACACTGAAAAGTTTCTTTAAATATTAGAACTATAACAACTTGGAACGTAGGTTCTAAAAATTAAGTTTTTATAAATAACCGTAGAGAGGCCTGCCATTAACCTGCAGTGAGACGAACGAACACATAGATAGATTTAAAGACAAGTTGGTTTCCTGCTTTAGAACCCAAGCTTGATGTAGGCTATTGACGAACTTTCCAGTGAGCTTTTAAAAGTTATGTTCTTTATAACCGGACTAAATACTGAGTTGAAACGATATTGACTTTTCAATAACCATGTAGTTTGCAGTCGTAGTCACGTATGAAGGCTTTACTTAAATTTGTTAACAAGTTTATATTTTGTTCTGTAGTGTTAACTTTCTAGGTGCAATTAAATAATTAATGGTGTAAATATTGAAAATGAGTGTGATATAAAAGAATATGGATTATTGCAACGTCAAATGACGATATTTTAAATTATATCACAAGTGTTCTATTCTATCACAAATGAGATTTGACTAAATATCGATTCATTTCGTATTAACCTACAGCTTATAGAAGTTTAGGTTGACGTTAAATGTGATGATGACAGTCGCTCATATTGAATTGATTCTCTTGTATGTAATTGTATTCTTCATTTGTATCTTTTATGCCTATTAAACGGATATATACACGCATCTCGCAGCCAGAGAAAATGATTAAAAGCCTGGTATTCGCGCAGCACAACTAGCACAAGTTACACAGCTGATCGAGTTAATGCGTTCATGCGTGGACTGTATTCAGGCGCAAGTGTCCACAGTATGTTCTATGTAATGTATGAGATTTGGTGATATTAGATAATATTGTTTGCAGTGGAACGCAAAACAGCGCGACTAACTTATCAGGCTAAACAAATAACTTTATTATGTCATAAATGTTACATAATTCACTCGCGTTTATTTTAGCTTTGAAATTTATTGTAGTTTATTTCGATTTAGAGATTTTGCCTCTAATTTTATGCTTTTTAAGTCGAATTATTGTAAAAATTATAATAACTAATGTACAAAGACAATTTATCTTTCAAATTTTAGATAATATGCACTTTATTGGATTCATTGTCTATTAAATTATCTATCAAGTCCTACCGATTTAAGTCAGCCAGTAACTTAAGATTCGTTTCTCCTAATTTATCAGCTAAATATGCCTTTGCAGAAATTTTAAATAAACTTTCGTAAAAGAATTAAGTAGGAGAGTGATGTTGATATAGTCAGACGTGACATGATAGTCTTTTTTAGTTTGTTTTCGGCCCTTGATTGTAGGAAAACAAATAATTGCTATACAAACTTTAAAATATTACGGAATCAATAACTCAACTAAGTAATTACAAAACCAAGCAATGACTTACCTCCTCTTTATGTAGAATATTGTTGATTCTGTAGTCGCCATGACAAAGGGCTAAGGAGGAATCCTGCGCGAATCTCATGTAATCTTCTAACATCGTTCTAGTTGCTTCTTGTAACTTACGCTTGGGTTCGTCGTTTAAATATCTACAAGCTACGGCTATCTCGTTTTTGACCATTTGTCTCCATTCATCGTTCACTTTAAAGGGACAACCGAAAATTTGTCTTTTTTCTTCAAAATACTTCGGTCGTGTTCGTTTCAAGGCAAATGATAAAGCGTGGAATTTAGCGAGCTGTGCGACTGCTAGTCTAGCGTATTCTAGGGTCATTACATCCTTCCTATCCAAGTTAATGTAACCACGTCTCGTCATATTGTCAAAAATTAGAGCTTCCTCATTAGAAGCGTAGCATTCAACGTGCTTGAATCTGTCTTCTTCGGGGATCCCCACACCCTTCTCCAATTCTGTGTAAATATCCAAAATCTCTCGGTAGGCTAATACTTCTCTGGAATGAACATCTGACAGTGACATTATAGTCATTTCTTCTAAGTTAACAATCTTCTTAATAAACAGATTTGTTTCTTTTTTCCCCTTTTCCGTTTCACCTTTAATATCAACTTCGAAAAGTTCACCCAAAAAATTGCCACCATTAGTAGAAACGCATCTTATATACGTGTTCTGTTTGGTGAATCCTTCTTTGTTCATGATCTCACTGATAGATCTCTCAATGGAAGGTGTTAATTTTGTTTCGTTCATGTTTACTTATTTCCCTATTAATTTATAAAATAGCACTTACAGTAAGTGCTATGTTTGTTTTGCCTCTAATATAATAACTTCTTCGTTTCAGTAACTCAACAATATAACTCAGAAGAATTTAGTTCAGGATCTTAGTTATATTTGTAAAGACCCAACTGAAACGACAACGCGCCGTCAAATGAGATTTTTAAAAGAAAGACGAGATTGTTATTTTTAATTAATGTAATATAAACCAATCTTTAATATGAGATAAGATAACATCGAGAAAAAAGACACGTGTTACAGCATAATTTATTCATTCCTTTTTTTAGGCAGAGCGACAAATATTATAACTGTTATGTTAAATTCTCGTCCAAAAAAGTAGAAACATATAATTAAGTGTTTAATTTTCCGTTCAAATTTAAAAGCTTACAAGTTTCCCCTCAATCCTGTCATTTAGGTTTAGCGTGAAATCCGACCGACGTGAAACTAACCCTAAGTATCCGAACGACGAACACCCTGAAATGGCACCCGTTTACGAGTTAACTTGGGATCCAGCCATTGCCCTCCTCAACCACATTAGAGGGAAGTACTCGACCCGTCACCCGACGCTACCATGAGAAGACGTACTTTAGTGACAATGACGCTTTAGACATTCATAGGGACGAAGAACTAACGAACGAACAAACACATTACTCTTGTTTTATTACAAATACTAGTAAAAACCTGTAAATGAGGGGATTGTACCCCAAGGGCTTGTATCGTCCGAATAATCAGATACACTTGCGAGCTTTAAATTGGAATCACTTCATCGCGGCTTGCTGAAGACAAAGTTTTACTATAGTTTGTGTTACATCATTTGAAAGATAATTTTGTTAGCTTTCCAATGATATTAAATAATTTAACATTGATTTGTGGTTGAATTTATGACGTCTAAATAAAACGAAAATCAAAGAAATACTAAAAATGTATTTACAATATTTCCTTCAGTATTTTGTGTTACCCCCTCGGGCCCTAATTACTGCTTATAAACGGTTATTCATTGGCCGAATGAGTTTCCTGATGGAATCACGTGGGATTTCTTGCCAGTCTTCGATTAAAGCTCTTTTGAGTTCTTCCATCGATGCTGGAGCTGGACTTCTTCCTCGTACCCGCCTTTTCAGCTCGTCCCACAAATGTTCTTTAGGATTCAAGTCGGGCCTGCGGGCTGGCCAGTCTATTGTGGCAATCCCAACTTGTTCCATGTACTGTCTAGTGACAGCAGTGGTGTGGCAGCGAGCGTGACATTAGCTGAGGAAGAATGTAATAGCATAACTGTAGAGGAATGGAAAAATGTTTGTCTACATGCTATTAAAGAGGAATATTTTTTTATAGAACGGGTGAGGCTTTCTTTCGGATATTTGGCTGGGTTCTCGTTTACTATCTCGCATCCAGCCGGATTTTAAAATTAGGCTGGAGAGGCCGGATACCAGATAGTTTCCGGATATTCGTTTGTTCTCGAGTAGCTATACAGTAATGGTCGCCTTATGAATGAAATAAGCAGTTGAGTGTTGACAGTTATTTGTGTAATAAAGTCAGGTAGGGCAATGGGTTGCATGGGAATGTTGATTCCAGGTTTGTAGTCTACACACGGGTGCTATAATTACTATGATTTAATTTTTTATTCTTATTTTTTAAATTACAGGATAACTTACAGCTCGGATTTAAAGAAAATACATTTTTAAAACGAACAGTAAAGGATCATATAAAGTAATTAACTTTTATTTTTAAATTTTCAGTACTGAAGAATGTGAGCTAAGTAAGTAGTGGAAAGCTGTAAAAATAATAATTTTTAGAACTTGACATAATTTCTATGTAGTCTTGTCAAGTTTCATAATTCATTATAAAAGTTATCTGAGCGTTGGAAAATCAGCCCTATATCGAGCTGACCTGAGAGGACATGGCGAGCTGCAAGAGGTTGAAGCTCTTGCCTTAAGCTGTTATGTTACAAGCAGTCTTCCTTTTGTTAAAGCAGTTTATAAGAAAGTTTCTTTATTTTACTGATGTTTACTTTAATTTTCTCATGATAGGATTATAGTATTCTTACAAAGTTAGATGTATCTTTGGCATGTAATTTAAATAAATAGATACGCCTGGAAAATGAATATTGTCTAATATTTTATTTAACAAATAGCTAAATTATGTACCCGACAAATTTTCCGAACAAGATATCTTCACTCGTGTTGTCTATAAGCGTAAGAAAAATTCGGTTATTGAGTGACACGATAGTTAAATATAAATTAGAAAAGTCTCAATAATAATAATATAAACCCCCAGACAAACACCACCTGTATGGCCCCAATGTAAGCAGGGCTTGTGTTATAAAGGACTGTACGGTGATCTCCCCCCAGTTCGCCCAGGATAACAACCATGAACCGAGAACAAACATCTCTATTCATCAGACAGTTGAATGTTACTACCAGGACTTCAACAAGGCTACTGCAACTAAGCCACTCGGGCGTCAAAATAATCACATGGTACATGATACACAATCGATCCATACTTGAATATATCCAAAATGCTTTCGCTTATTACAGTTTATGAAATAAGTACATAAAAGCACTTTATTTAACAAATTCTTTATTTTTTAAAAGTTCATTAACCGGTATTATAAAATTGACAGCAATGGATTTGTAATACCCGGCAGATTCAAAGTGATATTGACATGGAGCTTTTGGATTTTAGAGAAGTTTAAAAAAAAAAAACAAAATATGAAAAAGTCTAATAAATTTCAAAGAGCTAAGGAAATATGTATAATACGACTCTTGGACCGTGACTCGCCAACGTACAGTTATGCTGAGTCGCCAGCACGCGGCTGTAATTGACGCGCGGAGGTTCTTCCTGCTTCGTGGAGTTTTCCATCATGTCATGGAGTTATTATGGTATTACATTTAAAATATATATAATTTGAATGTTTAGTTGAAGTTGCCTGTGCTTAACAAAAAACTAACTTTAAAGTAATATATTTGGAATTCTTATTTTGTATGTAGCTTATAGTACATTGGAATTTATAAACTATTTTTAAAGTTTATGCGACTAGGATAGACGAAAATGAAGGTTGAAGGCACAGCTAAGTTATTAAATCTAATTTACCCGAAGATACTATTCTTCGTTCAGTCAAAGGACGTTCATTTCGGGACAGAGCATCCCCTCAGGAACTCCATACATACAGGGTGTCCAGAAAGTGAAGGATAATCCTTCACCTGCGGATAGGTCTATTCATTTTCTACCTCAAAAACAAAAAAAAACACTTCTGGTAAAAGTCTCATAAGTTTCTAGAAAACCAGTTGCCAGTCCTTTAAGATGTGCCTCTTACAAGACAAAAAATGTGGCTACAAAATGATGGCTGCCCGGCACATTTCACACGAACTGTTCGCCGCCACCAAGATCAAAAATACCCAGGAAGATGGATCGGGCGTCACGGCCCAATTGAATGGCCAGCAAGATCGCCAGACCTTAATCCCCTAGATTGCTTTTAATGGGGTTGCTTAAAAGATTTAGTCTATGCGACGGAGACTTTCAACATTACGCAGCTACGAACAAAAATAGACAGAGCTGCAGAACAAATTCCAAGAGAAGGACACGCCCGCCACGTGTATAGGTCCTTTAGAAAAAGATGAATAGCATGTGTAAGGGCATATGGCGGGCATTTTGAATATTTATTACAAAGTACCAAATTAATAAACTGATAATTTGTAATCATACTATATTTATTTCATTCTTATACGATCATATTCTAATATTTAAATTAACTAAGCACATTCCAAAAAATCGACCTTCCTGCATTTGTACTATCATTTAAAAAGTTTCCTAAAAAACCTATCCGCAGGTGAAGGATTATCCTGGACTTTCTGGACACCTTGTAGATATATTTACTTTACATAGATTCATAGTTTTTCTGTTTACATGGGTTAAGTGGCAGAAAATCTAAGTTGGATCTCAATTGATAACCGCTGAGCTTCCATCTATATTTTAACTAAGTCTAGATTTACTTAACAAAATGTATACCAAAGAGCTCATTAAGTCAACATTAAATTAGTCTGAGCGCGGCCGTAATCTGAAATAATAAGTAGAGTTGCAAGTCTTCTAAGCTATTGGAGCTATAAGCGAAAGCTCACTTTTACTACGCTCAAATTCTTATACTACTTGAGGTCTCCAGTGTTTATTGATTTTCCTGGAAACTGTCAACTACATGCTGTTCTGACAAGTTTCCCCTGCAGCTGTAGCATGGGGTGCCAAGGCTTAACTTATGTCACGGATTATATCACAATTTGGCCAGTACAATCGCATTCATTCGTTCATTTTTATATCACGTTAATACAGCCTAAGTCACAACAAGAGATTTAGCCGTATGGTCGACCCGTGCTACCACTTAAGGGTGTTACCACGCCGATCGATGTCATCGATCGATTGGTCTAGTAGAAACTATCGATCGACGTTGACTGTTCCATTCTACCATCGATCGACGATTGATCGATTGGTCTGGCTAGTAGAAACTATCGATCGACATCGGCTATTCCATTCTACCTACCAATGCTGATGATATAAAGAAGAATTCTCGAAGAGTACCATTAGTAACCAAACAGTTTTATAGTTGAATACCAAGACAAATAAAACAACAATCGATGGCATGTGTCACGGCCACACGCGTACTCTGTTTACGAGATCTCTTTTGAACCAGGTTAGAAACATATAACGTATTGTGAAGTTATAACTGCTGAGCATACAGTTTATTTCTCTGTAAATCCCGAAGCAAATACACAAACTGTGCGGCCTCAACGCAAAGCTTGTTACAGAGCTTGTGTCATAAACATACATGTATAAATATCAACAACCATGACCCGAGAACTAACATCTATGTTCATCACATAAACCCATGCCCTAACCAGGACTCGAACCTGGGACCTGCAGTCTATGATGCAGGGCTACTACCTACTACGGCAGTCGGCAATGTGTATAAAAATTTAATTAACAAACAGTAAAGAAAAGTATTATTTTAACAAAGCGACGTTTCGTTGAAGAAATCCGCTAATTATATCATCCACGTGCACATTGGCTCATAAACAAAGTTTCCTAGCGCCTCTGTCGGTAGTTGATGGAATCATTTACGACATGATCAAATAAGATCAAATAATAATTAGTTGACCACATCGACGAACGACTTCTCATTGAGCTGGCCAACACACCGTGATGTGACCAATTGGCAATTTTATATATTATATCTATTTTCAACTAATCTACAATGAAAATATCTTAGAGCACATTGTAGAATTAATAAAAAAAAATTACCATCACATTTATGACAATTAAACCTTCAAGGCCGACATCAACCTGATGAAATGTACTTTTTGTTTACACTGACGATATCTTCGTCTTTTTTGTAACATTGGAAAAAATACTAGCCGACTTCATAAAAAGTCTATTCGCCAACAAAACAATCGCATCCTCGCAATCACAAAATTTTGCGTTAAAACACTCTACTCCACACAGTTTGAAATATAGATTTCTCGAGTCATTTAACCTCTCGCTCACCAAATTTTCACAAAAAAATCACGAAAGAGGTTCTTTCGAACTGACCTAATTCTGTTTCGGCGGGAAAAGTTTTAAACTTTCTTGTTGCTTTTGAACCCTCAATACAGGATACCAAATACGATCCCTTGAGTAATCTATGCGGTTACTTATTCGATGAACCGTTTTTAATTGTGGAAATCTTTTTACTTATAAAATATGTCTAAAACATACGTTTCTTAACTTCATATTATATCGAAATAACTTTCATGTGCATTCGAATTTTAACGTCTTTAGATATTTACGAATATAGAAGTTGTAAGTTACAGAGCAGATCTTTTGCGTTGCGTATCCAATCGCCTACAAGACGTGCAAATTCACTTTTTCAACAAAACAGTACCACTTATAAAAACGACTAACGCCCTCACTCAAGGGCGTTTAATAAATAAATAAATAAATATTTCTAACTAACACACCACATTATCTAGCCCAAATGAAGTATCATAAGAACTTGTGTTATGGATACTAGATAACGGATAAGTAAACTTAAGAAATATATAAACATACATAGATATATTTTTTTATACATAAATATTAGAAATAAACTTAAATGAACATACATATACATATATGACTAGAAAGCAAATATGATAAAATATCTGCCCCTAACAGGATTCGAAACCGGGACCTCTGGCATGACAGGCAAGGCCACTTAACTCTTCACCAAACAGGCCGTTTTAATAGTTACACGGGGCGCTCCTTGCAACAGATTATGTTCAGCGAATCTATACTTTATCCATATTTAATCTAAGTAAATATTTGCTTAGCCCTAGACCTCAAAGCAGGTTCTGTTCCTTTTATGTCTTAATATTTTGTCCAATAGAAGCCACAATGCAGGAGGCGTCACCAAAAAAAAGCAGGTGATAATCCTTCACCTGCGGATAGGTCTATTCATTTTCTACCTCAAAAACAAAAAAGAAACTTCTGGTAAAAGTCTCATAAGTTCCTAGAAAACCAGTTGCCAGTCCTTTTAGAAGATGTGCCTCTTACAAGACAAAAAATGTGGCTACAAAATGATGGCTGCCCGGCACATTTCACACGAACTGTTCGCCGCCACCAAGATCAAAAATACCCAGGAAGATGGATCGGGCGTCACGGCCCAATTGAATGGCCAGCAAGATCGCCAGACCTTCATCCCCTAGATTTCTTTTACTGGGGTTGCTTAAAAATTTAGTCTATGCGACGGAGACTTTCAACATTACGCAGCTACGAACAAAAATAGACAGAGCTGCAGAACAAATTCCAAGAGAAGGACACGCCCGCCACGTGTATAGGTCCTTTATAAAAAGATGTATAGCATGTGTAAGGGCATATGGCAGGCATTTTGAATATTTATTATAAAGTACCAAATTAATAAACTGATAATTTGTAATCATACTATATTTATTTCATTCTTATACGATCATATTCTTATATTTAAATGAACTAAGCACATTTCAAAAAATCACCCTTCCTGCATTTGTACTATCATTAAAAAAAATTTCCTAACAAACCTATCCGCAGGTGAAGGATTATCCTGGACTTTCTGGACACCCTGTAGATATATTTACTTTACATAGATTCATAGTTTTTCTGTTTACATGGGTTAAGTGGCAGAAAATCTAAGTTGGACCTTAATTGATAACCGCTGAGCTTCCATCTTTATTTTAACTAAGTCTAGATTTACTCAACAAAATTTATACCAAAGAGCTCATTAAGTAAACATTAAATTAGTCTGAGCGCGGCCGTAATCTGAAATAATAAGTAGAGCTGCAAGTCTTCTAAGCTATTGGAGAAACAACGTGAAGACTATGCTCGCTTTTACTACGCTCAAATTCTTATACTACGTGAGGTCTCAGTGTTTATTGATTTTCCTGGAAACTGTCAACTACATGCTGTTCTGACAAGTTTCCCCTGCAGCTGTAGCATGGGGTGCCAAGGCTTAACTTATGTCACGGATTATATCACAATGTGGCCAGTACAATCGCATTTATTTGTTCATTTTTATATCACGCTAATACAGCCTGAGTCACAACAAGAGATTTAGCCGCATGGTCGACCCGTGCTACCACTTAAAGGTGCTACCACACCGATCGACGATTGATCGATTGGTCTAGCTAGTAGAAACTATCGATCGACATCGGCTATTCCATCCTACCTAGCAATGCTGATGATATTAAGAAGAACAATTCTCGAAGAGAACCATTAGTAACCAAAAAGTTGTATAGTTGAACACCAAGACAAATAAACCAACAATCGATGGCAGGTTTAACGGTCACACGCGTACTCTGTTTATGAGATCTCTTTTGCACCAGGTTTGAAACATATAACATACTGTGAAGTTATAACTGCTGAGCATACAGCGGCCTTATTGTGTAACTTTAACACCTATCAGGATCCCTTTGAATTTGACAGTTGAAGCATATAAACTTACTTCACGCTACAGATATTGCACATATGATGGCGAAAGCGATCTAGACGCCTTTTGAATGAATGATTATATAAAAAATATCATAATTTTAGTCATAAAATAATTGTTTATATTTATTAAAAATGAACCAATGACTTTGAAAAAATCAAAGCAACAAAACGCAGATAATGCTCTATGGCATTAAATATCACTCGTATCATTCAATACAGCACAAATCCCAAAGCGAATGCGATTGTAGAAATTAGACAATTCTGTTTATCACTATCGCAACCACTATCCCTTCGAAATGGATCGCGATAGGTGTTGAAGTTAGACAATAAGGCCGCAGTTTATTTCTCTGTAAATCCCGAAGCAAATACACAAACTGTGCGGCCTCAACGCAAAGCTTCTTACAGAGCTTGTGTCATAAACATACATGTATAAATATCAACAACCATGACCCGAGAACTAACATCTATGTTCATCACATAAACCAATGCCCCAACCAGGACTCGAATCTGCCCAACTAGCACATTAGTAATAATTGTAGCTAAGTTTATGACTCAAAGTTGTATATCGGTGCTATTTGGGTAGAAATTACAACTTCTTACTGCATAGGAGTGGTAAATATAAATAAAGTCTATAAAATGGACTATGGGTTCCAAATTTTCAATTAATACCACCTACAGGTTAAAGTTGAGCACATTACCACTGTTGTACCACTCTAAGCTACAGTGCGAGTGTGAATTGCTACTTTAAGTGGTAATTTATACCTGTAGTGCGTCTTATAGCTACAAACGAGAAGCAATAACCACCATTACGCCCAACATTTCTAAAAGGAAGCAAAATCAACTCTTAAACCACTGGAATATCTAGAAGGATGATAAAATGAGCCTTAATGGCATCATTGGTTCTTATTATTTTCTTCTGAAGTTTTAGAGGAGGGTTCCGTAGAAAGTTCAATATTTGTTACTGTGGAATTTACCCAAGGTTTAACTTGTGAAGGTTTACGATGTGTTAATTACCTCCCTTTGTTATAAAAACAAAAGATATTACTACGGGTTACATTAATATTTTATTGATATTATTATATTACTTTAATTATTCTAAATTCATTTTCATCTGATAATCAACATTTAGAACACAATTTGCTTTTTTTTAATATGATATGCTTGTACCCTAATGACATGTTAGCCAAAATCAATATTTTACAATGCGCATTCAACTTTTGGAATCAATATGAAAATAAAAGTAATTAGAACTCAGAATAATTAGATTCATATAAATTGTTTTCTGATTGCTGAACGACAAAGGGAAATAAAATACATTTTTAACAGCTATCTGACTTTTATTTAAAATCAAATAATTACGTTATTACTTATACAAGGAAACAACTATATTTGTATAATGTTGATCTAAAATAATATTTCACTTATAAAATTCTTATAAGAAAAGTGCTTCTGTAGCTTTTGTGCCTTTTGGATTTTAACGAATTAGTATATAATTTTCGGTGCTTGGCTCTGTGACAGTGTTTGGTTTTCATGGCAAAGTATTGTATGCTGCATCTGTAGTTCCGTTCAATAACTGAAATGAAAATATAATTGTATAAAAATATATAATACTTAATCAATATTGAGTGTATTACATTATGTTTATCCAAAAAAAGGTTTCTGTATTGTCAATTGAGCCCTTAACTATTTTCCCTACTAAAATAAAAGAATCATATATAAAGTAAATAAAATTCACTCCTATAGCCCTTCTCTGGACCGCTTAGTAATAATAAAGGTGATTTTTAGCACTTTGAACAGCAAAAATTTAAGTAAGCGGGTGAAAATTATTACCTATAGTAACAAAACGATTCGCCATTTTTAATGGAATGTTTTGAAAATCTAACCTCTAATTTACATTATTTTTACTAAACATGTTTTTGTTATATATAACAAAAGAAGTGATTTTACAACTATACTACGTAAATTCACTATAAATACTTGTTATACCAATTATATTCTTGGTCATTTTTATTAAAACTACTAAAACCATATTTTATTTACACTGTTTTTTGTTGAAATTCTCATGAAATCAGTATGGCGTGTAAATTTACTTAATAAACATATACGCATTTTGCAGTAAAGTTGAGATCCCACTTGATTTTTCAGTACAGATATAGCAAATAGTTGAATAAAAGTATTTGGTACTTACAATTTTGTTTTGTAAGTTGTCACTTAAAAACTGTCACACGCCATTAATATTTTCAACATTGCAACTACAGAAATGAAACGTACGTATGAATGAACAAAATCTAATCGTTCACTCAACCGTTCAATCAACAGTTCAATCAAAGTGGCAAATCAGGGGTACAGGCGCTGCAATTTGCACCTTTAGTCACAATATGATACGCTCTAGACCTGCTATGCGATGTGCCCACTTAGGGCCATATCTGTTGCATAAGGGGTCTAGAGCAGGATATAGACCTTATCGTTAGCACCTTAAGTTGCAATATAATACGCTCTAAAGCTTATTGGCTACCATTTGTGCTAGTTGGGTGGGACCTGCAGTGTATGATGCAGGGCTACTACTTACTACGGCAGTCGGCAATGTGTATATAAATTAAATTAACAAACAGTAAAGAAAAGTATTATTTTAACAAAGCGACGTTTCGTTGAAGAAATCCGCTAATTATATCATCCACGTGCACATTGGCTCATAAACAAAGTTTCCTAGCGCCTCTATCGATAGTTGATGGAATCATTTACGACATGATCAAATAAGATCAAATAATAATTAGTTGACCACATCGACGAACGACTTCTCATTGAGCTGGCCAACACACCGTGATGTGACCAATTGGCAATTTTATATATTATATCTATTTTCAACTAATCTACAATGAAAATATCTTAGAGTACATTGTAGAATTAATAAAAAAAAAATTACCATCACATTTATGACAATTAAACCTTCAAGGCCGACATCAACCTGATGAAATGTACTTTTTGTTTACACTGACGATATCTTCGTCTTTTTTGTAACATTGGAAAAAATACTAGCCGACTTCATAAAAAGTCTATTCGCCAACAAAACAATCGCATCCTCGCAATCGCAAAATTTTGCGTTAGAACATTCTACTCCACACAGTTTGAAATATAGATTTCTGTTTCGGCGGGAAAAGTTTCAAACTTTCTTGTTGCTTTTGAACCCTCAATACAGGATACCAAATACGATTCCTTGAGTAATCTATGCGGTTACTTATTCGATGAACCGTTTTTAATTGTGGAAATCTTTTTAGTTTTAAAATATCTCTAAAACATACGTTTCTTAACTTCATATTATATCGAAATAACTTTTATGTGCATTCGAATTTTAACGTCTTTAGATATTTACGAATATAGAAGTTGTAAGTTACAGAGCAGATCTTTTGCGTTGCGTATCCAATCGCCTACAAGACGTGCTAATTCACTTTTTCAACAAAACAGTACCACTTATAAAAATGACTAACGCCCTCACTCAAGGGCGTTTAATAAATAAATAAATAAATATTTCTAACTAACACACCACACTATCTAGCCCAAATTAAGTATATAGAACTTGTGTTATGGATACTAGATAACGGATAAATAAACTTATGAAATATATACACACACATAGATATTTTTTTTATACATAAATATTAGAAATAAACTTAAATGAACATACATATACATATATGACTAGAAAGCAAATATGATAAAATATCTGCCCCTAACAGGATTCGAAACCGGGACCTCTGGCATGACAGGCAAGGCCACTTAACTCTTCACCAAACAGGCCGTTTTAATAGTTACCACATAATAGAAGCCACAATGCAGGACGCGTCACCAAAAAAAATGTTTTATTTTGTAATTTTTTTTCTTATTATACCTAATAGAAGGCATCTTTAGGATACTCGGTAGCGCTTTAGATGATATTGTTAGGTAGCTTTAGCAATATTTTTTTACAGGCATTTAAAATAAGCATTTATCAGGCGACGCATTCTTGCCAAAGGCAAATTTCGTAAGAAACATAGTGTGTTCAGGTACACTCAAAAAGTTTCATTGGAACATAAGAAACTGGTAAGACACTCCTATATTATAATATAATAATCAAATTTTATAAGTTTCTTATAACCAAAAAAAAAAAAACTTTTTTTCATAAAATTACCGTTTACATACAGCTTAAAGATTCGTAAGCTCATACGAACTCCTAAAGTTTTACAAACCTACAGATGCATCTAGGTTTGTTTTCAGTTTTTTCCAAGCCGCCTCTCTCTTGCACGGCATGAATCTTTGAATAATTCGACGTTTCCCGTACTTGGGACGTGATCTCATATTTTATTTCATCTACAGAGAAGTGGTCAAATCCGTGAGTATTTGTGTCTCGCTCGTGCTGCATACAGTATGATGCTCCGTCTCTCTCTGGTTCACCCCGTTGTAGAGTAAGTAGGGATAGATGGGACACGTTATGGCTGAAAGGTAGTTTAAAGCAATGTTTTGTATTGTGTTTAAGTCAGTTTTGTGCTGATTAGTTATTAGGTTTAAAATGTTTAAATAGTGAAAATATTGTTCTATGCACAATGATGATCAAAGTTGGGCGTGGGTGCGGTGGGCGGTGCCTCTACAAAACCTAGTGAAGATTAGGTGGACAAATCCCTGAGGGAGGACATTATTCAAATCTCCCAGTGCTGAGTTATTTAACATAAGAAGAATGCTTAGATTTAAAACGTATAAATCGGTTTTGAATATTCAATTGAAATACGATATAAACCGCTTTAACACAACTCTGATTAATCCTTAACTGTGACTAGACTGAAGGCGGTTTTGCATTGATTGTTTTAAGCCTCTCAAATGGATTATTTTAGTTTCATGGCATATTTTATGTCGACAATGCGCTTGCGATAGTTTGGAGATAATGCTTTGCGATGCATAATATGTGATGGAATGTTACTCAATATTATTAAGAATGTATGTCGACGAAAACCTGTACACCAGTATCTCTTAGCACTTCACACAAATCAACTATTTAATAAAGTTTGGGTGGAGAATTGACAACATTGAAACATCCCGACATTTCATTCGGAAATACAAACAGAATTAAACTTAATTGTAAAACAGTTTCATTCTGCGACAACTCGTGTCACTTGCTCTTTGCCCCGTAGTATCGGCGAGTAGGGGTTTCCTACCCCAAAGCCGCACGAGAGCCTAGTACCAAGCGCGCCTCGGCATGCCCCTAACGCGCCCCTCGTCTTCAAAACCCTGAAATAAACACGAAATATACTCTGAAACATTATCCAGCTGTCACATGAAGTACAGACAATTTTGTGCTATTTTGTTTTCAAGACAAAAGTGATTGTGTTTTTTTTATTGTTTGAAAGTGTAGTGCGCTGACCTGGCAAAACTCGTAATGCTCCTCGCGTGTTACAGCGAAGGCATAATTAAGGTATGTTTTCTATTAAAATTTTATTATATGCAAACATTTGTACAGGAGTTTTAAGATAGTTAGATCTTAAGTATTGTAGGATTTGCGGAACCTTAAAGAAATTTGCGTCTATATTTTATTGAAAAGTTTGGAAACTAAGTTTTATTCACTAGTTTGTTAATTCAACAATTACATTCCTAAACTTTAAAGTTTGTTCGGCACGTGCATTAGCAGAGAACTAAAAGAATCATTTTTAATCGACGAACACGCGTAACAAGCGTAACTAAAGCGGATAATAAAACAAATTGATTATTCATGAGTCATCATAAAAAAAAAAACTTTACAAAACTGTAGTACGTTCGTAATAGTTTTTTGATAGCCCCATTAGGGATGGTGTACATTATTGGAAACCGATATTGAAAGAAGACTGTATCCATATTTAATGGATCAAGATTGGCTCAGCCAGAATAGGGGTTAAACTTTAATTTTACAGAAGGTTCAGGAGGGTTGAATCTGGATCACGGTCTTGGACTTTATTCGAAAACAACTAATTTCTAATTACTTTTACTTACTAAAGAACTTTTTAGAACTTTTTAAAGGAGATTTTTGAAAATTTATATTTGTAACGTAAGATATTTGTAATTTTTTAGTTTTTTGGTTAGAAGGGGCGAGTGGTTCCGAGGGAGGGGGTGTTCAAAGTTGAGTATTGAGGATTTACTTATACTTTTCAATCTATATAATCTGTTTACCCGCAGTGCCTCTTTGTACAACTCTTAGAATTGTCTCTAGATTGTTAATGAAGCGTAAAACAGTATGATATTAGTCTAAAAAGATAATAGAACCCCCATTATTATAAAATAATTTGTTAAAGTTGGTCAATGAAGAATACATTTGATACACAACAATATGAAGCATCGTCCTTGCCACAAGTAGATCCTCTTGAGTACTTGTGCTTCTCCGAGGCGCTCCATTAATTAAGGTTTAAAATCGAAGCCGTTGCATTATTTGACTTATTTTTATATTGCAACTGTTATTTGAAAATCCTAAAAGGAAACGAAATATATGTTAAACAATCGGTTATATTTTTCTGCATTTGTATAAAAAAGCTACAAAAAATTAGACCTGCGAAGCAAGACAATTAAATAATAATAATAATAATAATAATAAATATTTCTAACACACATTATTTAGCCCAAATTAAGTATCATTAAGAACTTGTGTTATGGAATATATAAAGACACGTAGATATTTTTTTAAATATATAAATATTAGAAATATTCTTAAATAAACGTACATACACATCCATGACTTGAAAGCAAATATAATAAAATATCTGCCCTTACCAGGATTCGAACCAGGGACCTCTGGCATGGAAGGCAAGGCTACTTACTTCCACACCAAACAGGCCGACAGAATATTGAATTAATATGTCTTTTACTTTTTTTTTTAATTTTACCCACGAGAAATCAAAACATTTGCAGTACTTGTAAAATACTTATAAATATAATAAATAAATAATATTTCTAACAATCACACCACATTATCGAGCCCAAATTAAGTATCATTAAGAACTTATGTTATGGATACTAGATAACGGATAAATAAACTTAAGAAATATATAAGCACACATAGATATTTTTTTTTCATGTATAAATATTAGAAATAACCTTAAATAAACATACATACACATCCATGACTAGAAAGCAAATATTATAAAATATCCGCCTCTACCAGGATTTGAACCCGGGACCTCTGGCATGGAAGGCAAGGGTACTTACCTCCACACCAAACAGGCCGTCAAATATGTTGCGGTACTTTTGCTTTTATTCCGGTATCACAGCTGTATGATAAGTTCTAATGCACAATGACATAATGACAAATAATCCAGACAAACACGTAGGTAGATCAGTACAATCTGGCCCGCCTACGAATTCAAAATTTAATAAATGGCCCTCTGCAAAATTGAATTTGATACCTCTGACGTACATGGATGTGATTTATCCACAAATCATAATTTACTGATAGACAGGTACTGTACAGCGGCTAGCAAACAAGCGCCGCCATGCGATGGTAGGTGGTGTTCCGACTTGTTAACAGCTTTAGATCGTACAACCTTAAGTTTCCGATGTTTGTTATTTGTTTATTCCATATTCTCCAGTTTTTATAACTCTGCTTTAAGATTACCAAATGCTGTGAAACTTTCGATTGCGAGTCATTGATATCATATCTCTCTGTAGATAAACTTTCATCTCGTTTGCAAAAATCTGGGCCCAGGCGTATATGACTTGGTTTATTCCTTTAATGCGGAATGACCACGTAGCTCTCGAACTCCTGGGGATTCCTTAACAAAAATAGGCATATGCCTTTCATCATTGAAGTATTAGTTTTGCTGGTAGACCAGGTTTTCATTCGACGCATTTAATAATTTATAAGCTCAATACTGTCATATTTGATTCCTGACATTTCAACAGATTCACGAAGGTTTCAAGTTTATTATAAATACCACCATGTTACTTTGTATATTAAGTTGCTCTGGATTCGAGAGGACTATAAATTGACGAAACAGATTCTAGGTTGACAGTTCAATATCTCACTAACGACATGAAGGGTGTACAATAATGAAACTTTATTTTATATAGTTGTAGTTGCTTATTTAGATTTTTATACATGTTTGTTATTAATCCGTTTTGCACAACAGCAATTTGATATCTTCACATTAATCACACTCTATTATAAAAAGTCTCTAATTAGTGAGCTACCAGTATCATTATAAAGCAGTATCTTTCTTAACTAATCTTTTAACAAAACCACCAAAACAAAATTAAAATGATAGCATAAAATAATAACAAACCAAAGCTACGAACCATCGACGTTGCCGCTGACCCGGCGCGCAGACCAGCGACATGGATCCTCTCGAAGCTTCAAGTACCTGGCAACGCGTAACAGCGTTACCCGCGTGAAAGCCCTCTAAGTGTGTTGTGAACTCGACTGAACGTAATCTAATGGGTCTTATAGTCTGGCAAATCGACTTGAGACGCTCGTCGTAAATGTATCTTAGTTGTGCTTGTACCATTTAGAGAGCGAGAGAGAGAGGGAGAGTGTGAGCGTGTGGGAAGACAATTATGTCTGTTCGTATTGATAGAGTTCGATATGTAATTGAATGTTTTGATGTCGAGTTATAATTTTTTTTTTGATTAAATATGCTGAAAAATTATAACTAAGGGTAGTTAATATTATAATCTAACTAAATCGAACCTGGGTACCTTTTAAATATTGATGTCAAATTTATCGTTTGTTGTGTCATCCGCGATTACCACGACCATAACTCTATGCTTATTAATATTTTGGACAAGAAGGAGGACACATTGGAACCCTACATTCATAATTCTTACACATTAAAAAGCAACTGCATCCAAACACAAACATTTATAATAGGTTTTATACGAAATTTATAATGTAATTAGTTAGGAAACTCAGAATTGGTTATTTGACACCATTTGAAAATGTAAGTTTTTATCATTTATTTAGAAAATATAAGTTATTTTGACACAAAAAAGTAAAAAAAAATGAAGTTTGGAATCTAATATCGTATTACATATATTATAAAAATACCTATTATAAAATAAGGTATTTTTAAAATATTTTTAGCTTACTGATATTAAATATAACAATTGTTATTATAACAGTACGCATGTAAACGCATTATTTACGTTGCTATTATATATTTTATCCAAACGCCCATACAACTTATAGTACCTATGATTTACATATTGTGACGTAATTTTTTTATTTTTTTAATGCCGCCTGAGCAACACCCTCACGGGAGGGAGGTGGAAGATGCGTCATGCATACCGCAGGGAAATACCGACCTCTGCGGGGGTTATGTGGGACTCACCAGAGTGGCACCTACCCACTAAAAACCACCTTACCGGCTGTAGCATGGGAATGCTGTACAGCCTTCATCGGAGCGACATCCGGGTAGGGAGGTGGGTGCGCAAGCGGGGACCCGCTAGAGGGTCGCCCGCTGAGAATAAAAATCACATAAGGTGCAAATGTCATTTGGATGATGGTTATTCGGCCTGAGCAGCCTTAAGCTGGTCCAGATTAGCCGAGAGCTGATCGGCGTGACGTCACAACTCGGTAGCGTTTATATGGAGCGTGTTTCGGCACCTCGCAGAGCTCCTCAAACACATCGCTGTGTCTATAAGACTGTTGATTGTAAACATACCGTTACTTCTACAATATTTCTGTATTGTTGAAAAACTATTTAAATATTTAATAAAAATGTTTCTGACAAACATCCAATTCTGTTCCAGAGTAGATTTTTTTAAGTAGGATAAAAAATTTATATACCAAGCTATGGCGATATGTTTAGACTGGTAGTGCAAAAAGTTTCCATCAATAATGCATTCTATTTTCAAATAGTAATATCGCAAACTTATAGTCTTACAAAGCATGACGGGAATTTTCAATTGACATCCGGTTAAGGATCAATACGTTTGTTACATAAATAGATAGGTTCATGTGTGATTGATGTGTTTATATGTAATGCTGTTTCGATGTGCTACTACTTGTTAACATATTTATAAGCTTTTATCGTCTAATTCCTTGATGGAATATTTTTTCAGACTTTCAAATTGCACGTTCCTAGGAGTAAAAAGTTTGGAAGCTGGAAACCGAGACATACGTCTTTCAACTACATAATAAGGCAGTTATAATATTTATATATGTATATATATACAACAAAACTGTAACAAAGCCAAGTTGTACATGTAGTATTTTTTGAAACATTTGAAGGCCGTGCGTTAAGTAATCCTTAAAGGTACCAAAACCTCAATTTTTGGAATTTTTGTCTGTCTGCGTGTACGAGGGTGGATTGAAAAGTTCGCGGCCTGACATAGATAGCGTTGTCATATTATTATAGAACTACCCTCATCTGAAACCTAGACTGTTTGTCAGTCTCTGTGCAATTTTTCTCTGAGATACATGCGTAATTATTTATTGTATTGAACATTAAGTGAGAGTTAGTTTCATTAATTTTGAAAATGGATAGTTTAGAGCATCGTGCCGTGATCAAATACCTCCACAAGAAACACTTAACTCCAAAGCAAATTCATGAAGATATGGTGGCTACTTTAGGAACATCTGCTCCGTCGTATACAATGATAAAAAAGTGGACAGCTGAATTTAAACGTGGACGAGAGAGCATCAAAGATGACCCCCACTCTGGACGGCCTTCTACAGCTACGACTTCAGAAAACATCGAAAAAATATTTGATCTCATCATGGGAGACAGAAGGTTTATGGTATCTGAGATAGCTGAAGCTCTAGGAATTTCGTATGAATGTACACAAAACATGATCGTTAACAAATAAGGGTTCCACAAGGTGTCTGCAGGATGGGTCCCGCGGCTCCTTTCAGTTGACAGAAACGAACTCGGCTCACGATTTCTAGAGACTGTTTAGAGCTTTTCAAGCTGATACAAACGAATTTTTGGCAAGGTTTGTTACTATTGACGAAACATGGGTTCATCACTATACTACTGAATCCAAACAACAATCCAAAAAATGGAAGAGACCCGGATCTCCGACCCCCAAGAAAGCCGAGGTGTGTTTTTCAGTAAACAAGGTAATGGCATCGGTTTTCTGGGATTCTAAGGTTCTTGGTTGATTACTTAGAAAGAGGTCAAACTATAAATTCTGCATACTACTGCACACTAGTACGTCGTTTACGCGAAGAAATAAAGTCTAAAAGACCAGGATTGTTGACCAAGAAAGTTTTGTTTCATCAGGATAACGCTCGTGTTCACACATCTGCAGAATCGATGGCTTAAATAATGAATTGTGGTTTCGAATTGCTTCTTAATCCACCTTACTCACCTGAATTGGCACCTTCTGACTTCCACCTATATCCGAAATTAAAAAAAAAACACTTAGGTGGAATGAAATTTTATACCAATGAGGAGGTCAAAGTGGCCGTAGATGCTTTTTTTGTAGGGTCTTGACGAGACCTTCTATTTAAATGGGATCAAGGCTTTGGAGGATCGCTGGACTAAGTGCTGTGACCTAGAAGGAGAGTATGTAGAAGAATAAATATAAAAAATTGCATTATTCCTGTGTTTTCTTATTTAGGCCGCAAACTTTTCAATCCACCCTCGTATATAGGTATGTATATATGATTGTATATATGTGTATGCGCGCATCACGAAAAAACTACAGGACCAATCTGCTTGAAATATGCCATGAGCATACTTTACGCACCCTAGCAACATTTAAGGTAATACAATTCCGGATGAAATGTACGGTTAATGAAGAAAAACCAAAAAACGTAATGCTGAAACTTTACGCGCTGCGAGTCTGAAGCGTTGCATGGTGGTAGCCTTTAGGAGGTAGCCGCTCACTAAGAATAGATTAACCAATTTTAACCTCTAAGGGACTAGTTAGGTTATATGTTTAATTTTATACAAAACTAAACCCAATTATTCAAATTTAAATATTTATAACTCAACATTGACAATTACTTGTTCTTATTGACGTCAAATAAAACATGACTCTACCACCAGTTTGGAAAAACCTTCGTGAAGAAGAACTGGTACGAAACTTCACGCGTATATTTTTTTCAAAATCAATTTACAGTGTCTCTTTATGTTTACACAAAATTATTCTTCTAGATTGCATAACGACATCTCTACAAGAGGTCTGAAGTTTATAAAGACTGTTAATGTTCATGTATGTGTAAGTCAGTATTTTTTATTCCACCCTTTTGCGTAAGTCATTTTATTTTATAAACATAGCCCGGCTAGTGTGGTGGTCGGTTGGTGGTGTTAGAATTACATTCGGTTTTCATACGATGGTGCGTGGTTCGAATCTCTTTGTTCGTGATTAGATGTGTTAATTTTTTATTTTTAAGTCCTTTTTCTTTAAGACATGAATTAGGAAACAGAACTATTTTAGGTACTACGTGCCAAGCCAATATTGGGATGGATACATTTACAGATATTTAATTAGAAAAGGTTTTTTATTCTTATTAAATATTTTGTTAATTTTTATATTTTATTTATCTTAAATCTATACCAATTTTCGGTAGATGTAAAATTATCTTTTAAACACATTTTTTAAAATATATTTTTAGTACACACATCAAAAAAGCTTTGAATTGTACAAAGTATTGTCACATTATCGTAAGTATTTTATTATTTATATTATTCTTTAGTGTCTTTTCAAAGTAAAAAATCAATTGTTTTTTTTTTAAATTTGTATTTTAAAAACATAAATTAACAATATTGCGAGTACTGTAACATACGTAGCACAAACTAAGATGCCTAAGCAACTACACTTTATTATTGAGTATCGACTAATGACGCGGTACAATTACAATCAGTACACTACGTTTAAATCTTTGTAGTTTCACACTGTATGAATGACTAACCTATGGGCTTTCCATTGGACAAAAACATATAGAGTTCTCTATTTAAATTGAAATAATTAACAGTCAAAAATTGCTTCAAACTGACCGCAGGTCACTCAGCAGTGGATACTGCGGCACGTCGGTTCCAACGTTCCTGAGAATACTGTATGGGGCACAAACAAACTGACAAAAACTCAAATTATTACGTCAAAAGTTTTTACTACATATGAATCGGTAGAAAAATGGAAATCTCCTTTACCACACCTCGACATATGATGTGACGCCTTATTAAATTCGATAGCATTATAGTATCATCTACATTGCCTTCTAAATTACTAAGTCAGCCACAATTTGCGAGCGTCTGAACGATACTAATTATCTGAGCCACTAAAAATATGTTGTTTGATGATGTTATTGGTACAAAATTTTGAATTATCGTCCAATTTCGATTATGGCGCTTCGCCAGGTGCTGCCGCACCACGCCCTCTTCGCTCGCTCGGTTCGCGCATGCGAAAAACCCAAATTTAACTACTACGCTTTCTATAGAATATTAAGTAGGCGTTGCAAAAAGACGAATTAGTGTATTAGAGGCTATCTCATTTTCCCGTGGCTTAGTTATAAAATTAGAAGTTTGATCACGTGGCCAATAAAGAAATTTGTGGCTTGATCTATAATTTCCCTTATATTATGATGTAAAATGAGTATTGGGCTCTCTGCGACTAAACACTGCGCGTTAAATAATAGATTGGTTAGTTTTGTTAGTTCAAGTTCTTTTATCTATTTGTTAACATGCGTTCGGCTCCATTTATTTTCTCATCGATGATATGAGAATGGCCAGCGTCGATTTACTCGTGTCAACAGTCCATGTGACGATTCGATCCTACACAAGAAAGTCTCGGGTTTTGTTGTGCGGCAAGCTGCAGAGCCGAAGTTTTTCAGACAAGCAGAAGTTTTTGATTTAAAATTTACTTATAATATGATAATTTCTTTAGAAGGTTTAAAATACATGTTTTTAAATTAAAAAAATTGTATATTTAACAGGTTTTGCAGTTCACGGTACTGATGGCCTGGCTCTAATTTAATAGTTGAAATACTTAGAAGCAGAATGTGCAATATCAAAAGCATAACACGTTTGTTGCCTAAAAAAGAGATCTCATAGTCATTAAATGCCTTATTATTTAGACCTTATCTTACGTGAGCGCGACCGCGGGGAACGGCTAGTCATGAATTTTACGTAAAAGATTTTTTGTTTTACCTACATTTGAGTGTGTAGAATGATGTATTAAAATTCGAAAATGTTTAATAGAAAACACTATTAATATACTAATAAGTTCGTTTATCAAGGAATCACACAGTTTTAGAAGATTCAGTAGTAAAAAGTCCTGTATTATTATTACTAAAGTAAGTATAAGAATCTTCAGTCTTCCTTTACGCATGGCTGTATAGGTTTTATGGCTTTAATACTTGACTATATGACTACCGAAACTGAAGGTACTATCGAAGGTCACTCGAAGCGTAGTCGCGTTAGCTTGTTACTTAATCGGTGAAAAATTATAGTTTCATAATTTTTCAACGTGATAGTCTAATTAATAAACTATTATAATTATATAGTGAATAAAAACCACACTAAAATAATAGGTCACACATTCTCAAGAAAGGCCCTTTGTTAATAATATACACATATTTACAGTGTACAGACGCACACAAGCAATTAATGGTAATGCACGAGACCGAAGATTGCTGTATATCATTTTGCGGCATGTAATAAAAGAGGAGAATGAATGTAATGACAGATGAGTTTCTCAATCGTCTCGTATGTCAGTGTAAACACAATATTTTCTTTAAAAGGCTGATTTAATTTTGAGAATACATTCTTTTGACATATAATACTTTTATCGAATTAATTAAAGGTGAAAACATACATAGGTAACTTTACGCCTATTTTGAAATGATCACTACAATTTTTAAATATTTTATTGTGTCGGTTTATCACAAACGGACACAATAAAATATTTAAATATTTAATAAACAAGTGTACTAGCACACAGATTTTGTTAATAACCCAGCGCTGTTGACATGTTAAGGCCCGTTCACACGACGCCTACGAAGTTATACGTTTCGTAATATCGTAAAATGGAACATTTCAGTTTATTTAACGTATGCGACGCACGTGTCGTGTTAACTGTAAAATTGGGTTTTCCTGGAAAATGCACGTGAAACAAAGGATATTTAAAAATGTTATTGTTAAATATAAAGTGTTGTTTCGTATGGAGTTTAATTTGATGTTGGAAATGAGTTACCTGCTGCTCCAAGTTAATTAGTAATATTAAGAAATAAGTGAAATGACTACGTGTAAGCTATGTTGATCTTTTGTTTTTCGAAGTTTTTAATGATCATGTTATGGATACGTCAATAACTTCATGTTTTTAAAAGCAGATCTTAAAAATAATAAGGTGTCTTAATGATTAGCTTAACATGACATGGGATAAAAGGTTTTTCATAAATATTTTTCTCTAGTTGTAAAATTCCAGTATGCTATAAGCAGGTGAAATAGTCCAAAGATTTTCTAAGAACTTTGACAAAATTATTCTTTAGATAATGAGCATGTTTTTAGGAATAGTATATTTACAAACTATTTGTAGATCAACTATAAGAAGGAGTTTGTATAATTATTTTTATTTTAATTATAATATTACAGGATTGTGAGTGATTACGCATATTAAAAGCGAAAGTGTCCTTCTGAAATTATATAAAATTTTATTAATAAAAAAGGTAATTAAAAAAATTAGCGCCCTTAGCCATACATCAATGCCAGGGAAAGCTCAACCGACCAATGATCATTATTCATCTCCTAACAAAAGCACACACAACTCCAAAAAACGTCATGAAACGCGACATGATTCGGCGATATCCCTACCCAAATACAGGGTGAGCTAAAAGCCAGCTCCATTAAGTTGCTGCGGGGCTTTGTGCGAGTTCCGGACACCCTGTAATCGCGTTCCATCGGTCGCGTTGCGTGTGTTGGCTCTTTTGAATAGGTCTCTCATTACGAGTGTTGCCCACGAAAGCAGGCGAATTGTAAGTTAGTTTTCACATTAACTAGAAATGTTTTTGTTCTTTCGTGAAGTTTTTTCGTAAAAGCACTTAGGACTATTTATATACGTTCTTTACCTTGACTGCGGCTTCGCTTGCCTTTTTCTTGGGGAGGGTACTTTATTAGGTTGACAGATAAATCATATAGAGTTATATTGACACATCATTAAGAACAAAATTATTTACAATAATAGCTAGGTATCATCGCCAAGTCAATACAAGGGCTTTTAACACGGCGCCCCATGGAGGGCGATAGAAGATTGTGATAATCTGATAAAAAGAGTGTTTTGCTTGGTAGAATTGGCAGTTATTTGATAGATTTGTAAATCTCATAATAATAATAATAATAAATCCCCAGACAAACAAACTAACTGTATGGCCCCAAAGTAAACAGAGCTTGTGTTATGGATGATCATACAGAGAACTGGGGGGGGGGGAACCCAGAATAAACATACATATATAAATACAAACAACCATGACCCGATAACAAACATCTATATTCATCGCACAAATAAATGCCCCGGCCAGGACTCCAGGACCGACAGGCAAGGCCACTTACCACTACACCACTCGGTCGTCGTCACAATGATAGATAAGTGCCGGTCGGCTTGTTAATTGATTAGATACATAATAGATGCTTGCCGGACACTAAAAAACCGTGTGTTTTTACTTACCTACGTAGCCTAGTAGGGTATAGGTATAGGGTATAGGTAAGGTATCATCGCTGCACGTAAGCAAAGAACTATGCCCCGTACATATTCCCAATCATACAGGAGGAAGATGTCCGCTGTAAATGCCAACTTGAGGGAAAATTGTAGTATCTCTAATTATTATATATTTTTGTAAGATTTGCAGCTTACGAGTAATAAACGCTTGAACCATCTTCGGCAGAGGTTCGCCTAAAGCGGTTATTGTTACCGCTATTGTCTGCATTGTCAGCTGTTTGAGGGCAATGACGTTAAGCCGACCACTTGGAAATAGAGTCCCGACGAATCAATAATGACAGAACTTTCTAAAATCGTTATATCCATTTTATTTTTATTTTCCACAACTTATTATGAATTCAACTGTAAATTATTTTAATGTCCAAACTAATTTATTAGTTAACAGTAAAACATTTACATAAGTACTGAAAAAACCTTATGTACCTGCTTACTTAGATAAGTGTAATTTTTCTATGTTAAATAAATTAAATCCCGCACAAAACGAGTGATCAAATTATATAGTTTATAAAGACAGCCCTTCACCTGGCACTTATTATCCTAAGAAATAAATGATATTTTGACGCATTATGATATTTAGTCGTGGTTCTTTTGATACTCCAGTTCACTGTTCAATCACCCACAACTCATTGTTTATCTACTTTACGTTTGAACAAATAAAGTATTTACCTATCTTTAGTTATCTAATAAACGCTTACAGGTCTCGATATTGAAGCGAGTCAATATGAGCAATAACTCTGTATCACGCAATCAACAAGCTGGAAGGTGCGCGGCGCCGGCGGCTCTGATTTATGCTTACACCGCCGAGGCGATGAAATGGCCCTCAGGTCTGCAATCTGTACAGTCATTAGTTAGGTATGAGTTGTAACCACATTGTAAGATCTTATTTTATTCCTTTTTATATATAAAATCTTATTTAATAACCTTACAAGCAAAGATAGGACTACATGTTACTCACTCGAAGATAATTAGTAATGGACGTTTATCAAGTGTAATCGAAACGTTTATTTAACAATTTATGTACACACAAAATAAAATTGTGCATAGGTGCAGCTTATTTCTATAAGAAATGTTTAAATGTTTTAGTTGATCTCGACAATGTAGCATTTGTTTCTTTCGACTTCGTCGTAGCCGGTCACAGCAACAGGCGAGCCACCTACTCGCACGTAGCATCCGTTGCTATAGACATGGAACAGAATACTCTGCTAGTCTACTAAACTCCGGTTGTCGCAATTTCTGTGTGCCAAGAATGCATCAGTTACGATTAAAAAATTTGCTGCTTTGTTTGATATTTAAGCCAGAGATTTCCATTATTTTTTGAGAATCTTAACTATCAAACATGATTCTGACCATTTAAGAATTTTCCTGTGTGCCATTCCGACATTTTCTGTAAGTTTTCAGACACTTTCATAATTCCAGGGAATAATCATAAGCTTTTTTTCTAATCCATTTAATTTATATCCAAATTGTAGCGTACAGTAGGCGTGCCACGGAATATTGGCCGTTTGTCGGATGTAAAAATTATAAAAAGATTCTGAAGTATTGTTTACCGTGTCCATAGCCTGACCAGGCATCAAAACCAGCACCTCAGGTGTAGCAAAGGTGAAGGCTTCAATTTCCTTTTTAAAACTCAGTTTTCGGGCCATGTAAGCATACTCTAAAAGGAAAGGAGGAAATAATTCGACACGAATCCTGCTAAATGAATATGAAATAAAAAGAGTCACGTCACTTTTCTACGAAGTGAAATGAATAAAGCTGAAAATTAATGGATTCTTGACGGGAATGAATTAAGGAAATTCCGTAATTACACCTGAAATATTTCCAGAAAAAACAAATGATGCCTTCGTACTATAATTTTAAAAATAACAGTGATGAAATTACTCAATTTAATAATGTGACAAGTTAATATATGCGTCTATACCTTCGAACTATATACTTCATTACGTAGGCTTGAGTGTTCGCATTTGGAATTAGTGCAAAAATATAAAAAAAATTATACGTAATTGTTATGTATAAAAATGTTACGTTTTACAGTATAACTACATAATATAATTACTAAACATTGTGTATATGTAATGTTTATAAGTACGTTACACCTTCACGCGGCAGATTTCGTCATAATTTCGAACTAAGATACCGTGTAGCCTGGATTAAACACTATCTAGTTTTTATCCTGAAGACGGAATGTACGCGCATGAATGGTATCATAAAGACACCCATTTGTACTCGCCAGCTCACTCAGTGTACGCATGATATATCGTTCTCGTTGACTCCCGGTCCCGGTAATTACCGACTTGTTACGATTTATTACCGCTTCGCTGCCGGTACCGCTGCGGTATTTAACCGTTCTGTATATTAGTCAGGGGTTCGCCTTTTTATTTATGAAGACTGTTAATTAACTGTATTCATTTTTGACAAACTGTAAAAAAAGTGTTGCTTAGCTCGGTACTTGCTGAGCTAACAGATGCAGATAATGATATTTTTGTGTAGATTGTTAAATACATTGTTCTTTATTTAAAATGAATTACTCCGGGGAAGTCTGTGGCCAGTTCTACTTCACGACGGTCTTTCCAAACTGCTGGTAGAACCTCTTTATATTACGTCAACAAAAAAAGCAATTCTTGTTGAATAAAGAGATTTCAAATTTTCAATCGAATTAGTATCAAAAATATTGTAAGAGGTTTCAAATAAAGCTACTGGATCAAAGGCACTTCGAACGGATGCCCACGCTAACGCATGATTAGTCCTTACAATATCAATCGATATATATTCACAGTTAATAATAATAATTCGATTAATGATCTCTACGAATGCGGACGCCACTTACAAAAAGTAGTAAAAAAGTATTTTATTAATATGTTTGCACTTCTCGAATATTAGTAAACGAATTCAGGTATCTTATCTAGAATTTCAGGTAAACACAAACATTGTAGTTAAGAGCCAGGAACTGACTCCTGTAAACTCAACTGTATTTCTGGGCATAACCTTAGACGCCAAACTGCAGTGGGGACCGCATGTTGATGGTTTAGCGAAAAGGCTTGGCTCTGCCGCATATGCTGTTAAAAAAATTAGACAAATTTCAAATGAAACAACTGCTCGATTAGTCTATTTTGGTTACTTCCACAGCCTCATGACATATGGTATTCTGCTGTGGGGGAGTGCTGCCGACATCGATGCTATATTTATTCTGCAGAAAAGGGCTGTTCGCGCAATCTATCAGCTCGGTCCAAGGGTGTCACTTAGAAGTAAATTTAAGGAAATAAATATTCTTACCTTCCATTCACAATATATTTTAGAAAATTTAATGTATGTTAAAAAGAACATAACCTTGTTCAAAAGAAAAAAAGATCTGCACAATGTTAACACAAGAGGAAGAAATATGCTGGCAGCTCATAATAGCAGGCTTCATAAAGTCACTAACTCATTCATGGGTCAATGTATACGCTTTTATAATAAGGTTCCTGAGGATATCCAAGGTCTTCCTACTGACAAATTCAAAGAAACTATAAAGGAGAAGTTGTGTGCTAGAGCATATTATAAACTATCCGATTATTTGGATGATAAAAGCCCTTGGGTATAATCCCCTCATTAACAGGATTGTACTAGTATTTGTAACAAAGCATGTGTAATGTGTCTGTTTGTGCGATGAGTTCTTCGTCCCGATGAATATCTAAAGCGTCATTGTCACTAAAGTACGTCTTCTTATGGTAGCGTCGGGTGACGGGTCGTTCACTTCCCTCTAATATGGTTGAGGAGGGCGATGGCTGGATCCCGCGTTAACTCGTGAACGGGTGCCGTTTGAGGGTGTTCGTCGTTTGGATACTTGGGGGGAGGGAGACTTGCCGAGCTAACAGATGCAGAAAAGAATAATTTTGTATAGACATAAAGAGACTGTAAATTTATTTTGAAAAAAAAAAAATATACCCGTGAAGTTTCTTGCCAGTTCTTCTTCACGAAGGTTTTTTTTCGAACTGGTGGTAGAATCATGTTTTATTTGACGTCAATAAGAACAAGTAATTGTCAATGTTGAGAAATAAATATTTGAATTTGAATTTTAGTTGTACTCTGTTGTTGGTATGAAGACGTCCTTAAATTTAATATTCTCGCTTTGGATCAAAGGCGCCTTGTACATTTTAATTTGCCTGTTATATGACATAGTCATCAGCAAGGTGGATGCTCAGATGATGCTCGTTTCGCAGATCGGTTACCGAGTACCTACTCGTACGCGATATGTGCACACCACTATTGTGTGTACACCGATGTCACACCAACCATGCTGAAAATGTAGTAATCTTTGAACACTTGGAACACTTACAACGGAATATTCTTGTTAACTGATACTCTCATGAACTCTAAATCTTGTTTTGAAAAGCATGTCGTGATCGCGGCAACGGAGAGTAGTTTAGGTGGCTGTGGTCAACTGATGTACAGAATACTCGTAATTATAAGATATAACTCACAATTTAAAGATTGGTTACGCAATAAGTTGCAAATGTTGTTAAATTGATAAATTATGATTCGCGTAGTGTTCAAATTTATTCAAAGTTTTCATTTTATGATAACATATGAATCTGTATATAAGTTAGTTTGATAACGGTGTAGGATTACTGTCGACATAATACTGAAACTCAAATTTGAATTTGTAAAATAACTCACGGAATCTTTATGTTATTTTATAAGTCAACAACTTGTAAGATTTAAATCAAAAAAAAAACCTCTTCCTCCGCCAATTGTTTTTGACAGCTGTCACCTGTAACGCAGTCCTCGGATTAAAGGCGGTGGCAACGATCATAAGTTTTGTACGTTTGTGTTTTTTGGTAAATAAAGATATCTAATTTCTTTAATTTAATTTTATTAGCTATTATAAAAGTTATTAACCCAAAGTGTAAAGCGCATTGTATGTATCGCTGTTGGTTTTCTTAGTAAATGAATAAATAAGTATCTTCAATGCGTTTCACAGTTTTGTAGAATTTTCAAATAATCCACATCTGCAGTTGGTATTCAATACCAAATTATTTTTCGTTCTAATTTCAAATAATAAAAAACCGTTGGAGTCATTTGATGGGACTTTATACAAAAAGTTAACATTTTCATGAGTTTGAAAATGGCACAGCAATTCACTATAATTCAATTCAATTCAAATTACACTGAAGCTGATTAAGTTGGCATTAAAAAGTGTAAATACGGTGTGGAGCACTCTATAAACTTCATCGGACATCTTTCAAAACTACAAATTCCTACAACCCCCTTTTAAATCTACCTATCAATAAACAAATACAATTATTAAATTGGTGAGAAAGGCGATTGGTGAGTGAAACTCGTGACGCTAAGGCTGGCACCTACCTCGCACAATGAATTTCCATTGCGATCCAGCGTGGTAATTCGGCCAGCCTTTTGGCTACGTTGCCCTCAATGGTTCCAAGTTTAGATTTAGTTTTTTATTTGTAGCATACATTTATCGTATAATTATTAATTTAAGTTAAATTTTGAATTTTTCAATAAAATTTAATGAGCATCCTATTATTAAATTGCCAACAATTCAAAGCTAAATTAAATGTTTCAGAAACTGACCGAACCAGGGTTATTTATTTTGTACACCAGGAAAATGCTGTTTTGTGTAAACATATCCCTGCTGGAACTGGCTGTTTCTGAAAACACATTTATATAGTGTGACTATAGTTGGGTCCTGTTTTCTGGGTATAAAAGGAGACATAAAAGATATCTTAAAGGGAGTCAATGTCCCGTGAAGACCCGCGAGGGAACGATGTTACAATAACATTGTTGCTTGTCGTAGTTGTGTCGAATGTTCGGCCATTTGCAATGCAAGTATTACAGAATGTAATATGTAGGAAGAATAATATGTGCATTACAAATTAGGTTGGTTGGATTTAGTGACATACGTTTTCATTATTTTATCGTGCCATCAAAATTATTTGCAAGTTTAGCTGTCGTCTGAGAAGATCTAAGCAGGTAATTGCCCAGGTTTCGTGAAAAGAGTAGCATGATTAAAAATCGATAAGATTTCTTATGATACATTAGTATTGCTAGAATAAAATATACATTCTACAGAGGCCAGTTAAGTTTCCGTGTCCAACAAATAATAATGGTGACAAAGCAAGGAAATTACAATTGCTTGTTACAGAAAAATTAAAGAGAAACATATTTTCCATAATTCATTCCATAAACATATTAACTATAATCTGACATTAAAACAGCATCTTTTATATTAAACTCCGAAACTCGTAATCTCAACTCAAAAACCTATTCACGTACACTTTTCACACAAAACAAAACAAACAACGTAGGTAGTAAATGCCAAACTAGGTTCCCATTTAGAACAGCAAGTTACGTAGTCTGGTCACACTGGACTCTCTAGATTTCCCTAAGGAACCCAAAGTGGGCAGAGAAACGTCTCCTCAACACCTCGTACCCACAAACTTAACTCCTCTTTATACTTTGAAAACTTTTCTATTTGCAGATAGTATCTTTTTTTTTATTAAAAAAGAGGTTGGAGTTCGGATTGCGATCTCATTTGGGAATTTGTGTAGTAAATAATGGTAAGGTTTTAGGAGTTTTTTTTAATGTAAGTGGTAGAAAAGCTTTGGTCTTCTGTAAGAAATTTAAGTTTCTTTCATTGGTCACCTACTTTTACAAGTTTTCAATAGTCGTACATAAGTACTGCCCTTTTGTTACTTACTGGAAAACGGAACAAACCGTTATCGTTTTAACGAACTTCTTGAGCATAAAATAGAACAATATAAATAACTCCTTACATATGTACACTAACAATTTTAAAGTATATTTGCACTCAAATCTTGTACGCGACGTATAATCCTCATATTACAATAGTAATTTATTTACGTGTACGAGTAAAACTCACGTAATCATTCCGCTATAGGATTTCATCCTTATCTATTGTGTACGATAAAATCTAGGCATTTGGGAACATTGAATCATGTTTTATATTTGAAAAATATTTGTTGCATGGTTTTATTTTGAGATTTCAAACCTTTTATCACAGTTATTGTAAGTACTTGGTAAAAGTTGGTGAGTATTCAAGTACAAAGACACTTATAAGGGAGCTCTGGTATATAGATTGAATAGAAAATGTAAAACACTTATAAAACTTGACAGAAATAGTATCATTTGAGTACAAATTACTTTCGAAAATGTTCACGATTTAATGAGTTTTGATATACTACAGTATTAACAGTGAAATAAAAGATCTTTGCATTCGGAATTACCCGAATTAATTGAATCTTTGACCGATGTCAATAACATTAATTTCTTTGTAATAAGAAAAGGTACTCGTTAAAATAACCACACATCGCACAAATAATAGAGAGATCTCTTTTTATAATTGAAATATCATTAAAAGTTACAATCTCACGTCACAGTGTAAGTGGGCGACCGCCAACTCTACGGAAATCCATTAGCACAGAGTACACTAAATTCAGTTGGTTTGTTAGGCCAACGACTCGACAAACATGACGCCAAGGCACCAATCACTATGAGCTAAGTTGGGAACTCGCGAACTTCGATGTTGGACCAAGTTTAAGTTAACATTTGGTTTTGGGTGTTCGTGGTTGATAAAGTTCCGTTTTAATAGTCTAGTATTTTAAGTGTTGTGTGTTTTTCGAAATGTAGGCATTTTTTGGGTAATATGGAATATACAAATGTATTGTGTGGACCTAAAACATATTTATGATATGTTTTGCAATAATTTCCCAATTAGTCAACCTTATGTGCCCAAAGTAAGAATTGCTGAATTAATGCTGTTCAAGTTAAGTTCGGATAATTAATACGATAAAGCCGGACCAGGTGTCCGTCACAGATTTATTTGTATTATACAGGGTGACTTAGTTTCCGTTCAGAAAATGCGCACATGGCATCAGACCATAAATCTGAGCAACTTTGCCAAACACACCACATAGCGAAAATGAAAAAAAATCGACTTTTCGTACTCTACAAACGGGTCCGCTGTCCATGTTGTATCTAGCTGCCATGTTCCGAACGGTAAAACAGTCAAGTATAAAAATCTAAGTTGCACCTGCTTCCTTTTTGATAATAGGTTGTTAAGCACATCCCTAAGTACTGACGGATGTTAAACGTTCATCCCCTGTCTCCCCTCTGCAGTTGATATTAAATTAGTTTTTAAGCACCGTGTCAGTGAAGACAACAAGCCGCATTGATCTACACAGTTCATGCTACGTTATGGCGGACGATCAAGTTAGACTGTTTGTGCGCTGCAGCCAGCTTGACGTCTAAACGCGTTACGAAGCCATCGGCTGGCAGACTGCGGCGCGTTGTGAATGTAATAGCCGGTTAGCTTCATCGGCCTTGGCATGATTACTCAGCACATTTAAGTGCGTATCATTGAAGTACTGATAGCGCCTTGAGAGATACTCAATGTTTTGTATGTTCCGTTCGCACGATTTTTCAAAACGTTTTAACTGTCTGAAACCAATAGAGAGTAACTCGATACAAGAATGATATATAAAAGAAAGTCTCTATCTTGATTGAAACCTGCATTTTCAATTTATTATATAATATTATATAATGACGACGTGTATACTAAACAAAATATCATGAATGAAGTAAAGGAATTAAACAAAACAAGTATCGGTGCCGGAAAAGGTTGATTTGTTTAACATTTTGAAAATTAAATAAAAAGCTAAATAACTTCCTTTATCTAGAGGAACTAAAATAAAGAAAATTTAGTTGTAAAAGATTTTGTGCTTTATTGTAAGAAAAGCTAGCAACGAGGTATTCTTGAAAAGCACTTTAATTGATGCACGTAAGAAGCATATCCATTGACGCAGTCTTACATTCACTCTAGATCGCTGTAAAGGACCTTCTCGGCTTGAAGACTGCCCCCTTGGTTTCCATATGGTCACTGACTATGAGTATCAGCGAAGCAAGTTCGGAAGCTATTTCTAATTCCATTTCAAATTTTGTTAATAGTTCGTCTGGGCCGGTACTACAGTCCTGATCACGTAGTTGTGTTCCGGTCCAAAGCAGGGAGCAGTCAGAGGAATTCCAGGAACAAAGGCAACTCTTACTTCAGCCTACGGTCGGTAAATCTACAAGATTACCAATTAAAACACTTGCAATTAAAGACGTTCATGGGTGAGGATGCCAGATATCATCAGGTGGAATCTCGTCGTTTGGTCTGCAAAATTAGAACATTTTGTCATGCACACACAGTTGAAGCACCGCATTACATCGTAATTTAAACAAAGGGATGGGGCTCTTCTATTCAACACAGACCCGATCTGCGTCCGGCCCCGCTCGGACATGTTCGCGGTCCCACCAGCCGTTGAGTCACGATTGTCGTCTCACGACGACAACTCGTAGCAATACTCATACGCTGAGTTTCGTACAATATCTCGCTTCTTGAGATAAGCCTCTGTAGGACTTACGCTGCGGCCGGTTTCGATCGGCTGTAACTAAGTCAATCTCGCAGCAACAACAGAGCTGAGCTGAGTTTTTCTGGCTACGTACTTGACACTTGGCGCTTGTTACGTTAGTTAGAGACTCGCTCTGCGGCCGGCTTCGGCCGGTCGTAACGTAGTCAATCCCGCACTCTGTGCAGCCCTCGAATAAATTTCCCACCTCAACCACGCAACCCAATGCAACCCAACCTCGTCAGGTCTACGGCCGGTTTTTGTTGTCAATTTATTGGCAACACACTCCGTAGTAGACTCGCGTTTGATTAGGTGGATACTTAACGGTGACAACTAAGCCTGATAGCGTTGCCCCGGTGCGCTTCCAAGGCCCTTCAGGCTAAGGAGAAACCGGCTGACCCGATCCCATTGCACTTGGGCCTTTCCCAGGGTGACGGTACAGTGCTGTCCTATTTAATGGCACCAATCCGCGTCCTCCCCAGCCCCCTACCGCGGTTTAGGTGCTAGGTTTGTTAGTGAACCTAGGCATTATTATATATTTATATATGATATATTGTAGTTCCAAGCCCTCCAATGGACCAGCAAAGCCTGGTAAACTTTGCTAGGTCGTTCGCCCAGGCGCTCGTTGCGTCCGGCGTCCCCATTTCAGATGCCGCAATAACGCAGGCCTTACAGGCAACTATCGCGTCCCCGGCCCCGCAGGCCTCAAACCCGGCCCCTCAGGCCTCCAACGTCCAGATCCCTCAGGTCTTTAGCTCTCCCGCGTCTCCCGTCTCGTCCGAGATGGATTGTGAATCGGTCACATCCTCTCGCGCCACGCGTCGCAAGCGTACCGCTCCCGGGAACCCGCGAACCGCGAACCCGCGTCCGATGCGTCTTCAGATGCCGGAGACCTTAACTGGCTCTCCTGAGCCCGCGTTTCAGTTAGTCGCCAAACGCTCTGAGAAGCGCTCCAAGAAAGACTCGGTGTCTTCAACACCCGAGCCCACCCAGGTGTCCTCAACACTCGCCCCCGCGCCGTTAATGTCACTACAAGTGACCGTGACTACGTCGGCTCCGTCCAAGCCAGCAACGCGCTGCGCTCCCGTCCCACCTAAGCCTCAGCTTCCTCCGCCCCTCTTTCTCCGCGAAAAAGCGCGATGGACCCCAGTATCTAATCTTTGCAAAGAGCAAAAAATTAATGATGTCAAAGCAACCAACGCAGGCGATTCAATTAAAATCCAGGTCGCGACCATCGATGACTTCCGCGCGTTCACTAGGTTACTTTCAATTAAACAAATCGCATACCACACCTACGCCCTCCCGGAGGAGCGCAAGGTCCGCGTAGAATTACGGGGCGTCCCGTTTGAATTCAGTAAAGACGACATTCTAGAGGACCTTAAGTCCCAGGGCTTCCCGGCTGAAGCAGTGCACAAGATGCACTCAAACCGCGGTAGGCGTTTTCCACTAGCTTTAGTTATCCTCACCAACACTCCCAACTCGAGGGAGATCTTCAGAGAGGCTCGCACAATCTGCGGACTTTCGGATAACTCCGTCGAGCGTCCCAACCCCCGCGGCCACCCTGGGCAATGCCACCGCTGCCACCTCTATGGCCACGCAGCGGCTAACTGCTCAGCCCAGGTGCGTTAAGTGCCTGGACCCACACATTACAAAGGAGTGTACTCGCACTCCCGAATCCCCTTCCCACCCTGCCTGTGTGCTGTGCGGTCAGTCCGGCCACGTAGCTCCCGTAGGCCCGCTCCGTCGTATTCACCTCAGTCGTCGTTGGCTGAGGACATGAAGACCGTGTTCGACGTCATTCAAAACGTCGACATTAAGGAAATCTCCGTACTCGCACGCAAACTGCGAGCCGCCCGGTCTCCTCAAGAGCGTCTATTTGCGTTAGCCGAGCATCACTCGCTACTTAGCTCTTTATAAATTCTATTTTTCGTATAAATTCGTTAATAAATAAATATAATGTAAGGTCTAGACCCGCAAATCCCGCGTCCTGTCGTATCAAACCCAAGGGCTTATCCCTAGTTTTTTTTAATGTTCGGACCCTCAGTACTAACCTTCCTGAGCTCAATCTGTTCCTTCAGAACAACGAGCCAGACTTATTGCTTCTTCAAGAGAAGTGGCTAACTCCAAACCGCTCCAGTGGATTCGCTATTCCCAAGTACGCGTTCATTCGTAACGACAGGCCCAACTCGTACGATTTCGGCGGCACTGCTATTTATTACAAAAGAGGTTTCCATTGCTGTCCTCTCCCTACCCCTCCTCTTCTCAACATGGAAGACACTGTGTGTAGATTGGCTATGACTGGTCATCCGACCATCATAGCTTCAATCTACATACCTAGTGGCTCCAGACTCCTCAAGGCAATTTCTAAACTTCTCGAGAGAGTCATACTCTCTCGAATACGGAATCATCTGTTTCCAACGGATGGCGATCCTCTCATTAGTTCGGCTTTCGCGTTAAGCATTCCTGCCCTCAGCAAGTCCATCAAATCGTCGAGTACACATTCGACGGCTTTTACCCGCGGCGTTTTAAAGCGGTCGCAGTTTTCTTTGACGTAGCCAAGGCTTTCGATAAAGTCTGGCACAGCGGCCTCGTCTATAAACTCTACAAAATAGGCTTACCAGATCGCCTAGTTAGGATAATCGCGTCGTTTCTCAAAGATCACACGTTTCGTTTCAAACATGAAGGCACGCTTTCCGTGCCCCACCTCATAAAGGCTGGAGTCCCTCAAGGCTCAGTCCTCGACCCTCTATTGTACACCGTGTACACTAACGATATTCCCGTCCCGACGAAAGGCGTCGAACTGGCCCTCTTTGCCGACGACACTGCCCTTTACACCAAAGGCCTCAGTGCCCCGGGTCTCACCACCAGGCTCCAAAAAGCTGTAAATGCCCTCGGTGCATGGTTTCAAAAGTGGCATATCGATGTGAAACCCAGAGAAGAGCTCTGCGGTTTACTTCGACTGCAAACGCCGTCGTATCGCCGACAATCTCCACGTTAGAATGCAAGGCATTTCCATCCCCTGGAATTGCACTACCAAATATTTAGACGTCACCTTAGAGCAGACGCTTTCTTTCTAGAAAATATATATTAATTTCAAAAAAAATTTAGTAGTTATTATCTTTTATTTCTATTTTTCTTTATTTTATTTATCTTTTTAAACGTAACGAACAACTGTACGAATTTCTATTTATAAATATTGTCATGACAGTTTGAGCAAAGAGTAATTAGACGTTGATGCTGCTCTATGACGTCATATAGAGGGTCAATCTAATTAGCGCATCGTCGTTAAAACAAGCTCAATTGCATTATTCTACAATTTGTTACGTTTATATATTTTGTTCAGTAAAATAAAACATAATAAATATTTTTTCGTACATGCGTACCTACTTTCTGGTGCGTATACGCACTACGTATGGCAATACCGATATCTTTTTACCACAGGAGCACTTTTAAGTTGTTTAATATTTTTATTTCTTATTTTTCAAACTAAAGTTTAACTACTTATTCTAATTTAAGCTACGATTGTTCGTTAAAAATTGCAAGTACACGAGATTTATGACTATCAATATCGGCATCGTTGTCCCCCAGGTTTATATATTTGTTACGTTAAAAAAGAACTAAAAACATTAAAGAATATGCCTACTTATGCCACACTCATTTATCGTATCGTTTTTCAATTTATAAACGAACATACGGCTGTCACTGGCTTCGCCCCTCCCCCCAATACCGCTCTTTAAATGACAAGGCAGTCTTATTAATACTCGTAACGCACACGTTGGACCGCGCGGACGCCCATAATACGGTTTAGAGACCATTTATTCATTTGCTTTTGCAGTTCTTTAATACTATTTTTTTCACAAGCGACCAATAAACTACTTCAACAAACAAACATCAATCAGTACTAGTGCCACAGTATTGCCGTGGTAAGTGGAGAGCGTTGCTAAAATATGTACAAAGATATTTTCTGCACCTAAAAAGCAAGTTTGCATATAAAATCACAGAATATTTTTCACATAGTTATCGGTTCGATTTAATTTGAAAAATTTACCTATTGATTGAGTTGTTAAAAATACAGTGTATTATTTTTTCGGTTTGTAGTAGGTTTGATTCCCAAATATATTAGATTGCACTTTTTCTTCCTTTTAAAAATAAAGGAATGTTTCCTTAGAGTAAGACTTGCTTACTCCAATATTTAGAGTACTTTCCCTGCGGTTGGCATGGCATAATGCCATCCCGTCTATCCGAATATGTTATTTTCTTCCTATGCTTTTTCTGTGTATTTTCATGTACTGGCTACCGCACTGGCTAGCAATGCAAGAACAAAACATTCAACGGTTAAAATTCTTAAAACTCAAAGGAAAGCTTGAAGTATTTCGTTTTTATTTATTACGTGTTGCTCTAGACAGCTCATTAAGTAAAGGTTTGCGTGTTGAAAATATAACCTAGGAAAAACGATTTTGCCGTGCGCTCCAAATAATGCATGACCAGGCTTGACATTCAATTAATAAAAACAATGTAAGTGCAAAAGCACGTGTTAAAAGACATACTTCCGCGGTTATTTTTGTTAACGACCTAGGCCCAAATTATAAATCTCACTCTAATCAAGCGAAATCTGAAGAAGGGAGATAGATGTTCATTTCTTTAACGAAACAGTAAAGCTGTTTTTTTCTTTCCCACATACAAGATGGCGTGTGTGTAGAAGTCAGGTTTATAAACAGGGGTGCAAGTAGGAGACTTGTAGCGAGACCCAAGAGGCCGTGATGATCATAATGTTATAAAAGCTGAAAGTTTCCCTGAGTATGCCTCCAATACAGATAACAACGTTCCCCGCTTGTGAAGTTTGGTTTTCAAACAGATTGATTAACATTGAAAAACAATCTTCGGCAGTTTTTAAATACGTGGGACACTCAGAACATTTGAGAAAACAAATAAAAATATTCTATAAGTATGTAAAAATTTTGTTATTACATCTTTTCAAATCATAATAAATATTTAGTTTTTTTACAATACCATTTAGTTACAATAGTTTCATTATCTAACTTCATTTATGTCAAAATTTTTAGTTTTATTAGAATTATGAGATAAATGAAGTGTGAACAATGAAATACAATGTAAACCTTTTCTATAACAAATACAAATAAATATGAATAATCGCCTATTTATTATACGTCCATCGGTAACATATTATATAAAAAGAACTCTCCACCAGCGTCTATTCAAGGTTTCATGCGTCTGAACCAGTTTTCAAAGCACATTTGCCAGTCTGCAACAGGTACTTGCTCAGCGGCCTTCTCGACCGCACTGAGCGCATCTTCTGTCGGTGAAAACTGTATGTCCATGCGCTGGTTTTTAATTTTATAGAACAAGAAGAAACCACACGGTGCAACATCAGGGCTATAAGGCGCATAACACAAAAGTTTTACCAGTGTGGTGTTTAGGAAGTCCCTCGTCTTGATCGTGGAGAGCGCGGGCGCGTTGTCGTGGTGGAGCAAAAGGCTTTGGAGTCCCGTGTTTGGTCGCTTGTAGGTCGCAGAAGCAAAAGTTCTGGCAAGCATCATAAAAACTTTTTTTCGCAAAACTTTCTGAGTGGCCTAGTATATATTATACAGATCTTTGCGATGATTCCTAATTTTTTAGAAGCAAATTGTGTGCCATGCTTTATATTGTCAGCCGAAGATGAATTTTGACGTGATGATCATGCCCAGAAGCCCTTGGTGGTTTGTAATCGGTACAGATACATTCACCTTGAAAAGTAGGCTTTTTGGAAGGGTTGAATTCAACAGAAGGGCTTCACCCCAGTCGGAAAACCTACGTAGTGTCAAATTAACTCGTCCAATCATTGACTCTCTTTGTCACTCGCGCATTGGTTATATATATCTATACAACAGTGCTGTCATCAGCGTAAATAACAATGCCCTTTGACAGAAGGTTACTGATGTGCAGCAAGAGTAGTGGTGTACGTAGTGAGGTACGCCAGTATTGATCGCCATTAAGCCAGCCATCCACGACAACTGGAACTGATAGTTCCCTCAGAACATTAGTTATTTAGTCGTAGAGGCCAGACGGACCATTCGCTGGCAGCTTGCTTGAAAGAGCTTCGTGCCAGATCCGGTCAAAGGCCTTGGCTACAGCTATTGCTCCGCCGTGCCACTAACCAGCTCGTGCTCCATAGGTGCGCGTAATACAAACATAATACAAACATGTAATACATGTTTGTATTACAGCGCTCTAGTCTGCAAGTGGTGCAGTATTGAGGTAGGTGGCTTCCCGAGAGTTCAATAAGTTTCGTAAATTAAGTCGATGACTCTAACAGAGAAGGACAGCCAACATTTCGGAAGTGCCTACGCGTAAAGCCTGCCAACAAGCGTGATGGGTTATGGATGAGGCTGATCTCCCAGTTATTGAGGCTAGCTCCAAGAGGCGAACTTTCAAAACGTTCGACTTACAATAACGTATAGATATCTTGCAACTTCTTTGTAGGCCTCGTAAGGTGCAAATATACTTGACTTCAGTAGAATCTACCCAACAAATAAGGACTAATGACACAAAAATTAACCCCTTTTATTTTCGAGTAATGTCAGTATAGTATAAATGTGAAACATGCTAAGCACTCCTCGCAGAGAACCTCGTCAAACCTTCAAACCAAACCTTTTATTATTTGCTCCAGCAAGTTTCATTTGAGGCAATATTTAAATAAGTAAGACCAAGGCAGTACTACTTTGGTTTCTTTGATATTTTGTGTAATTCTGGGATGTCTTAGTTTTGAATCAGGATTATGAAGACCTACTTTAGTGACAATGACGCTTTAGATATTCATAACTTTGATAACTATTTTACAATAAATTGAATAATACTGATACATTTTATTGTGGATTGGATTTTGACCGCGGGTTCTAATTTTATTAAAGTTGAAGCGGGGATTAATTTTATTAAAGTTGTATTCTGTTGTGTGTAATAAATAAACAAATAAATAATTGCGATACTAAAAAAAAATTTAAGTACACGAAAAATAATATTTTTGTCTTTCTTTCTTCATTGCTCATTATTGCTTTCTTAAATTGAGAGTGAGTTAGAGAGTGCTTGATCTGTTATATGGTAGGGCGTCTAGTACGTTGGATAAACGCCAAAGTGAAGACTTGGAACCGTGGTTCAACGCACGTCGTGGTTAAAGCGTTATTGTATTTTCTATTTAAAGAAAGTTTGTAAATTTAGATATTCGTTTAGTTAAAAGTTTGTCACAAAAGTAAGGTATAACAGATCTAATTTCCTGACTAAATAAATCGTAAATTCCAAAATACATCGAAATAAATTAAATTCTTCTTTTAAATTTGTTTGAAGTTATCAGTTTAGTAAGTTTAAATAAAATTGTAAGAATAGTAATAATGTTTAAACTACAAAGTAGGTTTTCTATTTTATTCTATGTATCTCTCATCATAAATATCAACTTAATTTTGCACAAGTCATTGCATCTAACTGTCGGATAATTTCTGTTATCTGGACTGAGCAAACAGTGGCATAACATCTCGTTGTTCCGGGTATATACACCGCATTCATTTAAGGTTTTAGTGCTGTTGTTCACAGCAGCACAGTACAGTATGTGTTATCATTGTGAGAAGTCGAAACAATTATCTTTAATAAAGAAACGAGTACTGCTTTTCTAGCTATAAAAGGTTCAAAGAACGAGTAGGGTTTTCAGTTGTGATGAACATTTTATATCGCGATGGTTGATGCTGTGAAGTTCTGCGAGACACTCATAGTGGAGCCCACACTGAGTCCAACTATAGAGAAATCGTTGTGTGACATCATTAATAATGAAGGGTTCCTTAAACAAAATACTTACAAAAGAAGCATTTCTACCAACGGTGGAAATTACCTGGGAGAACTGTTTGAAGTGGACATTAAAGGTAACACAGCTTCAGGAAAAAAAGAAACTAACCTTTTTATTAAAAAAATAATATCAGCGAATGATAATGATATCATCTCAGTTTCTGAAGTTCACTCGAGAGAAATAACGATTTACAAAGAAGTATTACCCGTGTATGCACAGTTAGAAACGGAAGCTAGCGTACCCGAAGAAGAACGGTTTAAACAAATTAAATTTTATGACGCAAACTCTGAAGCACTGATATTTGATAACTTGGCTAAAAAGGGATTTAAAACCATGAGACGAATGGACGCGATGACTTTAGAATACGCAAAAAAAGGCATCGCCCAACTTGCCAAATTCCACGCCCTGTCATTTGCCTGTGCAGCTAGAAGACCGGATTTCTTTAATAAAACTATAAACAATGTAAAACATTTTTTTGAGTTTAATGAAGGCGGAAAGAAATTTTTAAATCATATATTCGAATTTTCGTGCACTATACTAGAAGGTGAAGTTAAAAACAGATTGAAGGAAGCTAACGCATTTCTTACGGAAAAGTATAATTATCTTCTGCATTCCTCAAAGAGAGTTTTGTGTCATGGGGATTATAGAGTAAATAATATCTTACACAAAGAAGATGTAAGTATTTTGTTTTGTTTAATTTTTTTTCTAGTAATTTTGTTTAACAAACTGGAAATAAAATTACGTTGTTTGAGTGTATAAAAATAAGCTTCTTATAAATATTTTCAGGATGGGAAAATAACGGAACTGATTCCAATCGATTATCAAGTGATTTACTTTGGTAACCCTCTCAATGATTTCATGTACTTCATAATGCCATCGTCAAACAAAGACTTCAGGCGTAAGCACTTATTGTTTTTGATGGACTTTTATTACAACGAAATAGAAAAACATTTGAAATACTTTGACATTAAGGTGGAAGATGTATATCCAAGGAATGAGTTTGAGAAAGAGTTCAAAGAACGTTATTACTTTGGACTAATCAGCAGCTTACATCTCCTTCCCTTCCTATTCCCAAAAGAAGATGCCCTTCCAGCGCTGGACCAAGATCTCTCGACTACAAATTTTGCTGTAGAAGACGAAGGCAAAGTCCGTATTACTGGGATTGTTGAAGATTTCGTTCGTTGGGGATTAATATGAATTATTAATAAACATATTTTGTGTTTCTTAATGAGTTTATTTTGGTTCATTAGGTAAGTAACACTTTTTAAATGGGGTAGTACAGGATTGTGAAACTTTTAGTTTAGTCAAATTTTAATAACATTGAAATTAGTATTTGTTTAAAAGAAAATTGTCATAATAAGTGTTTCATTATATGAGGTATTTCCAGTCAATTTAGAACAAAACCTGTGTAAAGTAAGAATACTACTTTTGTATAATTAATAGTTAAGTAATACTGGTGTTTATAATTAATAATTATTAATTTGGTAATATTTCAGAGGAAACCTAACCAATTTGCAAAAAGTCAGTACTTGATACAATCTACATTTATTAAATTGCCTTTACACACTTAGGTCGAGTGAAACTTTCCTTTTGCCAAACCATTATCAAAACTGAAAAAAGTTGTTTTAGAAAAAAGTTTAGTTGCCTTGACCTTGATGATCGTAGCCTCGTGGGGTTTCTGAAGCGTGCAACGATTACCTAATATAAATTGAGGCGGTCTGGTATACCTACATAAATGAGCCGAGGGCCCCACCTCGGTGGCGCGGCGCGGCGCCAGTTTTCTCCTTGGGGTAAGTGCGACGTGGAGGTCGTGCGGTGGGGCATGCTACGAGTAATAAGGTAACATGTACCTGTTGTTTCTATGTACCTTTAAAAAGTTTGTATATTTAGTCTTAGATTGATAGAAAACATTTTTTTTTCCGTAAACGGTAATATTTCAAGTCTATGGTATATAAGATTTCTTTATTGTTTGACGAAGTTTCACGACGAGTTGAACGTGTCACACACTTATTTCAGTGGACCTTAGATGAGTAACATAAAAAAAACATGGATGCCATTTATCTTAATACGTATTTTATTGTCAATCAATAGATTATTGCTTAATTTTACAAAGTTACTCTCCAGGTTCATAGCCTTCATACTTCCATGGGTTTGCGTCATTTATGTGGATGAAAAATGAGCTTCCGTGAATGGAGTTGACAACAAAACTGTCGGTGGGTAATCATGGTAGCTATAGTATTCACGATTTATGATAGCAGCGTTTTGTTTGTCAAGCAAGGGCCACTTGTGAGTGTATTATTTTACATCGATTGTTGAGTGACGAGCTGATCGTGTAGGAACTGGGTCAGATACGGCTATTGATGTCAAAATGTCCATACTAATAAGAGTTTGAAGTTTTTTTTACATTTTCAGAGACGGCAAAATAGTTGCTTTAAATGATGCTTTTAATGGCTCTTTTAAGCTAAATTACAATGTTCCAGATAAAAAAAACTTCTGAACTAATAAAATGTTGATCTTATCAGTGACGTCTAGTGACGATACTGGGCAAATTCTTTTGGAATGCAGGTAAATAATTGCAAATCACAATGATTCTATGTAGCAGATCCATGCGCAGTTGTATTGTATTATATAAACCTTACTCATGTTTTTACTCAATGATTCTGCGAAGTACTGAAGGTTAATTATGGATTCGAACCTTGCAAATTCTACCGCTAAATAGTCTATCACTAGAATAATAACCTAAAGTGTCTTGTATACGCCCTGCCATTCCCTACCAGAATCATCCTAGCACAGTCACTTACTCGAACAAATATAGATTATTCAGGAGAGTGCTACCTGGGATCGGGAGCACTCCTAAATAAACCGGATGAACATCTGAACACAACACTACGGTGGCGCGGGAACCTACTTCGAAATCCTGTATTTTTTCTGTTCAACGTCCTATATAATTCATCCTCTCCACGATACTTCAGTAAGCATTTCACTTTCTGTGTACCCGAAGGTGCGCGTTGCAAAAAATACAGGCGTACAACCCTATACTTAACACCGCACAAAACTGATTTCTACCCCTGTTACAGTTCATGCAGTCAGGTTCTGAAATTTCTTACACCACAATGATAAATCCTCTTGATATCATCTTAATCATCTTTAAACAAATAGAATAAAATAACTACAAAGAATCTACGGTATACGCAGTTTTAATTCCAATGCCAACCAAAAAAGCAAGTCGATCACAAAAAAGACAGCCACACTAAATTATTATTCAATGGCCAGTATCAATACGTCATGTCCTGTGTTGCCAGTATAAGCCAATAATTTAGCTTCGAAACGTGGTGTGGTGTTCGAACTGTCCAGGAGGCAGGATGAAATAAATCATCTAACTATTTACTCACTTGACGCATTGTCCAATTTGAGTGGTGATGAATGGAGCGTGGTTGCAGAAGACGCTTGCGTTTAATTTCTTTCTACAATACACCAATTTCATGGCTGCATAAAGAAATTCAGTATATAAGTATCTACGCAAATAACAATGATAATTATTATTTATTTACCGACGTGTTTACTTTGTCTTCACCGCATTCAACTTTTGGAATGGACAGTTTATTTATGGCCCATAGGCCTTTTAAATTGCACCGGACTTTGTAGCCTAGCGCTGACGGCGCTTAGCCGGAACTTAAACTACTCCTACATACGACACGCCTAAGGGCACCCGAGAGGGCACGGACCTCGGCTTAGGACGTCGAATATTGAAACTACCACTGGTTCGGAAGGATCATCTACTGGGATTGACCCGTGAAGTTTCTTGCCAGTTCTTCTTCACGAAGGTTTTTTTTCGAACTGGTGGTAGAATCATGTTTTATTTGACGTCAATAAGAACAAGTAATTGTCAATGTTGAGAAATAAATATTTGAATTTGAATTTGAATTTGAATTTGAATTTGAATTTGAATTTGAATTTGAATTTGAATTTGAGTTTGAATTTGGACTTTGGTGCCCGTGAGCTGTAATTGTACACAAAATTAAAACTATCAAAAACAGGTTTATTATTTTCGAGGCGACCAACTATTTGCTACTACAAATACACTAGCACAATTGTACATGTATTCTGGTTTGTGCTGCGTCGAAATAGCGGATCATGTTCGTAGTTTGGTCGGAAACCAGCAAGGAACAATGCGTGTTTGTGATAATTGTATAATAACAGTAACTATTATAAACGCCTATAACTCTTTGATGGGCATAATTTTTTGATAGACCTGGCTGTAGCAAAAATAAGTCTTTGAAATTAAAAACTAAGCCCTAAAAGGGTATCATAGAAGACCATCTTACAGCTTTTTATAAAGCTTTTTTTTCGGGTACATCAATTTACAAGGTTAATAAATGAAGTGACTAAAGCACTGAAAATTACTCAGAGCAATATTCCGCGTTCAAAGCAGGCAAACCCTCTCTTCAAAAACATCTTACTGTTTCAGTTCGTATATAATTGCGAACTTCGTGCCTAATTAGTTGTGGAATGTCGGCCAATCAGTGCTTGAATGCTTGGTATGTTACTGGTTATTACTTACAAAACTGCTGCGGAATAGCGCATTGTTGCAGGCGCAGCAACAAAATTAGCTACAAAGTATGAATTTGAAAAAAATTACAACAATTTTACTTTGATACGGATATTGTGTTATTAGACAACATTTATGTCTTTGACTTGACAGTTATAAGCACTGCATAGCTACTAAAAAAACTCTTTGCTGATATCCTTAACAAATAAAAACATACTTGTCTAGAACAAACACTCACACAAAATTTAGATTAATTAGTATGATATACTGCTATGTATTAAAGCTCATACATATTTTTATTTTTTGTTTTCTTTTCTTATTAAAACTTTTTTTATCTACGCCTAAGTTAAAGAGTAAATAAACTGCTGTAAATCTAACTTAATGTTTCTATTATGAGGTTGTTTATAATTGGGCGTATTGCATTTCATTTATCTGTTATCTAATTATTTTCAAGAATTGCTGGCAATGACCTGAATAAATAAATAAAAAATTTAGAGAGGTACTATTAATGTATTTGGGCCCCAAAGGGCGAATACTAAGGACTATTTAAATATCTTTGCGTTTTTAAGGTTTAAAGTTTTAAGGTTTTTAGGTTCCAAACGTTTCGCTTCACTCAACTTCTATTCCTCTCCCCTATTCACCCTACCAACAACATAATGGAAAAGTCCAAAAAAAAAAAATAAGAGCCGACAGCGGATGCACTCCCTCTCCATAAAAGTACACTTCTCTAACATCCGAGGAGTGCACTCAAATCTCCACGATGTCCACCACCACTTTGAGACAGAGAGGCCGCACTTATTCTGTCTGAAAGAGACGCAGATCTGTGATCGTTCGGATCTGGCATACCTGCATTACCCAGACTATATCCTGGAGACCAAATTTCACCCCAATGCGGGCGTGTACGTGTATGTCAGAGACGAGATCTGTTGTCGGCGTCTCTTGGCGGATACTTGAAAGTTCTGGATTTTTCTGTTCTATGGGTCTATGTAGATACTGGCCTGGACCGAATTGTATACGCCAGTATTTACCGATCACACACGGGAGCTCAGGAGACAACTCGACTTATTGAATATCTTAGTGATACTGCAGATAAGGTCCGACAACGCTATCCCTCTGCGCAGTTGGTGTTCCTTGAGGACTTTAATGCCCACCATGGAGAGTGGCTGTACGCGTTCAAGGACACCGACCAAGCTGGCAGAGAAACCTATCGGTTCGCAGTAATTCATGGTCTCTCCCAGCTCGTCCACGACCCTACGTGCATTCCTGACGTTGTTGACCATACTGCGTATTGCTTGGACCTTCTGCTGACAACCGATCCAGCCATATACGCGGTGTCCGTATCTCCGCCATTAGGGACATCCGACCACTGTCTGGTGAAATCTGTGTCGCAATACTCGCCAACCGATACCAGCCCAAAAGGCAATAGGCGAGTATGGCGGTTCAAGTCAGCAGATTGGGATGAGATACGTCACTTTTTCGCCTCTTATCCTTGGCGGCAAGCTTGCTTTACTTCCGATGATCCATCATGCTGTGCTGATGCTGTCTCCAGCGTGATATGTCAAGGTATGGAGTACTTTATACCGTTCTCTGATGTATCCCTGGAGTCCAAAGCCCACCCATGGTTTAATGCTGATTGCCTCCTAGCTGAAAAGCGTAAGCATGCAGCATACCAAGCCTGGGCTAGCGCTCGCAGAAGCAAAGCTATGGATCTCCCAGCTAAGAAGCAGGCGTACAATGCTGCTGCCAAGTCCTGCAAAAAGGTGATCAGAAGCGCTCGTTTCGACCTCATTGGCCGTATCGGGGATAAGTTCGTATTCTATCCCACGGGGAGTAAAGCTTTCTGGTCCCTTGCCAAGTCGGTTGAGATGAACTTCTGTCGCCCATCACTGCCACCACTGCGGAGGCCTGACGGGTCTTTGGCCCACAGCGCAAAAGAGAAGCAGACTTGTTCGCAAATCTCTTCGCGGAATGTTCACGTCTAGATTCCAAAGGTAAAAGCCCACCCACGTTACCCCCATTCGGCCCCAAGATGGAGGCCGTCCAAATTCACCAGAAAGAGGTACTCAAATGCTTACTAAATCTAGACGCGAACAAAGCCAGTGGTCCGGATGGCATTCCCACAGTGGTTCTAAAGCACTGTGCAGCCGAGTTGTCTCCTGTTTTGACACGCCTATATCGACTCTCTCTAAGGACTGGAAAATTTCCAAAATCATGGAAGTTTGCAAACGTACAGCCCGCACCAAAAAAGGGCAGTCGAGCCGACGCAGTCAACTATAGACCTATCGCAATTACTTCCATAATTTGCAAAATTATGGAATGTGTATTGAACCATCGTCTCCTGACGTACCTAGAGACCAATTAGCTCCTCAGGGACAACCAATATGGTTTCCGCGGAGGACTCTCAACAGGAGACCTTCTAGTGTACGTCACGCATCTATGGAGCATGGCCTTGGAAGGGCACGGAGGCAATAGCCGTATCCTTAGATATCTCCAAGGCCTTTGCCTGGGTATGGCACGAAGCCCTCTTGAGCAAGCTTCCTGCGTATAGTATACCATCTGGATTCTGCGACTGGATTTCTCATTTCCTGAGGGAACGGTCAATTCGAGTTGTCGTCGATGGCTTCTCATCAGACCTAATGGCGATCAACGCCGACGTACCTCAGGGATCTGTTCTCTCTACAACATTATTCCTGCTGCACATTAATGACCTTCTTTTATCGGAAGGCATTATTGGTTACGCTGATGACAGCACTGTTGTAGAGAGATATGTGTCCAATGCGCGACTGAGTCCAAACCAGATCCAATTTCAGAGAGAGTCGATGATCGAACGGGTTGATTTGACACTTTGTAGGGTTTCCGATTGGGGTGAAGCCAATCTTGTCAAGATCAACCCTTCCAAAACCCAGGCGTGTCTCTTCTCCGGTAAAAAGAGCACATTCAACTTGACTCCCACTTTTCAAGGGGTATCTGTACCGATCACAAACCATCTAGGGCTTCTAGACATGACCATCACGTCGAAACTTAATTTCGGTCAACAGATTGAAACCATGGCACAGTCAGCTTCCATAAAATTGGGAGTCATCGCAAAGGTCCGGCGGTACTTCAACTCCGAACAGTTGGTCAACCTGTACACAGCCCAGGTTCGATCCTGTATGGAGTACTGCAGCCATCTTTGGCATGATTCCGCTAAGTACCATCTTTAAGCGTTGAATTGGATGTCGACCGAAGGGCCCGTAGACTCATAAGTGACGACAAACTTACTTCTTCGAGACTGCAAAGTCTCGAACATAGTCGAAAAGTTGCTAGTCTATCGGTTTTTACAGATTGCACTTTGGAGAGTGTGCGAATGCTCTTTTTCAGCTGATCGAACCTTCCCCCTTTCTCCACAGATCAACCAGACGCAGACAGAAGTTTCATTTGTTTCGTTTGTGGTTAGCGTGCCAAGAGCCGAACTAAACGGGTCGATAGCTCATTTTTGGTCCGTGTTGCCAAAGATGGGAACGATTTGCCTGCGTCTGTTTTTCCAGACAAATATAACCCTGGAGCTTTCAAGTGTAGAGTGAATAGGTACCTCTTGGATAGGCGTGTATGATCCTGTCTTCATCGTCACTTTCCATCAGGTGAGATGGAAGTCAAACGCCTGCTAATTATTAATAAAAAATAATATATATGTATAAACGTTAATTAGTTTTCAACTAGGCTTTTGTGCCTTTCTAAACAGCGGCCCTTTGAAGTGTTTAGGATGGTGTTGGAAGTGCCCCGTATACGCCGAAGTAAAGAGGCGCAGCGTTTGCGCATTATGGCAGTGAGCCCGTCCGTGCTGGCGTCTGCGAACATGAGGAAAGCACTGCAGTATCGCGGCAACCCCATCAGTACCCTGAACGCATTGTTATACTGGACGCGCAGATCGCCAGTATGCCTTCTTTGTATAGTTAACCCACAGACTGCATGTATAGAATGATTCACAAAAAGCTTTGAAAACAATATTTTTTACATTCCTACGTGTGCATTTTGCAAATCTGCGGGCCAACATATTACAACGAACAGAAAGCAACCTGCGTTCTCTCTCGATGTCCAGATTATCTGTCATGTCATCCGTGACCTAATGACCTAGATACTTTAATACCTAAACCTTATATTTTAGACCTCTGTATATTAGTACAATTATGTATTGTTAAGACTCGCACGGCCACACGCAGCGGTCTCCAATGTCATCTAAGGCGCTCCTGAGTATACATATTGCTTTGCGATTTTATACTTTATCATATTCGCCAATACATACTTAATCTAAATCTATATTAGCTAAGCACAATCTATCGTTAAGAACGTCTTTAGTAAACGTCTTTGCGTACGGGCACAGTCATTCTTTAAATAAATCGGTTACAAACAAATAAATAAACTTATACATACAAAATACGTACATAGTTATCTAAAGTTAAAATTACACATACAGATTGCATTTACTTAGTTAAAGTTAAAAGTTATATTTTTCTAATATGCTTGGGGCGATGGCGTAGTCTCTAAGCGCCTACTAACATTCTTTATTATTATTAGAATTTGAAATGTTCATCTATAGGAAATTAAACACGTACTGTTATATATAAATACTACAAAAGCTGCAAAAACCATAAACCAGTTGGATTTTCGGTTTTGTAAAACTTCTGTAAACAGTTGGCAGAATGGATGCAAAGACTTTAGAATATGCAGAAATAGGCATCGCCCATTTCACGCTAGATTCCACGATCTTGCATTTGCATGTGAAGCTAGAAGACCGGATCTCTTTATTAATACTGTAAAAATATTAAAACATCTTTGAAGGAAAGAACTACTTGGAGAATGCTTTCGAATTTGGGTGGTCTTAACTGGAAAGAGAAGTTACAGAGAAATTGGAGGAAGTCAAAGCGGTACTAATGGAAACATACTTCGAAATTTTCAAATCCTCGACTAAAGTTTTGTGTCATGAGGATTATACAGTCGATACCTTGACAGTCCTTTTTTGACGCGACTTTTCACGGCCGAGTGGAACATTGCGTAGTAGCCTTAAACGCCGGAGGTCCCAGGTTGGAGTCCTGGTCGGGGCATTCATTCGTGTGAAAAATAGAGACGTTGTTTCTCGGGTCATGGTTGTTAATATTTATATTTGTATTTTTATTCTGGTTCCCCTTCTAGTTCACTGTATGTCATCCATGACACAAGCTCTTGTAGAAGCTTGTACCATGCAGGAGAGAGAAATGAAACAGTAATGAGCAGTAGGAATCGTCTTTACTACTTTTTTTTTTGTTCCCCTCCGCGGGAAGGGCAGGAGGATAAAAATGCCCTGACGCATACTCTGGCGCGATTCCAGAGTTATGTGGGACTCGTCCCGACGCCTACCAGGACCATACCCACTAAAAAAGCCCCTGTCGGCTCGTGCATTTTTGCCACTCAGCCTTCATCTGAGCGACGGCCAATTGGAGAAAGAGGCCGTGCTAGCGGGGCCCAGAAGGGGTCACCCGCTGGGATTACATAGCACTGAAGGTGCTCAAAGCACTGAAGGTGAATACATAGCACTGAAGGTGCTCAAAATGAAAATCAAATAATTTAAATAATTGCAACTGTGACATCAGTAGACTGAGCGCCACGGAATATCGGGAAGGGACCGATCAACGTAGAACGGGGTCTTGCACGTCCGCACCGCGTGGCTATCGGAGCGAGAATGGCGTTTTTTTTTTACTACCAAAATCGTCTGCTTATAAAGCATTGTTAGACAAAGACAACAAATAACACGACATATGTCTCGCTCCAACATCCACATAAATATTGCCGCGTTTTCGGTCCGTGCTTCAGTGTAGCGATGATCACCGGTGGGGGCACGCAGCGCTGCATACAGACACGAGTATAAATTTACCGGAGCGCGCGCACGTTGTGTACGATGCTGCGTATGACTCCCATATCACTCCCTCCTCAAGAGAAGCGTACGGTTTTCTTCACTATTCTTCCGCTTCTCGTTACATAGGGTTTATTTGCAGGTGTAGTTACTGAAGAATGGGAGTGTGCCGTCGACGACGTCTGGGTATTCGATGTTTCATCTTCATTCACGAGGTATGCAGGTTTGAGTCGCTCCAGGGACACAACTGTAGTGCGTAGTGGTAGCTGGATTTTGTAGTACTTGTCGTAGCGCTGCAGTACTTCGTAAGGTCCGTCGTACGGTGGTGTGAGTGGCGCTCTGACGGCATCGTTGCGAATGAAGACATGGGTGCACGTCGCTAAATCCTTGTAGATGAATGGTCTGTCGGCTAATTGCGTACGGTGCGGAGCTGGCGTGAGAGACGTCATCGTGCGAGTGAGTTGGCGTACAAGTTCGGCGTCGTCGATTTTCGAACTTTGAGGCTCGAAGAAGTCTGATGGTACGCGTAGTGTGGTACCATACGTCATTAGAGCTGGGCTGAAGTTGTTATCTTGTCGTACAGCATTTTTTTTTTATTCCCCTCCGCGGGAAGGGCAGGAGGATAAAAATGCCCTGACGCATACTCTGGCGCGATTCCAAAGTTATGTGGGACTCGTCCCGACGCCTACCAGGACCATACCCACTAAAAACCCCCTGTCGGCTCGTGCATTTTTGCCACTCAGCCTTCATCTGAGCGACGGCCAATTGGAGAAAGAGGCCGCGCTAGCGGGGCCCAGAAGGGGTCACCCGCTGGGATTACATAGCACTGAAGGTGCTCAAAGCACTGAAGGTGAATACATAGCACTGAAGGTGCTCAAAATGAAAATCAATAATTAAAACAAAAATTAAAAAATTGCAAAATAAAATTGAATTAATTCGCATTTACGTTAGAATTAGGATTTACGTTAGAATTAGAATTTACGTTAGAATTAGAATTTGCGGCCAGAAGGGCCTCGAGATCGGCGGACAGTCTGGTGGATGAGTACGCTTGCGCATTCCTAGGCCTAGCGACTTTGAACTTCGAGTCTAACACAGGAGTAGTATATGAGACTGAATCACGAACTAGAGGATTGGGATGGGTTTCGGAGCGTTTGAAAAACGCTTCAGAGAGTGTTTTGAGATGTTGTTGTACTGTAGGCAGTTCAAGATCTCTATGCAAGTCCGCGTTACGCACGTACCAAGGTGCGTTTGTGGCCCGGCGGCAAAAGAGGTTTTGAACTGCCTGCAGTTTGTGCAGGAGGGAGGGTTTGGCGTGGGCAAAGATTGGCGAGGCATACGTCATAACGGGTCTAACGCAGACCTTGTAAAGTGTACGTTTGTTTCTGAAGGACATTTTACTTTTTCTACCTAACATGCTATTTAGGCGGCCTAAATAGTGACGAGCGAGTTTCGAAAATCTTTCGACGTGTGGCTTGAAAGAAAGCGTCGGATCTAATGTGACGCCTAAGTATTTAGTACTGCGCTTCCAGGGGATGGGAATGCCTAACATTCGGACGTGGGGATCGCCATCGGGACGACGGCGTTTGTGGTCGAAGCGCATCGCAGAACTCTTTTCAGGGTTCACATCGATGCGCCATTTTTGAAACCATACACCAAGGGCGTTTACGGCCTTTTGGAGTCTGGTTACAAGGTGCCGAACACTGTGGCCTTTGGTATAGAGTGCGGTGTCGTCAGCAAAGAGGGCGAGTTCGACGCCTTTCGGCGGGATGGGAATGTCGTTGGTGTACACGGTGTACAGCAGAGGGGCGAGGACTGAGCCTTGAGGGACTCCAGCCTTTATGGGAAGAGGCGCAGAAAGCGTGCCTTCGTGTTTAAATCGAAATGTACGATCTTTGAAAAACGACGCTATTAACCTGACTAGGCGATCCGGTAAGCCTATCTTGTAGAGTTTATAAACGAGACCGCTGTGCCAGACTTTATCGAAAGCCTTGGCTACGTCAAAGAAAACCGCGACTGTTTTATAACGACGCGGGTAGAAACCGTCAAGTATATACTCGACGATTCGGTGGACTTGCTGAGGGCAGGAGTGTTTAGCGCGAAAGCCGAACTGATGGGGAATAATGAGAGGATCGCCATCCGTTGGAAACAGATGGTTCCGCATTCGAGAGAGTATGACTCTCTCGAGAAGTTTTGACATTGCCTTGAGGAGGCTGATGGGTCTGTGATTAGCCGGGACGTTCAGAGGTTTGCCCGGCTTGGGAATGCCTATGACTGTCGCTTCTTTCCACGCTTTTGGAAAGTAGCTATGGTCGAAACAGGCATTGAAAATGATAGCTAACAAGATAAGCATCTGTTGAGGTAGGTGCTTAAGTGCGTGGTTGGAAATTCCATCCGCACCCGGAGCCTTTTTGGACTTTTGATTTCTAATGAGAAGCAAGATTTCATCATTAGAGACTGTGACAGGGTCGGCGGTGATGGGAAGAGAGTCTCTGCGAAGGACTTCGTCCTCCACCGCCTGGATGTGTGAGGGATCAGCAGGTTGCGTGCTGGGCGAGCATTGTGCGGCAATGCTGTCAGCGAAGCATTCGGCTTTTTCTTCGACTTCAAAGGCAGTAGTGCCATCGGGACGAGTGAGAGGAGGAACGTGAGAGGCGGTGTCTACGCGTAAGGCTCGGGCCACTATAGTACGCTTGGTGGGACGGAGAGATATTCGCCATGAGATCGTTCATCTGAGCGTCTCGGAGTTCCGCGAGGCAAGACCTAACTTAACGTTGAAGCTGATTCGCAGCTGTTCTATAGGCGGGCGTGGGATATTTCTTGGCTCTCCGGAGAGCCGCGTTCTTAGCTTTAATAAGATTGCTAACGGCTAAGGGAAGCGTGGGTTTGCCTTGCTTAGCAACCTTTTCGTTGTCACTGATGGCTGAGTTGATAGCATCAGTGAGAGAATTTACTAATGAATCGATTTTATCCGGGCTATCTAATTGTTCGGGAGAGATCGCGAGTGGAGAGTTCGGAGCCTCTAAGGCTGAAACTAACGTATTTTTAAAACCTTTCCAGTTGGTAAAGGTCTTAGGAGATGAGACGTTATCGTGCGGCGGTCCTAGCACGAGGGAAACGGGGCGATGGTCGGAGCCTAGGTCATCGAGCGGTTCGATAGACCTTAGATCAAGATTGATTCGCTTGATAATTGCAAAGTCGAGGATGTCAGGAGAGTAGGACGGGTTGTTGGGATAGTGAGTGGGAGTGATGGGGGATATGACGTCTAGGTCAAGGGAGTTAGTGATGTCGAGGAGAGCGATACCGCTGGTGTTAGTCGATAGGCACGTCCAGTCAGTATGTTTGGAGTTAAAGTCGTACAGCAGTGCGTAATCCTAGTAATATAGTTGGAAGTTCTTCTGTCCACGTAGTTGTAGCCCCACGAGCCATGAGCGCGGCTTTCATCGTTCGATGCCAGCGCTCGATTTGCCCATTTGACTGTGGGTGGTAAGCAGTGGTACGTAATCTGTTGATGCCCATTTTCTTCATTAGTGCGTTGAACAGAGAGGACTCGAACTGGCGTCCCTGGTCTGTTGTGATGCGCAGCGGGCAGCCAAATCTCACTATCCATGTTTCGTATAGCGCTTTTGCGACGACTTCGGCAGTGACGTCACGGACTGGAATCGCCTCGGGCCATCTTGTACACCGTTCAATTATAGTAACGCAGTAGCGGTAGTCATTAGATAGTGGACCCACGATGTCTATATGAATGTGCTCGAAACGTTGTGATGGCGGGAATTGTACTAACGGCGTGGTGACGTGCCGATGTACTTTCGCTCGCTGGCAGCTTATGCAAGCACGCGTCCACTGTGCGACTTCTTTGTTCATTGATGGCCAGAATGGCGAGGTGACTTCCTTGAATGGGATGTGAGAGAATGGTGGCCTCTGTGATGGCGGCATAACTCAAAGGCTTTCTCTGCTTCCGTTGTCCATTCGATCGGTGTGTTGTCGTTACGTTTTCTATTATGAAGATACTTGTTTAGTTCGACTTGTAGTTCAGCTTGGCGGGGGAGACAGTCTCTATAAAAATTAATCATCCCCAAGAAACGTCGAAGTTCGAGAATGGTTTTCGGTTTTGGGTAAGTAGAGATGGCTTTCACTCGTTCTGTTGTAGGTTTGATGCCACTCGCCGATACTTCATAGCCGAGAAAATCTATGGTATCTTTACCAAATACACATTGAGGAGGGAGTGATATGGGAGTCATACGCAGTCAGACTCCCATATCCTGATTACTTTGGGAAACATACAGTAGGTGTATCAAACAAAAGGATACCTTATGAAATAAATTTTAAAATTGGGTCCATGTTTCTTTTTTAAGGTTGTGTTTTTGCTTGGAAACTTTACTGATCACTGCATTACTCATATTTGTTTGAATTTTAAGCAGATACAATGACTGTTTATTTTCTATATAAAGTAAAAAAAAATGCAAATTAATTGCATGTTTTGGAAACTCTAGAAGAAACAAGACAAAGCAGAACATCGCATGAAGAGCACAGACCGAAAATAAATCAACAACAAAATACATAATCAAACGAAATTAGCATAAAAATGAAACCAAGTAGTTATTACAACATTGAAACTAACATCGCAGCTGTTGCTCAATGCAGTATCTGTTTCATTTGTTGATGTTTTATCTTTAAAGGATGAGTGTTTTTGCAGTTTCAAATAAATGATTGATTTATCTACATATGTATGAGTATAATAAAGTGAAAACAGTCTACATTTATTAAGTAAACTTTACACAATTAGGCCGAGTAAAACTTTTCCTTTGTCATATACCATTAGCGAGTCTGAAAAAAGTGTACCTATTGGTGAGCATTTAGTTGCCTTGACCTTGATGACCGCAGCCTCGTGGGGTTCCTGAAGCGTCCATCGATTACATAATGTAAATTGAGGAGGGTGTGGTGAGTCGAGGGCCCTGTCTAGATGGCGCTAGTGCTGCACTTGGTGTGCATAAGCTATTGAGCTTGTTTGGTAGAGCATGCGACGCTTTGTGTAGGCACCTATAGCAATGATGTGGTAAAGGATGCAATCATCACTTTTCACACACTCTACAAGTAAATAGCCTCCAACCCCTAGGTTTCGTCCAGCCAGCTTCAGTTATGTGAATGAATAATGAGCTGTATATCAGTTATGTGAATGGATGGAGTTGACAACAAAACTGTCGGTGGGTAATCCTGGTAGGATTAATTATACCTAAATTTTGTCAAACAAGGTTCACTAGTAAGTGTTATTATTTCACATCGATTTTGAGAGATGATCTGACTGTAAAATATTAATTTTAATAAAGCTTTTTACACTTTCATAGACGACAAATGAATTTACAAACTCTCTGACGGTTAGTGATCCGTTAAAGCTAAATTACAATATTCCAGATTAACAAAACGTAATAATTAATATTCCCTATCAAAAACTGAGCAAATTGAGGACTTGTTCTTACTTCAAGCTTCCCGTTGTACGTTTGCTAAACGAAATGTATTTTTGAATAAGCTCTGCAATTTTTGCCATTATTTTGTATTCGTAAAAAAAATATCTGATTCCAGTTCAAAAACCATTTCGATGAATGATATATTTTGTTAGTAAAGGCTCGCAGGTAAAAGCGTTTAAGCTTATTTTAACGAAAATGCGTGAAATAATTTGATTTACAGTCAACTTCTGTGTGACTTTATACAGTAGCGTCATTTTCTAACTTCTTTTTGGTTCAAATGTCATGTACAATTATTTATTTTATAATATTATCCTTTTCACCACAACTACTAGGGCGACAATTAAATTAGACTCAGTGGTGTAGGAACGCCAATTTATTTGTGTTTAACAGAAGAATGATAAGAGTATTGAAATTCAAATATTTATTTCTCAACGTTGACAATTACTTATTCTTATCGACGTCAAATAATACATGACTCTACCACCAGTTCGGAAAAACCTTTGTGAAGAATAACTGGCAAGAAACTTTCAAAATAAATTTACAGTGTCTCTTATGACTACACAAAATTATTCTTATCTGCATCTGTTAACTCGGCAAGTTTCCCTCTCCCCAAGCTTCCAAACGACGAACACCCTCAAACGGCATCCGTTCACGAGTTAACGCGGGACCAAGCAATCGCCCTCCTCAACCATATTACAGGGAAATGAGCGACCCATTACCCGACGCACAGTTTACTAATCTAGAAGGACAAAACTCCAGAAGCTAAAATATGACGGCTATCCCCGATCTTTCCAAGATTGCCAGCATTCCATGCATTCCTTCGCAGTTCATTTTGTTTACGAACCGTCAGCTGGTGTGTACATTAATAGCACGAGTTTGAACAAATTGTAAAATGAATGAACTTGAAATCCAACCCTAACGATAATACCTTAAAGATTTAACCAAACCTTGAAGTTTTTATCCGTAAAAAAAAAATTAAAACAATTTTTGCGACAAACATTGATGATTCAGAAAAATAAATATTTGAACTTAAATTTAACTTTAATCTTATATTATTTAGTTCTACTTTACTTGTTATTACGTTCGGTTGTTTTTAACTGATAAAAGATATCTGAACATTTAAAAAAATCTGTATTAAACAAATAAAGGTTTAAATATCAAAGTCACTGTTATTAATTTTTAATAAAGCAAGTCTCAATTGTCAGACGTAGGTATACTTGTTTTATTAAAAAGCGTGTAAGAAGTTCCCGAATTGTTAAAAAGGTGTTTCGTTGTATGATCAGCTTATTCATGGTTTGTCTGAAGTCTTTAAGTTATTTTATATACCCATCTGATCATGTTTCAATCAAAACTAATATTGATGATTGAATTTACTTTAATGTGACTTCGAAATTAATAAAGTGAGGTACAAACCGTGTACTTCGACAGTTTTATTCATTTTGTGTTTACTATGAAAATTAACTTACAAAAAGACGCCACCCTAATATAAATTTTATACATACCTAATCTTGTATAATGTCAATGTAAAATCTAATGCTGTATAATTAACTGGCTATTTTCCCTTCCATTTATACAAAACTAAATAACGTTTACACAACATTGCTACACAATTTTGCACAACGGAGTACTATCGGTATATAAGCCATTCGTAGTAGAAACTACTACAGGAAAATGTGTTAGAATTAAGCGGCATTTTGAAGCGCCTAGCACTGCTATTGGCTAAACTTGGGAATTCAGGTCCATTCGCAGGACGTTACAGTTGGTTCCTAATGAGCTCAGGCCGGGGCATCGCCGAGCTGAAATTATAGGCATGTTCATATGTTGGTTTGAATTTAACATGCGATTTGGTGACAATCTTGCCGTCTTAACTTGTTTGTGTCTTAATTTGGAATACTATAGAGACAGAAATCAGTTATTAGTAAAATATTGGAGAGCAGGGCACAATATTAATATTGGCATTTATAAAACGATTAAATTTATTTCTTATTTTTATCATTATTATTATTTATTTATTTATTAATCAAACTTGCTTAACAGGCAATGCCTAATGCGATAGTGTAGAACATATTTGAGAAAACAAACAGATAACACCTTACTTCAGCTTTATTATCATAACAAAGATAACAACAAACAGGCTCTTGTGTACTCACTCAGTGTGCTCGAAAACAGGTAGTGGTTCAGCAATAAATGCAGTGTCTTTTTTACCCGAGGTCCCGGTTCCACTCCTGGTAAAAGCCAACCATTGAGTTTTTATAACTTGTGTAAGCCGACTGCTCGAATCGTGCGCGAAATAACATGAGTGAGGCCCGAGTACTTCAGAATATATTAGGATGTGCAAAGACCCGCATTGACAATGTATTATATGCCATAAACCACCCTTTAGTTGGGCAATGCTGAGTTGGGGATAATAGAGATCGTTGTAGAGTCTTTTAAAATAGTTGGTTTATTCCAGTGGGTTTTAGATTAAGACAGTCTGATGGAGTGGGTTTTTTTCGCGTGGTGATGACAAGAAGCGTCACGTCAGGTATAAACAAATTGTAGAAATCCGCATTGACCTCATTTTTAGGGAAACGTTTTCGTTAGATACTTGTCATTCCTCCAAAGGAGATTAAACATCACGATGGTAAATACGAGATGAGCTACTATCACGGAAAAATCATGTGGGTGTATTGTAATGATTGTAATTAGGGTACGGTTAAATAAGTACATAATAATACTCGCACATATCAATTAGTGTTTGTCTCTCATTAGGATTAAACCCATTTATTATAAACCCATAGAGGATTAAAACTTTATTTTAGAGGGACAGCATCTAGTCATTCCATACCCTTGCCACCGACTCGTATAATGAGGATTTTAAAAGCACTCGAGACTCATGAAAATTTGAATCTGCTCTTCCTAACCAATCTAATCATAATATTACAAATATTTGATTGAGACTATTTGTTACTTGACTGCGCAGTCGATCAGCATGAAATCAGGTATCTTTGAATTAAAAAAAAAACATTGTTTGTGAATTCAGTAGTTTAATGAAGCACGATGATTGAAGCAACATTATATTACTTCAACTTATACAATTATAAAAGATATAAGTAATCAAGGCAAGATTAAACTAGAATATGAATTGCGTTCAACAATTAAGCCATTAAAATATTAAACGTGATAAACAAAAACTTATAATTATGTGTCTAATAATTGTTTCAAAGTAACAGTAAAATAATTAGATTTCGCTCTTATTATTATATTACTTTTTCAGCCAATCAAATGTATTTATCTCCTTTACAAGCCACCCCATTCAATGAAGTCATCAATCAGATCCCGAACTCTATCCTTACAATCTTCAACTAATTTAAAGTTCAACTCATTGATATCCTTTTCAAAATCCGGGAGATCATCCCCGGGAGCAAAGAGGAATGGGGCCATGTGGAACGTGATAACAAGCCCATAGCTTAGCCTTGCCTTGAAGTCTCTATCGAATTGTTCTTTAGGATAGACGGTTTCCATGTCAATGTCGAAGTGTTTGAGGAACTTGGTCACATGCTGGAAGTAAAAGTCCTTCAGGTAGAACATGTGCTGCCTCCGGAACTGCTTGTCGGTGCACACAGTGATGTAGAAAAGGACGTCGTTGATTGGACAAGCGTAATGCATGATTTGGTAGTCGATGGGGATCACGTCGGTGTATCTGCCGTTGTTCTGGAGAGAAAACAACTGGGTTAGTTCCCAAAAAATAAGACGTTGAGTTAAATTTTAGTGTATATTTATAATTTATGTTTTAGTTTATGTATAGGCATATGTTTTAAGTTAATGTTTATATTACACAGTTATATAGTAACTCAATTTAGGAATTAAGAGTTTTAATTTAAATATTTTTTCGTATCTTACTTAAAAATTATGCAATCAATCAGTAAAATCCTGAGTAACCACTTTGAACATTGGTTACATGGCTGTTACTAAAATATATTTTTATTTCTCTCGTACTAAAAGTTGGCAAAGTTACCTCAACAAACGCACAGAGTTGAACAATATTTTAAAAGATATAAAGTAGATATGTACTTTAATATTGTAAAGCATGAGATTTATGATACTTTAAATTAATTTCCTTCAGTATAACTGGTCGTACTAGTAGTATATTTTGCATATTTTACATAAGAAGGACATTTACAGGCAAATTTATACTTTATTCATTTCCATTATGCGGATCTTCTTTTAACTTGTCTTAACTTGTAACTTATTTTATAAGATGAATAAAATCGGGATAATTATATTTATAAAAGCGCTTTAAATTATATATATGTATAATAACAGCGCATCAGGGTAAATTTCTGCGTTAAATCAAGTTTACGATTCATTATTCTTAATTTGTCCATAGAATTTAGTTCATTCTTTTTTCTATGTAAATTTTCTATTTAATTACAATGAACCTCAAACTATTTCACAGAAGAATCTTAAGGTTCACTTACAGTTTTCTTCATCATAATATTATTTGGCCTAAAATCTCCGTGGCACACGCAGCACTTCACACTATCGGTGTCCATTACGTATTTCTTAATGATGTCTTTCAATTGTGGAACAAACTGTTTAAGTCTTCGTTTTTGTTCATCATTTAAAATTTTTAACAGTGACTCACTTATCTTTCTTAAAAATACGTCCCAACCAGATCTGTCTAATAAATACAAGCTTTTCATTGTTTTAATGTTGCTGTTGTAATAATCCGGACGCTTTTTCTCCAAAACGAAGGATAGAGCATGAAACTTGGCAAGTTGTTCCATGCATAATTCAGCGAATTCTAACGTAACAACGTCCATTCGATCATGAGTAGTGTAAGATTTTTTAGCAATGTTCTCCAGCACGATTACATCGGGATCTTTTGCGCTAAAACTTTTTGGCACCCGGTATCTTTCATTTCCCGGAACTGCTGCTTCGTCTTGGAGTTCCTTAAAGATTTTATTCAATTCTTTGTAGAAGAAAAGTTCTCTGTTATGCGCTGCTCCAACATCCAGAAGAACCATGTTATCGCCTCCAATGATCTTTTTCATAAAGATGTTAACTTCCTTTTCTCCTTCTTCAGTAGCACCAGTAACGTCTATTGCGTAGAGTTCACCCATATAGTTACCACCGTTGGTATTGATAGGCCTTATGTCAAGGTTGTACTTGGTGAAGCCTTCTTTCTTCAGTGTCTTCACCAGCGCTGCTTGTGCTCTAAGACTCACATCATTTTGAAAGCTGCCACCGATCACACTCTTGCCACACAGCGAAGGTTTGCGATATTCAGAACAAATGCTTTCACACTGCATGTTATTTAATTTATTCTGAAGATGTGGCTCCAATGGTGAATCGATATTGTTGCTGTAACATTACCGCGATTCATTTGCATTTTATACTTCTGCAATGCGAACACTAGATGAGTAACAGAGCGTATACATTGTACTTGAGGAATAAAATTTGTTTTGTTTCAAATACGAGAAGCGGTCTGTACGCACAAAAAAATTGGATTAAACAGAATGTGGATCTTTGATCTTATACCTTCTAATACCTCGGTAGCGTCATAGTGGGCGAGTAATCGGCTGAGATGGTCATGGATTTTCGCAGTTAAAGAAATGATCGTATGGTCTGCAGATGCACGTTGTATCTATGTACATTTTTAATTTCTGATAGGTAAGAATATACTTAAGTTTGCACCTTTTCTTTGGAATCCAACTCATTTGATATTTGTGATAAAGGAATTATTATCTGTAAAGATTTTTTTGTTTCATAGTATTATATTGTTTGCAGACTATTACAAAAAAAAAAAATTAATAATTAATAAATCGAGAAGAAGTTTGTGACGGTTTTGTGTATGTAATGGTAATGTGGGTACGAAAATCAAGATAAAGAATACAGATAGGTGTACGACTAGTTCGAGCCCGATTATTTTGCAAACGACTTTGCTCAGTGAGTTAAAGCACATCCTTAATTTTACAGGTTTAAAGTATCGTCAACGACGCATTGATTCAGGATGTGGTCTATTAGGTTCTGTTGATTAGGGTCGCAACTGTTCTTCAAGGATAAACAAACGATGCAATTACTCCTGTTTGTGGTATGAACTCACTTCCATTATTATCCTAGCAGTACTTTGTGACGTTTGGGTGAGTATTAAACTCATTTATCTGTATTCCGATCGAATACGATGGCAGGTGACACCGATACACTCCAGACTCTTTCTATATCAGACTGCTATTTGGGTTTCAGCCGCATGATGGCTACGTATATCCTCAGTAAAGGCACCTGCTTCATTGTTCAGGTTTTAAATTTAAAACACCTATATTTTTGTAAATCGTAAAAGCACCTTAAAGACAATGAACTGATCATTGATATAACGAATGATAACACCGTGATAAGATGGTGTACTGTTAATATACAATGGTTCTCACATTAACTTTACAGGACGAAACTGGAATCTAGCAATCTTCAATAAAATAGCTTATAAGTGATATCTAAATAGGTCGCATATCTCATTTAATTCAGTTTTTGTCATACTCGTACTTGCAGCAATTTAGACCTAAATTCTCGATCATAGAGTTTTAAGGTCGACTCTGCCTATTCCCAGATTACGTATTAATATAAATGTTTAAATATTAAGTTCAGTATAACAAACTTAATTATAAAACTAATTGACAGCTATTACGTAAAAAAAAGAAATAAAACGACAAAAGTATTTTTCCAGAAAATAAGTTACAATAAACTACGGTTAATGTTTTATTACGATTTTTTTATTTTATTCAAATGCAGGAAAATTGAGTCCTGTCGGCTATTTTATTGAGACACCGATAAACTGTAAGCAAAATCACAAAAAAGTGAGATAGAGTTGCCATAAGAAAACCAGCAATAAAGTCGCGCTGCTGGCTCACGAGATGGATTCTATAAAACTCTACGTTTTCATACAATTTAGGATATTATCTGGGAGCCGAAATGGCTACAATTTTAGCTTATTGAATTTTTAAAACAAATTATACTAAACTTAAAATAATCTAATAATCAAATTAAATGATTTTTGTAACTATCCATCTAACTCTTATAAAGGGAACTTTAACATAAAATACCCTAAAGTATTTCAATTAAGTTTTCCAGCAATTTCGAAAACCATTGCTGTTAATAACAGGGGTATTGTCCGGTGACTTAATTAGCTAAGTGAATAACTAGAACATAATTTAATTTCAAAGCGACGCAACGTTAATAGTCTCAGGTGGATTGGAGTCACGCGGCCACGTGCTGCTTTCAAAGGATCGATATGGAAGTTTAAAATGAAGCTTTCCTTTTTCGATTATTAAAACATTTGATTAAGATGTCAGTTAAGCCCGACTGAACATTAGCAAATACTAAAAAAATATATAGTATAATTAGATAAATAAGTAAGATATCATTAATACAACAATAATTGATAGAATGTATGCAGACGAGAATTTTTATGCTATTTCATTTTCAATTATTTTACACCTACTTGACTGACGACCTAGTTGTCAATTATTTTATTTTATGAGAGCTAAAAAGCTGGTACTTTATGTTTTTTACATACATTATATAAATTACAATGATTTAAAGACAGTCCTTGCACTCAGGAAACATTTTAAGATATTTTTTCATGGAACTATTGTTCGATAACATGTTTGCGTAAGAAAAGATTTCTGAATCTTGTTTTTGCCCCTTGAAGATGAAAAGAAAACCTTTCTGAATAATAACTATTCATCCATCGGAATGGATCTCGGCCTCTGAACTCCGGAATTAATATACTTTCCTCGGAAAGTTGTTTCCCTGATTTATATGTGCTTCTTTTCACCTCTAAATTTGCGGTTTTACCTTTCTCTGTCGAAGTAAAATGTATTTGAACTTAGTGCCTACTTTAAGAATAAATTGAAGTTGTAAATCACGATACGGATTGAATACGAATTACTTAGTCTATATTCTTTGTTTCAGATGCATCTGCTGCTTAAGTGGAAGCATGGTTGACTTTTTAAAATACTCATGTGCAGCAACAAATGACAGATAAGTTAAGCGTCATGACAGCTGACGGTGTCATGTGCGGTCCTCAAAGGTCACTACAACAGTGGTTGAAGACGAGACGTCTCACAACTCCGACTAGATGCAAGAAGAAAGTCATTCTATTTACTATATTATTATTAGCCTTTCTGCCTTATAGCTCCAGTTTAAGTCTCCCGAGTGGTGACCCAGCACCTGGTAGATCACCAGGACCCCCTCATGAGGAGACATCTTCCTCTAAATTACGTGATAAAGAAGCGAATACGTCTCTAGACGATGTCGTGTATGAAGATACGACAACAGAAGAAGCTGAGGTTAAGACAGTGAGTGTGTTAGATAGTGAGACGGATGTTAGTGATGCTTGTGCCTTCGGAAGGGTTCCCAGTGACAGTGATGAAGTGGTCACTGTCAGCGAGCGTGACAGTGACGTTACCCTAAGTGTGACACATCCCGCTTTCGAAACAGACGACCTGGTGCGAGGAGTATTATACGATGGTAAGTTTAATCATACTTTGTAAAGTATTAGTTAAATAAATTGCATGCGGCAATTAAATTATTCATGTAAAGCCAATATTTAATAACCGCGTTTCAATCAACGTCTTCGTTAGTAAGCCTGCTAATATTGAAAGTTTATTGATATAACTCTGTTTTGTTAAGAGTCTTTGTCATGAGATCGGGACGTGCCAAAGTAAATTACTGAAACAATTATATTATTTTTCCAAAGTAAACATAAACAACATAAATATACAGTTGTTATTTGAACGTTAAAAGGTTTATTTACATTTCTGTTTGATTACGTTTATGTATTGTTAAAAGCGTAAACAAACTGTATGGGAAGGGAAATCAGTCAGTACGGTATCTAGTGTTTTTCTCAGGAGCAGAGCAACGTGACAACACGTAAAAAAAAAAAATAAATTTTAACAACCTGTGGGTCAGGTAACGGTAGCAAATAAAGAAGCGCTGTAGTAGATTTCATGGTGGTAACCTGATTTATCTTTAAAAATTTAAAATCATCCTGTTGATACATCAAACAAATTTACAATAAATCTCAATGAAATTTGGCATTTATGGACTCGGAAAGAACAATCAATCCTTAGAAATATTAATTGACTTGAGGAGCGATCACTGGCAATAATGGAAACGAAAGATAATTTCGAGTTGACTCAACCGCAGCCCTAGATCAGAGAGTAAACGTAGAATAATTTATGGAACGTAAACAATATCTTCAGGAGCATTTCCATTTGCTGACAGTCAGATTACATAGCTTATAAACATAAATGTAAGTAGGGTGTCGGTCGTAATATTCCATATTATCACGAGATATTTGTTGTCAGTTGGACAATGCAAAACTAGTTCATTTGTAATCGAAACGAAATTTGAAATTCGCTTACCAATTGGGAAAAGAGTTGAGTTATGTTCTAATAAGTGACGCTGTGAAGAGACTTGTACTTTAATAAAAAAATTCAAATCCCCGCGTATATTGTCGTTACGTGTCACGGTGATTAAAAAACCAAATTTTTTTTGGTGGATAACATTACGTTTAGTGCCACAGAGTACTAATATGTCTATAAATAATCCAAATGCCATAAGTACCATGACACTGAAGATGTGCCTGAAACTGAGTGATTATCATAACATTTTACAAAATTTGAATAACGATCCCACATAAATGTTTAAAAAATAAGCCCTACGTGGTACCTAGGTTAGTGTCTTTACATTTTTAAGTTCCACAGCATAATCATCATTGTTCTTAAGACAAGTGCATCCACAAATGTGGCTATTACAGGTAGGTTCGTACAACATTTGTCTCCACTTTGAGATTTGAAAGTAATATTATGTACCAAGGTATAAAATGTATCAACAATAATCACTAAATAGCTTTAGAAATAGCTCAAAGACCGGACAAACACTCGCAAAACAATCAGTGAACAAATAAAACGTGTTTAGCTGCGTGTGATGTCATCAGCGTTATAACCAATCACATAGCGTCCTCATCGCAGATTTAAATCCAACAAAATATTACATTTTTCTTTGTGACATTTTCATAACATATACTAATTTTGTCTTATATTACAGTTCAGTATGTCTTTTCGCTAATATCTGATAGGATGACCACAGTCTGTCAATTTTCAGTGTTGTCAAATACCGGCTATGGACCCAGAGAAGCACCAACCTTTGTCTTACGTACACGCTTGTTCCCGAGTTTCCAGTGTTTTCTATTTACGATTTTTTAGTAAAGCGGGCCCTTGCTCTATTGTTACGAAAATGGCCTTCACTTTATAAGTATTGCTGGGTCCACAGTGCGGCAACAATACAAGCTGTCCGCTATTAGTCACTCTTAGTAAAAAAACATTTGCAGGAAATTGTTTTTGACAATATTACAATACAAAAACAGTTTATTAATTATTTTTTTGGACACAACAATATCTATAATCAAATATACGTACAAATGTAAATGAAAATGCGTCTCCGAATCGTTACACATTTCGAGGCAGTCATGTAGAAATGGTCGCAAAACGAATTTTCCACTTTGATGGAACAGTAATATAACAAAGATAATCCTCTAAAAGGACCGCTTTTGTAATTTCAAGCTCGTAATAATCCAATACACAAGCAGTATACTCAGCAATAGACGGTTCTGTGCCGTTAGGAGTACGATACGATGTCATTAGGGGTCTTAGCAGAGAAGCACGTGTACAAGATGTAATATAAGAATGTGGAGATCATTAATCACAACAAAACTTAACAATTACGATGCAGATTCGATTGCTACATTCTATGAAGTATTGTTTCAAGAAATGGTATAAGTGTGATAAATTAATATTTTTTATTTATTTAGTGTTTCCAAATGTTGATATCCTTAAAAATATCAATGAGTAAAAATTAAATGTTATTTTTTACTGACAAAGCTTATCGGAAATTACAAATTTTATCGGAACGTTATTCCTTGGAAATAAAAAAAAATAATTATTTCAAGTGCTCAAAAAGTCAAAAATCAATGAATGGAAATGTTTGTCAATGATCCATAATAACAAGGTCTTCCACTCCGGGCGAGAGCGAGACACAAGCGTGCGTCTCTGTCGAGGTGACACTTTAAACAAATGATCAGATATCTGACTTTGACGCATGCTTGTGTCACCGAAGTGACCCATGTTTCCAGAGGATGAACTGTACTGGGGCCATGTGTTCGTTCAGAAGTTATACGTGGGACACTCAGAAAGTTTTGAGAAAAACAATACAAATTGTTCTATAGGATATTTTTGTATCACATCATTTCAAAGAACTATCCACCAGCGTCTATAGAAAGTTTCATGCGTCTGAAAGGCGTGTTCGGTCGCTTGTTGCTCGCAGCGGCAAAAACTTTTGGCGACCATTTGGTGTCATTTTGGAGGACGAGCGAGCAGTGTACCACTGTGCACTGAAGCTAAGGGAATTCTTAATGTTTTCTATGAAGTGTCAAAGTATTTTTATTCTAGTTTCCGCTTCCGCTTTCCGAGGAAGTGCGGTATCTCAGGCGTATGGTTGAATTAGATACTCAACTTAACGGGTTGCCTATTAGTTGAATGGCTCTGTTCAGCTAAGCTAGCCTTAATGTAGAATAGTTAATTATATAATATGAATAAATACGAGGAATATGCGACTTGACAAATATTGTCTGGGGATGAATGAATTACATTCATTTTCATATCACCGCATGAAATGAAATGAAATATTTATTTCTCAACATTGACAATTACTTGTTCTTATTGACGTCAAATAAAACATGATTCTACCACCAGTTCGAAAAAACCTTCGTGAAGAAGAACTGGCAAGAAACTTCACGGGTATATTTTTTTCAAAATAAATTTACAGAGCCTCTTTATGTCTATACAAAATTATTGTTATCTGCATCTGTTAGCTCAGCAAGTCTCCCTCCCCCCAAGTATCCAAACGACGAACACCCTCAAACGGCACCCGTTCACGAGTAAACGCGGGATCCAGCCATCGCCCTCCTCAACCATATTAGAGGAAAGTGAGCGACCCGTCACCCGACGCTACCGTAAGAAGACGTACTTTAGTGACAATGACACTTTAGACATTCATCTTTTATCATTAGGCTTCATATAGGCTTTTATCATCCAAATAATCGAATAGTTTATAATATGCTTTTGCACACAACTTCTGCTTTATAGTTTCTTTGAATTTGTCAATAGGAAGACCTTGGATATCCTCAGGAACCTTATTATAAAAGCGTATACATTGACCCATGAACAAGATAGTGACTTTATGAAGCCTACTATTATGAGCTGCCAGCTTATTTCTTCCTCTTGTGTTAACATTGTGCAGTTCTTTTTTTCTTTTGAACAAGGTTATGTTCTTTTTTTCATACATTAAATTTTGTATAATATATATTGTGAATGGAAAGTAAGTAATTCCTTAAATTTACTTTTAAGTGACACCCTTGGACCGAGCTGATAGATTGCGCGAACAGCCCTTTTCTGCAGAATAAATATAGTATCGATATCGGCAGCTCTCCCCCACAACAGAATGCCATATGTCATGAGGCTGTGGAAGTAACCAAAATAGACTAATCGAGCAGTTGTTTCATTTGAAATGTGTCTCATTTTTTTAACAGCATATGCGGCAGAGCCAAGCCTTTTCGCTAAACCATCAACATGTGGTCCCCACTGGAGTTTGGCGTCCAAGGTTATGCCCAAAAATACAGTTGAGTTTACAGGAGTCAGTTCCTGTGTTTGTGTTTACCTGTTTAACATTTGGCAATATAAACTTAACACATTTCGTTTTTTTTTCGTTTTTTTTTTCTAAAATTATATAAAAATTATATCATTACAGTTGTATCAAAGGCTTAAGTTGTCAATGCAATTTTTTCTTAGATTGTAAAATGATTATGAAGGTAACTTTATAGATATTTCCTCGTTTGTAGTTCGCCTCAAAGGGTGTTCGAGCTTTTTGATTGGTAGTTTTCTAGTCTTTTTTTTAATTTGACGTACTTGATTGCAAAGCTAAATAATATATCGAATAGACTTTGCAATTCAATCTATCTTATAGTAGAATCTTGAAATAAAATGTCATTTAATGTTACATATCATGCCACAATATGCTCTCATATTCATCGTACCAGTGCCACAAATTATAGATAATATGGTGGTTTGGATATATTTTTCATAAAAATTTATACAATAACATTTATTCAGTGACTTTATAACAGATATTCAAATTAATGTTTGGTTTGAAATAACAAGATTTAAACCTAACTTAGAATTAAAAATATCTACCCGGTAACCAGCCAAATTTGATCTTCATTAAGAACCTCATGAACGTCATGCTTGATCGTTTAGTTCAAGTACTATTTTACCAAAAAAATAAATTGGAAACGAAATAATGTATCTTATGATATATTAATCATGAAATGTTAATAACTAATTATTAAGCTGTTTAAACTTTGCTTTGAGAGATTCAATAGCTTGTATAATTTTTGCGGTTTGCCAGAAACGTTTGAGGTCAAAAGCATACCGACAATTCAGGAGAATTTGAAAATGGAACATGGATTGTGTGAACGGGGACTTAAATGTGATGTTTAAATTATTGCTATAACATTGTAGAAATATTTTGATGTGGGAGTAAAAATAGTTCTTTCTACAGCGAATGTACTTCGCTGTAAAAAGAAAAATAAAAGAAAAAAAAGAACCTGGGTATAAAAAATACAGCAACAAATGGAAACTTCTGTTGCCTCTCACTGCTAGGATGTGATCCCCAGGACTTTAGGGATGAAACCAACCAAGACATCCTAAAAATCGAAATCGAGACCGTAAAAAGCATATTATTAGGTCTTTACCTATGAAATTGCCGTTTTTCACGAAATAAATGAAGCGTAATTTTTTTATATATTTTTTATTTCTATTAATCAAAATAATCACCCATGCAATCAATGCATCTTTGCCAACGCATTGGTAGCTTATTGATGCCTTTCTTGAAGAAATCAGCTGGACGGGAGGCAACCAATTCTTCAAAGGCATTTTGTATCTCTCGGGTATTGAATTTTTTTCCCGTCAAGAAGTTATCCAAATTCTGGAAAAAGTAGAAGTCTGTAGGCGCAAGGTCTGGTGAGTACGGCGGATGACGGAGAACTTCCAACCCCAACTCTTGTAGCTTGGAGACCGTCTGCTGTGCAGTATGAGGTCGCGCGTTGTCGTGCAGGAGCAGTGGAGCCGAACGATTGACCAAAGCTGGTTGGAGACGTGCGAGCTTTTCCATCATTGTGTTCAGTTCTTCACAGTACACATCTGCAGTAATGCTTGTCCCGTTTGGCAAGAAGCTGTGATGAATTACACCCGCGTTAGACCACCAAACAGTGACCATCACTTTTCTAGGGGTAAGTTTTCGTTTAGGGCATTGTTTGGGTGTTGAACCAGGGTCCAACCAACTTGCTGAGCGCTTACGATTGTCAAACAGGATCAATTTCTCGTCACAAGTAAAAATGCGGTTCAGAATTCCTTCATTTGTATGCCTGCTGAGCAGTGCAAGGCACGTCTCCACGCGTACTTCGCGCTGGCGGTCATTGAGTTCGTGGGGTACCCATTTGTCAAGCTTTTTTAACCTTGCCAATTTGACGCAAATAGACCAATATTGTTTTGGTGCTAACGTCGAAAGCTGCTGCTAATTCAGCCGTGGATTGAGTTTCATCAGCTTCCACAATTGCCTTTAATTCGTCATTGTCGACCAAAGTTTTCGGACGACCACGGGGTTCATTTTTCAGGTCAAAATTTCCAGAACGGAAGCGGGTAAACCAATAACGGGTGGTGCGTTCGTTTGTAGTGTTCGCTCCGTAAACGTCGTTGATGTTGCGTGCCGCATGTGCCGCTTTGCTGCCACGACTGTACTCATACTCCATAATTACTCGAATTTTTAACTTATCCATGATGACGAAAAATGTTCGAATGCGTTGAAAACAAAACACTAACTATTAAACAAATGACGATTTTACAAAAAGAATTCCATGTTTGTCAAATAAAATTAATTTGAAATTAGAATTATGAGTCAAAAAAAAAAAAATATTTTCATTTGAAATGGCCAGTACGACAAAACGGCAGTGTCATAGGTAAAGACCTATTATTTATTTAAAAAATTCCTTTCTTTGTTACGACACAAAGAACCACTGCATAAAGTTTAGGCTGTTCGTTACTTGTCAGTCAATCAGTCAGCCAGTCAGTCAATCAGCGAAAGCGTTTTATTATAGATTTTTTTGTACACAAACTTATTTATTGTACAAAACATAAGAAATCTCTAGCCATCAAAACTGAAGTATTGGCTTCGTAACTGAAAACAGATATTTCCTCTATATATAATTCACAAAATCTGTTTATTATTTCTACGTACCCACCTGAAGGGTTCTGTCTATTTTAATCTAAGGATACAAGGTCAGGGAGTCCCATAAGGTAAACCATAACCTGTATATTGGTTGAAATGGGCTTCGTTCGATCCCAACCCTTTTCTGTTTTAAAGTGTATTAAGTTAATTTATAATTCACCACAGATAAACTTTGTGCAGTTATAAATAAATACGACCTCCAAGTTGTACTTACATAATACTTCATATGTTTCAAGAAGCTAATAATTCATATCTTCCTTTTGCCTTCATTTTTTGAAAAGTTATATGCTTCGAGCTTTAATGGTGTTGTGAGCGCCATCTTTTGACCAAAAAAGTAGTGGGATGGGTTTTCGCGGATAGAACTCACCGTATTGTATTTACAATTAATAATAATAATAATTTGTTTCGGACACTTGATCCATATAAAGAGTTAGTAACAATTTTTTATTTTATTTTACATTATATTGTAGGTGGCAACTATTCCAATGCTGTAATAAAGAGCTGTCTACCTTTTCCTTTAATACTATTAGAATACTGTTAGAGCTATCGCAGGTCCGGCGCATCAGTGAGATCATGGAAAGTTTTACATTTCTCTCGTAAACTTTGATTACCAGCAGCATAAAAGTACGTGCTATGTACACATTCCTACCAGCGCTCCATTTCCTTTGTACCTTTACCCAGCAGTGGTAGCCATTAAGGCGATAGCATCTGAGTCACGCCAAATCCATGTTAGTTCGCGATTAATGGCTGGAAAACATATTACAAAAACTTGGATCGAAATCACAACTTAAATATCTTGGAATTGTTGGTGATAAAACATTAAAAGTGAATATAAAGGGAGCAAGAGATGTCTTTGTTGTTTGGTTCTCTTCTTAGTTTATTTAAAATTAATAGACACTGTAACTACTGAACCAATATAAATAGACCTTTCTCCAATATACAAAATATATTATCTAGGATAAACTCAGGCTTGTTATATGAACAAATTCTCATGGGATTATCTATAAAAGAAAGGTTTCAACGTGCGTGATAGACATTTTGTAATAGCGATAGACATGGTATAATTATTAATTAGGGATTTTAGTGACTTACCACGATTTTCATTTTTAATATTGAGTTTCCGATATTCCGGCACCGTTGCAACCTGTTTATTCCTTAAATAACAGTTTAAATAACCGATGTAGCTTAAAACAAGTAAAGGTTTCAATTATTATTTTAACTCACTGTATATTAAATGATAATTATTTACGAACAGAACAAAGAAGATTTATCAGAATAAAATATTAGTTCCAAATAGAATTTGAATTCTGGAAATCCATCGGGTGCAAAACTATAGAATCTTTAAGCACAACGCAGTCTTTTTAGCCAGCAGTTTTGTTGCTCATATTCCGCAGAAAATCCTGGTAGTTCCCGTTCAAATTCACCTGATATGGTTTCCACAGCTGCTTTAGATATTTTAGCTGCTAAAAGATTAGACAGTTTTCATGGGTTATCCCTCGAAGCTCCTGATCTCATAAGAAAATATGTATTAAAGCCGGAATAAAGTATGTTTTATAATTATATTTATAAATAAGCATTTAGCAGTTTCTGAATGTAGCAATTAAAAACAACAGACTTTCCTTTTTTGATATATGTATAGATTTAAAATAAAGTGGATTACGAAGATGATTTCGCGCGGGAAACTAAAACGAAGTACTCTCTACGAACGTCACAGGCTTACACGACCTGCGAGCACTGACCCGGTCCGTTGCTTGCGCTTGGAACTGGAAATATTTTCACTAATTCGTCATTAATTAATTGAATTTATTTGAAAACTATTTAGCATTTTGGATAAAGACATAAAATTGAATAGTTGCAGAATAAAGGAATGTAATATACATTGCTAGCATTACGGGATATTCAGGCGAACGTGGAACTCGCGAGTTATTTAAACTTAATTGTGATATACATGTTTTATTTAAATTTCAAATCATTTTAGATTTCGTCCCATGTTTATCCTAATTTTGTTAAGTGCAAAATGAAGTATCAAAAGCATTTAAGCAATAAAATTAAAAAACCAAAAAGTATAGATTCTGTAAAAATCTCATCATTTATACATTATTTTTCAATTAATTATTAATATATAATTTTATTCATGCACATGTATATTACATTTTAGCATATTATTCATATTATGGTAATAATAAAACTATTACATGCATGTAATACTTAACAACGCAGTAATGCATGACTCTTGGTATTTATTAGGGCAATACGAAACTAAATTATAAAGGTGGTATTGTAAAAATTTGTATACTTTAAAACAAATATAATTTTGCCAGTGGCTTCACTCCTGTATCCTTCGGGATTAGTAATTGGGTATTTGACAAATTTTTTTAAATTAGATATTTAAATAGTCTATCTATAGTGAAAAAATATTGCAGAAGTAACGGTATGTTTACAATCAATAGTTTTCTAGATACTGCGATGTGTTTGAGGAGCCGCTGCGAGTCGCCGAAACACGCTCCGTACAAAACGAGTTGTGACGTCACAATATGTAAATCATAGGTACTATAAATTGTATGGGCGTTTGGATAAAATATATAATAGCTACGTAGTAATAATAATAATAGTACGATTACATGCGTACTGTCATAATAAAAATAGTTAAAGTTAATGTCAGTAAACTAATCATACTAAAAAAAGTTACATATTTTATAATCAGTTTTTTTTGCTTCTTTTATAAGTTTTCAAATCCTTATAATTTTGATATAAAATACAAAACTTAATACTTCAAAACATTTTTTTTTGTGTTAAAATAACTTATATTTTATAAAAAAAATGATGAGAACTTGCATTTTCAAATGGTGTTAAATACCCAATTCCCACAAGATCATTTGACCCAGCCTGTTCGCAATGGTTCAAAGTTGTCTGTGGAGTAGTCAAGTCTGGAAGTGGCAACGAACACTGTCTCACTTATTACGTTGAAATGAAATTATTTCGCCGATAAAGTCTGCTTCATCATGCCCGTTTTCTTTTCTTACAAAAACCAGAGCCTTTCCAAATATTTCGTGTTTCTGGTTTTTCGCACAATCCATCACTCCGTTCACTGTGTGGTTTATCTCCGTGCGATCGCCCATTGTGTCCACCGCTGGACAAAGGACCCCCTAATAGAATCTGGATCAATAGAATTGTACATGATGTATTTCTATTCATGTTTTTTGTTGGGATAATTTGATTTAGCGTGTCTTTACTTGTTCATTGTTGGGCGTCGTAATAAGGTTTATTGTTGAGAAAAGACTTGCTCCTATATTTTTTATGGTGAACAATTCTTTGGAAGATTGAGGTAAAGTACAACTGCTTAGTTACCAGACACTGGTACCCAACTCTATCGCATCTTCGCTAAGAATTCTGATAGAAACGGACATCGACTTGATTAAAACCGACTTTATATTCATAGATCGTATGGGTTTTCCGTTTAAAATAATATTATAATTATTTTGGAAACAAACATCATCAAACAATGATTGTTATCATGTATTACGATGCAATAATTGTTTTCTGAATTTGGCAACTAGCCGTCGTTACCACGTGTAGTTTCTGCCATTTTTTTTGTGATAAACACTATTTGTCACATGTGTCACACATTGCTTGAAGGAATACAAATTAGCGACGATGTTCGGGACTGAAAGTACATTTTTTAGGGTAGATTCAAATTTTAGGATTGCTCTGCTTTAAGTGATACACAGTTCAATCAATGCATTAAAAAATAAATGTGGATTAGAGTAATTCGTCGTGTTTAATCAAAATGAGAAGTTGCAATTTTTATATCGCCTCCAAGAACCAAGTTTTATTACAAAACTTGTACAATCCGTCACTGTTCTCTGCGTGATATAGGAAGCCAATTTTCGGGAAAATTCTTCAAAGTTCGGCAAATAAGTTCCATTCCCGTATGGAGAGTCACCCGCCATCGCTCCTGCTAGTACTTTATCGGTGGTCATAATTTTTCTTTAACATGTAAGTACATGTTAGAAACATGATAACATAGCCTAAAATGAAATGAAATGAAATGAAATATTTATTTCTCAACATTGACAATTACTTGTTCTTATTGATGTCAAATAAAACATGACTCTACCACCAGTTCGAAAAAACCTTCGTGAAGAAGAACTGGCTAGAAACTTTACGGGTATATTTTGTTTCAAAATAAATTTACAGAGTCTCTTTATGTCTATACAAAATTATTCTTATCTGTTAGCTCGGCAAGTCTCCCCCCCCTCCCTCCAAGTATCCGAACGACGGTAACTTTCCTCAAGAAGCTAAAAAAATGTGACAGAATTGAAGAAAGATATACAAACATTGTATATATCTATATTATATACTAATCTGTCTGTCTATATACTAACTTAAATACGAACTCACACGCGAGAATTTTAATAAAATAGTAAGTGAGCAATTTTCAAAGAAAAATATCCAGAAGTTTCTTTTTTGCATTATAAAAATAAATTAAACTACTAGAGCCATGTGCCAAATAAATGATACGTAGGAAAACCCAGACTCTTGTTCAAGATTTAAAGTCTGCATTGTTATGTTTGTTAAAGGTTATACACATTATTTGTTTTTTTTAAACTTTGAAACTTTGAGCAAATATTTTGCGATTTCAGTATAGTTGCTTTGTCTTTTCTGCCATATAAACCATATAGATGGCTCTCGCGCGATGTGAGTGAGAAGGTCTGACTGTTTACAGAGTTTCCAACAGGCGCCTCTTCTTTAGGAACTTCCGTTTCTAATGTTTTATTTGTTCAAGGTATAATTTAGCTTGAAAAGATAGCGCTTTATTTCAAAATGGCCCAGACCTAACTTTAAAACTTTTTAACTAACTACAAAACTATCAAAATGTTTATCAATTTATTTTATAATGTTCTGACAAAGTTCTACTTTTATACTGTCTCTATGCACTATAGTTTGAAACAGCCTATGTAGTAAAACATTTACAGTCGATCTTTACGACCCCGTTACTATTACAATTTAACCCTTTTTACAGGAAACACTAAATGTTAATAAACCCTCAGGGAACAAACGAACCAAAGCTTTACTCTGTTTAAATTATGCGAACACCATTAATTGACTACCAAATTTTCCAACTAATTTTAACCCACGATCTACCTACGGGGGATTAATAAATGACGAAAACAGTATTCGAATACCCAATGCCGCACAAGCATATCTCAAGTAATTGAAATAGCGGTTAATTGGACCTCGAGCTGCTGTGGGTTAAATTTGTCGTAGTAATTAAGGGTTACTTTAGCACGGTTTTTGGTTAATATCATAACAATACCTACATTTTAATGGAGTGATCTTTTACTAAAGTTCAGGCTAAGCGCTCTCGGCACTAAGTCCCTTAAATTTATAAGGCTAGTAGGGCTATAACTAAAATGCCCCCTTCGGAAAAAAAGATCTATTGCAATCTTCTACAGAAAGTACTCCTTGGAATGAGTAATAGGCCTCATTATTGAGAGGGCAAGTCCTTCACAAGCTATAAGACGGCAATGTATAGATAAAAGCAGTAGTTTTCCGTATCCTTAGGATTTCGGTTGTGAAGCGGGAAGCGAAAATAAGTCAAACGGAGATTGAAGAAACTCTAGGTGAAACTGCAACCGTGACTGGACGCTGGGGACTTTCATAATATATTTTGAGCAAGAATAGGGTTTGACGGCCGTGTAGTGTAGCCCTGCCTCATACGCCAGAGGTCTCAGGTTCGAGTCCTGGCCGGGATTCATTTGTGTGATGAACACAGATGTTTGTTCTCGCGTCATGGTTGTTGATATTTATGTATTTATGTTTATTCTGGGTTCCCCCCCAGTTCGCTGTATGGACATGCATAACACAAGCTCTGCTTATTTTGGGCCCAAACAGTTGGTGTGTTTGTCTGGGGATTATTATTATTATAAGTTTAACTGCTTTCTATAAGCACAAGTAAGTTTGACATGTTGTAACTGAGAAATACAACTTAACAAAACAGAAACGGTGGGTAGGCGTACGGCGTAGTCGTTATGTTAAAAGAGATAATAATATTTGAAATTACAACAGTGTTAGTAGGTCGCAATTCAAAAAATCTTAGTAGCGGTTAGTAGCCCAGCCATATCCGCCGGAGGTTCCAGGTTCCAATTTATTTATAATTATTAATGTAATATCCGAGAAGATATTTAAAGGTATTTAAATTTAAATATGTTTTAAATATATTATAAATTTAAATATATAAATATGCGTAAATACCTATTTAGTTACAACGAACGCCAATAATTGCATGAAGCGAAACCTGGTAATTCGGCGAAGTAATTTCAGCCTTCGACAGGGTTGAACACACCACTCAACCCTTAAATTGTTTTTAGTTTCGTTTGTTTTGTGTCAGTGCTTCTTGGCAGGGATCTTGTATGCGACCTTGTGCTAAGTTTACTTTCACGGTTCTGGTAATTGGTTTTCACGGCATATATATTGATTTATGCTTGTAAAACTGTGACTTTATCTAGTCCACCAATGTGAAACATCGAAATACAAGCACTTGATTTATTATAAGTTAGTCTTAGAAAGCTTGGAAACCATGTATGTATATGAAATACAATAAAAATGAAAATAACGAAAGCGTTCAAAATACATTAAGCTTTGAATGTAACCAATGAAAAGAAAGTATACTTAAGAAATAAGGTTATATAAAAATACAAAATGAGTTTGTCATACTTTTTGTCTCTCAAAAGGAAAGATTTTTTTATGCGTGACTGATAAGCTCCGATACTACTCAGCTGGTTGTACTCATTGACCAGCAGCCTCAGCGGCGCCGTCACTCTACGAGTTGAACAAAACAACAGTGTTACCAATTTCAGTTCTAAAATGGAAAACGCGAACTATTCAAGAAGCAAACCTATTGAAAATGTCAGCTATATATAAATGATAGCACCGCGATTCGCCCGCTCTAATAATTATAAGAATTAATTTACAAGACTCATGGCTTTGTAAAGTTACTACAGTTCGAGTTGTTCCTCTCTTGAGTAAAGGGTGGTGCTGCGTTCCATAAGTAAATCAATTTTGACATTTAATCGCTTAAGAAATGCTTTAGTTCAAATGCTTGCTACTGAACAGAATCGGAGGCACCGTACGCTGAGAAATTAGTAAGACTATACTAATTATTTTATTAGCCTTACATCACAACTGCCTCTCTGTCATACCTAATGAAACAAGCACGCAGTGTCACTACCAACATAATAAACCGAAAGAATTCCGTGACGTTTGTTCGCGTGCTGTTGGTACTTTCGATCCGCGCCGTGATTGCACTCGCTACGACGTGATGATACGACATGATACGATAATAATCATAATGCTTTCTGTTCGTGCTTGGTAGTAGCTTTTTAAAGGTTTCTTTGTCAGAAAAGTCTTTTTTGTTTCCATGTTGGTTTTCTATGAAGACACTAAAAAGTTTTCCCATTTCTAATTCTAATTGAAAATTAAAAAGAAATGTAAGTTTTACAAAATAATTGGATTATTATTACACCTTATGTTCATTCTATAAACGAAAAAAAATTACTTCAATTTAGATTGTATCTTGTTTTTAATGCCACTAATAGGGATTTCCTTAAGGTTCATTATTTAGAAGCTATGTTAATTATCATTAATCACGCAAATATAGAAAATTAATTTATAGTGGCAGAATTATTCACCAACTTTACTAGCACCACCGTAGTTGAAACTTCACAAACCGTAACAACGCAATACCTCTCCAAGAATTACAATCGTAATTATCACATAAACCGAAACTTAGAACCAGCGATATGTCAGGTACATGCATAATTACCCCACGTTGAACCACTCCAGTTTGACCTATGCGAAGCTTTCTTTCTCTCGATGCTGGGTAAAGGGCGCGGGGTCAACGGAAACTGGCTCGCTGTGCCGTTTGAGGGCCGGGCGTCAAGAGGGCTATCAAAGGGCCCGCTACCATGTGACGATCTTGATGGGCATTCTGAAAGAACACCTGTGAGGTTGTGAAGCTTTAAGACGCCACTTTTGTTTGGGTTCGTGTAGTCCTGTACTTTTCTATGAAAGTTGGATTTTTTTAAATTTGATAGATTTTTATTTTAAACGATCTGGTTTCTAAATAAATATTCTAGTGGGGCAAGGGCAATTCATCGCGTGTGTTTCTTATGGCGTTAAAAACTAAATAAAATGTTCATGAAAACAATATTATTTAAGGCCAAATTCACTTGCAAAACTACTATACATAAGATAATTAAAAATTGTTTCATATAAACTGGACTGGAAACATAAGACTTGTAGTGAGTCGGAGAAACTTGCTGGATTCAATGAATGCCTGGCTGCAGGTTAGGAGAAAATCGATTTTGCATAATGAATAAATCCTCAGATATGCAAACAGCGTCGTTAGTAAAGCAATAGCTACATTCTCAGTTCACTCCACGCGAGCCGCCGCCAACTGTTGGTGAATGAATTTTCTGAAAATCTTCGCTGAACTTCTGTTAGTTTACTATGATGAGGTTCAGAAGTGATTTTTGTGGATTTTCTTCACGATGAATGGAGATATTTATAATTTTCAATGTGAAGGCTTTTCAATTTTGGGAAATGTTATATAACGGATCAAAACATTATAAGAAGTACTATTTCGGACAATCGATGGTCACGAATATCATTTGGATGATAAAAGCCCTTGGGTATAATCCGCTCATTTACAGGATTATACTAGTATTTGTAATAAAACATGTGTAAATGTGTCTGTTTGCTAGTTGAATTCTTCGTCCCGATGAATATCTAAAGCGTCATTGTCACTAAAGTACCTCTTCTTATGGTAGCGTCGGGTGACGGGTCGCTCACTTCCCTCTAATGTGGTTGAGGAGGGCGGTGGCTGGTTCCCGCAATAACTCGCCGAGCTAACAGATACAGATAAGAATAATTTTGTATAGACATAAAGAGACTCTGTAAATTTATTTAGAAAAGAAATATACCCGTAAAGTTTATTGCCAGTTCTTCTTCACGACGGCTTTTCCGAACTGTTGGTAGAGTAGAACAATAAGAACAAGTAAATGTCAATGTTGAGATATAAATATTTGAATTTGAATTTGAACATTTTATGACTTACTTAATTATGAGTTTATGAAACAAAATAGAAAACCATTATATTCTCCAAACGGGAGCAACCAAAATATAAATGCTATCAAGTAATACTTAATTATTATATGTAGCAAGGCGTATCAGAGTTCATACATTTCCTGGCCCCATCTAAGATTTGTTTGATTAGACTAATGTATTCTATATGCATTATAGACAATGCATATAGAATACATTAGTCTAATCGGATGTATCTAGCTGTACCCAGGGTGTTCACATCGCACATAGTGATATACAAGTATTGTGCGTGCAGATTCCGAATACAGGAGCACACTCTGCTGAGTTCAACGCTGCCCGTGTGTTCACGTTTGAACCCATTCAATTGTATCTAGTCCGCTTCACAAAGCTTGGTCGTTAGGTACGTAAAACAGAGAACTCAAAATATAGAAAAAGTCCATTACTTCACCCGGCAACGGATATTTTGTATTAGTTATCGAAGATGGTGCTGCAAGTCTTTCTATTTTTCATGGTACCTTCTAGTTTCATTACACTTTGCGAATGCCTTGGTGATTTAGTCTTACCTGTGGAGAATAAAATTTTAGCAAAAGAACTTGCATGAGCGAAAGACAACCGTGCGAGCAAACTCGTAGGACCCTTCTGGTTTCTACCGCAGGGACTTGTGGTATACTTTTTGAGGAATAACCACTGATCGTTTTGAACAGCTCCGTTCAGTTTGGGTTCAAGATAAATCCCGATTTTAGAAAACTAATGGACAAATTGACGTTTTGGATGGGCGTGTGACGTGCTTATTGTCATGGGGTCACATTCACTTACACAGCACTAAATGGAAAGGCCTGGAAATTAACCATCTATCAGACAAAGACCCAGTTTTTGAACTACGGATAACTACTATGAAAATATACGAAAAAATTCGTCATTATTACTTTCGGTAAATCTTAATAATAAAATTCCTCAAAACAGTTACAAACTTACATGACCACTTCGTATGTCTTCTCCATCTGCATGAACCAGAGCGGCAACTCCCTCCTAAGTTGAATCCGGTACTGGCTGCGTATTGTCTTGCTCATTTTTCAAAATGCTGTCATGTAGTGACCTACCAACACTTCGACAGTTTAAAGATTTTAAACGATTTGTCTCGAGGAATAGGTACCTCTTTATACCCGTTTTTTTATAAGTGAAAGTTTCAAAATATTTTCTGTAATTAGGAAATAATATTGTGAGAAGCTTGTTTTAGCTGACTTTCGATGTCTTCGTATCTGTTTTCAAAGTTAATTTAGTTGATTTAAGAAATTTATTTAATGCGCTGCTAATCTAATTTTTTTTCCAATCATAGTCAGTAAACAAGCACACATCAAATCTTTTTTTTCTCCCAAATAATTTTTTTCAATAAAAACTTTCACTAATATTAAGATGTATTAAAAAGTACAACGACTGAAGGCAGTGCCCCCACTAGCAAAGAAGTCGGTTAACTTCAGACTTACACGACTTTTAGTTACGTGACAGTCGTGTAATGGCACTAAGTTTTTTTTTCGAAATTGACGGTTTATTTATGGCTCTATGGGCCTTTTAAATTTCACCGGACTTTGTGGCCTAGCGCTATCGGTGCTTAGCCGGAACTTAAACTACTCCTACGTACAATACGCCTGAGGGCACCCGAGAGAGCGCCGACCTCGGATTAGGTCGTCGTATGTTGAAATTACCACTGGTTCGGAAGGGTCATCTACTGCCAACGATCCAGTAAGAAACTCAGTAGGAATGCGTACGACGCGTTAGCCTTTTAACTTTAAATCTTTTAACGACTAAAATAAATTATGGTTTATAATAGATTTTATAAATAAGCCAAGAAACATTTACAAGTTTAAAACAAGGTCCTGTTTGTTTTTTTAGTGTTTAGTTACTATTTCTGGTAAATTTTAATATTTATATAAATGATTTTAATTGAGAATTAATTTTAACTTTAAGTCATTTAACGGTCATTTAAAAGTCATTTTTAATTCTTATTCTAATTTAAATCTTATTTAAAGTAAATTTTATTTTGATTGTAATTTGAGATTTACTTTGAATTTTTTTTAAATCGATTTAATTCAATTTAAATTGCAATTCTGATTAATATTTTATTTTAATTTTTAAAAACGTCTACACGACCGATCATAAAACGTTTAAATTAAAAAAACAAAGCGTAAAAAAGGAAAAAATCTAAGTTCAATAAATTAATTAAATTTAAAACTAAATACCGTTCGCCACATATTAACACCACAAACACGTTTGTGTATTACAACTAACAATCACTATGGTAGTCAAATTCAATTCAAAATTAATTATAATTCAATCGGACTACCGTAAAGCATTGACGGTATCACAGTCAAACGCACGAAGCATTCTGTGACACTATCGAGCGCGGTTTCAACTGAAATTCAAGGTTGTATATTGATTTAATATCCGTGGCGAATCACAGAACTGACTGTTCTAGAAGGTTCCTTTGCGTTCCTCTGAATTATAAATAGAATTAATACTGTTCATTCAATTAACACGGTTTCACTCCCCAAGTATAAGACATTCTCTGTTTTATCGGGATAATCTCCATAATGTAGATTCTTTTTTGTTGAAAAACAAACCCGTAGTTTCAGCCTTTACCGATTACAAATAAATAAACAATTTACAAATAAATAATTGAGGCAAGTTAGCCACTCTTATCACATTTATTCTAACTGAAGATTTATCTTATATAGACGGACCATTAAGTGGAAAATATATATTTGACATATCTCTACATTTAAAGGTAAAATTAAATTTAAAGATTAGTCTAATTTGACAATTTTTTTATATATGCTTCATGGCTTTCATATGCTTGTAACAGACATTGCAAATATTTTAAATAATGAATTTGATTTCTGGTAGGGAACCAATTGAGCGAAGGAAAAATTCAGTTTTTATAATAATTTGAAACCTAGTGGGGTAAAGTGCAAACAGAATGGATATTCTACTTAAAATAATTTACTAAATCAATAATTGAATAGCACTTAAATAAAAACACACACCCACAGTATTTTTCAGAATCAGCCTCTTTTGCTAATCGTATCCTTATCCCCTTTCAAGAGCTTTTAAGCTCCGTATCAGCAGCTTAAAGCTGCCACCATCTTCAACAGTATAACGCGAGCTTGCGAGATGTAATTTAATGCTAGCACAACTTAAAGATAAGCAGTTAAGCGAGCTTGATCTGAGCTTTTAAGATAGTCTTAAAGGTATCCGAGTAGTCTGACGTTGATGATGAATCTCTCAAACGTCGGAAAGGTGATAAAGACAAAAAAATAAATGCATAGGTACGTGACATAAACAAGGATAATTTTCGGAAATATCTGCGTATATTCGCGGATTTTCGATCAATTTTCCTTTAAACTAGTCAAAGTAACATTATTAAATAATTAATATTTAAAAAAACAAAAACAAAAACAAAAACTTTTTATTATTTAAAGCAAGTACATAATAATGTTAGAGATTGGAGTCTCCTTTTAAGCGTACATAGCCTGTATCCGCTCTTCCATATAAGCACGTCATAGGTTTACATACCATTTACACAATAAATTGGGTTTTAAATATTTCCATTACACAGATTACAGTTTTTTTTTTACAGTTTAAGAATTTTAAAAGACTAATGTAAAAGAAAAATAGAAAGTAAATGTGTGTATAAATGCGTGTGCGTGTAGGTGTGTATGTGGGCGTGTAAGTGTGTATGTGTGTGTGTTTGTGAGAGTTTGTGATACATACCAGCGTGAGTGGATATGTTTTATATAATTGATCGTATTATGTTATGTTATTATATTCAGGAGAGCTTCTGTTTCGTCATAGGTTTTAGATTTAAGCCATATAGTAATTTTCTTACATTGGGCATATAATTTGTCATAAATATCAAGCTCTTTGTTAAGTTTGTTATATAGGAATGCTGATCTTACGTAAATTTGTCTTTGTGCAAAACTAGTTTCAGTGTTAGGTACTACAGCGACTCTGTCTTTTCTTCTTATACATTTTACTAGAGGGTTATAATTTAAATGTTTGTGAGTTGATAACACACTGTGTAAAATATACAACTGTCTAACTGTAAGAAGGTTGCATTCTTGGTATAAAGATACGGTTGAAAATATATCTCTCTTAAAATACATAATTTTAAGTAGATATCTCTGGGCTCTTTCAAGGTCAAGGAAATGCATCTTAACTGCTCCCCCCCATATCGTTATACAGTAAATAAGAATGGGTTGAACTAGAGATATATACACATTGTTATAAAGGTTATTGTAATCATTTGAATTTGCCTGAGTCTGTACGTTAACGTTTCTCGGTGCAACATGCCGTAGTGACTTGAAAATATATGATAGCTTTCTGACTCTGTTTATGACATGATCAAGATGTGAAAACCATGATAGTCTTTGATCCACAATAACACCAAGGTATTTTATTTCAGTGACTCTTTTGATCTCTGGACAATCACAACTCGGAGCAGCCTGATTACAAGAGTGTATTTTAACATTAAAATCTACATTGGGTTGATAACAGACAAAACAGACATAGTTCGTTTCAGAAGTATTAAGAGTAAGTAAATTGACTCTCAGCCAGTCAGCTATCCGGATCAAACCCCTTTCAGCACTATCTTTGGCGTCATTCCACGTGGATCCAGTAAAGACAATGGCTGTGTCATCAGCATAAGTCAAAATTTTTGCGCTATTGATGGTCATGTTACATAGCTCATTGATGTAGGCTAAAAATAAAGTAGGGCCAAGGACACTACCTTGGGGTACACCGTATGCAACCTCCTCCCAATCACTTATATGGTTTTCAATTTTTACACTTTGTTTTCTATTGCTGAGATAATCTTTAAATAAATCCAGTGCTACACCTCTTATTCCAAGCCGCTCCAGTTTGCGTAGGAGAATGGGGATAGATACAGAGTCGAAAGCACTTTTCAGGTCAAGAAATACCGAGACACATTTGACGCTCTTGTCCAAAGACTGTGCTACGAGATTACTTAATACGGTCACTGCGTCCTCAGTTGATTTGCCCCGCCTAAAACCAAACTGAGTAGAGGAGAGAATGTTAAACTTTTCCAAATAGTTAACTACTCTATGGTTAAGTAGCTTTTCCACTACCTTAGAGATGGCAGATAGGACGGAAATGGGTCTGTAGTTACTGATTTCACGTCTGTCCCCTTTCTTATGGACCGGTGTAATGATGGACTGTTTAAGCTGAATTGGGAAGACACCTCGTGCGAAACAAAGGTTTGTAAGGTAAGTTAAAATTGGTATAATTTATTCTTTGGCAAGTTTAAGAAAAGAAATAGGGACTTTATCCCATCTCACTGCACTCCCTGATTTCAGGCTCATTAAGACACTGTTTACTTCATCATAATCTGTTGGTACTATATTTATTTTATTTATTTATTGTTTCACAGAGCCAACAGCACTTAGGTCTAATTTACACTTGTTTGTATTTAATTGCTTAAACAGACCGCCAATAACAGGCTCACAATTTTTAAAATGATCTTATAGAGTAGAATAACTATGTGAACTAATTTTACATTTTTGGACTGAGAACACTATAAACAAAAAACAAATGACAGAGAGAAACACAAAAAAGAAATTTGAGATAAATTAAACAAATCTATGTATATGAATTTACAAATAATAATAACAGTACGCGAATATGTGTATGTGTGTGTGTTTGTTTGTGTGTGTGTGTGTTTGTGTGTGTGTGTGTGTGTATGTGTGTGTGTGAAAAATTATATATATGTATGTTAGGTTTACGTTCAAGTATTACACCGGGAAATAGTTTCGGATGTCACTTTTGATCTGCATAGAGTTCAGCAATAACAGAATTTTTAAATGATTGCTTTGTGAGATGGAATATATCAATTGAGTGAAATTTTTTATTGTAGCAGCTAAGCATTTGGCAAATTACCGAGTTTTTGGCATAATTTGAGTGATGAGTAGGAATATAGAAGAGAGTACAATGTCTAGTTCGCTTAGTTGGTGTTCTGAGTTGTAAGACGTGCGAGGTTAGCTCAGGGTTGTCAATTTTATTATTACATATGTCATGTAGGAACAGCATCTGTAGCAAAGTGCGTCTGTCTGTCAGTGGCAAGAGTGTGTGCCTACTGCACAGGTTTGTATAGCTGGAGTTTTTAAAGTAGGTGCGATAATTAAGAGCTCTCAGAAATCTCGACTGTATTTAAAATCTGTTTGGTTGAGATGGAATATTATATAGCATAAGATCTAGTTCTGTGTCAGAGCTAACCTGAATGCACATAGCCAATGTCTTTCCAATATTTGCAAAATAATTATTCACATGATTTACAGACTCTAAGTTTGACTCTGGTCCCGTGGAGGATGGGTAGGCCGCTGGTGTGGGATGCAACCTGCGTAGACACTCTCGCGGCTTCCCATCTTTCCACAACTAGTATACAATCTGGTTCTGCTGCTAATAACGCTGAAAGCCTTAAACGTAGAAAATATAAGAATTTGGGTAGCGGGTATATTTTTGAGGCTTTTGGCGTTGAAACCATGGGGTCCTGGGGACAAGGTGCTCATCGTCTTTTTTCGGACCTAGCGAGGCGATTGGTGAGTGAAACTCGTGACCCGAAGGCTGGCACCTACCTCGCACAACGAATTTCTATAGCGATCCAGCGTGGTAATTCAGCCAGCCTTTTGGCTACGTTGCCCTCAATGCATTCAAGTTTAGATTTAGTGTTTTATTTGTAGTATAATTTTAACGTATAATTATGGTTGCATTTAGATTATTTTAAAATTAACTAAAATATACGCGATAATATCCGGTAAAAAAAAAAAAGTTTGATGGTTTAATATGTAGCAATTCATAACTCTGACTATTTATGTTATTCGTATAGGTGATGTTTTTAATGGATTTCCATAGCATTTTTTTATTGTTCAATGATTTTACTAGTAGCTCTTTTTCATAATTTCGTTAAAGTTTTTTTGATCAGGTTATTACAATAATTTCTGTATCTGAGATAAACTATTCTAGCCATATTATTTTCAGGGTCCTTTTTCCAATTCATTTGTAATTTATTTCGGGTTTGTATACATCGTAATATTCCCGGTGTGATCCAAGGCTTAATAATTCTTTTAGATCTTGGTATTTTAACAAAGGTGGAATTTTTTTCAAGACTTTTAGATATTTTATCAATTAATGTATCTATTACATAGTCAGGGCTTTCAGATGTAAGTAGTTCTTCTAAATTACTGTTTTTCAGACATGTAAGAGCACCTGCAAAATCAGTTTTAATCATATTTGTGTACCTTGGAGGGCGGTGCATTATCTCGGACAATGAAAGGAAAACTGTTTTGTGAACAGCAATAGATGCTAAATATTTTGTTTTGTTTAAGCATTACGTGATCCAGACAGTTTTTGTCATTTGTTATATACTCACTCGTTTATACGGAAATGCACTTGGATACAGAACTTGTTTAGAAGCTTGCATTATTTGCTCTAGGTTTTCATCTCGCCTACTGTCCTAGAACTTTATTCTTATTATGAATATTTTTATTGAGATAATTTTAAACACTTTTCATAAAACTATTCAATAACAATATAAAAAAAGAAAGGATATAAAAAAAGTCGATATTCAGAACTCTCTGTCAACACATTAGCGACATTATAATATACTACTCATACAGAAACATTTGTACATAAAAGGTTTGTTCGGAGAACATTATTAATTTGAAATAATATTTTTTTAATAAAAATTCTTCAGCGCCTTACTGTTCATAGGCCAACCATCGGAAGCGATAATGCCATTTCAAGCTACGGAGCTATAAACCAAAGTCATTGTGGCTGCGTATAATTTTAAATCTACTTAAATGTTAGAACGTTGAAAATTATATAAATAGGCCGAAATTCTAATAATATAGATCATTCGTTATCGAACTGTCTTTGCTTTCGCCTCCAACTACCTCCAAGCTCCTAAATGGCCATTATGAACCGTGAAGAATAGATTACGTTTATTAAGGTAATTAACAGTTAATCTTTAACTGAAATCGTCAGGCACAAAGTCATATGCAAAACATTAATTGAAAATATTTTCATACTAAATTCTTATTAGTTCTGATGGGTATAGTTCTAAAAAGCACACTGCGAGATATCTACCCCTGAACACTTGGTACGTTAAGTAAGCTCTAGTGCCGCTAGCTTTTGAGGCTTCAGAGAAACGAAATGAATCCACAGGAGCTGAGGTTCGCATCTGCTCATTGATGGTTTGTCGGCCTGATATTTATTTATTTTATTTACATGCAGACGACATTTGTATTATAAATCCAGACAACTCAAAAAAATAGAGGGGCAAAAAACAAAAACTTGACATAAAATATAATGACCAAATAATACAAGAAACAGATAGTTATTCTTTCTTAGGTATACTTTTTGACCTACACTGTACGTGGAACTTGCTTGTAGAAAATGTGTGTTCTAAATTAAACAGGTTCACCTGTGTCCTACGGAAACTGAATAAAATCACAAATAAAGAAACCACACTCAAAGCGTATCATGGCTATGTTGCTTCAATACTAAGGTATGGTGTGCTGCTTTGGGGTTTTTTTTTTTTTTTTTTTTTTGGTTCCCCTCCACGGGAAGGGCAGGAGGACATAAAAAATGCTCTGACGCATACTCCGCGCGCGCGATCGGAGTTATGTGGGACTCGTCCCGACGCCTACCAGAACCATACCCACTAAAAAACCCCCTGTCGGCTCGTGCATTTTTGCCACTCAGCCTTCATCTGAACGACGGCCAATTGGAGAAAGAGGCCGCGCCAGCGGGGCCCTTAAGGGGTCACCCGCTGAGATTCACATAGCACTGAAGGTGCTCAAAAAAGAAAAGTAAAAATAAAACATTAAAAATGAAAAATAAAAATAGCATTAATTCGGATTTACGTTAGAATTAGAATTTACGTTAGAATTAGGATTTGCGGCCTGAAGGGCCTCGAGAGCTAAAGTTAACTGCGTGCGTTCGCTCGTGTGCGCGTTTCTCGGTCTAGCGATTTTGTAAATCGAATCTAACACAGGAACAGTATATGAGACTGAATCTCGAACAAGATGATTGGGATGGGATTCGGCACGTTTGAAGAACGATTCTGAGAGTGTTTTGAGGTGCTGTTGCACTGTAGGCAGTTCAAGATCTCTGTGCAGGTCCGCGTTACGCACGTACCAAGGTGCGTTTGTGGCCCTGCGGCAGAAGAGATTTTGAACTACCTGCAGCTTATACAGGACGGAGGGTTTGGCGTGGGCAAAGACTGGCGAAGCATATGACATGACGGGTCTAACGCAGACCTTGTAAAGCGTACGTTTATTTCTAAAAGACATTTTACTTTTTCTACCTATCATACTATTTAAGCGGCTTAAGTAGAAACGCGCGAGTTTCGTTACTCTATCGACGTGTGGCTTGAAAGAAAGCGTCTGATCTAAGGTGACGCCTAAGTATTTGACAGTGCGCTTCCAGGGGATGGGAACACCTAACATACGAATGTGCGGATCGTTGTGGCGATTACGACGTTTGTGGTCGAATTGAATAGCAGAACTCTTTTCTGGGTTGACATCGATACGCCATTTTTGAAACCAAACACCGAGGGCGTTTACGGCCTTTTGGAGTCTGGTGATGTTATACGGGATCGCTTGACTTTTAGTGTAAAGGGCGGTATCGTCTGCAAAGAGGGCGAGTTCGACGCCTTTCGGCGGGATGGGGATGTCGTTAGTGTACACGGTGTACAGCAGAGGGGCGAGGACTGAGCCTTGCGGGACTCCAGCCTTTATGGGACGAGGCGCGGAGAGCGTGCCTTCATGTTTGAATCGAAAAGTACGGTCTTTAAGAAACGACGCTATTAATCTGACTAGGCGAGCCGGTAAGCCTATTTTATAGAGTTTAAAAACGAGACCGCTGTGCCAGACTTTGTCGAAAGCCTTGGCTACGTCAAAGAGAACCGCGATTGTTTTTTTACGACGCTGAGAGAATCCTTCGAGTATGTACTCGACGATTCGATGGACTTGCTGAGGGCAGGAGTGCTTAGCGCGAAAGCCGAACTGGTGGGGAATGATGAGAGGGTCGCCATCTGTTGGAAACAGATGATTCCGCATTCGAGAGAGTATGACTCTTTCGAGAAGTTTAGACATTGCCTTGAGGAGGCTGATGGGTCTGTGGTTAGCCGGGACATTCAGAGGTTTACCCGGCTTGGGAATGCCTATGACTGTCGCTTCTTTCCAGGCTTTTGGAAAGTAGCTATGGTCGAAGCAGGCATTGAAGATGATAGCTAACAAGGTAAGCATCTGCTCAGGCAGGTGCTTAAGTGCGTGGTTGGAAATTCCATCCGCACCCGGAGCCTTTTTGGATTTTTGCTTTCTAATGAGAAGCAAGATTTCATCATTAGAGACTGTGACGGGGTCGTCGGTGATAGGGAGAGATTCTCTGCGGAGAACTTCGTCCTCCACCGCCTGGATGTGGGAGGGATCCGCGGGTTGCGTGCTGGGCGAACATTGTGCCGCTATGCGGTCGGCGAAGCATTCGGCTTTCTCTTCGACTTCGAAAGCAATGGTGCCGTCGGGACGAGTGAGAGGAGGAACGTGAGAGGTGGTGTCTACGCGTAAGGCTCGGGCCATTCGATAATACGCTTGGTGGGATGGGGAGATATTCTCCATGAGATCGTTAAACTGAGTGTCACGGAGTTCCGCGAGGCGAGACCTAACTTTACGTTGAAGCTGATTCGCAGCTGTTCTATATGCTGGCGTGGGATATTTCTTTGCTCTCCGGAGAGCCGCGTTCTTGGCTTTAATGAGATTGCTAACGGCTAGTGGAAGCGCGGGTTTGCTTTGCTTAACAACCTTTTCGTTGTCGTTGATGGCTGTGTTAATAGCATCAGTTAGAGTATTGACTAGTGAATCTATTTTATCCGGACTATCTAATTGGTTGGGCGAAATCGCGAGCGGAGAGTTAGGGGCCTCTAAGGCTGAAACTAACGTATTTTTAAAGCCTTTCCAATTGGTAAAGGTCTTAGGAGGTGTGACGTTAACGTTAGGCGTACCTAGTACGAGGGAGACGGGGCGATGGTCGGAGCCTAGGTCATCGAGCGGTTCGATAGACCTTAGGTCAAGATTGATTCGCTTGATAATTGCAAAGTCGAGGATGTCAGGAGAGTAGGTCGGATTGTTGGGATAGTGAGTGGGAGTGATGGGGGATATGACGTCTAAGTCAAGGGAGTTGGTGATGTCGAGGAGAGCGATACCGCTGGTATTGGTTGATAGGCACGTCCAGTCAGTATGTTTGGAGTTAAAGTCTCCGAACATAATGACTGAATGGCCGAGGGCGAGAATGGCCTCAAAGTCGCTGCGGATTGGATTGGAGCCACACGGTATGTAGACTGAAGCTATGATGATGGTCGGATGACCAGTCATAGCCAATCTACACACCGTGGCCTCCATGTTGAGGAGAGGAGGGGTAGGGAGAGGACAGCAATGGAAGCCTCTTTTGTAATATATGGCGGTGCCGCCGTAACCGTCGGAGTTGGGCCTATCGTTGCGAGTAAACGCGTACTTAGGAATAGCATATCCCCTGGAGCGTTTTGGAGTAAGCCATGTCTCCTGGAGAAGGAATAGGTCAGGTTCTTTGTTCTGAAGGAACAGTTTAATCTCGGGAAGGTTAGTGCTAAGACTACGAGCGTTAAAAGATACAAGGGATAAGCCCTTGGGTTTAATACGACTGGACGCGGGATTCGCGGGTCTAGACATTAAAATTTAAAATTTATTTATTTAAAATTTACAAAAATAAAAGAATTTACAACGAACTTAGGAGCGAGTGATGCTCGGCTAACGCGAATAACCGCTCTTGAGGAGAGCGGGCGGCTCGCAGTTTGCGTGCGAGTACGGAGATTTCGTTAATGTCGACGTTTTGGATGACGTCGAACACGGTCTTCATGTCCTCAGCCAACGACGACTGAGGGGAAGATGACAACGCGGGACGCGGCCCTACGGGAGCTACGGGAGCTGGGATGGGTCGGGAAGGTGCAGGCGGGACGGCCGGACGCTGCCTCCAAGACAGAGCCGGAGTAGGCGTCGGCTGAACGGGCTTTGCTTCCGGGGGACCCCGGTTGCGCAGCGGCGGGAAGTTGGCAGGAGTGAGTGGCGGCGCCGGTTTAGGCGCGACCCTCTTGGTGGTGGAGCGCGGAGCGCGCGGGCAACCCCTGTAGTTTGCTGTGTGGCCGGACTGGCCGCACAGCACACAGGCAGGGGGGGAAGTGGATTCGGGAGTGCGAGTGCACTCCTTGGTGAAGTGAGGATCCAGGCACTTTACGCACCTGGGGGGAGCTGAACAGTTAGCCGCTGCGTGGCCATATAGCTGGCAGCGGTGGCACTGCCCAGGGTGACCACGGGGGTTGGGACGCTCGACGGAGATGTTCGAGAGTCCGCAGATTGTGCGAGCCTCTTTGAAAATCTCCTTCGAGTCGGGTGTATTGGACAGGATTACTAGCGCTAACGGAAAACGCCTACCGCGGTTGGAGTGCATCTTGTGCACTGCTGTGACCGGGAAACCCTGAGACTTAAGGTCATCGAGAATGTCTTCGTTGCTGAGTTCGAACGGGACGCCCCGTAATACTGCGCGGATCTTACGCTCCTCCGGGAGGGCGTAGGTGTGATACGCGATTTGGTTTAAACCGAGTAACCTGGTAAACTCGCGGAAGTCGACGACGGTCGCTAATTGGATTTTGATTGTATCGCCAGCGTTGGCGGCTTTCAAGTAATTAATTTTGTGCACTTTGCACAAGTTGGAAACCGCGGTCCAGCGCGCTTTTTCACGCAGGAATACGGGCGGAGGGAGCTGAGGCTTCGGCGGGACGGGAGCGCAGCGCGTCGCTGGCTTCGATGTGACCGACGGAGACGCGGTTACTACGAGCGATTTTAACGGCGCGGGGGCTGGTGTTGAAGACACCGGGGAGGGCTCGGGTATTGAAGATACCGAAGCTTTCTTAGAGCGCTTCTTGGAGCGCTTGGCGACAAGTTGAAACGCGGGCTCAGGAGAGCCGGTTAGGGTGACGGCATCTGACGACGTATCAGACGCGGGTTCGGAGTCGCTCCCGGGAGCGGTACGCTTACGACGCGACGCGTGAGAGGATGCGACCGATTCGCAGTCCATCTCGGACGAGGCGGGAGACGTGGGAGAGCTTAAGACCTGAGGGGTCTCGACGTTAGAGGCCTGAGGGGCCGGGGTTGAGGCCTGAGGGGCCGGGGACGCGATAGAAGCCTGTAAGGCCTGCGTTAGTATGTCATCGGGTATGCTGTAGCCAGACGCGGCGAGTACCTGGGCGAACGACCTAAGTACGTTGACAAGGTCCATTGGGAGGGCTTGGTCCTACGATGTAAATATATAAGAATGCCTAGGTTCCCTAGCAAACCTAGCACCTAAACCTCCCTACCCGCGGTAGGGGGGCTGGGGACGACGCGAGGTGGTGCCCCTAGCTCGGACAGCACTTTACCGTCACCCTGGGAAAGGCCCAAGTGCAATGGGATCGGGTCTGCCGGTTTCTCCTTGGCCTGAAGGGCCTTGGAAGCGCACCGGGGCAACGCTATCAGGCTTAGTTGTCACCGTTAAGTATCCACCTGATCAAACGCGAGTCTACTACGGAGTGTGTCGTCAATAAATTGACAACAAAAACCGGCCGTAGACCTGACGGAGTTGGGTTGCACTAAAAGTGCGGGATTGACTACGTTACGACCGGCCGGAGCCGGCCGCAGAGCGAGTCTCTGACTACGTACAGGCGCCAAGCGTCGAGTACGCAGCCAGAAAGACAGCCCGAGTCTTGCAAACCACTATCGAATTTAATCGACCGCGGTAAGCTCGACCCTGTTGTTGCTGCACTCACCGAAGTGAGGTTTTTGCTTCGAGGGGTGCACAGAGTGCGGGATTGACTACGTTACGACCGGCCTGGGGCCGGCCGCAGAGCGAGTCTCTGACTACGTAGCAAGCGCCAAGCGTCAGGTACGCAGCCAGAAAAACAGCCCGAGCTTCGCGAACCACTATCGAATTTAATCGACCGCGGCAAGCTCAGCTCTGTTGTTGCTGTGCAAGAGACCGACTTACTTGCAGCCGATCGAAACCGACCGCAGAGTAAGCCCTACAGAGGCTAACAGCGTATGAGTGTTGCTACGAGTTGTCGTCGTGAGACGACAATCGTGACTCAACGGCTGGGCGACCGCGAACACGTCCGAGCGGGGCCGGACGCAGAACGGATCTGAGAGTGGCGTTTGAGTATTGTTACGAGAGAAGTCGTAAGACAACAATCGTGACTCGGCAGCCGGGAGCGACCGTCAAACACGTCCGAACGGGTCCGGACGCAGATGAGGTCTACTTTGGGGGAACTCGGTAAAAATAAATAAAGCGTTCATATCTCAAAAGCAATGTATTCGAGCAATAGCTGATGTTGCTTCGTGGACAACCTGCAAGCCTTTGTTTAAAAGTATGAAACTTCTAACCGTTCCAAGTACGTATATTTACGAAACAGCGTTGTTTGTTAAAATGCATCCTGAATGTTTTGTTAAAAAAAAGAGATCTTGTGTTTTAATTTAATTTTAAACCGAAATATATAGCAGAAATTGTCTCGTTATGTGTTTAAAATTTTTTAATAAATTACCAGAAAACATAAAAACTTTGCCACTAAATAAATTTAAATATATTCTACGCCGATGGCTAATTGAAAAATGTATTTATGATGATTTTTTTAATAGTAAATTTGACATGAAACATAATATTAAGCATTAAATAATTGTGGTCTCGAATAAAGAATGAGTCTCTTGTGATTATAATTATAAATAGTAATATAATAGGATCAAATATAGAATAATCAAGATTTTATTTTAGATAGTGATAGGTTAATATTGTATGCTGTAATACAGTGAAATATGTGCTCAAAAATGATGTAGATAAATTGATTTTGATTTGATTTGATTTGATTTTGATCTAAAACATAGACCTAATCGATTTCAACCATCGCCTGCTTATGTTTTAGATTTTAGACAAAGCCGTTGTTAAATATGTTAGATAATTTTTGACCAAAATATGATAAAAATCTAACATGTAATCGTATTAATTAAACCCAAACAATCGTTATTTATATAAAGCTTTTTAATAAACCATATTTCTTTATTCTGAAGACGAGTCGAAAAAAATCAAAGCTTATTAACGAAAAAAGGCTAAAACACATTCAATTTTTCCAGACAATTATGAGTACTGCGAACTCAGCAAAACCGTCTTATCGCGGAATAAGCAGAAATTAGCTAATAAAAACACCCAACTTAGCCGGTCCCGGTGCAAAAACAAAAGTTTAACTCGGTCTGACGTCACGGGGTCGCTGAACCTTGGCTGACCTGGATAAGGCTCGATGCAGACTATTTTAGAGCTGGGTTTTAGTGTTCATAGAAATAGATTATATTTCGCAGACGCTTTTGTCACGGTAGTGGTATTAAGTCTGAAGTACTTAGAAACTAATAAGTTACAATCCCGGTAGATCGCGCCGAGTTCTACAACTCAATATGTCATCAAAGAGAATCTATTATCTATTTATAGCCAACTGTTTAGGTGACCTGAATAAGCTGATGATGAACAATAAAAACACAAGCTTTGTTTGCTTTATAAAACAGTCCGGCCTGCTAGTTTTGAATTGGTTTCCGTGTTTGTAACGCAATCACAAAACAATATATACTTACTGGCAGAAAAGATATTTTAAACAGGAAGAACAATCAGTATACATACAGTGATAAAAAATATTTAGTGGAACATAGTCGATTATACAGATGTCATAAAAATACAACTTGTGGTATAATCTAATGGATCACATTTAGTAGCTTAATATTAGGTCCTTACATATGAAATTGGCGTTTTGTCATACTGGCCACTTTGATCTGTATTATCTCCTCTTTGGTTAAGAGTTCTAATTTCAAATTTATTACAGCTATTTTGTGTTTCGAAAACCATAATTTATTTGCTTTTTCCTCTTTTTGTTTTTTCTTTGCGTAACTTAGTTTACAAAATGGAAAACTTGAAATATCACGTTATTTACGAGTACGAGTTCCACCGTGGCACCTAATATTAATGTATGATGTATTAATGGGACATATCTAAGACACCTGATACTGATAGTTACTGATAGTTTCACTGTACGAGGCGCAAGCCGCATGTTGGCCGGGAAGAAGCCGACCGGCTTATGTTGTGCAGCCTGGACTAATGGACTACCGGACCGTCACTAGCCGACTTGCTGACCGATCACACTTGCTTCAGGCTGGTCTTGCCGTTCATCTAATACTACCAAACCGAATGTGTCTAACCGAATATGTGGGTAATGCTGACCCCTTACACGATCGACGTCCAGTGCACCGTATATCTCTGAAAGTTGTCCACACAACGTCAGCCTGGCATACAGTTGTCTGAAAACCCACTAACTCATTAGAACTAGACATTTTGCACCCACAGCGCAGTGCATTAGCCCCTGTGCTGGCGTGCATCGACCCGGAAAATGTCGGTGACTCGGTAAACTGTCTTAAATATATCGAGGTTCCGGTTCTACACAACGGTGTAATGCTTTCAGGTATTTACTGAAACGGTTCCTGGCGACGGTTATTTTTGAATTGTTTAGAATTTGATGTTGTTAAGTTGCCAACACAGAGGTTTGAAAGATGTGTTTTTGATAGTGAAAAGTGTACTGGAGTTTTAAGACCGTGAATTAGTGTACTCGAAGGGAAAGGTGAGCAACCGAAATGAATTAGAAAATTCAAAATATTTAATTTCATGACAGGTAAAAAATATTACACTTTTTAGAATTTTTCTCTTTATCTTCATCGAGATAGCGTTCGTACAACTAAAATGTTTTATAAAATCATAATAATAATACACTTTATTGCCATACCAGTTACAAAATTAAAATACACTTAGATTAAAACTACAAAAAAAGAGAATGACAACTTGGGCGGTAAATGCTTGGGGTAGAAGGCATACAATTTGACGAGGGCATAACAGAAACACACACATGACATCAAATTTTGCGTGCTCATGAATAACCGCAGCCAAGCTGTTTACATTGTATGTATATTATTTTTCACAAACAGAAACAGAAATAGCCCGTGGGGATTTCAATCCTGCGCCCGTTTGTCATTCAAACAATCTTTGATCTTTAGCCAGCCTACATTAAAGAAACGCGAATTTTCGGTCCTTTCTACTTCTTACAAAGTAATGTTGTTTATATATTCAATATTCATAAATTAAAAACTTTCTTAGTTTTTAATTTATGAATATTCATGTGATACAAAATATTTTCTTAAATATATTGTGAATCAAGGGTTAAGGGTAAGAATAAGGGTTAGGATACCATAAGACATTAAATTATGAAAAGAACTAAAATACCATCCCGGCTGTATGCACATCAGTCAGTGTGCAAATTTTGTAAACCGCGAACGCAGAACAAAGTTTAACTAGCCAGTTGTGAAATGTAGATCCCCGATTGGAGTTAGAACCTATGTTTATGGCAAGTGAAACAGTATTATTGACTATGTTTAACCTCACATTTTGATTTTTTCAGGCACCAACAATAACTTCAAACCGTCCAATTCCTGCGTCTGTTGTTGAACGACCCCTAGTAAATCAAAATTGTATATCGTGAAGAAGTTATTGTTTGTGAAGTGAGCCTAAAGTTGATTTAAAGTATTTTTTTAAAATTTTTCATTATACGTTCTTAATATTGCAGTTAGTCTAAAACTTGAAGGGTCTGTAGGACTACCCGATTTAAATAAAGGTATTACTGTACTATGTTTCATTAAATCAGGAAACTAGCAATGCAGTTGTTAAATATTGCTTCGAGGTAAGGAGCTAATACATCTATAATAGAAGACAAAAGTTTTACAGATATACCCATAGATCAGTTGCCTTTAAAGTTTTAATAATATCCACGATGTCTATGGGTTGAAATTTAACCCATCCTGCACTCCCTTACACAGCTTTTTAGCAATGAGTTGTGGTCGAAACTTCAATATATGCGAAAAATATCTCAAACGCAGTTTATTATTGTTATAGTATAGCTTATACTCATTATTTTGGCCTTTTCGCTTTTATTCATCTTCCAAATCCTTTTCGTCTTATTAGATTACATTTTATATAAATGACAAGGAACAAAAGTATATTGTTATTCCGAGATATTTGAGTTAAAAGTTAGAAAAATTTTTCTATAACATAGCTATGATTTAATCTATTCTAACCGGTTTCATCTGCCTACTGCACTTATACATACCTCTGTGCTATGCCGCACCCTCCAACATCTCGGTTTACGTTCATCTTTCGCTTCTGACATTGGTTCTGCGTACACGAATGTTCCTGTCTTCCCGGGCTATAACGTTATTTGTTGTTGAGTTTTTAATTATTTCTTTTTCATTCAAAGCTATTCTCTGATTTTATTTCAGGGTAGGAACTGTAATCAAATACAACACAATGTGAAGCCGGATATTAGTAGGTATGTGACCTGTAGAAAGCGCACCAGAAATATCTACAATTATAACTTCAGAAATAATTTATAACTACGATCACCCACCTAATTTCTGATAGTGGCAGGTGTTGGTGAACATGAGAGATGGAAATTAGCTAAGATATTAACGCTATGCATACTTAAAAGTAGTGTAGCAATTTCCTGTAATCGTAGAAAATGGCTTATATTAATTCTTCTTTACAATTTTAAACTAAGTTTTTCTTAAAGTGTACCTGCGTTCATTATTATATACTTATGAGCATTATAGTTTATTCTATCGAATGTTACGAATACTTTCGTAAATGAGCGCTAAAATCAACATTGTTTAAAATGATAGACAGTTAGGTATACCAAAGAGGTTCGAAGTCCTTTCACTGGATATTCGAATACTAACATATAAATAAATAAACAAATAAATAAATATTTCTAACAATCACACCACATTATCTAGTCCAAGTTAAGTATCATTAAGAACTTGTGTTATGGATACTAGATAACGGATACATAAACTTAAGAAATATATTAACACACATAGATATATTTTTTTTATGTATAAATATTAGAAATAAACTTAAATAAACGTAAATACACATCCATAACTAGAAAGCAAATATAAAATATATCTGCCCCTACCAGGATTCGAACCTGGGATCTCTGGCATGGAAGGCAAGGCTACTTACCTCCACACCAAACATGAATTCAATTCAATTCAATGAAACGAAACGAAAAAACTATATGTGGTGCAAAATTGTATTATTACGCATATTTACTATATTATTCTAGTAGCGACAAACACTACATTTGTCCCATTGTTCCAACCTTCTTACATCCTTTTATATTTTTTTATTGCCTTGTGCTTTGAGGCGATTTATTTTTTTATACTGAAATAAGCGTAGTATGTAACGTCCACTGGATCCACTAAGACTAACGAAGCTTTTACGTAAATTAGGTTAACCGCCTAAAGTAGTGAACCAAATAGTTTCAGTAATATGCAAATCACTCTAAAACACACAAAATTCAATTAAAAAAAGCTTCCAAGGACCTAATTTAGGAGCATAATTAAGGATAACCCTTAAAACCGCATTCTCATCGTGTCCCATTGGGTGGGCAATGAAAACACGGGAAAACAGCAAGGGTCGGGCTTACCCCATGGACCAACCGCCATAAAAATAATATTATGTAATGCAAAGGCCCGTTACGTAACGAATCAATATCTTTCTGGATATATGCCAGGAATGGGGGTGTATACAGTGAAGTGCTTATAGCCAAGGCATGTATCGAGGCCCCTAATTGGCTATTTCTTAGATTGTTGCTGTGTTGTAATTGTGGAGATTGGTTAAATAATAAACTATATGTTTTCAGCGTTTGTAGACTTATTGCTGAAAATTACATTTGTATAATGGTGTGCTGTTTTAAGTCAAATGATAAAGTTTGGGTTCGTAGATTGAATGTCACTTATTATAAACAGGTATATCCTACATACAAACAACTATAAGAATTACACTAAGTATTCAGTTCAATAAGTTCGCTTGTTAGATTTTGCAGTTATTTTCGCGTAATTTTTAAAACATAGCGCTTGTGAGCTCTTGCTGTCTAATTCAAGATCATCTGTTCATCATTGCACATCCTAATCCTATTAATTCTGTACTTTTATGACACTTTTTGATTGCAGTTTAGTTCTGGATTCAATTTAAAGCGAAGTAAAATCAAAAGTTCTAAGGAGACATTGGAATTTGCGTAAAAACTGGTAGTTGAAAGAAAAAGTTGCGGAACTCTTAGGTGCTTAGGTGTCTGCAATCTTAGGTGTTTGCACGTCTACGTAAAAATTTATCTATCGCTTACAGTTACAGAATTGCCCATACAGACCATCTCAATGACTCACCCTGTATGGGCAGTGATGAAAATCTCAGTAACAAATAATGGCGCCAGTTTTGACAGGTTGGTGTTTTCAGAATAGGTATACTAGTCGTGTAAAGCATAAAACTATGTCTCTTTGTGTTTGACCGTTTTGCTGAGATAAGTCTGAATAGGTCTATATATTTCATCCTTAGACACTATCCCCATAGTACTAAAGCAACACACTAATCGATCAAGACAACCATTTTTGTTTAATTTCTTAGAGGAATCTTGTGACTGACATTGTTCAATCTAACCTATTATTTGTACATTTAGATTTACACTTTGCACAATACTGTGGATTGAGGGTTTCTGTAGCGGACGTTTTTCCTATCGCCTACCTTTCAAATGTTACCTTTATTAATTTATGCGCAAGATGTTCATATGATGAACAATCATATTTATAATTTTAATTTTTTTCAGTAAAATTTCAGTAAAATGCTGGTTTTTCCAATTGGCTAGATATATACCAATGGCTGTATGGTTTAAAAGCTCTGCCACATTGGATAAGTACTGTAAAAAAACAGGATGTAGCGCGGGAACAGAAAAAAGTACTGTGACACATTAATTTAAAAATATAAAATGATTATGTTTCGTTTATATTGTTAATATTCAATCCCGAGAGGCAGTACTAAATGCCTTTGAAGAATTTGTTGCCTCCCGTCCAGCTGATTTCTTCAAGAAAGGCATCAATAAGCTGCCAATGCGTTGGCAAAGATGCATTGATTGCATGGGTGATTATTTTGATTAATAGAAATAAAAAATATATAAAAAAAAAATGAGTCGATTCTACGCTATGGTGTCATATTTTGGGGGAACTCTACTGACAGATTAAACATTTTCAAAGCTCAAAAGCGCTGTATTAGATCGATTTGTCACCTGAAAAGCAGACAATCTTGTAAGCCCTTTTTCAAAAAGTTAGGTATTCTGACTTTTCCCTGTTTATACATTTTAGAAACAGTATTGTTTGTTAAAAAGAACATGAACCTGTTTGAAGGCTTAAACAGCCAAAGGCTTAAAGGCAAAATCCGGTCTCAACCTCGTAAAACTACTCTATATTCTGAGAGTTTCTTTGGTATGGCTTCCAAAATTTTCAATAAATTGCCGAATTGTATTAAAAATATTAATAATGTTACTGAATTTAAAAAGAAACTAAAAATGTTTTTAGCAGATAAGGCTTATTACACTATTTTTGAATACTTCAATGACAAGTTGGTACGCATGTAATTATAATTGTTATAATTTAAGATGGTAATGATATTGTAAAATGTTAGATATGACATGTAAATGACGTTTATTTGGTAAATTAATATTGTAAATTTAGTAGCAACATTTTATACAAGTATTGTACATACCTCCTAGGTTAGATGTGGTTTGAACTACCTATTATAATCCAACATTTGTAAAAACCCATATTTGTGCAAATAAATTGATTTGATTTGATTTGATTTGAAAAATTACGCTTCATTTATTTCGTGAAAAACGGCAGTTTCATAGGTAAAGACCTATTATAATAAAAGTGAATAAAATAGCTTGAAACGATAATTATCTGTTTGAAACTAGTTGTTGAAGAATCCGATTTTTGCAAGATGTTTTGTTACAAATGTGCCGAAAACGTTGACATTAGAGAGAGATTACAAAACGTTATTACAGTTTTATAGGCTTTTTCAAAAAAAGTCAAGCAAAATTGGTTGAAGATGATGTAGAACCGCGTTAGATACTGAACGACGCGACTCAAACACACGTCAACGGTGGTCGTAGGTTCACGACCTACGTACGAGAGCAGATGTATGACGAATGAAGAGAACAAGGAGTTGAAGCATTTGATTCCGCTCTTCTCTTACTTTTCACCGCGTAATGCTAGTGAAACCATCTCCTAAAGCTGAGAATGAGAACATGTTCCAAAACGGGAAGAGAAGTACAGCAAGAGACAGTGCAAGACTAGCGCTCGGCCCCGAGACCACTCGCACGACTTGTTCGAGTCGCAGTCGCAAGATGTTGAAGACGACAAGTCTAGTAGACCGGAGACTGACGCCCGACGACAACATTCTCAATAGAGTCTGGGTTGTACTTATACGTCCACAGAATGTAAACGATACCTACTTACATCCAAGTTTGTTTTATTTTATATAGAATCTATTGTATGTTCTGTATGCAACTATAGAAACAGGGTAAAGTTATGTGATTCAGATGAAGTAGATCTTCTTTTGCATTTCTAAATCATACTTTTTTGGCTTCGAGCAAGTGTATAAGAATTCATTTGTGGTCATGATAAAACTAACTTAATTGAATGTAAGTTGATGTTGAATTCTTCTCATACCTACCACGACATTCCTATTAGATATTATTTTATATGTTATAATATTTTTAATAATATAAATCTGTGTGTTTATGTATATTAAAGGTAATAAGTAACTATGAAATTACGACTTTTCCAATTCGCGTATTTTGTGAGTTTTTATCAAAGTAAGTTTTCCATTGAAGATGTATATTTCTTTTAACTGTAGGTATGTAGTCTGAAAAGGAGGGTTTTACATCAAGAACTGCTCCGTTATGACGAGCTTCTGATGCTAGTAAGTCAACAGTTTCATTACCCACGAGGCCAACGTGAGAAGGTATCCACTGGATCCTCATTACGTGACAACCTACAGATACATTTAATAATGAGGTAAGCTTCTTTTCTACCTACATTGCCCGTGGCACAACTTAAAAGGTGCATTAAAGAACTTCTAGAGTCCGTAAATATTACAACGCTTTTATAGTCGTTTGATTCAATAAATTTGAGTCGAACTAACTGCTATTCACGGAGCCCTACATTAAAATAATAGATTGTTTGTAATTAGTAGATAATTATTAATGACTCTCGATCCCACAGTCAAGCTGTTAAACAGTTTTGCGGGACTGTAATTTAGGTATAAGTCTTTTTTGTATACTTAATAATAATAAGTAAATAAATAAATCCATGATTTTGTCCCTGATGTTCGCTGGCGCGGTGCGTTGTTCTAGTCAGCTTATGAGCCACGATTCTACAAGTTGTGATTGCACCTCTTTGATAAAATCACGTCCATTCGTTACTTTCTAACCCTGTAGAGGAATTGTATCAATAAATTATGTATGCCATATGTATCATTCTGCCAAAAACGCACTTGGCCATTCATGTTTTCCTTTGCTGCATTGCATTATTGATTATAACAAAGGATTAGATGACATTCAAGTAATAAAGTACTTAAATTGTCAATTGTGGATGTCTTTTAAAATTGCAGTTTGGACCGATAATTTTGAAAATTCCGCTTCTGTGTGACTCCAAAACTTAAACTTTTGCAATTAACAAAATTTCGAGAGATTCCTGTCGTATATTAATCTTCCTATTTTCTAAATACATTAGATGTCGCTACTAGTATGTTAAATCGCACATGTGAAGTTTTTTATCATTCATTTTCATTCATACCCAATCAGTAAGTATGTATTCGTTATTTTCTTTAATAATTAATTAATTTTTGAACGCGCCCAGTGGTACCTCTGCTCGGCGTCTCGATGAATATGCTATGGTCCTGCCAGAGGTTAGAAAGAAGTTAACGTGTGAACAGTACGCACATAGGACTTGCAGAGATCGAACCGTCGCTGACTGCTTGTCGGAAAAACGCGAACATATTTATCGCTTTCATGAAAAGTGTATAATAGGCTAAAAGTTTATATTACATACTCATATACACAATGCAAAATAAAATGGCTGAGCTGTTTATGTAGACCCAAAGAAACATCTTCCGATTTAATTTCTAGTGTTTTTAAATTAACTTAAATATAACTAAAATTGTATAACACTACATTCTGAACGGAATCTAGACAGCCAACACCCTTTTTGCGTTTGTACAAATAAGCCTCCCACGTCAAATCAAAGTAACTTTCATTCAGGTAAACGACTCCAAGTTGCGTCCAATATTTCACATCTTCCGTGTCATAAATAACCTTGTGGAACAATTTACTTTACGTGACTGGCCGAGTTAATGGACTCTTTACTAGAGTATTGTGGCACTTCCTTACTCCATGTAGTTTGAAAGGAAATTGAAGCCTCAAACATGGAAAATTCCAACTATTAGGTAAATTGGTCAATGGCTTTTTACTGAAGTACAGAATTTTCACTCAGATTGGTGTTGTGACGGTACAAACTCGAACTGTGTATATAAAATGGGAATATAATCTCAGTATACCTACTATTAGGATTTGGCAATATTAATTTTCAAAAGTTAATATGAAAATACCTTTTGACATACTACGTACTTGAGTATAATGATAGACGTAATTGTAGATGTATAAAAGAAGTAAAAATTAGTTAACGAAAAGGAAGCGATCTTAATATGTTTTGTTCCTTTACGGGACTATGGAGCCTCTAAATGAAACTCTGACTTCTTGCAGACTTGATTTTAATTATAAAACAATATTGTTTCACAATGATGTGGTTTGAATGACGACCAGAGATAGAATAAGTAGGTAGGTATACAATGCAAATAATTGAATGAATCATACGCCTGTAAAATAAAGATAGCAAAGTTGTAGCACCCAAACATATTCTATGAATAACGTTAGGTGGGCACCTACGTGGTTAGCAGTTAGCTGGCGTTAACACATTTTATTGATTAAAATTACGACGAACGAGTGGTGTAGTGGTGGGCGTCCTCGCCTCTTGCGCTGGGGGTCCCGGGTTCGAGTCCTGGTGGGGGCGTGCATTTGTGTGATGAACGCAGATGTTTGTTTTTGGGTCATAGTTGTTTTTGTATTTGTATATGTATGTTTATTCTGTAGAGTTTCTCTCCCTTTGTTAAATACGATCTTTTTTAGTAGTAATTATTCATAGGAAAAATAAGGAAGGGATACTTTCGCATCTACACATTGATTATAACACAAAGGTGCATTCATTTAAAACAGTTTATTATACTTTGCTTCGAGATATCATTTGAAACTTAATGCTAGTAATAGGGTATATAGTCGCAAGTGCGTTGTGTGCGTGTGGTGCACCGTGAGAAAAGCATTCTTTCGTTTGGGTATAAATAGGGCAGTAGGCCGCAGAGTGGGACTGGATTTTCAGCTTCGGGTTCGGGAACATTCGATCTTTTGATTCGTCAGGAAGGGAAAGTAATCCAAAAGTTCTGCCGGTTCGTAGTTAGAAAGTTAAAATTTTTCAATTGTTTAAAATTAGAATACAGTGTTGTGTTTGAAGGTGGGTCCTGTCTTTGGGTGAGTGTTTATTTTATTTAATACTGTAGGACAAAGTAATAGGGAATTTCGATTTCAGCAAAGTTCTGCCAGTTCGTAAAAGTTTAAATATCGAGCTTAGATTATTTACATGTTAGTTTAGATTATTGAGTTTGGTGGTGAATCTTGTTTGAGTGAGTGTTTATTTTATTTAAATTCGTAGGGTAACTTAATAGGGAGACTAACTTTTAGATTATATTTATTTAAATTTGGTCTTGATTTATTTATTAAAATTTTGTGTATTTTATTCTTTATATATTTATTATTATATATATTTATTTATATATATGTATATATCTATATATATATATATATATATATATATATATCTATATACTTACATTTCATATTTTGATTTTATTTATATTAAAAGTAATTAACCACACACACACACACAACACAATACATACACACTAAAAATGCTGTCATTTGTGATGTGCTTTATATTTGCCTAAATATAATGTATTTATGGATCGCAATGGTGAGATATTCTAAAAGGATATTTGATTGAATCAAAATAATTTATCTAACATACATTTGTACACTGAGTGTGATAATCTCCAACTTGGTGAAGTTTGCAGAGGTGATAAGTTAGGATATCTATCTCTTTATTTTCTTTCTTTATCTTTAGGTATGTCAATTGGCTCACAACCATTGTCGTGAAGTCTCTTGTAACCATTTCAATAATCTGGGTTTCTGGTGTTACGACAGGATGACATTCCGGTGCATCAGCCTCAGTGAGAAAGTTGGTTCTGGAACTTCTTGACTAAATAATTGACAAATTCAAACAATTCAACAAATTCCTTCCTTCATTTAATAGGTCTTTACCTATGAAACTGCCGTTTTGCCGTACTGGCCATTTCAAATGAAAATATATTTTTTTTGACTGATAATTCTAATTTCAAATTAATTTTATTTGACAAACATGGAATTCTTTTTCTAAAATCGTCATTTGTTTAATAGTTAGTGTTTTGTTTTCAATGCATTCGAACATTTTTCGTCATCATGGATAAGTTAAAAATTCGAGTAATTATGGAGTATGAGTACCGTCGTGGCAGCAAAGCGGCACAAGCGGCACGCAACATCAACGACGTTTACGGAGCGAACACTACAAACGAACGCACCACCCGTTATTGGTTTACCCGCTTCCGTTCTGGAAATTTTGACCTGAAAAATGAACCCCGTGGTCGTCCGAAAACTTTGGTCGACAATGACGAATTAAAGGCAATTGTGGAAGCTGATGAAACTCAATCCACGGCTGAATTAGCAGCAGCTTTCGACGTTAGCATCAAAACAATATTGGTCCATTTGCGTCAAATTGGCAAGGTAAAAAAGCTTGACAAATGGGTACCCCACGAACTCAATGACCGCCAGCGCGAAGTACGCGTGGAGACGTGCCTTGCACTGCTCAGCAGGCATACAAATGAAGGAATTCTGAACCGCATTGTTACTTGTGACGAGAAATGGATCCTGTTTGACAATCGTAAGCGCTCAGCAAGTTGGTTGGACCCTGGTTCAGCACCCAAACAATGCCCTAAACGAAAACTTACCCCTAGAACAGTGATGGTCACTGTTTGGTGGTCTAACGCGGGTGTAATTCATCACAGCTTCTTGCCAAACGGGACAAGCATTACTGCAGATGTGTACTGTGAAGAACTGAACACAATGATGGAGAAGCTCGCACGTCTCCAACCAGCTTTGGTCAATCGTTAGGCTTCACTGCTCCTGCACGACAACGCGCGACCTCATACTGCACAGCAGACGGTCTCCAAGCTACAAGAGTTGGGGTTGGAAGTTCTCCGTCATCCGCCGTACTCACCAGACCTTGCGCCTACAGACTTCTACTTTTTCTAGAATTTGGATAACTTCTTGGCGGGAAAAAAATTCAATACCCGAGAGGCAGTACAAAATGCCTTTGAAGAATTTGTTGCCTCCCGTCCAGCTGATTTCTTCAAGAAAGGCATCAATAAGCTACCAATGCGTTGGCAAAGGTGCATTGATTGCATGGGTGATTATTTTGATTAATAGAAATAAAAAATATATAAAAAAATTACGCTTCATTTATTTCGTGAAAAACGGCAATTTCATAGGTAAAGACCTAATATGTTCATTTTGTGACTTGTTAACTGGCATTAGACCAAACAGTGGTTGAAGTTTCTTGTAATCAATTTCAATGATCTGAGCTTCTGGTGTTACGACAGGATGACACTCCGGTGCATCAGACTCAGTGAGAAAGTTGGTTCTGGCGCTTCTTGGCTGTTTAATTAACAAATGTCATAGAATGAATTATAAATCTATTTATTTCTCTTCTTCATTCATATATTTATTTCATGAATTATTAACGAACGTAATATTAAACAGTAGTTAGAGTTTCTAGTTTCATTCTCATTGTTCTGACTATCTGTTGATGCGACAAGGACGAGTTCCGGCTCACCAGACTCAGAGGGAGATTGGATTTGGAGATTCTTGGCTGAATAATTGACAAATATTAAAGATTCTTATTTCTTTCCTACATTTATGTTCATTTTGTGACTTGTTATCTGGCATAAGACCAAACAGTGGTTGAAGTCTCTTGTTATCAATTTCAATGATCTGAGCTTCTGGTGTTACGACAGGATGACCCTCCGGTGCATCAGACTCAGTGAGAAAGTTGGTTCTGGAACTTCTTGGCTGAATAATTAACAAATGTCATGGAATGAATTATGAATTGGATTTGGAAATTCTTGGCTGAATAAATAACAATTAACATGAAATGGATATATCAATTACTCTTCTGTGTAATTAATGAGATCTGTGCAAAATGATCCAACTTGGAGACCACACTACTCAGTTTAAATTAAAGTATCTGCAAGATTGGGATCTTGTGAGATAACTTTATTCAAGACTGTGGAACTTATTGTTAGCTTTATTTATTCTCACAATCTCACCATATTCTATCCTCTACTAAGTCTTATAAATCTATCTTCTTACAATGTATTATTGTGACGGTTGTCTATTTCGACCTCTTTTTGTCAGTAAATTTTATTTTTTTTGTCGTTCCCGACGTAATTTTAAACTAGGAATTACGTAGTGTCGGAGAACGGCAATGTTTTGATTTGACAAGTCAGTCACGAAATATTATCCATCAAAGCAACTTGAATCTATTTATTTATTATTGTTTCTGAGTTTATTATTCAAAATTACATAGTTAAGATATTTTATTATCTACAATCAAAGTTTTTTTTAAGAAACCTATAATTTATTTTTACGTTCACGAGTGTGCGTAGCCAAAATTTTTGGTAAGGATTCTCATTCATTAAAATTTTATTTTATTGTTATTTTTTCTTTTCAGATCAAATTTAATTGTATTAATATTTCTGTTCTATTTTGTGTGACTATTTTTTTATTTCAATTTTGTTTATATTTTTCTGTTTGTATTTACAGGCATTTTTGTATATTTTTAATTTTACCGAAAAAATAAACATAGAAGAGAGTTTTGGTGTTTTACTGGTACTACGTTACATACTGGCGCCCGAATATTCAAACGTAGTTTATGGAGAAGAGAGGAGGAACTATATCAACAGAAGAATTGCAACATTAAAAATAATTTTTTTATAATTATTATTGAGGTCAGGCATAAAACTTTATTTGTTACCATTTTCAATCATTAACATTCACTATAATATATTTATATATATATCTACTATAATATATCTACTATAATATATCTACTATAATATATCAAAATACTGCTAAATTATTCAGACATTTAAGTTTCTTTAGTTTCTTTCGTTATAATATCCTTGAAGAAATTTTCCGAAGACACAACATTCTATAACCCAGTAATTTCACTATTTAAATAACATTTTCTATTCATTTTCATCACTTGAAAATACGTATATTTTTAAGGCTTTATTCTGCATAACGACTATTAACAAATTTGTTTCACTTTAACATTTTTTTTTTGATTTTGCAATGAATTTTTCACAATTAAATAAACCTGAAATAATTTATGAATTAAAAATCAGAAATATAAATTTTTCTTCGACGCAATCTGTAGACGAACTACGATCATTATTATTAAATATTAATGTAGATTCTGAAACAGAAATTTTACAAAATAGCCCTGAAGAATTTTCAGAGGATATTAATACCATTAAAAAAAATTTAAAACTTGTTGAAGCTTGTATAAACTCTTATCCTATTAGGAAACAAAAAGTTTCACCATTAATTTACGATTTAGTGGATATGAATAATAACCCATTAGGTCGTTGGCATATCAGAGACATTAAACCTCTACCGCGTTTAACTTCTTCTTTGAGTGACTAGATTGGTTGTTACCAATTACTTTATATGAATTCATATATAATTATTGCTAATTATCTCACGGCGAGCATAAGCCGATTCTTTTTGTTTTATTTTTTTTTCTATGCACCTCATTATCGTTTGGCTATACCATTAACATTGACGTTGGTCAAAACTTATAATTAATTATCATCATCGTAGTATTAGGTTAACTTATTGTGTAATTTATTTAATATTTGCAATTCTAGGAGTGTAAACTCTTATTTTCAATATCTGTATTATACTTTATAGTATAATTTGTTAAATGTTATCAATTTTTTTTCTCTATTTTTTTTTTCAAGCGGTTTGCAACTTGTAAAATTAAGCCTTCTGCACGAGCGTTTATTAAGGTAACTCGTTAAACTAAACCATACCTATGTGTATTATTTATACGCTTGAATCACTTTCCCGTGAGAATTATTTTCATATGTTTATTACATAAGTATTTTAATTACTTCACAAAAGACCCTTGGATTTTATTTAAAAGTCAATGTTTCACGACTGGCTATGATTTTCTTTTCTTTCCGGCATATTTATTTCAGTCTTTAACTGAAACTTGTTTATAGTAATCACCGTGCGGGAGTTAGCGACACGTTAAAGAAGCCATAAGCTATTAATATTTTCAGCGGATGGCAACTATTAAAGCCTTTTGCCGTTGCGTTCAACTCTATTGAGTTGACTTATTTAGGATACGATTCCTCATAAGCAACTCTAACTGCATGACGTTTTATTTCCAGTAGTTGGAATAAGACTAGTATGATAGAGAATGTATGTTGTAATTATAATGTACGTTGATGGAGTTGAACGATGTATATTAACATTGTATATTCCAGGAACATGTTTAAAATTTTATCATTCATGAACCATGTAATTTAAGATAATTATTTAGGATTTTTTTTTTCTCTCTCTCGTCTGTTTTGTTTTCTTTTTCTATTAAATAACTTGTTGATATGCAATATATCAGTATTATTTTTTTTTTCATATATACAGGATGTTTTTTCAGAAAAATTCTTCTATAGGATGTTAATATTAATTTTCATTTTGCTTTTAATTATTATTTTTTTTTTGATTGTTCTTTCATTTAGCAGATTAAATATTAAAATTCGACATGTATATGCGGTTTATTTTGATTTGGTTTGAATTTGAAATTTTACTAAAAAAAATCTTTCAGATTTTTTTTTTCCCGGCCCCCGGGGTATTGTGACGGTTGTCTATTTCGACCTCTTTTTGTCAGTAAATTTTATTTTTTTTGTCGTTCCCGACGTAATTTTAAACTAGGAATTACGTAGTGTCGGAGAACGGCAATGTTTTGATTTGACAAGTCAGTCACGAAATATTATCCATCAAAGCAACTTGAATCTATTTATTTATTATTGTTTCTGAGTTTATTATTCAAAATTACATAGTTAAGATATTTTATTATCTACAATCAAAGTTTTTTTTAAGAAACCTATAATTTATTTTTACGTTCACGAGTGTGCATAGCCAAAATTTTTGGTAAGGATTCTCATTCATTAAAATTTTATTTTATTGTTATTTTTTCTTTTCAGATCAAATTTAATTGTATTAATATTTCTGTTCTATTTTGTGTGACTATTTTTTTATTTCAATTTTGTTTATATTTTTCTGTTTGTATTTACAGGCATTTTTGTATATTTTTAATTTTACCGAAAAAATAAACATAGAAGAGAGTTTTGGTGTTTTACTGGTACTACGTTACATTATTATGCATTACTAACACTCGGGTGTTGGATTGGTGAATCCTGGAGAGAGAAAAAAAATAATGAAAGGATGTCTCTCACATGAATAGGGCGAGGTTAGGGGCCCTACCCTACACCCCATTTTTATAAATTCCCAATATATTTTAATTCATCAAACCTATTTCAACAGTCCTTTATTACCTTATATATCTTTTATTATGTATTATATGTACTTATTATATTATATTATATTTATTATATATTTATTTATTTATTTAATAATTTATGTACACACACAATGAGTGAGAAGGTTATAGTATATTCAGAATGGTACATTTTATTTTATTTTTTTTTATTACAAAAGCATTTACTTTTATTCTTAAGTACATTGTTTGTTTCTTATATTTGTCACATACCTCGGAAAAGAACTTGGTTACTATACAACACAACGTAGAGTCCTAGCCAACCTTAGACGATCACGCCAAATAAATATTGTATTTTTATTGATAATTTTTTTATATTGTGCCAATTATAATTGCTCATTAGCTGAAGGTTTTATATATATTTTGGATAAAAGGTATAAGAATAAAGTTTTACAGTTATATGCTAGGTTTTATATTACGTTTATGTATTTATTTCAAATTTATATTTATGACATTCCCTTATATTTCATTATATGATGTTGTTGAGAGGAGATGGGGGGTGGTCGCTACAGTGTATTGGATTTCCAGTAGTAAATGTTATTCCACAGCTTTTGGAATGAAATAGAGTAAAATAATAACTCAAATTCCCATTCCTACCATGTCTTCTTTCTCTTTTAATATGTAAAAGAGAATTCTTGGAAATTATAAACTATAAACCATATTGACAAAGTTTGAAACGCCGTGATAAACTTAAATTCTCAAGATTTTATCTGTCTCTAAACTAAGTCTGTAGGTTGAAAACTTGCAGTTAAACTTATATACCATTTTATTTAGTTATAAGAATTTGAAAAGAGTAAAAATTTATTAAAATACTTTGATGCAGTTCCAAGGGTGTTTGCTTATTTACAGACGAGGCCCGTTTCGATTGTTGCTCTGAAATGAAACAGAAAACTGCTCTGGAGCCCGTGTCAGCAATGTTCAAGCTTTCGTAAATATAATGTAGACGTAGTTTTAATTTCATTACGTCAATGAAATACAGAAATGTTTAAGGGTACCCTGCCCATTTATTGAAGCCGCAGATTCGGTTCGGCAGCAATTGTTGAACGACAAGTAAGCACTATACATATTCGGGTGTACGCCGCAAGGGTAGATTATTCGGGCTTCGCGTAGGTAGGCACATTCTGCTGATCTTGTTTTTGACCCGTACGACATTCTCGACCCGGTCGGCATTCTTCCCGAATCTACATAATTCTACACAATTGGATTTTGCCGCCCGGTCTGCCGATCAATGCTGGCTTAAATACAGGGTAACGCCCATGAGTAGTATATTCAAGAAGTTACAAGACTCAAAATATTCGAGTAGAAAAAGCTTTGCATAATTGCGTAATCGAACTGAACTTGCAAAATGGGTCGTCTTATAAATGCTGCCTTATGTATGGTGCGATATTGTGTGCCGAGCAAACACAGTTAACAATAACTCGACAAATAAAAGGATGCCATTTGTTTGAGCCTCTGCGTATATTATATATTTAGTTTTTATTTGATTTTCTTAATTTAATTTGGCAACATCCTGAACATGTACAGCATTCAGAGGATCACGGAAAAGAAATGTCTTTGTTAAATGCCACTCCAGGGATATCTCCCTCAACCGAACTACGGGGTGGTTTCAGGTAATGTATAATGTAGTCCAACACGCGCGGCTACCACGGGTTGGCAAACTTTACACATATCTTCGAAATAATTTCTTAGGCCCGTGGATTTCCTCACGAGGTTTTCCTACCCCGTGAGAGCGGTCGGCTTCATGTACTTAAGTTTTTAAAACTCATTGGTACACGGCAGTCCACGGATATCGGACCCCAGCGCCATTATGGTTGAGGAGGGCGATGGCTGGTTCCCGTGTTAACTCATGAACGGGTGCTGTTTGAGGGTGTTCGTCGTTTAGATACTTGGAGGGGAGCGAGACTTGCCTAGCTAACAGATGCAGATAAGAATAATTTTGTATAGGCATAACTCTGTAAATTTATTTTGAAAAATAAAATACCCTTGAGGTTTCTTGGCAGTTCTTCTTCACGAAGGTTTTTCCGAACTGGTGGTAGAGTCATGTTTATTTCTTTGTACACTGAGTAATCTAAACGAGATTGTACTAGATATAGTTTTATGAACAATATCAACCACCCAGTCTTGGACTAGTATCTGTTATTTATTTAAATGCAATTTTAAATAAACTCTTCATTCATCTGCGTAACAAATGAATATCTCTGTGATGTTCATAGGTCAGGATGTCTTTAGACGGGTATGAAAACGTAAAAGATCCAATATTTGCGGTAAAACAATTCTTATTCCTTTAGCAATAATACTTGTTTTTATTTACATTTTACGTTGTTTGTGTTGAAGCACGCGCTTACACTGTTATAACTATACGAAGAAATAAAACTGATGTACAGGACAATATTGCCCCAGTTTTACGATTTCTTGAATTAGTTTTCATATGCTCGGTGAGTAATGTTCGTGTGGGGAGTTTTTAGTGGAATATAACTACGCTTTATAATGTATAAATATATTTTTTTATGTCCAGACACACAATGGTAGTTATTAATTAATGAAAGCAAAGGGGTAATAAAACATAAACACAACTCTATGAAATTGCAGAAGCAATGTTTTCGAGAGCGTTCATAGATTGGAATATTTTTATATATTGGGATGTAAACTTTAGTCTTAATAAAACAGCGGAAGGAACCCAGTACTAACCGAATTTGTTGCGCTTTGCTCGCTCATCTCGTTAGTTTATTAAATAAACTTCTCCGCATCATTAAATAAATTTCAGGAATGACTTACACTATACTTGAGTTTGTGTTCTCAGACACATTGCTCAAGTACTTCATGTGAGATCGTCTCATGTCTTCCGCAATTATAATTCAGTCAAAGACTGTAAAAGAAACAATCGTGTCGCGTAAAACGCCGGAGTTGCTCGGTTGTCCACTTCGCAGCACGACCTCGAGTGTAAGAGGAACAAGACGGAGAGTTACTAAAGTTACTTTTAACACATTCTTGCAGTGAATTATTGCTTTTATAGTTAAGTATTATTGTTTGGAATAGAAATGCCTTTGATGGAAGTTACTTGCAGTACCACTGATGCTATATTCCGGCCGCACTGCGATACGTCTGCGCAAGGGAAAGCGTCGTTTAATAAAATGTACATTGCGTTGTCTGTATAATAACGCTTGCTTTGTGTTGGAGACCGACAAGCAATGTAGATCATAACCTACTATTAGGATAATTATCGTCAGCAGTACTTGTTGAACACACTTTCCTGAACAGTTTTGACAGTTAGAAATGCTGCAATAGCCCATTGTTTTACACCTGCACCACGATGTGCGCTTGACGCCGGTTCGTTGCTGACTGAGCCACGTAAATTAAGTATGAGACCTACAGGACCTATGTTTGGCTTGCTTGCCATTTCTATATAGAAGTTTTGTAATGGTTAACTTGCCAAAACTGTACTCAAGCAAGGAGTAAGGAAAATAAGTCGATATGCAGACATACAGTTGTAAGATTGGCAAAACAATAACCCATCAAAAGTTTGTATTGATGAGTAACTTGGTTATTTCTATGTATAAAATGAATAAGATTGTGTTTGACACTTTAGTTAGCCACCTTATAAAAGCATATAAGAACAAAAATGCAATCGTAGTTCCTTACATAAAAGAAAAGCTATATCTTCAAACAAGTAGCCTATATAATGCGAAAGGCTAAGTTGATATAAAACTACCGACCCTAACTCCAGCTTAGCTTAAGCTTAAGTAAACACATAAAGGCCAGAGTATAAAAGACTTTTGAATATTAACTTTCTCGATTAATCCGTGAAACTTTTTTCACAAGAGAAGTAATTTTGCATTCTTTGTAGCTCCCAACGCAAAAATAAGGCTGTTATAAGTTTACATCTGTACCCGTGCGTGTGTGTACCTGTGCGTCTGTGTACCTGTGTGTCTATATACTGTGCGTCTGTGTACCTGTGAGTCTGTGTAACTCTCAGTCTGTGTAACTGTGAGTCTGTGTACCTGTGTACCTGTGCGTGAGTGTACCTGTGCGTCTGTGTACCTGTGCGTCTAAGTACTGTGCGTCTGTGTACCTGTGAGTCTGTGTAACTCTCAGTCTGTGTAACTGTTAGGTTTTGTACCTGTGCATCTGTGTACCTGTGCGTCTGTGTAACTGTGAGTCTGTGTACCTGTGCGTAATTGTACCTGTGCGTCTGTGTAACTGTGGGTCTGCGTGTACCTGTCCGTTTGGCTGTGCATTTTAGTCAGATTTATATTGCAACGGGAATTTACAAAAATACACGCCATTAAAAATAAAGTTTCCATAATCTACTCTCCAAATTTTGCGTAAAAGTTGAATTTTTAGATTATCTATGAGTATACTTTCAGAATCCTTATCATCATAAAGTAATTATTCTTCTATGACTTCAATATCTACAACTATGGCAATTCCTACATTTCACACACAAGATCTCTTTTCTGTATTTTTATCCAATCTATTGATAAAATTGCTCTGCTGCTGCCAGCGCAACGTAGCTTCGACGAAATTGCTTCCATTAAAAGTGGTCTGCGGAGAGGCGTCTATAGACTTTTCTATGGATTTTCATTTAGAGCACCTGTAATGTAGGCCTTCTTAATTTTATCAGATAGTTTTACCTCATAGGTAGTGTGGACATATATTAGTGTAAGCATTTCAGCAAATAAGCATCACTCAATTTGTTTATTTGTCGTTTTTTGTCATTAATATAATAGACGAAGTCATTCTCAATGAAACACGTTTAGTTCTTTGTTGCAAAGTATTTTTGATAGTTATTTTCCTATTCAGGAACTATTTACGCTTTACCCGTTGTGCCAAGACAAAAAAAAAAACAAAATTAACGCCGACGTATGTATCTATTCTCGGTATTATTGTTAAAGGTAGAATTTTCATCATATCCTTTTTTTCTAACGCATTTATAACGCATACGCATTCTCCACAAACCTTAGGAAAGTAACAAGGCCCTCATTTATCGTATTAACTAGAATTCCCTATACATGTCACTTGGAAAGTTACACGCTCATTTATTAATATTGACTGAAACGGTGTATAGCCACAGTAAAGTAACCTCCAAGTAAGGGGTGTACATATAATGATTGAAATGAAGAAAGTACACGAGTGCATGAATTCATTGTTCAACTTAGTATTTAGAACATACAAATAGTAAATACATCATTGTTATTAAAATATTACAAAATCTAGGTTATAAAAATACCTATTCCCAACCAATTCCGATTTATAAAAAAGATTGAAACAGAAGTATCTAACCTACAGCGGAACAATAAAAACGACAACAAAAAATGAATACGGATGTTTTTTCCGCCATCTGCACGCCGCCATATTGGAAAATGGCGGCTTTTTGATGCAGCTTTGTGCTCACAAATATTAGAGGTGAAAGATACTTTTCCTATTTCCGAAATTGAAAAAGGAATATTTGCTGAACTCTTCGGTCGGCGCTTGCTACTTATTTTGTTTGCTGGTCGGGTTACCTATTTGAAATTGTGTAATGGCAAGATAATTGTTAAAAGGGTTGAGAGTGACCCTTTGGAGAGAGGAAAGGAAAATGTTTTTTCTATTGATTGCAACGTTAAGGACTTCGATGAAGTGACATTTTGTCTTTAAGACGAGTTTGAGCGTTGTGTTCAAGGATATTAATTGTACAATGTGTTGTAAAGGAAATGTTATGTTTATGGACGTTTGACTGAGTTCACACTTCACAACAACCTTAATAATCCTACAGCTGGGGTTACTGAGGTTGTTGTCATTTAGGGGATGTCCGGCAATCGAGAGCCCACTGTGCTTGCCTTCTACATATCCTCCACATACATTCGAAATAATATCTATGCTATGCTGGATGGCTCACGATGTGTTCCTTCACTGACAAGACGGCTTGATGGACTGCAGATGTTTAAAATCTTTCGTACATGTGAATGTCACCGGGTATCGAACCCGAGAGCTTCAGAAAGACAAGCCAGCGCCTTCACCAACGCTGTGTAATACAAAGTATTACATTATTATGTATTGTATTTACTTTTGTTATGATTCCTCTACTTGGTATACATATCACAAGATTTGGTTTTGTACGTTGGGGCTTGGCAATGAAGTCCGTCTGTATATTTAATTATTATAGAAATCGTACAGGTTTTCTTTGTGCATGCATATGTTTAAAACAAGTAAAAGAGAGAATAACTTTGTAGCGGTGACGCGCTACTCAACCGACCAATCACAACGCGTGATCTACATCGCAATATCAACATTACTTAAGCGATGAGCATTTGTACCTACTTCCCGACAACGACGGTTGGGTGGTGGGCCTCGGCCTACTCACCATTTTCCATCGATGGGTACGCGTGATTCAGATCAATGAAGGCTTTATCACTACATATATCCGCACTCTCCAAATAACTACATTTTAAGTAACCGCTTACATCATATTGAACAATCATTTAGAAGGTTTATAAGAATAAGTAAACACAATACTTATGTCAGTACACATTCGAGTCACGTGCCCTGAACACACTCGCCAAACGTAAATACGATGATAATATGAATGTTGGAGACACATAAAATACCAAACACATAGTTACGTTATGTAAATGTTCGCATCGACAAGCACGAGCACGCGGTCCGAGTGTAACCTAGACATGTATGTATATTAGGGTCAAAAAACCGATGCAGAGTAATGTTTCAAGACGTGCAGCGCCAAGTTGTCTCGTTGAGATATTCCAACGGCAACACTGCGGCTAAAGATGAATGTGAGCTTTTTGTAATGTTTTTACAGTTGATACTTAAAGAAACGAATTCTTATGCTTTATGTTATCTATAAATTAATAATTAGCAACAATAAAGTTTATTTCGTTAAAAATACCTATCTTGAGTATGACATTTTGCAACTTTGTCGTAGCTGGTAAACGTACCCTCCCGTATACCAAGCAGTCCTGCTGGCAGTGAGTGTAATTCGCACCCATGGATATCATTAATGATCGATGTTTTTATTGATTATTATTGTTTAGTGATTCGATCAACGATGAGTTGCCATTCGGTTTATTGCATTTGTTCCAGTAATTGCACTGGCTGTTCCCTCGACCGGAACACGACCGCGTAAACCTGGTTGTCACGGCGGTCAAACAGCAAGGACTGTCGTTCCGCCGCAGACGAGACCTTAACAAAAGAAGCTCTACTATATAATTTATTTTGACAGATGGTCTTTAGATTGGTATCATACTTATTTTGTTATAAGCACAGCTTATTGATACGTCCTAAGTAGAACAATGCACATTAGGTTTTTTTTTTAAATCTTTATTTATTATAAGGGATTTTATCTTTTAAGATGTGCCAACCCTATCATACCTTAATCTACTTTAACATTTTACTTAAATTAACTTAGTTTAGTAATGTATACATTGCTATGGCCACCTTTGAAGAAGGTTGGCTGAGGATACTTTGGATTAAGCCTACATCTAATTTATTTAAATTAAACAAAGAAAAAATGTTGTCTCTCTCGTGTCCATTATTGACACGCTCCATCAAAACATGGTAAACGTCTTCGACTTTACCGCACACGTCACAGTTAGGGGTTTCTGCTTTTTTCATCAAAAAGGCAAACTGTTTTGATGGAATGTGCCCTGAACGGCTCCTAAATGCTAATTTTAACATATTTCTTTTTATTTTAGTTTCTACAAACCACGGTACCCGAAGAGGCTCACTATTTAAAGTTCTGTACCAAATTCCTTTACTTTTTGATAATTCTTCGAAGTGCCTTTTCCAACGACTATGACACATTGTTTTGAATTTCGGAAGTGTTTCTGAATAATAAGGTTTTATTTTAAAATCTCTGCCAGCCTCTAACGCTAATTTAGCCAGTATGTCAGCCTCTTCGTTACCTGATATCCCAATGTGCGACGGGATCCACTGTAGTCTAAGTTTCACTGCACGTTTATCGAATTCCTCACATTGGTTCAAAATATTGTAAGCAACAGAGACACCCGTGACTCCCGCCGCACAACGACTTATATGCTATAGCGCAGTTTTGCTGTCACTAAAAATGACAAACTTTTTAACATTAAGCGTCTGTTAAAAAATTAAGGTTACTTAATCTTGCTTTACACCAAAATTTTGTGAATACGGTAAAGTATAAACAGTATTAATTTACTTTTATCTCAAATGTTTTTCGGCAATAGGAACTAATTCGAACGTCACAGGCGAAAGCTGGAACCCTATAAAGACCACAATGATGACCCAAAGAGAAGTAATAAAAATATCTGAAGCACTTAGAAATAGCTGTCCGTAGATATTTCAATGTATTTCAGCCCGCCATTCCTGCACCGTTGGGAGGTATTCGGGCTGTCCTCTTTTTGCTGCGATAAAGAGCTGGTAAATTAAACTTTAGCGTCCTGAGAAAGATGTGGAGGTTTATCTCTTTTGTAGTGACCGCTTTGGGAAATGTATCCTAGCGTTTTGGTGTTGCTGATCTTTTCTTTAGCAATGTGTTCTGGTGCATTATTTAATTTGATCTTATACACATCAAATGTATTAGTATTTTGTTTCTGTAATTATTTAAAAAATATATATATTTTTTAATTTAATTGTACAAAACAATTTAAGCAGATTGAAAGAAATAGTATTTTTAGCCAATTCTTAGTCAAGTATTGCATTTTGGCAGAGTTACCTCGTTGTATGGCTAAACTAATGTTTTGCGTGAGGTAACTGCCAGCAGCGGAGCAATCGTAATATTAGCGATAATAATATGTAGGTATTGTATAAAATTTTAGATACATTTAACTGACATAATTATAATTTCAAAAGTATTATTTCATATTTTACTTACTTTTTTTCATATTCGTCTACCACCTTTTTATTACCTATGATTATGAATAAATAAATGATGTGATTTGATTTCATTTGAAATGTTCACCGAAAACCAGGATCTGGAAGGAATTACTTTTGTGTCTGGTTACCTTGGGCCAAATGTATCTCCTGCTAGCACCTCAAACTCGTGATTGCCCATTAGGCTTGCGTATTTGCGGCGCTTTAACTCTCGGACCGACTCTGCAGCAGCACCGGATTTAACGCACGTGAGACGAAGAAATGTGTCCGGTTGCGCAGGTTGCCCCAGAGACCACTATGCCCAGGTATGGTTCAGGAGAGCGCTGACTGGATCCCGCGTTAACTCGTGAACGGGTGCCGTTTGAGGGTGTTCGTCGTTTGGATACTTGGGGAGAGGGAGACTTACCGAGCTAACAGATGCAGATAATAATTACTTTGTATAGACATAAAGAGACCTTGTTATTTATTTTGAAAACGTTATACTTGTGAACTTTCTTGCCAGCTCTGCTTCACGAACGCTCTGGTAGAGTCAAGCTTTATTTAACGCCAATGAGGACAAGTAATTGTCAATGTTGAGAAAAAAATATTTCAATTTGAATGGTGTCCGGAGTCTTTGCCACAGGAGCATTTATACTTCACAATATCTTGGTGTCTATTCTGAGCGCTACCGCAATTTGGAATAAGGAATTATCTTAAAACGAACCAAGACTCAAAGAACTTTAACAAAACAAAACAACTTTAACCAGTTGCCTCAAGACGAGCTTAGTTTTTAAAAGAATTGAACAACTTTTTATATGTCAATCTAAGTATTGGCAGCTCCCAACATTTATGAATATGTGGAGTTACATTCAAATCTAAATTGAATGGAGTAGCGCTCCATAGCTCTCGAGCCTACATCAGGAATACAATCTGCTGCTCAGCCAACGGGGAAGAAGATTTTAATAATTGACTGACCAGAGACATGCAACCCGTAGCGGACAAAACAAAAACCGGGAGCGTATCATCGAAGATCAAATTTGTGGGCCACCAAATTTCTCTGGAAGTGTTGTTTGGGGCCAGGAATATTAAAAAAATCACAATTTTTTAAACGAATTATATCGCCTTTAAATATATATTTTTTCTATTTTGTATATTATTTTTTTCAAAAGAGTGTAAATAAATAATGTTTCAATTTAAAATTAGTAAACTGGACAGCAATGAAATGATAAAATCGTCTGAAGTTTAAATTATGGGTAAATTACAACAGGTCCAATAAAATCTACATTTCCGTGGATGTTTTTATGTTTAGGTTTATTTAAAAAAATGGCATTTGTTAAAGTTTTGGATAATGTAAGTATTATTGCTTAATATCTAGCAGATAACTTAAAAAACTAATGAGATTAAACGTTTTGTGTAACGGCGATGAAACATGCGTGCACGGCAATGACACAAGCGTCCACGGCAATGAAAGAACTGTGCCACGGGAATGAAAGAATCAATCCACGGAAATGAAAATCCATATAAAGCCTAGTATTTTATATACTAATGAGTATTAAACTTACATACAAAGGGTGTGGTACACAATTATATACATCATTTTGTAAGGTTAACATGAAAAAATCTATTTGTACACTTGCGAGCTTTAAATTAGAACCACTTCATCCTCGGGTTGCTCAAGACAAAGTTTTACCATTTAAATACAATAAACTATATCTTGTGTTAAATAATTTAAAAGAGAATTTTGATAGCTTTCAACTTCTTTTAATATAATAGAGAAAAAAATTAATTCTATGTCATAAAACGTAAAAACAAAAGATGTCAATTTTCATAACAAAAAAACCATATTCAGTTAAGCGTTTAATAAAAAGCGAACTTTTACAAAATTGGTATTCAGTCCTAAATTTCACGACACTAGAGACACTGAAGCTCTAAGAAAATGGAAACCACACCTGCAGAAGCCACCTGCAGAAGCCGCTCAAATCGTTGTCCTTATCCGGCAAGGCTTGTCTCAGCGTGCCATCGCTTGACAACTTCATTTGAGCTTGTGTCTCCAAGGTGTACAAGAGGTTCAGAGATACTGATAACTTAGTCCGAAGACCAGGATCAGGACGACAACGATGCTTTTCGGTGCGAGATGACGATTTACTGTCACCACTTCTCTGCGCAATCGACACCTGACCGGTGTGGACGACCAGAAACAGCTCATAGAAGTTAGAGGGAGGGCTGTTGAGGGGAAAAAAAAGTGAAACGAAGACTTAAAGAAGCAAACTTGACCACAAAAAGGCCAGCTACTGGACCCAAATTGTCCCCAGCTCACCGACAAGCCCGGTTACAGTTTGCTCGCGACCACTTAAATTGGGATGTGGAGCAATGCAGCCAAATCTTGTTCTCGGATTAAATCAGAATGTGCCTGCATGGTAGCGACCGTCGATGAAGAGTCTACAGAAGACCGAGGAAGCGATTTGCACAAAGTTGTATTACAGAAACAGTGGCATTTGTGGGTGGGCATTTCTATTGAATCTAAAACGGAGTTATTCAAACCTGGTGGAAGTCGGAGAGGGGGGCTAACCGCAGAAAGATACATCAACGACATTCTACCAACCCATGTGCTCCCCTACGCTGGATTATTGGCGAAAATTACAAGTAAATGCATGATAATGCTCACTGCCACACTGCTGCCGTCACAAACAGTACATGGAACAAATTGGGATTGCCACAATAGAATGGCCAGCCCGCAGTCCCGACTTGCATCCTATAGAACATTTGTGGGACGAGCTGAAAAGGCGGGTACGAGGAAGAAGTCCAGCTCCAGCACCGACAGAAGAACTCAAATCCCACATGATTCTATCAGGAAACTCATTCGGTCAATGAAAAGCCGTTTACAAGCAGTAATTAGGGCCCGAGGGGGAAACTACTGAAGGAAATATTGTGAATAAATTTTTATAATTTTTTGATTTTCGTTTTAGACGTCATCAATTCGACCCATTGTAGTTAATTCTTCATTTTTGATAGGAAAGTGACATCAATTTTAAATAATTTAATATCAATAGAAAGCTAACAAAATTACCTCTTGTTAAATGATGTAACACAAGACATACTTTATTGCATTTAATTTGTAAAACTTTGTCTTGAGCAACCTACGATGAGGTGATTCCAATTTAAAGCTCGCAAGTGTTGTCGACTGTACAGTAAAAAACTCATCAAGTCTATCCTTAGGTCTTTCATAGTACTGCAGTAGGTTAACTTGACGAGCTCGATACTGTCCGTATTCGCAGCTACCTATACATTACAGGTAAAGATGTTGTCTTTGCCTACATACCATGGCGATGAAAACATAAGTCACGGAAATGAAACACCTGGCTAAGGCAATGAAACTAAATTGCCAAAAACTGCAAATTTTTTTTAATATTCGTGTCTTTTTTCATTGCCATAGCAATTTTTGGGAAAAATTAGGGAAAACACGGTAATGAAAATTAAGGCAAAAATAAAAAATTACAAAAAAATATATATTAATTATTCGAAGTAATAAAAACGCTTCACAAATAAACATAATAGAAATGGCGAGTGCTAAATCAAGAGAATAAACTTATGCAAATAGAAGTTATGCCTATCCACAGCGATGAAAGAAAAATTTTCCAGTAACATACAAATGGAATACTTATATGCATGGAGCCAAAACGCAGGCGAGTGTGCACGACCTTCCACGTTGAGCACTTGCAACGTTTTGCAAAGCGCACCGGGGGGGGGGGGGTGCAAGTCGTTGTGCGTGGTTTAAACGGATTAAGAAGTTAAGTTCATAAGTTCAATGAAGATGAGCAGTGTTGAATGTTAAGGAATTCGTCAATTCTGTACTTAGAAATGTGGTAAACGTGATTTTGGACAAATTCAGAGAAGAATTTTATTCTGAAATTAAAATCTTTACAATAATATGGTTTTTCTAAATTTTTTACCTCGTTTATTCTACGAGCATACCTATTCTAAATATGCTTCAACAAATTTTCTAAGTTGAAACTAAACTCCACTCCGACATTTAAAAAAAAGATAAAATGCGAAATAAACACGAGCTCTTGCCGCCACCCGCTTTGTCAACTTCTGCACTTAACTAAAACGATCACGTTCAAACGTGTTAAGTGAGAAGCCCCGCCCACCTACTTATACGGAAAATAGAATGAATTCTAATCTACTTTATCACTTGCGTACTAAATTTTAACTTACCATTTGCCACTTAACTGACCGTTCACACGTAATTTTTTACTTAAAATTTATTTACCAACTTAACTATTTAACACGTGTAAACCGGCCATTTTGGAAACGCACTTTTGTGGTTCCAGGATTCAAATTCAAATTCAAATTCAAATATTTATTTTCTCAACATTGACAATTACTTGTTCTTATTGATGTCAAATAAAACATGATTCTACCACCAGTTCGAAAAAAACCTTCGTGAAGAAGAACTGGCAAGAAACTTCACGGGTATATTTTTTTTCAAAATAAATTTACAGAGTCTCTTTATGTCTATACAAAAATTATTCTTTTCTGCATCTGTTAGCTCGGCAAGTCTCCCTCCCCCCAAGTATCCAAACGACGAACACCCTCAAACGGCACCCGTTCACGAGTTAACGCGGGATCCAGCCATCGCCCTCCTCAACCATATTAGAGGGAAGTGAGCGACCCGTCACCCGACGCTACCATAAGAAGACGTACTTTAGTGACAATGACAATTTAGATATTCATCGGGACGAAGAACTCATCGCACATACAGACACATTACACATGCTTTGTTACAAATACTAGTACAATCCTGTTAATGAGGGCTTTATACCCAAGGGCTTTTATCATCCAAATAATCGGATAGTTTATAATATGCTCTAGCACACAACTTCTCCTTTATAGTTTCTTTGAATTTGTCAATAGGAAGACCTTGGATATCCTCAGGAATCTTATTATAAAAGCGTATACATTGACCCATGAATGAGTTAGTGACTTTATGAAGCCTGCTATTATGACCTGCCAGCATATTTCTTCCTCTTGTGTTAACATTGTGCAGATCTTTTTTTCTTTTGAACAAGGTTATGTTCTTTTTAACATACATTAAATTTTCTAAAATATATTGTGAATGGAAGGTAAGAATATTTATTTCCTTAAATTTACTTCTAAGTGACACCCTTGGACCGAGCTGATAGATTGCGCGAACAGCCCTTTTCTGCAGAATAAATATAGCATCGATGTCGGCAGCACTCCCCCACAACAGAATACCATATGTCATGAGGCTGTGGAAGTAACCAAAATAGACTAATCGAGCAGTTGTTTCATTTGAAATTTGTCTAATTTTTTTAACAGCATAAGCGGCAGAGCCAAGCCTTTTCGCTAAACCATCAACATGCGGTCCCCACTGGAGTTTGGCGTCTAAGGTTATGCCCAGAAATACAGTTGAGTTTGCATATTCCCACTGTTGTCCAGTCACTAAACCTAAATAAATTATTATTTATACATATTTTCTTTTTTTTTAAAACAGAGTCATATTCATTTCTAATTATATTATGAATAGAGTTATATTGAGTAATAGGATCTGCACAGTAATCTAATTTAAATGTTTTTTCAAATACATTTTTCCTAAATGTTTCAAGCCGTCTCTCATTCATGGGTATAAAGGTCATTTCTCTTTTTAGAGTCTTTTTTAGCCCAATATCAAAAGTGGCCAACTGCCCACTATGATCTGATTGTAGTTTATTAATTACTGCCTTTGTACTTGGCATTAAATTTGTAAAAATGTTATCGAGACATGTGGCTGAGGTCGCTGTGATTCGCGTAGGCTCTAAGAAGAGATTTTTTAGGTTGTAACAATTAAAAAGATTCAAGAATCGTTTACTTTGTGACGTCTCTACTAATAAATCAATATTAAAATCGCCACAAATAATTATTTCTTTGTTTTTGTTATTTACTCTATGTAATACCTCATCCATAGTGCTCTCAAATACTTCAAACGGTGAGGATGGGGGTCTGTATACACTTATTATAACAATATTCCCTATCTCAATACAGGCTATTTCAACTGATCGCTCAACAGACAGAGCGATTACCTGACTGATAGAAAACAATGTGTAAAAATTGATGATCAGTTTAGTAGCTTCAGTTTGGGGTTGTATGGGGTGCCCCAGGGCAGCACACTTGGCCCCACATTGTTTTTAATATACATAAACGAATTATGCAAATACCAAATTGAAGGTGCTGAGATACAAATGTTTGCTGACGACACAGTTATACTTTTCCACAACAACACCTGGGAAAGTTTACAAAAATTAACTTAAAAGTCCTCACTGACTGCATGGCTTGAAGACAGCTTATTATCACTCAACACCAAAGAAACAACATTTCTCTGCTTTAGCAAAACAAAGGCATCATCGCCAAACGGCTTTTGTCTACGTATGCATTCCTATCCCTGCAACCGGTCTCCTGCAAATGCTCTCACAACAAACTGCAGGTGTCCTATTTTGTCACAAACATCAGATGTCAAATTCCTAGGTATCATCATAGATGACAAACTAAAATGGAAGAAGCACCTATCAACAGTTAGCAATAGATTGAGAAAGTTTATCTATATTTTTAAAAACCTACGAATAATATCACACCTTGCACTTTTGTTACAAATATACAAAGCATTGGCAGAATGTATTATCACCTGCATTTGTTCATGGGGATCAGCAGCTGAAACGTACATGCTTGAACTAGAGAAAGCGCAACGCTGTGTGCTTAAGGTTCTCCTTAACTTACTATTTAGACATCCCACAGATCTGGTTAATGACAAAGCTAACGTCCTCTCAGTGAGAAAGTTATTTATCTACCAATGCATCCGTAAATACCACAAAAATGCACAAAACTCAGGTAAAAGAATAAATAAATGTCCAGTTCCCAGAGTTCATAGTAAAATTGCCCGACAACACTAGAGTAATGTAGCATCTAGATTTACAACAATCTAAACACTACGTATAAAACTAGAAACTTAACAAATTTTGAAATCAAGCACACAATCAAACTTTGGTTAAAGAACGTAAATATGAAGATACAGAACACCTGTTGCTAATTCTGAAATGAAAACATCCAACATCCAATGTTTTTACAATTCAAACATTAGAAACACACACGCAAATTACACACATACACACTATACATACGCCACACATACCCTTTTATATTCTTTTTACAAATACACACGCATTTTTACACACAAGTGCGCATATTGTTGAATCATATTTAATTGTAAAATAATTTATTAGGGATAGTTAATAAGTTTCTCTTGTTTTGTGAATTAACTGACTGCCGACAAACAGCTTACGCTAGATCAGCAGTCAGGGCTTGTTTATTTTAGTTGCATTGTATTATTTTTTTGTTACAATAAATTAATAAACATTCTTAAACATGTTTAGGACATAGCGATGAAAGGTAGTTCTGGGAAAAATTAATTTTTTTTTTGAACACACCAACTGTATGGCCCCAAAGTAAGCAGAGCTTGTGTTATGGATGACCTGGATACAGCGAACTGGGGGGTACCAGTAACCCTGGGTGAGTTCTGGTAACCCAGAATAAACATACATATATAAATACAAACAACCATGACCTGAGAACAAACATCTGCGTTCATCACACAAATTCATGCCCCGGCCAGGACTCGAACCTGGGACCTTCGGCGTATGAGGCAAGGCTACTTACCACTACACAACTCGGTTTTTTTTTGATTACCATTCGTTGTATTGTTAAAATTTTTTGAATAAATGTATTCCGTAACAATACTTTAACTATTCACGTATGAAATAAAACTCGGTTTTCATATATAACCAATAGATTTTTATCAATGAGGTATAATATACTTCAAGGTGACGTGTGGACAAACACGGCAATGAAAGATGTCGAGGTTTGATTGATTTTTTTGGAGTACTTATTAATCCATTATATTAGGTCTTTACCTATAAAATTGCCGTTTTTCACGAAATAAATGAAGCGTAATTTTTTTATATATTTTTTATTTCTATTAATCAAAATAATCACCCATGCAATCAATGCATCTTTGCCAACGCATTGGTAGCTTATTGATGCCTTTCTTGAAGTAATCAGCTGGACAGGAGGCAACAAATTCTTCAAAGGCATTTTGTACTGCCTCTCGGGTATTGAATTTTTTTTCCGCCAAGAAGTTATCCAAATTCTGGAAAAAGTAGAAGTCTGTAGGCGCAAGGTCTGGTGAGTACGGCGGATGACGGAGAACTTCCAACCCCAACTCTTGTAGCTTGGAGACCGTCTGCTGTGCAGTATGAGGTCACGCGTTGTCGTGCAGGAGCAGTGGAGCCGAACGATTTACCAAAGCTGGTTGGAGACGTGCGAGCTTCTCCATCATTGTGTTCAGTTCTTCACAGTACACATCTGCAGTAATGCTTGTCCCGTTTGGCAAGAAGCTGTGATGAATTACACCCGCGTTAGACCACCAAACAGTGACCATCACTTTTCTAGGGGTAAGTTTTCGTTTAGGGCATTGTTTGGGTGCTGAACCAGGGTCCAACCAACTTGCTGAGCGCTTACGATTGTCAAACAGGATCCATTTCTCGTCACAAGTAACAATGCGGTTCAGAATTCCTTCATTTGTATGCCTGCTGAGCAGTGCAAGGCACGTCTCCACGCGTACTTCGCGCTGGCGGTCATTGAGTTCGTGGGGTACCCATTTGTCAAGCTTTTTTACCTTGCCAATTTGACGCAAATGGACCAATATTGTTTTGATGCTAACGTCGAAAGCTGTTGCTAATTCAGCCGTGGATTGAGTTTCATCAGCTTCCACAATTGCCTTTAATTCGTCATTGTCGACCAAAGTTTTCGGACGACCACGGGGTACATTTTTCAGGTCACGCAGGTGCCGCTTTGCTGCCACGACGGTACTCATACTCCATAATTACTCGAATTTTTATCTTATCCATGATGACGAAAAATGTTCGAATGCGTTGAAAACAAAACACTAACTATTAAACAAATGACGATTTTAGAAAAAGAATTCCATGTTTGTCAAATAAAATTAATTTGAAATTAGAATTATCAGTCAAGAAAAAAAATATTTTCATTTGAAATGGCCAGTACGGCAAAACGGCAGTTTCATAGGTAAAGACCTATTATTACAATATTTAGTGCTACACATATATTACATATATGTTAGAACATTATAACTATGTTTTTTAGTACCGATTTCATCGTTGGCACGGAAGTTTTGGTCCCGGGAAATTTACCCTTATAATGCACCCTTATTAAACTATTTAAAGGAAAATATGAAAATTGAGGATATTTGCAGTTTATGAATTTCGTCTATACGTTTAATAAAACAAGGTTTGTTTGATGCCAGGATATGTGATATGAAGTTCTGGATGACTATTGTCTTAATTGTTGCATTCACCTACTACCTCAAAATATGCCATGTGTTTCTTAACAAATATTAGCATTTCAAACAAATAAATGCATGGAAGAGTGAGCAGTTTGAAAAGTATTTCAAAATTTAAATATTATTACTAAATTTAAAATTCTCCTGCTATTGTACATTAATTAGGTAATATTGTATAGTTCTTACATCCGCTATGTATTATTAAAAATTGGAAACTGTTTTGGCTAGTGAGATACTTATTTTTAAGTTTTATATATACGAAATATTGTAAGCCGTTTGTTTCTTGAATAAATAAATAAATAAATTTATGCTGAATGTACACAAACATCGCTTTCTTAATACGACGGTGTGTTTGTTTACTTATTTGTTACGCTTTTACACCTTGACCACGGATAATCATTTGATGTTGAATGCAAGGCATTTTTCAGTGAAAAATACCTTGCATTCAGAAAACAATGCTATTGGCAAAGTTTGGAATTATATAAACGCATCGATCGCTTATAAAAACTAGATGCATAGGTTCAAAAAAAACGCCATCACTTAAACAGTACCAAAATAAGCATGTGGGATTTTCCAATGACGATTAGTAGCATTCGGTCTCTTCACTACTTAAACATGTCAGAATGTTTTCCAATTCTCTACGTCTACAAGCTCTAAACACGAAAAGTTATCATATATATTTATTATAAGAAGTATATTTGTTATACTTCGCGAATGTATGATAACGTATCTTATTTTAAATCAATGTATTAAAATGCTTATGAATTTAGTCAAGAATTCAGTATTAAATCAAGTTTTTAAGTTTAGTTCCAGGTAAAAATCCACAGTCGAGTGACATTCATAAAAAAAATGCCATTTTAAATCTCACAAGTAGGTTTGTGTTTGTATTTACATTTTTTTTTTAAACTCTTTTATTCAATACTTATTGTACATATAATTCTTATTTCTAACACACCTTAAACCTATGAGGTTTATATAAGTGCGAATTAGTCGCATTATATTACACATTACATTACATCAAATACATCTATCGCATTGTGTTACATAATATATTTTGAGCATGTGTTTACATATTTTATAATTTTTTATTAATAATTTTGCATGTAGTTCATCCGGGATCGCATTTAATATATTAGGAAGCATGTATTTCCACGTCCGTTTACCATATTCGTTATTATACTAAGGTAGAACATATTTCGGTGTATAATTTAGTTTACGAAGGTTGTTAGGTCTAAATTTCTTGTTAAGTCTATGAATGTTGTGATACTCATCAAGTATAAAATTCATATTTATTTTATTAAAAACCGATATAGCTTTACAATACCAAAAGGTATTCTTGACATATATCTAAACTATTGGCTGTAAACCTAATTACCTATTTCATGTATTTAACAATGTAGACAAAACCGTGCCGAGAGGTTTTTTCCACCGGTTTTTTCTCCTCGCCGTCTACAACACCTTTTAAAAGTTGAAGTTGCCGTGTATTCACGCAGTCACGATGAAGACGAAGGAAACGAAAAAGACGACATTCATCACTTGTATTTTTTGTAACTGTGATGAAATTAAATATTCTGATTTTGATTTGGTTATGAACAGTTTAGTATCAAATATGTGTGAAACGTGGTATCTAGTTCTAATTTGGGATTAGGTGTATAAAAGTAACGCATGTAGTTTAGATCATATCACGCGAATTCAGTTTCATAGAATCGTTACCTGCTCCTAGTTTCATAATTTCCTGGAATACGACTCAGGGATGTGGGGTAACTTTTTTAATGATTCAGTTAAAACAAACGCAGAGGAAACGTGAAACATTGAGGCATCTTTAAGTGTAATAACTACTACGCAGTTCAGACAGACACAAACAGTGCGACAGATTTACGTGATTTTTGTGCGGAGATAGTTGGAGGACTGGAGACCACAAAAAAATCAGAAATTTCTACGGGATTGGAGGTACACAGGTTTTCCATTTTTCATTATAATAATGACACATTCATTACGGCTTTGTGGCGTGGGTTTAAGCTTTGACTTCAACACCAACGAACCCCCCTTTAGAGTAACTTTCTAACTTACAACGGTGTAGATTGTAGCCATGGCTTGTCCAGTGAAGCTCCTGCGCCAGCACATTGGTAGGACCAGACATTTGTATGCGTCATGTTTAATCAGGTACTTATAGATTCACTGTTGAACATTTGAACAGCTTCTCGCTCAGTTCCTTGTGTGGTCATTTTATTCTACATATCTAAGCATTTTTTCGTCGGTCGACCCACTTTTAGCATTTCCTGGTTTGCTTCGGACGAATCACGGTGGTGAGGGTATCTTGCGCGTGGTAGAGCGTTGAAATGAAATATTTATTTCTCAACATTGACAATTACTTGTTCTTGTTGACGTCATATATGACTCTACCACATGACTCTACAACCGTTTGTCTTTTAAGTCACCTGATGGAAAGTGACGATGAAGACGAAGGTGTTACACGTCTATCCACGAGATACCTATTCACTTGACGCTTGAAAGAACTGGGACTATAGTTTTCTGGAAAAACAGACGCAGGCAGTTCATTCCACACCTTGGCAACCCGCACCAGAAAGGAACTATCGAAGCGTTTGGTTTGATTTCTTGAGATATCTACTATAAAGGGATGGAAGGCCTGTCAGTGTTTTAATATGATTATTTAATATACATCATAAACGTGTTATTTATATACAAATCAAATTTTTACAATAATAAGACAAAACTAAAACAGGTCGCTTATGCAGTGTATTTATTTAATTTACGTTAGTTGTGAATATTCATTATATATTCAAGGCACAGAGCAGCTGCAGTGATTACAGTCGAGTTGCAAAGTTTGTATGTGTGTTGAGAGCCGGCAAACTAACTTGGCGTATTAAGTCAGTTTGGAGCTTCTGCTTGAACTAGCCTGGTTTCTGTCTTTGTTAATTGAATTTATGCGCTTGTGTATTGTTGAAAACAAGCAAATTGTTGAAAGTTGTTGAAAAATCAGTTAAATATTGTGGCAAATAACCTTCCCCTTCACCCCTTAAAAGCATCCGGTCTAATTACCCTGTATAATAAACAAAAATTTAAACTCTTCAAATTCTTATTAAGATCAATGTAATAACAGAAATACAGAGATCTAACAAGACCAATCATTAGGAACATAAGTAGCTCACCTATACCGATGCAATACACGTACAGCTAAAATAAATCACAAAATCCACATGCTGAAGAAAATGTAATAGATACAGATACGAGAAATATAAAAGCGCAGGCAAAATGAAATACCCATGTGCTTTATATTATAGTTATGTTATATTTATATTATAGTTAGATAATTAAAAAAGAAGTCTTTAGACAAGGCCTCCTTCATACTTGGAACGCTGCCGAGGAACAAGTCAAAATTACTTATTTAAAATTACTTGTAAAGATGTGTTGAGGTGGGTCCATTGACTTCAGAGGTACAGAAAAATTCACTGTACCTATTCACGATAGCAATCCAAGAGCCATCAGATACAGGATCCTGGTAACTTTTATTGAACAATAGTTATTTTGTTAACAAAAATTATTTACGAGCGAGTTATAAGAATTTGTATTATTTGGACATGTTTATTATCGTTGTATCAATAAATGAACATTGATTCATTTCATTTTCAGAAATTATTAGCTAAAAATAAAAACAAACATTAAAAAATAGAATCCAAGCAAAAGAAAAAATAAATGTTAATACCAAAATAATGATTTAACCATTGTATATAGCCTATAGAAATGTTAACATAACCATGCTGCGTCAAAATGGCTGCCGGCTTTTGTTATTTCGTTGTTTTTTTGCTAACAGTGAGTTTGCTACGGACATTCCAATTACAGGCAAGACTGTGAGATGAACCAATTTTATGAATACAAAAGCTGTCTATTGTTCCGAGCGGCCATCTTTTCGGAAACCATTTTCTAAAAGTAAATATTTCCAAATTTGATTTTGAATTGGTTTTCGATGAGAATAATTGGATTTTGGATGTGTTGCACGCCTAGGGAAGTAATTAACTCTTTATAATTTCTACTCTTATAAAAATTAATAGTTTGGGGTAGTATTTAAATTACCTGTTGTATGTTTTGAGGTTTACTGGGTACACTTTATTTAAAACAATTCAATTAAAAGTCATAAAAAGGACTCAATTTTGACATTGACAAAGTAAGTGTCGAATTTTTTACTAAAACCTTTCATACATTTTATTCATCAGATTTATATGTCTAAAAACACATTATTAAATTTAATGTATATAAAACCTATACAAATTGACTGCGTCAGTTGGGAACACGAAGCGAACAAATAACATAAAACGGGTCGACTCCCTTATATATTATAAAAAGTAAAGTACCACGTTAACTTTTAAATTAGGTAGCAGATTTATTGCGGTCGCAGTATATGTACTACAAATGTTTATTCAAGAGATGTCTAAATAGTGTTTATAAAAAGAAAATTACTGTATAAACTTAAATAAAACCGAAATATTTTTCTTTATTTAAATCTATGTTGCCGTTAGATAAATTATTAATTAAAATATCTTGTCAAATGGATCTCAGAATATTTTTTTAGGCTAAAAAAAAATAATAAAATTAAGTTTTACCATCCCTAACTATTAGAAATTGTATGCTGTCTTATGTACCGTCACTTACTCTTACAGCCTCCATACAAACTCAGCTCGGTGCAGTTTTTGACCCACTTCGTACACCTGTTGAAAAGTGGTAATGGGGCAGACAACATGCGTCGAAAATATACCCGTCAAGTTTCTTGCCAGTTCTTCTCCACGAAGGTTTTTCCGAACTGGTGTTAGAGTCATGTTTTATTTGACATCAATAAGAACAAGTAATTGTCAATGTTGAGAAAAATACATATTTCATTTCATTTCATATTTCATTTCATTTCAATGGATGCTTACATGGACGATATTGTCTTTCTTCTGTTAATGATTGTGACTTTTATTTTTAGCTGAGCTGCCGTTGGTCTTTAGTCTACGGATGGAAACTGATAATGAAGACGTTATTAGGTCTTTACCTATGAAATTGCCATTTTTCACGAAATAAATGAAGCGTATTTTTTTTATATATTTTTTATTCCTATTCATCAAAATAATCACCCATGCAATCAATGCATCTTTGCCAACGCATTGGTAGCTTATTGATGCCTTTCTTGAAGAAATCAGCTGGACGGGAGGCAACAAATTCTTCAAAGGCATTTTGTACTGCCTCTCGGGTATTGAATTTTTTTCCCGCCAAGAAGTTATCCAAATTCTGGAAAAAGTAGAAGTCTGTAGGCGCAAGGTCTGGTGAGTACGGCGGATGACGGAGAACTTCCAACCCCAACTCTTGTAGCTTGGAGACCGTCTGCTGTGCAGTATGAGGTCGCGCGTTGTCGTGCAGGAGCAGTGGAGCCGAACGATTGACCAAAGCTGGTTGGAGACGTGCGAGCTTCTCCATCATTGTGTTCAGTTCTTCACAGTACACATCTGCAGTAATGCTTGTCCCGTTTGGCAAGAAGCTGTGATGAATAACACCCGCGTTAGACCACCAAACAGTGACCATCACTTTTCTAGGGGTAAGTTTTCGTTTAGGGCATTGTTTGGGTGCTGAACCAGGGTCCAACCAACTTGCTGAGCGCTTACGATTGTCAAACAGGATCCATTTCTCGTCACAAGTAACAATGCGGTTCAGAATTCCTTCATTTGTATGCCTGCTGAGCAGTGCAAGGCACGTCTCCACGCGTACTTCGCGCTGGCGGTCATTGAGTTCGTGGGGTACCCATTTGTCAAGCTTTTTTACCTTGCCAATTTGACGCAAATGGACCAATATTGTTTTGATGCTAACGTCGAAAGCTGCTGCTAATTCAGCCGTGGATTGAGTTTCATCAGCTTCCACAATTGCCTTTAATTTGTCATTGTCGACCAAAGTTTTCGGACGACCACGGGGTTCATTTTTCAGGTCAAAATTTCCAGAACGGAAGCGGGTAAACCAATAACGGGTGGTGCGTTCGTTTGTAGTGTTCGCTCCGTAAACGTCGTTGATGTTGCGTGCCGCTTGTGCCGCTTTGCTGCCACGACGGTACTCATACTCCATAATTACTCGAATTTTTAACTTATACATGATGACGAAAAATTTTCGAATGCGTTGAAAACAAAACACTAACTATTAAACAAATGACGATTTTAGAAAAAGAATTCCATGTTTGTCAAATAAAATTAATTTGAAATTAGAATTATCAGTCAAAAAAAAATATTTTCATTTGAAATGGCCAGTACGGCAAAACGGCAGTTTCATAGGTAAAGACCTATTATTTCGAGGAGTTTCTATACATTTCATACATACAAAAACAATTCGAAACAACAGCCAAAGAATGTGTCTATAAGTGCTTAATTTATTTTTTAGGTATTTTAACAATCACAATGTAAAACATTTCTAGCCAAATTATTAGTAATTATTCGATTTAGGAAACTATTTTTGGGTTATAACAAATGTTTTTATTAGAATATTCTCCTGCGCATTACTCTGCAATGTGATACTTTTCTCCTGCGCATTACTCTTCAATGTGATACTTTTCTCCTGCGCATTACTCTGCAATGTGATACTTTTCTCCTGCGCATTACTCTGCAATGTGATACTTTTCTCCTGCGCATTACTCTGCAATGTGATACTTTTCTCCTGCGCATTACTCTTCAATGTGATACTTTTCTCCTGCGCATTACTCTGCAATGTGATACTTTTCTCCTGCGCATTACTCTTCAATGTGATACTTTTCTCCTGCGCATTACTCTTCAATGTGATACTTTTCTCCTGCGCATTACTCTGCAATGTGATACTTTTCTCCTGCGCATTACTCTGCAATGTGATACTTTTCTCCTGCGCATTTCTCTGCAATGTGATACTTTTCTCCTGCGCATTACTCTGCAATGTGATACTTTTCTCCTGCGCATTACTCTGCAATGTGATACTTTTCTCCTGCGCATTACTCTGCAATGTGATACTTTAGCGCATAGTGGCTTATATTTTTGTTTTGTTTAGAGTGTTCCCAATCGATATCTATACGCCTTATCGTGCACCGAGATTTTGATTCTTGGAATCAGTTTGTAGGTATTAAGTTTTTCTGGTACGCTCTTTTCTGCGCATGACTCTAAAACGTGACACTTAAGAGCATAGTGGCTCGTATAGTATTCTTCAGGGAGTCCCCAATCGCTATGTATAGATTAAATTGAACACCGCGATTTAAAATAAAAATTTAACACTGCGCGGAGTAGTGTTACGTTGGGGTTTAAAGGTTTTTAATACGACTGAAGCAAAACATGGGCTCTATCAAATATGAGCAGATCGGGTCGATGGACGAAACAGAAACATCCCCTCGTCCATTTTCTAATGAAAAACAAACAAGTTCGAGTGCCACCCGGGGTTTCTCACCGCCTCTGTAGATTGATAATTAAGATATACAAACATGAGTTTTAAATGAAGATAAATTACTTATGTTGTAATTTGGAAGTAATGTAATGAATAGTGCAGTTTCTTTCAATCTTTTTTTAAATAATTTGAAGAAGCTTATTTGGTCTCGTTTTAGATGATCTACTTAAAGCCATAAATTGTTACAAAATATTATTATTATTTTAATTAACTGAAAATGGTTCAAGAACCTCCTGCCGAACAGTTAGAAAACTTTTGATCTTCATTCTAGAACTGTACAAAATATGTAAAATTAAGATTAAGTACGATTATCTACTTATTTTACATCTAAATTTATTTACATTCATTTATTTTTATAAAACAGTTTACATAAATATACTTGGGTTTTACGACATGGTGTATTCCAATACATATTTCAGGATTGTGTATACGTGAACAAGGGATATAAGATTTCTAACTTCAGCTAAAGCCGAACGCAGAGACCGTTTAGTTATTTGAGATATTTGCTTCAATATTACTAGAACTTTGCGGTTCGCTTTTACAAGAATTATATACCTCGAGTTGCATTCGACCAAAATCTGAATTAATATTCCTGGCCAAAGCCGTTACCTTCCTGAGCTTATTTAATATAATATGACAAATGAGCCCCAAAGCTTCAGGAATTCCCCAGGTGCAGCCAACAACACAGTCAAACACAAACCTGCACCTATTTGCAATGCAACAAGGCGGTTTAACTGTTGCAGCATGTATTTCTATATGAAGACTGGAATTGAGCCAAGACTTAAACTGGAAATATCTAGCAAGTATCCCTTGGTACAGCTGATTGAAATTAATATAAGGTAAATGGCGTCAGGGAGAGCTGAAGCAATTTTGATAATGTTTGCTGAGTAGATGATGTGCATTTTGAATTTGGTTGGATAGGATTAAAAAAGAGGAGAATTGGTTAACGTCTTAAAGAGGAGAAACGATTAATCTACGCAGGTTAGGTTCAGCTTTACTTTTTTATTTTATTTATTTTTTATTTATTTATTTGGATATCCAACAGCAAAACAATTAAAATAATTAAGCTAACAAACATGAATAATCTATATAAGCTAATGACAGGATATCACATCATGGTAAAATTTTAACAAACAAAATCGTGAAGTGGTCAGTGTTAATGCCGGACTGTGTTTGTGCAGTTGCTGCATGAGGTGTATAGTCGGATACATACAATTGAAAGGAATTATACGAAGATTTTGACATCTTCGTATAATTTTAATAGTGTGATAATAGAGTTGAATAATAAATAATGGATTACTTAGTTTACAAATTTTATCTGTTTATTATATAATTATATAAATATTGTATCTTGTCTATGTGTTAATAATCTTCTGTATAATATTTTGTTTAAATTTATTTTTAGTTAGGGATAATATGTCTATATTTTTAAATAAAGTATTGTAATTGTTTTGGGCTCTAGAGAAATATTCATTTCGACCGTAGTTAGTTTTACTTGATGGAATATAAAATAGTTTATTTTTTGATGGACGGGGATGTCGGGGTACATATATATTTAACAAAGGTATCAGATTGGGACAATCTAATCTTGAATGAACTATATCGTGTAGGAACAGCACGTCTAATAAATTTCTTCTATCTTCCAGTTTAACGAGACCGTAATCTTTGCATGACTCATTGTAATGTTTGGTCTGCTTTTTAAAGTTGTAATCTAAATGTTTTATAAAAAGTTTCTGAATACTTTCGATGCGATCAATATATTTTTGGTATTGTGGATTCCAAATAACGCTCGTAAATTCTAAGTTGCTTCTTACGTAGGCGTAAAACACCATTCTGAGGCACTTAATATCCTGAAAAGGCTTGCACACCCGCATTAAAAATCCAAGATTCTTATAGGCTTTATCAACGGCAGCGTTAATGTGCGCAGCAAATGATTGTTGTCTAACGTAACACCCAAATCGCGGACTTCTTGGACGCGCTGAATAATCTGTCCATTAATGCTATATTTATAAATTATTGGTTTAGATTTCCTAGTAAATGTTATTTGGACACATTTTTTCGTATTAACGGTAATTCTATTTTTATCATAATATTCGGTTAGGTTATTTAAATCTGCTTGTAAACTTTTGCAGTCTTCCAATAAGTTAATGTTTAAGAATTTTTTTTTGTCGTCAGCATACAGGAGGTATTTTGAGTTCTTAAAGCAAGCACTAACGTCATAAAGAAAGGCATTATAAAGTAACGGTCCAAGTAACGGTCTGAGGAACACCTGAGGGAATTTGGATATAACTAGATCTGTGACCTCCAATGGTTACAGCTTGACATAGGAACTTATCCATCTGAACAAATCTCCACGTATCCCCAGCGTGTGCAACTTACCTAACAGGATGACTTAACTCCGAAGTAGTTTTTGATAAAAGTTGCTTTAAAACAGGTACTTCATTTTTATTTACGTCTAGGCCTGATATCTGCACTGTACGGATGGCTTGAAACTAATCTCCTACAAAAATTAATTGGTGACGGGTTGCAAACCCCGATTTAGAGATATGTATTTATATCTACCACTCTACCACCGGCCGGAAGGTCAACCGTCAATTAAGCTTCTCAAATTTACGAGACCTATTTTATTTTAGGTAACAGTCGTTATTTCAAATGCTGACTATTGATTTTGTTATTGATTAATTTAAAAAAAACCAAATAAGTATCAATAATAATAACACTTAAAAAATACTAAATTTATTTTTTTTATTATAATATGAAATACCCCTTAACGAATGGCCTTTTTATCTAGACGTGTCGCCAAAAAGATCCCTTAATATAAACCATACTCTGAAATATTCAGGTTATTATGACCTTCAAATATCTGACGATACATTTAAAGTATTTTATTAAAATCCCATAAAATTTTAGCTACTGCGAGAAACATGAAAGGTTAAATGGTGAACGAATTTCGTAAATCGACTAAGCGCTTTTTCTAGCGTTTTCCAAAGCTTCGCGTATCGTTACTTTCAAGCTGTGTTGAAAAATTCATTAGGTTTTTCTAAAAACAAATTCTGTGACATCTGCCTTGAAATGGATTTAGTAATTCGGTTTAAAATACTTCTAAAATGCACTTTTTGTCGTGAAAATTCTTTTCAACAGTGAAACTCTACTTGAGCGGTGTATGCTAATGAAAAGTATTTTAGAAAATAAAGAAATAAGTACCGTACCCGTACAATTTATACATTAAGCTTTTTTATATAACATTACATTAAATCGGTACTAGCCTAATACATGTTTTTTTAAATAAAGAATATTTTGTTAGAGGTTGTGTGTGGTTAGTGTCGCCGTTCCTTTGCAACTGTCAATCTATCCCCATCAATGTAGGGCTTGCCTTCTCTGAGGTTAGAATATTTTAAGGTCCAGTGTAATACAAACCGTTCCAAATACATAAGCTAGGCGTTGTTGTTTTCCAAGATAACTTATCCTTGTTAAAAATACTATCCAAGATTTAAAGATCAGTAAAGCAGTATGATTATTAAAGTGTCTTCATCAATCTTTTGGTATTTAAGTCCGGGTCCAAGCCTGAAAAGATATACACAAATTCCACTCGCTTTCCGCAGCATTTACTTCTAAAAACTCATTAATCAAGCCGCTAATCTCACCTCCTGTCAATGAATTTGCCGGCAATTACTAAAATACCGTAAAATTTTAAAAAAAAACTTTGTTACAAAAGTCAGAATCTATTGTTAAGAAGTGATACTGCAGTTTCATTCAAAGTACTTGTTATTATCAAAATGAATTTGTGAAATTGTGGGAAGATTGATTATTACATCTTTAGACGCAACACAGGAGATAGAAAAATCAAACTCGGCAAAGGATCGTTGTCAGGATTTTGTCGTTCCATACACGTGGTCCGATTTTATAATCCGTGCAACGTATGTTGAGTACGAAGCTTCAAACTTTACATGTTAGTAACGTAATGTAATGTAATGTATGCAATGCTGCAAGCATTACATCCCGAAATAAATAACGCATTTGCAACACATGATTAATTATTATAACTCTCAAAATATCTTATTCAACGTAACAAACCGCTGTAGCTTTAAGAGGAAAATTGACTCACAATTTAAGAGCTGTCGGCGTTCGTTCGTTCGGGGGCTTTTATCCGATTATCCAAATCAGCTTTGCTAAATTGGTTCAGTATTGAGGTTCTTAAACTGCAGGTAGCTTCTGTTTCAATGAGGTAAGAATTATACTAACTTTATTTTGTTTATGAGTGAGGATTGAAAACCTAGTTTCCTTGGTTTACATTGGAAAATGAAGGGTTAATTGAAACTGTTACCTTGATATCTCTAATCATCGCTCTATCCGACAGAATCACTGCAGATATTGAATATACGAACTTGTATTTGGTTTATTTATGAGGAAAATAAATTATGTATAAATTTCCTTGGTTTTAATAATGTTACCTCAAGAACTAGAGGGTCTGGGTGCGAATCCTAGCGTGTAAACCATTTCTACTCTCTCTGAGTATCACCACTCAGCCATTGCGTTAACACTATTTACTAGATTTTTGTAATGTTCATAGAGGTAAGACAAACAGGTATAAATTAACTAATAACAAGAGATAAATTTGCTTTAAATCTTTGTAAAAATGTATGTACTTTAAGCATTTAATTTATATACTTACTTCGTTGCTAACTCACGGTATAGCAGCATTTCATTTAACTAAGACAAATCTACCAGTATAATTTAAATAAAATAGGTTTCACCGATAACTTTATAAGACATTTTTAAATATTACTTTTATTTATAACACTTTTTATAATAATTTAGGTAGAAAAAGCAGTTTTATTGAAAATGTATGTATTTAATGAGACAGGCACGCCTAATAACATTACGTTCCAATCAATATTTCTCTTCTATCTAACCATCGTATTTTACCGATTATTCGCACAGCGAGCCGTGAATAATTCAGGCATATTGATTTTAAATTAGTATTTTCTGTGGCACTTTCAGTGACGCTCTACTACACAATTCACTTCATTATGTCTTTATATTTGTCCTTTATTTTTACCATGATATTGGTAGCTGTGACAAGTTACCCTGTGACGTTCATCGAAAGCAAGGTGAACGGTAATTTTAGCTCCAACATCAAAACAGGAGATGAAAATGGTGTTGTTATTAATGAGGAAGTTGATTCAGAAAGTGTCATTAGCAAGATATCATCAATGTTGAAAGAAACTTTAGAAAAATCGAATGCTACGAAAACAAAAGCTAATGACGGAACAGTAAAGCTTAAAAAGGAAGTGAAGAGAAGAAAGTCAGAGACAGCTAAAGCACCGCAACCGGTTGTTAAACCAGCGAAACAAGATGTAGAGGCCACGAAGAAGGCCACCCACAATACAGTAAGGAGTGTTTATGTGCCCATCAGCGAAGACGTGCCCTGGGCGATTCCAAACGAGATGACGGATAAGAAACTAATTCGGCCTGACATACCGAAGCATATGCGGAGTCTATACTTAAGTATTTAGATATCAGGTTTGTAAGTACACTGATTTAATAAACATTTATTATTATTTCCATCTTTTTCTGTCATTTATCTACAAAGCCCACCAGGAATATGCAAATATCCACCTAACTTAAGATACAACTTTTCAAAACTTCGTCATTGTACTGCCTATGTTTACTAGTGGCCTCGTCGTTAAGGACATAATAAGAATATTTTCTGGATATAACATTATTTATTTAAAATCCAGCACATGTAATGTAAAGCAAACTCAGAAATGAAACAAGAACATGTGGGCAAGAACGAAGGGAACTAACTCAGCATTAATTCTTGGGGCCTGTTAAGGAACAATGAAGCTGGTTTCCAGTTGGAACCTGGATCCCACTGTTGTTCGAGGAAGAGGGCTTGCCTGGATTCCCTTAGTAATTTTATTTTATAATTTTTTTTGTTTTAACTTTAAATTTAAAGACTCTTAAGAATTACATTTATAAAATTACAAAAGACAAGATGTTTGTATAGGTAGTACGTACATTCCTAAATCTACAGTATACAAATATGAACATGAAAATATGTGTGTTATCAAGAGTTAAATCGCTTTCTCAAACGCAAAAGAACCGTTTTCCAAACTAGCGCAGTTGCAGAAAATAAAGATGTTTAGTAACAATAAATCTCCAGACAAACACGCCAACTGTATGGCCCCAAAGTAAGCAGAGCTTATGTTATGGATGACCATACAGCGAACTGAGGGGGAAACCTCATGTAAATATAAACAACCGTGACCTGGAAACAAACATCTGTGTTCATCACTCAAACAAATCCCCCGAACAGGACTCGAACCTGGGACCTCCGGCGTATGAGGCAGGGCTAGAATCCATTAGGCCACTCGGCCAGGTTGAAAATTAAGTAAGAAAAAACCTTCCCTTGTTTATTTCTTAATGTTGCTGACCTTACCTGAAATCTTCTACTTTCTAAAATAATATTCACGACAATGACGTAATAGATCATCTCATATATGTATTTTTGAAACGGAAACTTTTATAGTCAGGAAATCACCAATTTAACTAAAGCATAAAAGTAGAAATCCGCCAATTTGGAAACACTCCAAGAGCGATGCGGCTTTTGTTACTTTAAGCCGATTTTTGAAGAGCTTCGTAAATGTTGAATTTGATATAGATCGAGTTTTCTGAAATATTGCTGGAAGATACAAAGATTCTAAGAAATACTGTGGCGTGTTTGCTCTCGTACCCCGAGCCATTTATTCCTTACAGGACTTTTTGTATCGTATGAAATACATTCCATTATGAAATGAAAACATTTGATGTTTTTTATGCAGTTATGTAGATATGATACTATGTACTTTGCATGAAGTGTACAAAGTATTCTTGTTGTACAAAATAAGCGAGTTTGTTTATTCAATTATACATTTTTGTCTAAGATTCTGATACAAAGTAAATGTTTCGCTTCCAAGAGGCGAATATTCGCTCATTACAAGAATGATTTATTGTTTCTTCTCTCATACAGAATAGAACAATTTCTATTTAAAAATGTATTAAGTTCATTGCATTAATAAATCAAAGTGATTATCTGTACATTACCTTCTATATACTAACATTAATTTAACAAATTGACTATTCCATCTCCAATCGATAACAAACACCCACCACGCCTGTGGACACAATACACGTAATCAGTTCCGTTTTCGTTCAGATCAATGGAAACGTCCTCACTCAATTACCGGCAATCAATTTGGTGCCCAATTTGTTCCGAAATCCTTTGTCTTCTATTCAGCGGAGTGTATGAAAATCATAATACGACAGCATTTTTTAAGTTCCTAAAGTACAGAAAATATAGGATACTAAGACTATTTAGGTTTTTGATGCCGACTACACATCTGAAGTGCTGCCGATATTAGTGCTGAAGACAAATTCCGTGACCATCATGGGTACTTTACGTCACGTTAGCAGTTCGGAGCGAGTCCCAAACAAGCGCACAGCCGGCAGCGTGGCATGCGTCGGAGCATTTTTACCCACCTCAAAAATAGGAGTTCTTGACGAGATTTCGTAATCCTACGTAGATATAAATAATAATAATAATAAATAAATCCCCAGACAAACACACCAACTGTATGACCCCAAAGTAAGCAGAGCGTGTGTTATGGTATATGTCCATTAATCACGTGATGTTTTTTTTGGCATTATTAACCCCACCCCTCCCCTTGGTGATACATGGTGTGTTTTAAGACTACCCCTCCCCCCGCCCCTATATCACTTGTATTTTTTAGTACCTACAAAGAATCTTAATTATTTTAAATATTCGTTAAAAAAAGGTATAAGTATCATCTAATTTTATATAAAGAATTAAAGACTACAATAATAACGTTTAGAGGTAGGCAGAAAGGTTGCAGGTTGTTTTTGACTGACATACAAATAATGAAAGAAATGCGAAAAACTTTTTTGAACATAATATAATATACGAAAAAATAAATACACGTAACGACGTTTCGGTGCACTATCGCGCGTTTGCCGAAAAAATAAATACACGTAACGACGTTTCGGTGCACTATCGCGCGTTTGCCGAAAAAATAAATACACGTAACGACGTTTCGGTGCACTATCGCGCGTTTGCCGAAAAAATAAATACACGTGATATATTACTACACCCCCTCCCCCCTTGTTATATTTCGTGATTTTTTATGGACCCCTCCCCCCTTTCGAGCCTCACGTGATTAATGGACAGCCCCTATGAAGCTCTTATTTTATCCTTTATTACGTCTTACTTACGTGGGTTTAGTCGACCGACCAACAAGAACATGACCGACGGAGTTACTTAACCTAATAGTTTAAGTATGAAAACTCTCGGATCTAATACAAATCTTAAGGTTACAATTAAACTCTAAACCAAACAGAGGTGAATACATCAAAAAGTACATCAGAAGTTTCGTGTGTCTTCTGGCTGGCAAGTGGCAAAGTTGCATATGGCATGCATGCTAAGTGTCTATTTAACTTCGGCCATGCAAATGCAATGAGTCGCCGGAGATACCTGGCTGAACTTTCCTAATTTCAAAGTGTCGCGATGCTCCATCCACATTCTGAGTTATTTTACTCGTGCGTTCAGTGGCGACTTGGTGAGATTAATCTTCTCCTATGATTAATGTATGCGGTGACGTCACTCCGTAAACTGATTCTTTATAATTACTGCTGCTCACTTGTCACAAGGACTGGAGGAAGTGCTTAGATATGATGGTTTAGGGCAGTTCCATTGATCTGACGAAAACGGAGCTGATTGAGTTTTTTGCGTCCACAGGTGCCGTGGGTGTTTGTCATCTATTGGAGATGAAATAGCTATACATAATTTCTTTTTAATTAATATTAGTATACAGAAGTTAATATGCGAAAACATTAATTTTTGTAATAGAGTGAATATTCACCTCTTGAAAGCGAATAATTTATTTCGCATCAGAATCTTAGACAACAACGTAAAATTGAAAATCCAAACTCGCTTATTTTGTGCGAAAAGAATGCTTTGTACACTTCATGCAAAATATATAGTACCATATTTTTATGATTGCATAAAAACACTTTCATAACTTTTGTAATCTACCTTTTTTACCTAAGTATGTTCCTCAGAGAGGAGTCACCAGTTCATGCTTACCACAGTGTATGGTTATATTTTTCGGCAGTTAGAAAATCCCTTCACTTGCCAATTGCAATTTAAATTGCAATAACAGATTATAAAATATTGAAAGAAATAAATAAACAATGATAAAACATGGTTCGAGTTACTGGCGCCAACTTGGAATCAGTAAACTGGATTTCATCCAATTACTATTGCATGGAATCGTTGGTAAAGGAAATGTGATATCTCTGCGGATACGGAAGTTCCTTGTGAGCTAGTTAGCCTTTCATAATAACATCCTTTTTATTGAACTGTTTAGAGTAGAGGCTAGATATTTATAATGTTTTATCCACTGGCATTATCTAGTCCATAATTGGTAATTTCTACGAGCATTGTTGTGGGATCCCTGTCTGAATTTTGAAAGAAGCCAAGACGTTCTATTTTAGTGTCGCAAAATTACGGGTAAACATCGTTTAAGCTTCAATCGATACAATTTATAAAATGGAATTGCAACTCTCTTGCCAAACCGTAAACCAAAACTTTTATTCAAAACGAGTTTAACAGTTGATAATTCCTTTCATAAGCTCCAACTCTCAAATAAATGACTGCTGAATCTAATATTAGGATGTAGACCGTTTCCGTAATTAGAAGCCATAAATTTATGAAAATTGTTAATCACCTCCCCTGAAATAAGGGTTGCGACGCATTCAGCTGCCACCCAAAGGACGTAATGAGGCCGTCAAGTCAACTAGTATTAATTACTTTTAGCTTTTTAATGTGAGCGGAAAATTGTTACCTTACTTCTTAATTTATTTATTAGGTATTTTCGTAATAGTTTTAACTGATTGTAAGGTGCGAAGCGAACCAAGTTTTATTAAACGTGCCGCACGAAAACGAACTATTTACCTAAAAATTATAGTGTTGAGATTCAGGTCGTGGCATACAAGCCGAATAAAAAATTCACAACAGGGTTTGTCAACTCACTGACTTAGCTTGTGATACAAATATGCATAACCGTGAACGGCAGGTCAGGGAAAAAGTTGTCATATTTTACACACAAAATAAAGACAATTTTGTTAATATTTATCTTTTTATTTATTTATAATATCTATGAATCATTTGGTTCAATAACTTGTGGCCTTATAGTTAGTGACGTGATGCCGTTGCTGTAGGAATATTGACGCTTCTTATTAAAATCCATGACAAGTAGTTTTGACAGTCCTCTCTTAATGTCAACCTTATACTGCCTAAAAAATTTTGAAGAGATCGAAAACTAAGCAAATCTGAAGGTGCTAAGTTAGAACATTCATGCCTCCCAGCCACACTCTCTTAAAATTTGCTGAGTGACTAAAGAAGTGTGTGGTTTAGCGTTATCGTGACAGATTCTTGTGGGTAATTTCCAACTCTCTAGTTATGTCGCAACCAGGGTCGACCAGGGTCATTGGTATCTTTAACTTTAAAATTAAAAGTTCCTACCAATTGATAAGTTCAATCTTAAGGATTAAAGCTCTCTAAAAACTTCATATATTAACTGAACGGAGAAGTCATAAAACCTTAATTATTTCAATTTAACGGAGGAACAAAGAAAATACCAAGCCATCAGTTTCTCAAACAACTATACTCATTTGTTCTTTAAAAAGGCCTCTTTATTCGTCTTAAAAGCCACTTTTAATTCGTGTTGCGGTGAGTACTCAGATCCACGTGGTCCCAGGTGGCGTCACCAAATTCCTGTTTACCTGTTTAGTTCTGTAGTGTAGTGATTCTACACTTTATTCACTTAGCAATTGGTTCCCTATACAATAAACGTTTCTAAATGACCTATATAACAAGTTGTAGTTGCAATATATGATCTTATGATTAAATCATTACAGCCATACTTTTTAATATGGAAAATCTCTAAGAATTAAACAACCTTAATTAATAATTAAATAAATAAATAAATCTTCTTTTTGTAACTTTTTAAATCTTCTGATTTGTATATTTGTATATGTCTGGCTATGAACAAATAAATAATGGTAATTATAATAATAATAATAATATTTTTTTATAGTTTTCACCGCTTTAATGGAATATATAGACCTTGCGGGCCTTTAGGAAGCTGCCACCGCGCACTTGGTTGTTAGTTGGCCAGCCCGCCACAAGTAGTAGCTTCGAAATAAAAAGATGAGAATTATCTTAATATACGATTTATTTAATTCTTTCTTAGTTGCCGCCTCACATCAAGATACGTAGATAAAAATAGGGGACAATAGCGTGACGGTACGGCCCTACTTGAGTGCTCTTTCTCCAACCGGCTCCAGGTCCTAATCACTTATTTCTTCTTGTGGGTATGCACCCTCGTTAGGTATTAGTCCGCAGGTTTCCACATGTAACAATAATTCCCGTCAGTTTCAGGCAGGCAGGTAGGAAGGAATAAAAGTAAAACCCCAGTGGGATTAACTTCCATATCAAGGTTAGGTTAGGTTAGTATAACATACTGTTAATTGCATCTGAATTACGCAGCGATCCAGTTTGTTAGACTGTTGAAATAGAAACGAGGAAATAAAGAGTTGTAACATTTTAATTTAATTATTCATTATTTTAATAAATATTCGACGAAAATACCATCTCCGCAATATGTTTGTAATTTAAAACCTTTTTTTGTATTCCGGGGCCACTACGAAACGTAGGGCCCTGGAATGCAATATTCGCAACGTTTGTACTATCGCCTTTCAGATCGTTCACCAGTCCTACCCTGGACATGTTGCATGTTTCTTGAGTTATTTAAATCGTATATAAATTTGTAAATATTTAATCTGAACTGTTATATCATATAATTAATTTGAAAAAAAATTGTTATCCCATGATCTTGGGAACCGTTACTATTGCAACAAATTCAAATCATAATTTTTTTAAAGGCAATAACTAAAGGAAGGACATTAGTTTCAATCTTACGTCACGTCCGACAAACAGACCCATAGCACCATTTCTCATAGCTTCTTACAAATATATCTTAAACACATCCATTTGTTTGGAAGATAAATGGCGTTTGTGGAAGTGCATCACAACACAGCAATAAAGACTGGCTCGCAAACTGGACAGTAATGTAGTTTTATTTTGGTTCCGTAATGGGAAAAGCGGACGGGGTATTTGTGACACACAATAGTAAAAAAAATTAGTTTTACGAATTTGTTAGGTTTGTTATGTATTTTGCGTTTATGTATTATAATGTGAGCATTAGCTGGGTTTGAAACTAGAACTTAGTAATGGGAGAATAGCATTAGGTGGAGATGGTCTCCACGTTAGGCTGATCGATAAGACTGCAGGTTCTTTGACAAACCTACTTATTGCAGGAGACGAGGTGATGATTTGGTTCTTGTTACTTGAACGCATATAATATCTCTTTTGTAGGCGATGATAAATTTCAAACGATGCTACCACGTAATAAAGCCGTAATTGGATAACAACACACGCAGTAAATAAACTTGTAGTTTATAGCGGAAAAATAAATTGCCAATTCCCACGAGCTACTCGATTTAAAGTTTTACTGCCAAGGAACCCCAAATTAACCGAAAAAAAAGTAAAAATCTGGCTGTAAATCGTGACGTCATTACATAGGTTTGGAGTGTTGCCAGTGCGACGAGAGCCAGTGTTGCCAACATTTTTGCTACGACACGAATTAAATTAACGCTTTACGGCCTTTTTGTAGGCCACTTTGATTGTATGGAGGAAGTATTAGCTCATCGATTTATGTATTGCTTTTGCGATGAAATTCTCCTTGGATAATTTTTAGGCACATTGGTGAATATAGAATACAATCAATTTTTTCAATTAAAACTTATATTAATTCAGTTTTTGCTATTGCTACTTGATAACAAATGAGAAATTATGTCTATAAAATAAAAAATATATAAATTTTATATTGAGAAAATATAGTATAAAGTAGAGAAAGTAACTGAAAAAATGTGGATCCTCGGTATCGGTGTGATTGCAGAAAGTACTGTGATATACGTTCATTAAATCATTTAAATAAAAAAATATATATTCTGCAAAAAAGCAGTCATCTATTCAATCACCAGTACTCACGTTGATTTTTGGGTCACCTTCAATAAATAGAAAAGTTCCAATAGTAGCAACACAAATCCCTGTCCAAAGCAGGATTTCAAGCGTAAACTAAAATCTATGTATTTTTATTAAACTATCATCTACACGAACCTTAGATACACACTTCCAAAATTAATTACACAAAACACATTAGACCCACGACTGAGTATTATCAATTTGTCAAATAACCACGTTAGGGCGTAGGTTTCCCAAAATGTCACCATTAATGGGCCTGTAATGGGTCCCTCCACGAATACAGGTTTGTTAGTTACAAGGTTCTGCCGATGCGAGATGAATTCTTAAAAAGGGAGAGCAACTCGCTATTCTGTAAGACATGTTGTGCTTTAAAGTTTAGTCGAAGGACAGCTTTTGGCCCTTATATGTACTTGTCGTTGATCCGTACGTGTTCTATTAGGATACTAGCGAACTTTCAGAACCTATTCGACAGATATTTAGGTGTATGAAACTACTGGATACATTAAAGAATCTGTGTTGTAGACAAATCAAAATCCAAAAATATACATTCGCTTTTAAAGTTTAGGGTAAAATAGCAATAGAATCTAGTGCCCATCGCCTGATGGAACTATATCGCAATCCAACCGCCACTACGGGAAATTATTTTCGAAGCGCTACGACACGAAAGGAGAACATAAACTTCGAGCCGCCTTGCTCGCACTCCTTGGTATTGCATTATTCTGTCTTTTTCTAAATTTAAATTATTTACAGTTTCAACAATGTAATGCACTTGAGTATGTGTCAAGTAGCAGCGTCACCTGTCTACCAGTATATTACTTTAATTAAAGCTTCCAAGGCTCGACCATAAACATACAGTGTACATCAATGACTTTGAACTATTGAAGATTTGAACCTGGGGCAGTGGTATGGCATGCTAGTGCTACAAGCCCCACAATTCGCATTAAAAAAAAATAATAATAGTAATAAGCCGCTTATCATCTAATAAGGTGCAATAAATAAAGACAGGTTTTAAAAAAGTAAGTAGAATTATATTTAAAGCGAAGTTTTAAGTAATTTACTAGTATGTGGCGTACATGTTATTGCGGAGGCCCGAGGTCTACCTGATGGTAAGGACCATACATGCCCATAGACATCATTAGTCGTAGTTAATTATAATGTTATTTAATTATTGGCTAATGATGCGTCGCCGACCGTAGGGTTCAGTTGGAACTGGCTTTGTTCCAGTGATTGCACTGGCTGCACTCTCCCTCTGACCGGAACACAACCACGTAAACGTGATTATTAAGGCGGTCGAAATAGGAAGGACTGTAGTACACCCCCCCCCCTGACGAGGTCTCAGCACAAGAAACTGTACTATCACTATACACAACCAAACCTCGTAACTCAAGGTTGAGGGTTCATGCGCCACGCTCTGGCCAGAAACTAGACAGGAATCAATTGAATTTCTCGAGCTCAGCGCGTTCAATCAATTCAATCAATCAGTCAAGGTTTCTTTTACATAAATTAATTAGAATTTTTGTATACTAGCTTTTATGCGACATGAGATAAAAGTGACACTGCCATCTAAAACACTGTAATCAACTGAAACATTTTGTTTAACAAATGTGCTTCTATTTCTCTTTTTTGATATCTAAAGAGAAATCCAGATGTAACTCAAATAAGCCTTCCTTTATTATAGCCACAGTATTATTCATATGACATATACGCGTCTAAGTAATGTCTGCCCCAAGCAAAAAATAACAGATGACACATATGGAGTTTTGCATAATGTACATCTAGAGACTTTGCAATCGAAATAAAAGCTTTGCCCTGAATTTGCTGCCGCACCAGTTCGAGTTTTAATCATGAAATATGTCTTGTCTTTCCTGAAATATGTAATCCGGGTTTTATATTTATTTTTTTTTACATTTTCAAGACGCCATTACGCGTAATTATTCATACATCCAAAATTAGATAATATTCTCTTTTTTAAACCATCTTCTTAAACTAAGCAGGGAGAAATATCTCCTAAATGAATTACTAAACATAAATAACTTTGACTTTGATGGTACATGAACAATAACTATAGAAGGAAAATCCATTAAAATAGTCATAACGTACGGAAAGCATAAAATGACTTCTGTATGCAGTAGCTGTTCAGCTTACCGGGAGGTATAAAACAATAATATCCAAAGTTTATTGTCCCACGGTAACGGATCGCAAACACCTGCTTACTCAAAATGTCAAGGTTATATGGTGGCCAACACGGAGGTACTAATCTACGGAATATTGGAGTTTATAAGAAAACAAAAGCCGATCTCATTAGCGGTAGGCAACTTAAAAATATCAGAATTCTGTGGCTCTAGAAATATACATCTCTTTACTAAGAGTTCAATTTGATGACGCATGTAAAGTCATGCAATCCCAAGCAAATTAAAAGTGGTCATATAATTTTGTATGCAGTTTTGGAATAGAAGATAATATCTTTACAAATAAGTTGTTTATACAAAATAATAAATGACTCTCCTACTAAGTGGTGTTTTGAGCTATAAATAATTCAGGGAATGGAAGAGAAATAAATAAACAGGACGTAACCAATTTATCATAATTGCTTTATATATTTTAAATAACATAAAAACACATCGTGGAGTAAGAACTTTTTTGCATAGGCATAGCTTTATTTACAAACTATTAAATATATTTACAATTCCAGAATAAATGAAAAAAAAAATTGGGTAACCGTGAAGAAGCATCATAGTTAATTATTTGAAAGTCTTACTCTACCAAGATTTACAAAATAACAAAAACGATTGGGAGTAGGTTTGTCATTTTTCAATTTAAAAAATATTTTCAGTTCTCTATAGCTTTTGCCCTCTCGGGCAAGCGACAACGCCCGTCTTACTCAGTTCATGATGGATCTCACTTCAGCAATATTTATGAACAAGCCGTTTGGTGACGCAACATTCATAAATCGAATACGGGGAATGTTAAGAAATAAGCCTGATGACTGATAACATATTAATTCACAAAGAACTGGACTTCGGGTCTGCGCTCAAAAGCGTCTTGGCAATAATGGAATGAGAATGCAAAAATGGTGTAAATTTCATACCAGTCTTGATTTGATCGGCCGCCCGACAACATGTCTCAAATGACATATTGCTCGGTGATAACTGTCAAAATTTGAACGCTCGTAGTAGTCGAAGATGCGTAAGGTGATTTTATCATCAACTTCTTAGTTGCAGGTACATAAGGTGAGCAATCGTGGCAATCGATAATCAGCTATAATGCAAAGGTACTCGATTGAAACTTCCAGTCATTTCATTTATTCATAACTTTTTAACTAAGTGTGTGGGTTAAAACGGCACACAAACCCACCGTCCATTTGTTTTTATGTCAATTTCTATACAGGATTATGATATTTCCCGGGTCACGGTTGTTTATATTTGTGTATGTATGTTTATTCTGGGTATGGTCATCCATAACACAAGCTCTGCTTACTTTGGGGCCATACAGATGGAGAGTTTGTCTGGGGATTTATTATTTATTTATTTTGTATTGAAAATAAAGAACCCCAGTGAACGCTGATCGCAGCGGCGCGTGCGCGAAGATTGAATGTAATCTTAGTTCTCGCTTCTGATATTTTTTTTTGTTCCCCTCCACGGGAAGGGCAGGAGGGTACAAAATGCTCTGACGCATACTCCGCGCGCGCGATCGGAGTTATGTGGGACTCGTCCCGACGCCAACCAGAACCATACCCACTAAAAAACCCCCTGTTGGCTCGTGCAATTTTTTGCTACTCAGCCTTCATCTGAGCGACGGCCAATTGGAGAAAGAGGCCGCGCTAGCGGGGCCTAGAAGGGGTCACCCGCTGGGATTTACATAGCACTGAAGGTGAATTCATAGCACTGAAGGTGCACAAAATGAAAAGTAACTAATTAAAAACATTAAAATTGAAAAATAAAATTGCATTAATTCGTATTTACGTTAGAATAAGAATTTACGTTAGAATTAGAATTTGCGGCCTGAAGGGCTAAGAGATCTAGCGTCAGCTGCATCGCTACGTTCGTGTGCACGTTTCTCGGTCTAGCGACTTTGAATTTCGAATCTAAGACAGGAGCAGTATATGAGACTGAATCTCGAACTAGAGGATTGGGATGGGATTCGGCGCGTTCGAAGAACGATTCTGAGAGTGTTTTGAGGTGCTGTTGCACTGTAGGTAGTTCAAGATCTCTGTGCAGGTCCGCGTTACGCACGAACCACGGTGCGTCTGTGGCCCTGCGGCAGAAGAGATTTTGAACTACCTGCAGTTTTTGCAGGACGGAGGGTTTGGCGTGGGCAAAGACTGGCGAGGCATATGTCATGACTGGTCTAACGCAGACCTTATAAAGCGTACGTTTGTTTCTGAACGACATTTTACTTTTTCTAACTAACATACTATATAAGCGGCCTAAGTAAAAACGAGCGAGTTTCGTTACTCTATCGACGTGTGGCTTGAAAAAAAGCGTCTGGTATAAGGTGACGCCTAAGTATTTGGGTTGCGCTTCCAGGGGATGGAAGCGGAAGGGGATGTGTCGTCGGCAAAGAGGGCGAGTTCGACGTCTTTCGGCGGAATGGGAATGTCGTTAGTGTACACGGTATACAACTGCAGGGCGAGGACTGAGCCTTGAGGGACTCCAGCCTTTATGGGACGAGGCGCGGAAAGCGTGCCTTCATGTTTGAAACGAAACGTGCGGTCTTTGAGAAACGACGCGATTATCCTAACTAGGCGAGCCGGTAAGCCTATTTTGTAGAGTTTATAAACGAGACCGCTGAAAACTGCGATCGTTTTCTTACGTTTTGGATAGAAGCCGTCGAGTATGTACTCGACGATTCGATGGACTTGCTGAGGGCAGGAGTGCTTAGCGCGGAAGCCGAACTGGTGGGGAATGATGAGGGGATCGCCATCCGTTGGAAACAGATGGTTCCGCATTCGAGAGAGTATGACTCTTTCGAGAAGTTTAGACATGGCCTTGAGGAAGCTGATGGGTCTGTGATTAGCCGGGATATTCAGAGGCTTACCCGGCTTGGGAATGCCTATGACTCTCGCTTCTTTCCAGGCTTTTGGAAAGTAGCTGTGGTCGAAGCAGGCATTGAAGATGATGGCTAACAAGGTAAGAACCTGTTGAGGCAGGTATTTGAGTGCATGGTTAGAAATACCGCCGCACCCGGAGCCTTTTTGGACTTTTGACTTCTAATGAGAAGCAAGATTTCATAATTAGAGACTGTGACGGGGTCGTCGGTGATGGGGAGAGATTCTCTGCGGAGAACTTCGTCCTCCACCGCCTGGATCATGGAGGGATCTGCGGGTTGCGTGCTGGGCGAACATTGTGCCGCTATGCTGTCGGCGAAGCATTAGGCTTTCTCTTCGGCTTCAAAGGCAATAGTGCCGTTGGGACGAGTGAGAGGAGGAATGTGAGAGGCGGCGTCTACGCGTAAGGCTCGGGCCATACTATAGTACGCTTGGTGGGACGGGGAGATATTCTCCATGAGATCGTTAAACTGAGCGTCTCGGAGTTCCGCGAGGCGAGACCTAACTTTACGTTGTAGTTTGTTCGCAGCTGACTGACAGTGCCAGACTGGCCACACAGCACACAGGCAGGGGGAAGTGGATTCGGGAGTGCGAGTGCACTCCTTTGTTATGTGAGGGTCCAGGCACTTGACGCACCTGGGAGGAGCTGAGCAGTTAGCCGCTGCGTGGCCGTAGAGCTGGCAGCGGTGGCAGTAGCGGCGCCCGACGACGGTTCGGACGCGGAATCGGAGTCGCTCCCGGGAGCGGTACGCTTACGCCGCGACGCGCGAGATGACGTGATCGACGCGCAGTCCATATCGGATGGAACGGGAGACGCGGGAGAGCTGGTAAAGACCTGATGGGTCTGGGAGTTGTTGGCCTGAGGGGCCGGGGTTGGGGCCAGAGGGGCCGGGGTTGGGGCCTGAGGGGCCGGGGTCGCGTTAATTACTAATAAGGCCTGCGTGAAGGCCTCGTCTGGAATGGGGATGCCGGACGCAGCGAGCGTCTGCGCGAACGCTTTCGCAAAGTTAATAATGTTTTGCGAATCCCTTAGGGAGGGAGTTATATGAATAAATAAGTATGTAAAATATGCCTAGAGTTCCCTAAAATAAACCTAGCGAACACTAGCGGCTAACCTCCCTACCAGCGGTAGGGGGGCTGGAGAAAATAACTTAAAACTAACCGTTGTTCGCCGAAGGCCGCTACCTAGAAATCTAAAAAAGGGTGCGCAGGTAAAGAGTTGACCGCGTTAGGGTCAACCTTTACCAAAAAAAGGACAAATATGATAAAAATAAATATGAAAATAGAAGAGAAAATATAAAATAGTAGAAGGAAATAATAAATAAAATAAAAAGGACTGGATCAGTACAAATTCGTTGTCACCGTTAAGTATCCTTTGTACTGAAACCAAACTACTTACGCTGGGCACAAAACTGCACTCAGCACAAGCACAACACAACTTAGCACAGCACTTTGAAGACTAAGGGGCTTAGTCGCAAAGAAAAATCGCAATTCGATAGCACTCCGAGGGAGTAGAAAAACCTTGAAAACCGTAGCACAGAACCAACACGCTAAACTGTGACGTCAGTAGACTGAGCGCCACGGAATATGGGGAAGGGACGATCAACGGAGAACGGGGTCTTGCACGTCCGTACCGGGCTGCGATTGGAGCGAATATCATGCACTTCTGATACTTCGTTACGAGCCCGCAGTACGATATGTCTGTCTTCTACATACAATTTTCCGCGTTTTTCCACGGAGATAAAACCAAAGATGGCGTCATAATCAAAAGCAACTCGAGTATGCGCTGTAGCTAGAGCTCATTGCAGCTCGTATGAGCGTCCTGCGATTTTCTCCACTCTCTGAATTCATATAAAATAACTAACATAAATAATAGAAAAAAACATTGAAGAAAACAAATGTTTTTGAAAGCAAAATTAATACAGTAATGTAAGCTGTGAATAAACTTAATTAATTTCTATTAAAAGTCATAATTACTTTTATTTAAAACCTTTTAATGTGTGATTAATGATCATTGGAAAATACAATAACCTGCTATTATTATTGTTCAAATGTGTTTATTTCAAAGTCCATATCGTGTTAGCAAGTACAGAATCTTAGCGCCTATGTTAGTAATACAACAGTATGAAATCCGTCAGTGCGCGCATCCGCAAACATCCCCGACGCACTGCGGTAGCGAGGGAGCCCCAACAGCATTCTGTACTCATAACTCATAACACTCATAACAGTACTGTACTCGGAAAGCGCTGATAGACCTGTGCGTGTAGCTGACCCACAGATTGCAAGTATACAGCGTTCGGCAGTACGCTTTAAAAAGTGTTAGTTTTAACTCTGCGCTACACCGGGCAAATCTGCGAGCCAACATGTTTAAGCTCAACTAAATTATAACAAAGAAATCTGAAAACTATAACTACTTATGTAAAAACTATTTACGAAAGTGACACAAGGCACCTCGTCCGTGTCGGCGACAAGGCTTCACTTGTATCGCCCGCAGTTCTATTCAATTTTTCTTTTATACGAAACAGATTTCAGGCAGAACCCATCGAAGCTGTCGACCGGAGAGAAATAAATAAAGCAAAATACTTGAATATTTAAAGAGTTTTGTGAGATTTAGGGGCTTGTCAAAAGGGTATTTGATGTAGGAAGTGACGTAAGTCTGCTGGGGAAAATGGACGATTAAAACATTGTTAAAGTATGAAAAAAGGAAAAATACGGTAACGATCAGTATAAAAGAAGTAATTTTTAGACGTAGAGTTTCAAAAAAGTCTCCTAAAAATAGATAAAAATCAACACACTCAAAGAATTCTCTTTCGAAAGTTGGGAAACGTTGCACCTCATGATTGTGGACACAACACGTAGGGTGCCACAGGCGTGGAGACATGTCACCCACATACTCTGTTAATGCCCTTGTAAGCCGTGACGACCCCGTGGCCCGTGGGTCGTCAGGTTAAGTGACATTAACTTGTTACACGCCCGCTCGTTACAGGGCGAAGAAAATTCCTGTTGTAAACGTTGGGTTTTGAAGGAAATTTAAATAGTTTAAGATTAATAATAAATAAATAATAAAAATCATTTATTCTCTCCAAAAATGAACAATACATGTGACACGATTTTATTAGTTATGGGAGACTGGAGCCTAAGCTAGGACAAGCCTGTATTATAGGTCTCCAGGTCACCACTGACAGTAAAATTTGAGCGAATTATTTTAATTTAAAACACCTTTTGGACAAATAAAGAATAAATTACAATATAATAAATTAAAATCATTGTTGTGTGATTCAGTGAGTGTGAGTGTGTGTGTGAGTGTGTGTGTGTTTGTGCGTGTGTGTGTGTGTATTGGTGGAGAGGTGCTATATGTAGAGTATATGGGTTGGCACTTGTATAACTAGTGAATTATAGTTAAGAGTGATTCCGTTGTTTCATAGTCCAGAGAAAGCAAATAAACCAGTAATCTCTTCTTACAGTTTGCTCCATCTAGGTCATATATTTGCACTTTTTATTTATTTTATTGTACAAATAGGGCCCCAGGAAGAGAGAGAACTTTTGGGCGAAGCTAGTCAATACCGTGTCTATAGCACAGGGGCTAATACGTCGGGAATTCGATAGGGTCGGGTCAAATAGAGTGATAGAATGTTGCTTTATCAAAATATTATGTAATAATTTATTGTAATGTAGTGTAATAAATAATTTTATTGTAATGTAATAAATAATTTAGTATGAATGTGGGCAAAGACGATGTTTTGGTGCCTTTTGGTACAAGAATAATCAAACGTTCTCCTATAAAGGATCGATTGTTTTCCATGTCGCTGTGTAGTGTGTTGGGACAATAAGGCAGAATTGTGATGTGAGCCCATGACCTTTTTCGAAACGGTAAAACAGTGACCCTGTATACTGAATGTTGTTGTTTGAGTAGTTCACCTCTAATCAAAACACATTTTACATTATATTTTGAGCATTGCACCATTCAACTCAATACGAAATTACCAGCTAAGTAAACTTGAGTTCTTAAGCCATAAAAACTGCCACCGGAAGCCAGAGGAAAATTAATATGCGTTGCCAAAAAGTTGAACCTTGTTATCGTAACGCTGTTCTTACTTTCAAAACATTCAGTAAGAAATTGTAACCTTTTTATAATAGGTACATAATATGTGCAATATTTAGAAATGTTTAGGTATATACAAAATAAGAAACGTTATTGATATAGTTTGAAATGAACTATAGAAATTCAACAGTTTCAATTCCATGTTGTAACTTAGATTTTGGGAAATGAAACTTTCACAAATGGAAACCAAAAAAGTTAAGGTCAAAATTTAAGGTCAAACCATAAACTCGCGATTATCGAGAGCCATTATTCCCGATCCATCTAACTACTGATCCAGCGCGACGGATTCTTCTTACGTACATGCATCCATTTGTCGAATAATATTGTCACAAAAAAAAGTCGAAGTCTACATTTTCGGCAGCAGAATTCGTGTGGGTGATGCTGTAGTGTCACTCAGACCATGAAAGGAGGCGCCCTTGACAAACCTGAGTTACTGGAGTTTTACGCTTTTCAACCCGGATAATCGAATTAATGAATTAAATTTGAGGACGATTCATAGAATTCATCCTTACTGACATTTACTGCAAAAGAGAGTTTGATTGTGTTGTTAGCGCTTTACGCCTTTGGATTTTACGTCTTATTAACTGATCGTCGCGGAGTTTTGCAACAGGGGTGTAAAAAAGGCAAGCAGAGCATCTCATCAACACAAAAACAAATCAATATTGGTACGACGTTATTCGTTAATGTTTGAGGATATAGATTTTCACGCATATTAACAAGATCTAACCAATAAGTTAAAAAAAAAACTGATTCTATGAGGTATTGTTCTAAACATCACTTGCATTTTTATTACGCTATTATGCTAGGATGTACATGGAAAGTTATTTTTCAATTTTTTTATGCAGAAATAATAATATTTACGGGCTTAATTTTCCATTTTACGCAGCGAATGGCTATAGGTAATTCTGCGATATTTCATTAAAAATTTCAGCTACTTCCGAGAAAAAATTAATTAAAATTACTGAAAATATTTAAAAGTTAAAACGGGAAGATGCGCGTAAAAACATTGCCGATCGATTCTCCTATTTTAATCGTAAACTTTTTATTGAGACAGCAGTTTTTCTGAAGGGACCCGGAAAAATGTACTTGAATTTGGATTGAAAAAATTTAATAAATTCATGTACAGCGAAAGGCTGAGCTTGTGTGACATAAATACATACACCAAACCAGGCGGGAAAGAAACATCATGAATTTAAAATACCTCTTTATTAATAAATAGCAGTTTCGCCTTCTTGTCCCAACTCACCCTTGAGAATTTGGGATGAAGGAAAGTCTTACTTAGAAAAGGACAGTATAGTGTTTAGTTATCAAGGCAACATCTATTATTATTTACTTTTCCAGTTATTATTTAAGCTCTCTGAAGATTCGTCTTAAGTTTTGGAAGTTTGATGCTACTACTCAAATATTTCATACACGAAACTTGTTCGAAGAAACTGCAGTATATTAGCATTTCCCCTGCTTCACATTTAACTATTTCGAGTTAAATGTGCGCTCGGAGAAAATTAACTATGAATTACGCTCTGCATGTGAAATGCATTATAAATGGTAATTACGTCTTAGGTCTTCATGCTTGGAGCTCTAGATAAACTTGATTACAATCTCTCTGAGATACGCGTATGTTGCTGTTACTGAGATCTGTGCTATTAGCGAATTGTAAAGATTTGAGGTGTCGGTAATAGATATATTAACTTTAATACAAGTTGTAATCTTTAAATCAAGTTTAGCAAGAAATGTCTAAAGCGTAAGATTATTAAGTATCTTACGATTTTACACAACAAAAACTATCATTTTAAATTTTTTGATCCGGCTATCGACCACGTAACATACCTTTTTATGACATAAGTGACAAACGAGCATGTGGGCTACCTGATAGCCACCACTGATGGTGACGCGGCCATCTTGTACACGTTTTTCTTGAAGGCCTGTATGTTATAATGGTGCGAAATGAGCGCCGATGGAAGTTTGATCAGATTACACGGTAGGAAGCTTCGCGTAAAGCGTACTGCTAATCATCCAGACGTGGAGGACCCCACTTACATGATGGTAAGTGGCATTGGAACCCATGGACATAATTAATCAGGTGTTTGGTTTATTAATATTGATTGCCATCACTTTAATATCAAGTAATAATGCATCGCTGACCGTATGCTTCACTTTGAATTGTTCCAGTCATTTCACTTACTGTTCCATTTCTTTTAACCAGAACACCACCACATAAATGTGATTATTCAAAAAAGGAAGATCAAAACATGTTGAACAAGAGATTTGGTTCGCGGTGCCAAGTTAAAGCATCAGCTACCTACGTCTGTTTCTCATAACTATGACCCCTAATAACTCACGACTGCATGTTCACTTTTCACTAGGAAGACGACCAGTGCCTATCAAATAAAAAAAAAATACGTTTAAAACCGTAATTGCAAAAACATTAATTTCAGCATAACCGGATTATCATGGCAAATGACCTGTCAAACTTCAACCCCAAAAGGCTTTCCAAGAAGAAGAGCCCCTTAATTTGAGAGCCCTCAGACCACGTGACCTGTTGATCTCGCAGCCTCTTTGCTACTTAGGAAACAAAACAGTTTTGAGAAAGTAAGATGAATCTGTTGCTTTTAGGAAATTACATTTTGACTCTATTGTATGTAATTTTTTAACTTTTGAAATAGTCTGGGAGTTTAAAGAACTTATCTTTTTGTGTTCAAACACATTAAGAATGCGTTTTACGTTTTTATTTACGTGTGTTTTTTTCACATTCCTAGCTAAAAAATCTCATCAAACTAGCAATCAATTGCACATCTTAATACCTAAAATAATGATCCTCCACGAGTTAACTTATGATTCCGGCCGAATCTGTAATGGCCGGAAAACATATAAATCCTTCTAAACCCTCGTTCATTCTTCTTTAACCGCGACTTGTTACTCAGGCAAAAGACATAAGCCATACTGCCCCAATTTTTGATTAAGAAAGTAGGTTACTTACGAATTCGGAGTTCATCCAAATTTGTACACAGATAAAGATTTGTAAAAAAAATAAATATAATAGTGTCAATTCACTAATACTTGTTCATGTACATTAAAAACCAACTTTAAACGATTGGCTCCAAAGTCGGTTTTCCGCGTGGCTTCAACCGCGTGAACCTTGAAGGGATTTATGAGTAATGTTACTATACTCTACTTAAAAGTTACGCTATTCTCTTCTATTTAACCCTGACAAAGTGTATTCAACATTTTATATTGATCGGTAACACTGTAATGGCGTAAAAATCCCTTTTTACCTACAAGTAAATAAACTCACTTTCGAATTTATAATGTTTTTTAGGATCAGGATAATTAAATAAACTTCAGGAAAAAATTCAAGTCCGTCCCCTTCGCCCAAGATGACAGGTTAAAGCTTATTTAAAAATTAAAAAAGCAATCTTCTGGCATCCTTACATAATATTTTACATTTAAGAGGGTACTACGGAATTAAATTTAAAAATGAATTGGTCCTTCAAATCCTTCGAGGATTGGTAAAATTTTACTTTAAAATGTGTTAATATTTCTTGGCGGTATTTTGATCATATTTGACAGTCATTAAGTACGAAATGCTTTAATTACCTAATATGGATAGTCAAATCGAGTTACTTTTTAGGTTATTTTTATTAGGTTAAATCAAAAAAACTTAGGCCCGTGAAATTGTAATGCCTGTTTGATGTGGAGGTACCTTTGCCTTCCATGCCGGAGGTCCCGGGTTCGAATCCCTGGTAGGGACAGATGTTTTATGATATTTGCTTTCTAGTCGTGGATGTGTATGTATGTATATTTAAGTTTATTTTTAATATAAAAAAAATATCTATGTGTGTTTATATTTTTTTAAAGTTTATTTATCCGTTATCTAGTATCCATAACACAAGTTCCTAATGATGCTTAATTTGGGCTAGATAATGTGGTGTGATTGTTAGAAATATAACAAAAACATAAAAAACATAATATATTTTAATTGCAAAAAATAGGTTCCTTAGAATATGTGATTATTTTCATACCTAAAAGTAATTAAATATTACCATAATTTTTACCATGTCCTAGTATTCTTGTATACAATACCTTTAGTAAAATCTACTATAAGTTTCATTCTAAAATGTATGAATGTATTATATTTTAGATTAATACTAACAACCCTTTGTAACAGACATGGTTCAGAAGCAATCCTTTGGTGGAGAAACTTGGAGACTTATTTTATTAAGTTTGATTTGAAGCATGTGCACCGTTTGTAAATTTAAAGCGCTTTCTCGCGCCTAGTATTTAGCACTTTCACATTTTATCGGTAACAGATAGGTATTGATGCTAATAAAATAAAATATTAGTTATTAAAAAACTTAAATCTTGAAGAAATGTCATAAATATCAATTGGGTTTGTCTGATAGAACGATCCTATGAAAACATGTTAAGTTAATTGAGTATGATCACTACAAACAAAGATTTGCCAATTACAAATATGCAAATTAATTAAAACATTTCTCCCATAAAATGAAACAGAACCTTATCATATTACACCAAATGATCATTTCGCAAACAAACAGAGAGAATGTTCGAGAAAACTTTTAAAAAGATACCGTTATTTTAGAGCTCTAACGTTTCGAATGTTGGCAGGCTGTTTGGCGCCAAGCCAACTTCCAAGTTTGAATAAATGAACGAAGATGAAAAACATTTGTTGCTGGCCATCGCCGAGCCTGTGTTCCGGACTCTTTTGTTTCTTTTTTTTATAATGGAAGATATCGTTTGGTTGATAGCTGATTTTTGGAATCAACAAAATTGTGAATTCGGTCAACAAACATTGTTGACTATTTTTTGCAATAACTGCGAAATAATTCAGCCACTAATATCGCACTGTAAAATAAAATTCCAGTCTTGACTGTCAAAGTTCAAAAACTCATTTAAAAACCTTTAAACGTTTAAAGTCTGCCTTGTTATGAATTATATAATTAACTTTTCAGCGTTAAGTATATTCTCGAAAGAAGGACATTCTGCAGAGATTTAATTAAGAAGTAAAAGAGACATCAATCAACGGTTATTTCCAAGTTAATTAACAAACGAGCTCGACTGTGATTTATATGAATTTTTTTTAAATATGGAAGTACCTATAGATTATAAACTGTAATTTGTATAAAAGGTGTGTTCTAAGAAAAGTCAGACAACGTTTTATCTGCAAGGAGTATGTAAAATATTTGCTGTAATACCCGTAAATTGAATAAGTTATTACAAGAATGTAATCGGTAAATCTTTTGGATTATTGCGGTTATTTATGCCGAAACATGCCGGAAATTCGAAAGTAAAAATAAAAATCGTGGTTAAATCCCGTGAGTTATTTAAACTATAGTTTTTTTTCAAGTATTACTAAAAAAAATAAACTATTTAAACTAAAACTTTGCATAAAGTGATAGAAAAATATAAATATTTTTTGTTGAATCGAACGCTGCACTGTGGATGAAATCAGTTTAAAACAAAAATAATTTTCTCATCAGATTTCAGCGATAACATAGTTAAATAAAGCTAAAAGTTTCCATTCGAGCCATTAACTAAATTACTATTCGAGGTTCATTTTCTTAATTGATTAGCGCCCGGCTCTATTTCGAACTGCTTTTTAGAGACTTCCTTGGTACAATTTTAAAGAAATTTCGGACAACAACAAAATAAGCTTTAATTACTTACCTACTTATATTGATTCGTTATAAATAAGCAAATTTTTTTTATTCCCTTTTATTACTTATATTGTTTATTGGTAAATTTTAGAATTTACCAAAAAAACTTAAAGTGGACTATATATAATATTTATTTAGTAAATTGGTACATTATTTTTCTAAAGAAGGCCTTGGAAAGCTTCTTGGTGGCTCCGTCAGTCTAGAAATTTCATAATCTCTTCACGTTTCGGAAATCAAATTTGGTAATTTTCGCGGCCAAATTGTATTTGAGATCAAGTTCGGGTTTTCCTTTTCTACACATTTTTCCCGCGTAAATTCTCCTCTACAACTATAAATCAGCTGCCATCACAAATGGCGATGAGTGGAATTAAACCAGATGATCAGGAACTATATTTTTTTATTCACTTATTTTATTAATTTATTTGTAGTTAATTTGATAATTTTAAAACCATTTAAAAATTAACATCAATTCTACGAAAGTAATATGCTTTATTGATATATAATATTTTTCCGAGATTGTCGCCATTAATGAATGTCGGAACCAGCAGTTCCAAAGTATTGAAGCCAGCGGGTAGAACTCAAAATACTACATTCTTGATCAGTGCCAGGTTAATAAAGCAGATTGCTCGTATGCGCCATGATTTACAATGCTTAAATATCAGAATGGCCGTGTCATGCCACGTCGTCGTAAAAGCAAAGCTTTTAGCTTTAAGGGTGCTCTATAGACTTTACTAGCTAATTAGTTTAGATTACATACATATCTATATAGATACTACGTTGGTTGAGAATATAGCTGAGGGAATTAAATTAAAACCTAAGCGTTTAATGGGCAGTGTTTAGAATTAAATTTTCGAAATTAAATGTAGAATGATCACCTGTATTTTAGTGACAGCCCTCTGCTCGGCTCTACTGTCAGCTGTGTGACAGTATACAACTAGTCCAGCGCCATTTCCTCACCTTGTACAGTTCATTGTTTTATTTAATATATTGTTTTGTAATACTGTCATCTTATTTTTTTAATGATTTTTTTTGGAACAGTTGGTTTGGAACGGTTGGAAAAATGCTCTTACGCATACCGCGCCGCGCGCGATAGTGAGTTATGTGGCCCTCGCTCCGAGCCTACCAAAGCCAGTACCCACTAAAAACCCCCTGAATGGCTCCGGCAATCATCTGCGTCACAGCCTTCATGGATGGATGCCTTATGGATGGCACTGACTATAACTCTATACTGTACTGTAATCACAAGAAGCGACTCTCGCTTTACTTGTGGTAAACAAATAACCTCGTGTACAAACGAGCGCGGGAATCGTTCCATCCGCCCGGTCACGCACACATTCATCCAGACAGACAACTTCAAGTGAAGCGAACGTAGCTGCGTGTAGTTTCTAAACTGTCTAGGTTTAGACAAATTGTAGAGAAAAAGTGTATTACTAATATTTGATTTTAATTATAGCTACAAATCAAATGAGCCCCTTTATGTTATAACGTTCACCCGCGTGTATTTTCCGAGAAATTGTTCTTTAAGAAAGCAATCCCACAAAAAATTACGTTAAATAAGAATTTCTGTCCTAATTTTTTTTTATTAGTTCATGAATAATTCTGTATCAATATGAAGTAATTATGTGCGCGCCACATACTGGGCGTACTAAGGTCCAGAAATCTCCAGGGCCTTTAAGCGAGCGGGTAGCACGATAGTAGAAATCCGTATCAGCACAACTACGAGATGGTATTGAATTGTATTGAACCCTGTTGTAGGCCGTTTTGTCGTCCCCAGCACAACCCTGAAATCAACCGTTCACCAAAGAAGAAGTGGAGACACTTACTTGATGATTCAGCAATTCGTTGTTCCGGGTCCCGGTTACGACTCTTGGCTGGCGAGTCACACTTATACGTAGCGTTTAGACTGTAGACACTAGTACGAATAAACTGTAGAGAATGTTCAATAAGTTCGATAAATCTCTTTCTCATCACAGCACATGTATAGTTCCAACAAGTAGGAAGAGAAGTATAAAGTTAGCACACAACCGTCACCGTTGCGCGCTGCGTGAAGTACGCGTCGAATTCAAATCTGCGTTTCGTTTTACGCAGGCGAAGCGCCTCCACAAAAGTTCAGGGAATTATTCAAAATTGTACAAAGGAAAACAAAATGGCCAAAACAAATTATATAAATAACTGTGAAGCAACGATCACAGTAAGATCTCACATAGATCACCCAATAAAAACCCACAAATACTCTATTCATATGCTCTATAATGCTAAACCAATTACTCTATGCACATAACTTATTTACACATAATTTATAACGCAGAAACTTCGCTCTAAACCAACTACGTCTAGATTAGCTAACTACATTGTGGTAGCCAAGTCCCTGCGCTGATTAACGCTTCATTAACTTGAAATAACATTTAGTACGACATTAATATCGCAACGCTATTGTTCGATTTCGCATGAACGACCTACAGAGTGGGTTACTATAAATATATTTTTAGTATAGTTAATGTATTGGCAGTATGGCACGTATTCCTTTGTCTATTGATCCAGACAAAATGGTCATAATACAAAAAAAAAAGTTTAAAACTAGTAAATTTAGACACTGTTTAAATATATTACCCAGCCAAACTAAAATGTCAGCCCCTGGTGACTGTTGTAATAGATTTACATTTCGTTTATTTACCTAGTTTATACATATATATTTTAGATGTTTAGTAAAATTGGTTGCGTGCGACTCGTGTTTAACCTTTTTTTGTAGCAAGGCCTATATGTATAGTTCCACAGTTTTTAAAGTTCATGAATACCTCAAACTCCTGTAAACCTTCTCGATTCCAGTGTCCATTGCCGTCCATTCAGCTGTAAAATAAAAAAAGCAAAGCTTTGAAATGCAAAATAACTTAATAAAATGAATTTCAATGAATTTCAATGAATAAGGAGAAATTTTTGTTATAAATAAAAATAAGGAAATTTTTAAGAAAATTTGTTTTTAGTTTTAAATTAAGTATTTTGTAGCAGTAGTAATAATTTGTTATATAAAAAAAAATTGTCATTTAAGATAAGATCCGTCAAAGAAATTTTGTGCGCCACCAATTTTAATCAAAATCAAAATCATGCGAAATTGACTAATTTCCAAAGTTTTTTTGAATATCATGAGCAAGGCAACAAAAAAACCAACATCATTTTTTTAAGAAAAAGCCTTTAAGTTTTTTAATTCTTAACACAATAATTTAATCCAAAAGAGCATTAAGCTTTTCCCAATCCCTCTTCAATTAGCATAATAAACTTCGCTAATTTTGCACTTCGCGCTGCAAACCTCACAGAAGGTAAATAAACAAGCGGCGGGTGCTAGTTAGCCTGGGAGCACCGAGTAGTTTGAACTTTTTTTGGGTCAATCGATGGTATACCTTGCTTTTACAATTACAGCGTCGAGGTAGTGGGTCGATTTGGCTGCATTCGTTCCGTGTCGGGATAAATCAATTTGGAAATATTAAAAAAAAAAAAATTAAAACGATTTTTTTTTAATGTGCTCAAGGGTATCCAAATCTGTGTCATGTATTCGTTACTCGTCAAATCATTTTTAATTTAATATGAATGTTTTTATTAGCAACTTATTTGACGGCCTGTTTAGTGTGGAGGTAAGTACCCTTGTTTTCCATGGCAGAGGTCCCGGGTTCGAATCCTGGTAGAGGCAAATATTTTATTATATTTGGTTTCTAGTCATGGATGTGTATGTATGTTTATTTCTAATATTTATATAAGAAAAAAAAATCTATTTGATCTTATATACTTCTTAAGTTTATCCGTTATCTAGTATCCTTAACACAAGTTCTTAATGATACTTAATTTGGGCTAGATAATGTGGTGCGATTGTTAGAAATATATATTATTACTTATAATAAATATCAAATCATAAATATTTTTTCAAAATTTCCTTAAATTATTGAAAGTTCAAATTACAATAATGCATAATACATTAGGTAATCTCTTATTTAAATTTAAAAATATATTTATGAGCAACACGATAGCGCCGATATCACGACGAGCAACGAGATATTGACCCGTATGGGCCCAACACGGATTTTAAATAAGCTTGAATCATCTAACCACGTGTGACCCTCTTTGCATACAAGAACAAATTACCAAAACTACAAAAACCAGTATCCAATAAATATCCAGCCAAGTCGGAATGACTAGCTTTAATAATAGTTTCATGGAGCAGCAGAAACAAAACGCGGTAACTCAGCGACGCCGCGCCGACAGCCCTCGGGTGTCGTTTGTTGGAAACAAGTGACTGGGAAACGCTGAAAAAACTATGGAGTGAAGTATTTTGGGTTGTATGAAATGCACGATTGAATAATAAATGATCGGGTAGTTTTTGTGATGGATGAGATTTCAAGGTTTGGGCCGTGAGTTTTAAAAATGTGTACCTTTGTGTTTTAAATAATGAACACATAAAATGTTATGGTCTTATTAACAATGGATATAAAAATAAAATAAAATCTGCAAACTATTTAGTCTTAGCTATAGATGGGCCAAACTATTATTCATATAATGCAAAGTTGGCGAGACGTAGGTAGAACCACAACGCTGGATCACCAGCCGTCAAAATGTCACCATGTACATCTTAGAAAACAAAAGATAAAAAATAAATTCTAATTACTTGGTATGAATACGGGTCAAACAAAGCAGTATTCATCTCTTTAACATGTGCCTGTTGAATTGACAATTGAAAACGATTTAATTTTTACAAAGAAATATAACTTTCGTAAAAAATAAAATTGGAATATCTCCACAAGACTACCAGAAGCAGATAGAGTTCCAGACACTCTCGCACCGTCGACACAGCAAGTAGTCGAACAAACGCTGTCACAGGCCCGTGTTGGTTTGCGGCGCAAATGTCTGGAACAAAAAGCGTTATTTTCCAGACAAATGTAGTTCCGGGATTTTCGATTTCGGCTATCCGACTACGATGGTTTTCATTAAATGCTATGAAAAGCAAAACTTAACTAAGGAAATTTAAGTAGTATATTAATCATACGACAGTAAGAAAACAATTTATTCTTTACTTCTGGGGATGGACATACAAAATGTCATGGGTTTTATAAATTCCAGCGAAGATAAGAACTATTTTTGCCAGGGTGTGTAAACCGCCCAGGGAAATATTTATATGGTGTAATTTTAATAAGCGGCTACTATTCTAGGATTGTAGTTTTCAGTTGCCAACTTCCAGTTATAATTTTGTTCGTATTGGTGTCAGTAACGCTTGCCGACTTACTATTGATTAATACGTGCATTTTGAAAAGCACTTAATACTACGGTATTGTACGATTAGTGTTGGTTTATAAGATTGCAAAATTCTTTGTCCCCTTGACAAATTCGAAACCTTTCATAATTTTAGCTTAATTCAATAACAAAGAAAACTTTTCTTTAGCATCTAAAAGAATCAACTAAACTTCATTAACACAATTCTATCTAGAAGCTGTGACCCTGCAAATGTAAATACAATTATGTAATCAAGGGCTATATATCAATACAATATTTTTTCCCTACAAGGAAACCGTCAAGACGTTAAGAGAATTCGAGGGGCATTACAAACCCTCGTAAATCATACACCGACTACACTACAGCTCACATAAATCATCAGGCTTCGTGAGCAATTCCCATTCCCATGAAATCTAGGACAGAGGTCCGATCGAAATATAATATTTGACGAATTATCAGAACAGCTTTAAATAATAATCAAAATTGTAAAATTTGTAAACCTATTTGAAAAAAGGCAGTGCTGTGGTTTGTTCTATTGATTTCATTTTACAGTAGCAAGAATATGTCTGTGTCATTATCTGAATGCAATTTAAACATGAGACGATGATAAGGTGTTGTAGAAGAAAAAATAGCTTCGTCAGTGACTATTTCCTCTAGTATTACTCGTGAGTTTAGTTAGAAAACTTGTTTTGCCTGCCTGCCTGTAAGTTACTCCTTTCATAGAACACTATGCGAAAGAAATTTAGGAATAAAACCTATAAAGACACATTTCCCGCTTAAAACTAAATTTTTTAATCGGCCAAATGATAAGTTTTAAATGCAACCATATTTTTTAGAGATTTTAATAATTTCACATGAGATTGAACTGTTCTTTAAAAGGGTTTAAATGTCCTTTTTGGGTGTAATAATTTGGTTCAATACAATCCGGGATAAATCGTCTACAAATCAATGATGAAAGTCACAGCTTCAGGGCATACGCTTCCAACGAGCCAGGTTCCACTTTTTCCTGCAGTTTGTAAGTCGAGTGCAATTAGTAGAATCCAGGAATTTATAACAAATGATGGCAGTTTAACTAACGAGTTATCTCGAGATAATTAATGGTCTCATCCGTTTAAAACATTGACAAATAAAAGTAAAACTAAAGAAGGAATTTTTTATGGGAATTTAATATGGGTTTTCTAACCTTTAAAGCTGAATGAAGTAATACGTACGTCTTCTTATGGTTTCAATAAGGTGGCTCGCAATGGAATGAGGTTATAACAAATAACGTATATATTTAAACATTCCCAACGCAAAGACGCCAATGTGTGCTCTATACATTCAGGGCTGATTTTAAAAGCTCAGATGACTTTTATCAGTGGAATACTTTTGAAAATTTGACATAATTTATAAGGAAAGTTTGTCAACTGGCAAATTTATTCTCCAGATAATAGTTATCTGACCATAAAAAATCAGCCCCAAGAACAACAAATGTTACAAAAAAATGCTAGTTTTTTGGTTTTTATTGGCGAGTTGGAAAACTAAATAATAAAATCCCTTCGTAACTGAATCCCGTATGTCTTCCGGAATCCACGCACCGGATGATGATAAAAGTGATGAAAAAGGCTACACACATCATACACCCATTTTGTCAAAGTTGTCACAACCTCTTGCAAACGGAAATCGAGCCCTTGGTCGCCATTTTTGGGACGCGCCTTCGTTTTCCGCGCGACGCCGGTCTTCCGGTGTGTTCCGGAAGTACAGATGACAGGTCGTTTTCGGTCTGACAAGCTCGAAAAGATTATGGCTTCCTGTTTTATATTCTTTATTGGCAGAAATTGTGCAGTTAAATAAACCGTGAATTTTTATTTTTGTGGCGATATGAATATTGCTGTGGATTTTTGGAACGCCCGAGATATTAACTGCTTTATGACACACATTTACGTTTGTTCTTAAGTCATGGAGTCATTGCATATTATTCAGTATAGGTATGACTACGATCGGTTCGCGATGGGACGCGATGATTATGACAATCTTCGTTAATGTCGTATGAGTCAATAATCAATCGTAATTAAATGTTTAGCTGGGGAACACTCAAAAATTCCGAATTATGTAATTCCAAATTTGAATATTCCGATTTTTTAAATTTCCAATTTCACTAAGAGACGACATTACGATTATTCAAAAACACGATACTTATTTTATCGAAATTCATAAATACGAAATTTAACTTTTCCGAATTTCATTAGTACGATGAATTAAAAACCCGCTACTACTAGTCGGAAATATGGTATTCCGAATTTTAATTTTCCGAAAATTCTATGCTAACATTCCGATTTTGTATCTAAAACGGGTAAATATTAAAAATAATAATGTATATCTCCTGTGAGACAAATTAAAATTAATAAGAACCATTTTGAAATAATACAAATTAGGCGCGACGAGGAACGTAGCGAGGAGGAGCAGTTAGTCTGTATGTAGACAATGTAGCGCGAGCCGAGCGAGCAAGAGAAGAAAGAAATATAAACAAAACACTGAAATCACATTCAGTATTGATAAATAAACTCCTAATGATGTCCATGGACGCGGATGAGACGCACCACTAGGTGGGCGCCGACATTGAACATAGTAAAAAAAAACATAGTTATTATTTATAAAGTTTATATTTATTTCATTTCTGAATAATTCTTACCTGTTCATTTGACCTAATCACCAAAAAAACTGCAAAGCCTCGACCATCGTCGAAAAGTTGCCTGTTTAGCAGTTTTCTACAGATTACATTTTGGAGAGTGCGCGAATACTCTTTTTGATCGGGTTGATCCCACACCCTTCTTACATCGGACTACTAGACGCAGACAGGCCTTCCATCCCTTTATGGTGGATGTCCCAAGAAGTCGAACCAAATGCTTCGATAGTTCCTTTTTGGGTCGGGTCGCCAAGGTGTGGAATGAACTGCCTGCGTCTGTTTTTCCAGAAAACTATAGTCCTAGTTCTTTCAAGCGTCGAGTGAATAGGTATCTCGTGGAAGACGTGTAACACCTTCGTTTTCATCTTCAATAAAAATAAAAAATAAATTAAATTTGTCCGTAGTCTTACAAAATTGAACAAACAAAATTAAGGTCAAGGTATACAAAATCAATTAAAGCGTTCAGACACTTTAGCGACATGAAACAACAAAACTTGCTCCTCATTCCTCGAAAGGTTTACGAGAACTAGTAATGTAATCATTCTGGATAAAAGCTACTGAGTTCGCCCGCTGAAGTTTAAAGTTGCGTTTGTATTTCAGATAAACTTTAATTCGATTGTTTATTTAATCACTGCCTCACTTGGGAAGGCTGTAAAAAGGTGTAAAGAAGCTATATTTGATTCGAAGTTTAAATTCTTTGGAAAGATTCTTATAAACCTAATTTTTTTTAAACCGTTTTTCCCAGCAACTTATGTTAAGCATCAGTTGTGTTTAGAAAGGTTTTAATTACGTTGTATGTTTTTGAGGTTTTTCAATTTTTAATCAATCAAATCAATTTCAATCCGGTACATGTTTAAGAGTTGACAATCAATGATCTACTAGACATGTTTTCTAAGGGAAATCGGTGATATTTCTATAAAAATTGCACAAAAATAACTTGCGATCAACGGGGCTCGCTAAGCCGCCAAGTGGATCATTTGTGCGTAAGGTTTTGGTATCCTGGTTTATTGAAATGAATTACCGAGGACCTCTGAGAGTGCTGCGATTAATTTATTGTAATTTTTGTAATTGTGATATGACAACTACTTGAATTTTTGCTATTGTGTTACAATACCACGAATAAATTGACAACGTACCCTTCATTACAAATTAATAACGCTGTCCGAAATATTAAAACTATTTCGTTCTTACGTAAAAGTAGCGTCATGCGTCGAGTGTTAGGATTCTCACATTCTTAATACCGAATGATCTAATTAGTAAATTCAATATTTACGTATCATCCAGAATATTTCGTTACAGCACACTAATGTATTTCCCAAGAGTATTCACAAATTATAAAGGTAATACTTTTCGTCTATCTTACCCATCGTTGTTGTGAGCAGTTTAGCGGAGTCTACAGGGATGGGCCCGCGGAGTTTGATATTTTTTCTTGCAGCATATCTTCAATTAGAAAACATCTAAGTAACAGTTTCTTTAAGAAGTATGATTTTGGCAATCAGAAGCGTTTTCATCTCAAATTTGAACAATGTGCAGATAATATTCATTTGTTAATTGTTTATCATAAATTTTGCTGGCGCGTGTGACGCTATGTTGTGTTATATAAAATACGCCTTACACTTTATACGTTTCCACAAGTGGAGACTTTCAAATAACTCTATTGTTACTTAGTCGATTATAGTCTTGCTAATATCAGTAAATCAATTAAACAATTTCAAAGCTACCAAATATATTTCGAGACTTTTAAATGCCTTGTATATATATTTATATACATACAATAAAATATACAACATAAATACGCGCTAGCAAATGTGATGAAATTGAAATTGAAAATGAACAATTTACATACAATTACAATTACACATGAATCAAGTTTAGTGCTAGTAGATTTTCTTTTGTTATCCCCACTGCAGTCTTTCCTATGTTTACCGCCATAACGACTGTGATTGAGTGGTCAACCACCACACCAACCACCCACGTGATGTGGTTGCTATCCGGATAAAGAGAAAGAACAGTAAGTGCTATTGCCGAATGCAATTCTGATGGAAGACTACGTCCGGTGACGCATCATTAGTCGGTTACTCACAAATAATGAGAGCACAATGTGATAGGTGCCTTCATTGACCAGGTGGATAAAGTGCTCATTTGCTGGATGTTTGCTGGCTATGAAATTATTAAAACAAATAATACAACACAGTTCGAAACCTACCAGAACCTTCTCGAATATGTATCAATAACCTTTAACTTTCACTAGACGCGCTTACGCCCTCGCAGCTCCCATGTCAACGGGAGTTTCTGGACTACTTATTTCCAAACCTATGCTACTTCTAGCTTTTATTGTAAACTAATCTAATGGTAAAATAATTTTGAGAATCGGTCTGATTCAGAATGTATCTGTTACGTACAAAAGAAAAAAAATCTTCTTTATACAGGGTGGGCTGTTTAACAGTTCGGAAAGTGGGCCCATGGGCTCACACCACGAGAAAGGCACTCTGAGAGCCTTTCAGAAAATCAGTGGCTGACCCTCATGTAGAGTATGAAGCAACAATAGCATAGATGACGCAGAACACTCCATTACATTATTTTCACAACCAAAATGCGAACTCCAATTTTACCTTTTCAAAGCTTTTCCCTTTCTCCATAAAAAGCTTGGAACAGTTTAAAGAGCTTCCAAAGTTTGAATTCTGTTATTCAAATAGAGTGTAGGTGACGTCTGTACATTGCTTAAGAATGTTAAAACTGTTTCTTGGATTAAGTTAACATGTCCCAAATTGTTTTTCAAGTAATCGCCTGCTTTGAAATTGCTTAGAATTAAACTTACTTTGTTTTAGGTTATTATTTCAGAGTGTAATTCGCGTTTAGGTTTGTTTTGAAAATTGAATTTTGATGGATTACGTTTTATATTTGTGAGAAACATCCAAAGACGTCGTGTGGTTTTTAGATTATAGGACTAAAGATGAAACTACCACACGGCTGAAACGAGAGCTAATACGTTTTGCCAATGGCAAACTAACCGATCTCGCAGCTTCATTGACGCGATCTAATTCGACTATAATGCCATCTGTTATTGAAATATTGAACAAAACGCTCTAAATATAAGTTTTTACTTACTGTCTACAATTCATAAAAGATTATAAATAACGTAAGGCTCGATTTTAGACAGATCGAAGATTATACTAAACGCTTAGGCATGTATTTGAACAAAGTTTTAAATGTCATAGTTTAACAGTTTTCTTTTAAGCTGACTTTATTTGTTTGTTTATAAAAAAGGAAAATTAACTTCAAATAATAAATTTTTTTGAGGATGTTTTCTAGGTAATGACGAATTTTTTAACAATCTTTAATTGGTCACTTTGGTTTCTGTTAACTACATAAAATTTTATGGGTTGGATAAGTTTTTTGATCAAAAAATACGTCTGTACAGACGCGTAAACTTAGTTTGTAGTTTATACTTATCACTTCTACGAGTTTTTAAACTTCTTAGTGTAATATAATTAAACACACCTTTCTTCATGGAATATAGATTTAAACTGCAAACTTTGTCGTACAAGAAAGTTTCAAAATGTCACTACAATATCTCAAGTAGCTCCAAGATAAAAGGTACTATTGATGTACAGACGAAGTTAGAAGTGGTATTCGATTTATCAATTACTGTGAAAAACATAAAATGAACTGTCGGAGTACCGTCTGAGTGGTCTTGAAGATTTGTTAAATACTCTAAAAGAAGATGGTCTTCATCGATGACAGAAATAAGATCCGCGATAAAGGTTGTAAAAACACGTTTTTGGGTCGTTCTTTCAGATTTGACTTAAAATAAATGACTAATGTCCTATACAAAAAGAATAAATGCCATATATTCTTTACTTATGTATATCGAAGAGACATATGAGAATATATAAAGTATACCAACGATGATTTTTCACAAAAGCGGTTTAAAACTGAAAATCTGGCAATGTTTGGTTTTTACTATTTTTAATAATTAATAGTAATTTAAAATACAATTTTATGATCCGTAATTTACAAGATCCAAGAGAATGTTTATTTCTAAATCTATATGCGTATTAAAATTCACACTCCAACTTGTAATGTTTTCTTTGTTTCAGTTCACCTTCAACCGAACGGCACGCTTCGAGACTACGCGCTGCACTCCATCGTGGGCAGTTTCGTCCGCGGCAACTTCACGCCGACCTCCTTTCTCGACCAACCTTGCGGCGACCAGCCAGTCCCTTACTTCGTACCTAAACACGAAAAAACAAAACACAACTTTGACAGTGACAGTGACAGTGACAGTGACAGTGACAGTGAAAGTGATAGATTATTTTCGGCCAGCCTCAATGAAAACTTCAGGACGTTTGAAGATTCAAATTCCGAATATGTTCAATACGATTACAGGACAGGAAAAAGACATGTAGATAGTGATTTCGAGGGTTATTATTTTAGACCGAAGTTTCATAGTTATAGAGAAGAGAGATCAGTGCCTAATAGTGGGTTTCGCAAGTTCCGGAGACGATTTCTTCCGGCCCGGGTCGTGCGGGGCCCGCTGGCCGGGAGGCAGGATGTGGTCGTGCAGTGGTCCGTCACGGACTCCATTCATCTAGAAAATGAGAAAGCTGTCGTTGTTTTTAGGTAAGTTTTATTTTTTTCATCTCCTAATACTTACTTTTTTATAATAAATTAAAACTAACATTTGATATGAAAAAAAAAACAAAAACAGCTTTAAAAATGTGCTGAGAATTGACTACAGTAAAATGGTCGACCTAAATCAGTTTATTTTGTTTTTTTTTTAAATTAATTTTACAAGATGTACAGAAAATCAACATTTTTGCAAGGCGAGGCAACGAGAGATAGGTTCTTGGCAGTAAAATAATTTTAATTCTATCTAATACTGATGATAAAGTTCTTTTATTTAACTTTATTTTTCATATATAATTCATCGTAATAAACTCAAACTGCAAATTGTTCTATTTAAAAAAAAAAAAATTATTTTCGAAATTTTGTAAACAAGATTCCAACATACATGGAAATATGCAACATATCAACTCTTTTCAAATATCATTTATTAAAAAGATTATGACAGTCTTTTTAATCAAGAAAAGCAAGTGACGTCAGCCATTTACGTAAAGTACATTACCTTATTATAACTAGGCACTGCAGAAAACGGCACAGAATTATAAGTAGACTCTAGAAATGGAGAAACGTTAGCGAGCCGCCTGCTCTCCTCAAGAGCGTTTATTCGCGTTAGCCGAGCATCACTCGCTCCTAAGTTCGTTGTAAATTTATTTTTATTTTTTATTTTTTTTTCTATAAAATCGTAAATAAGTAAATTATAATGTCAAGACCCGCGAATCCCGCGTCCAGTCGTATTAAACCCAAGGGCTTATCCCTAGTATCTTTTAACGCTCGTAGCCTTAACACCAACCTTCCCGAGATTAAACTGTTCCTTCAGAACAAAGAACCTGACTTATTCCTTCTCCAGGAGACATGGCTTACTCCAAACCGCTCCAGGGGATTCGCTATACCTAAGTACACGTTTATTCGTAACGATAGGCCCAACTCCGACGGTTTCGGCGGCACCGCTATATATTACAAAAGAGGTTTCCATTGCTGTCCTCTCCCTACCCCTCCTATCCTCAACATGGAAGCCACTGTGTGTAGATTGGCTATGACTGGTCATCCGACCATCATCATAGCTTCAATCTACATACCTAGTGGTACCAAACCAATCCGCAGCGACTTTGAGGCCATTCTCGCCCTCGGCCATTCAGTCATTATGTTCGGAGACTTTAACTCCAAACATACTGACTGGACGTGCCTATCGACTAACACCAGCGGTATCGCCCTCCTCGACATCACTAACTCCCTTGACTTAGACGTCATATCCCCCATCACTCCCACTCACTATCCCAACAACCCGACCTACTCTCCTGACATCCTCGACTTTGCAATTATCAAGCGAATCAATCTTGATCTAAGGTCTATCGAACCGCTCGATGACCTAGGCTCCGACCATCGCCCCGTCTCCCTCGTGCTAGGACCGCCGAACGATAACGTCTCATCTCCTAAGACCTTTGCCAACTGGAAAGGCTTTAAAAATACGTTAGTTTCAGCCTTAGAGGCTCCAAACTCTCCACTCGCGATCTCTCCCGAACAGTTAGATAGCCCGGATAAAATTGATTCATTAGTAAATTCTCTCACTGATGCTATCAACTCAGCCATCAGTGACAACGAAAAGGTTGCTAAGCAAGGCAAACCCACGCTTCCCTTAGCCGTTAGCAATCTTATTAAAGCTAAGAACGCGGCTCTCCGGAGAGCCAAGAAATATCCCACGCCCGCCTATAGAACAGCTGCGAATCAGCTTCAACGTAAAGTTAGGTCTTGCCTCGCGGAACTCCGAGACGCTCAGATGAACGATCTCATGGCGAATATCTCTCCGTCCCACCAAGCGTACTATAGCATGGCCCGAGCCTTACGCGTAGACACCGCCTCTCACGTTCCTCCTCTCACTCGTCCCGATGGCACTACTGCCTTTGAAGTCGAAGAGAAAGCCGAATGCTTCGCCGTCAGCATTGCCGCACAATGCTCGCCCAGCACGCAACCTACTGATCCCTCACACATCCAGGCGGTGGAGGACGAAGTCCTTCGCAGAGACTCTCTCCCCATTACCGCCGACCCCGTCACAGTCTCTAATGACGAAATCTTGCTTCTCATTAGAAATCAAAAGTCCAAAAAGGCTCCGGGTGCGGATGGAATTTCCAACCACGCACTTAAGCACCTACCTCAACAGATGCTTACCTTGTTAGCTATCATTTTCAATGCCTGCTTCGACCATAGCTACTTCCCAAAAGCTTGGAAAGATGCGACAGTCATAGGCATTCCCAAGCCGGGCAAACCTCTGAACGTCCCGGCTAATCACAGACCCATCAGCCTCCTTAAGGCAATGTCTAAACTTCTCGAAAGAGTCATACTCTCTCGAATGCGGCACCATCTGTTTCCAACGGATGGCGATCCTCTCATTATTCCCCATCAGTTCGGCTTTCGCGCGAAACACTCCTGCCCTCAGCAAGTCCATCGAATCGTCGAGTATATACTTGACGGTTTCTATCCGCGTCGTTATAAAACAGTCGCGGTTTTCTTTGACGTAGCCAAGGCTTTCGATAAAGTCTGGCACAGCGGTCTCGTTTATAAACTCTACAAGATAGGCTTACCGGATCGCCTAGTCAGGTTAATAGCGTCGTTTCTCAAAGACCGTACGTTTCGATTTAAGCACAAAGGCACGCTTTCTGCGCCTCGTCCCATAAAGGCTGGAGTCCCTCAAGGCTCAGTCCTCGCCCCTCTGCTGTACACCGTGTACACCAACGACATTCCCATCCCGCCGAAAGGCGTCGAACTCGCCCTCTTTGCCGACGACACCGCACTCTATACCAAAGGCCACAGTGTTCGGCACCTTGTAACCAGACTCCAAAAGGCCGTAAACGCCCTTGGTGTATGGTTTCAAAAATGGCGCATCGATGTGAACCCTGAAAAGAGTTCTGCGATGCGCTACGACCACAAATGCCGTCGTCCCGATGGCGATCCCCACGTTCGAATGCTAGGCATTCCCATCCCCTGGAAGCGCAGTACTAAATACTTAGGCGTCACATTAGATCCGACGTTTTCTTTCAAGCCACACGTCGAAAGAGTTTCGAAACTCGCTCGTCACTACTTAGGCCGCCTAAATAGCATGTTAGGTAGAAAAAGTAAAATGTCTTTCAGAAACAAACGTACACAAGGTCTGCGTTAGACCCGTCATGACGTATGCCTCGCCAATCTTTGCCCACGCCAAACCCTCCCTCCTGCACAAACTGCAGGTAGTTCAAAACCTCTTTTGCCGCCGGGCCACAAACGCACCGTGGTACGTGCGTAACGCGGACTTGCATAGAGATCTTGACAAGTACAACAACATCTCAAAACACTCTCTGAAGCGTTCTTCAAACGCTCCGAAACCCATCCCAATCCTCTAGTTTGTGATTCAGTCTCATATACTACTCCTGTGTTAGACTCGAAGTTCAAAGTCGCTAGGCCTAGGAATGGGCAAGCGTACTCATCCACCAGACTGTCATCCGATCTCGAAGCCCTTCTGGCCGCAAATTCTAATTCTAACGTAAATTCTAATTCTAACGTAAATCCTAATTCTAACGTAAATGCGAATTAATTCAATTTTGTTTTGCAATTTTTAAATTTTTGTTTTAATTATTGATTTTCATTTTGAGCACCTTCAGTGCTATGTATTCACCTTCAGTGCTTTGAGCACCTTCAGTGCTATGTAATCCCAGCAGGTGACCCCTTCTGGGCCCCGCTAGCGCGGCCGCTTTCTCCAATTGGCCGTCGCTCAGATGAAGGCTGAGTGGCAAAAATGCACGAGCCGACAGGGGGTTTTTAGTGGGTATGGTCCTGGTAGGCGTCGGGACGAGTCCCACATAACTTTGGAATCGCGCCAGAGTATGCGTCAGGGCATTTTTATCCTCCTGCCCTTCCCGCGGAGGGGAACAAAAAAAAAAAAAAGAGAAACGTTAAGCCTTGTAAAAGCATTAAGAATTTAACACGAAAAACAAAGTAAATTGAATTGTCTAACAATAAAGACATACTGCCGAATTGTTTTGCGATAAGTAATTTAAACAAAAACTAAACTTTACTTCATTTTTTTATATCATCCCTATATTTATACATGTAAAAAAAAATTAAACGTACATCGAAATCTTCGCTCGCTTATGGCCATGCGACCGCGCGCTGTTGCGAGGCTATTAAACCATGCTTCCGAACATTTAATTCATTTTTGCATGCAGTCCTCAGCGCCCAGAGAAAGGAGGTAGTTTAAACGGTGGCTAAGATATTTCTCTGGGTTACGTGCTTTGCCGTTCGTTTAGTCGCATCGGCACACATACCTACCGTAAAGTACCACTATTTGTCCGACCAAAACTGGCCACGTCTACCTGCAATAACCTGGCAACGCCAATATTGACTTGGACAAAAGCCCGCGCTAATTAAACAAACATTTAATCACATGGAGCGGTGTATGACAACTGTTGGACATAGATGGAACTTTTCTAATTAGGGAGATTGTACACATTTAGTATATGCTTGTAGTTGAAAGAGAGGCTCGTCCTATAAAGGAATCGATAATAACTTGATTAAATGGGCAGAAAACGTTAATTAAAATCGATTGCTTCATATCGTGCTCTAACCCACTGAATTCAATTCGATTTGAATGAACATATATTTTATTTTTCTCCAGACAAACACACCAACCTTGTACCCCAAAGTAAGTAGAGCTTGTGTTATGGATCCATCCAGCGAATCGGGGGAGAATCCAGAATAAATATACATATATAAATATCAACAACCATGAACCTCGAACAAACATCTGTGTGCATTACACAAATGAATATCCAGATCAGGACTCGAACCAAGACCCTCCGGGGTATAAGGCAAGGCTACTTACCACTACGCCGCTAGGCCGTCACAAATGCAACCATTGCATTAAGTATTTAAAGACTTCACAAAGGACTCGTAACTTTGCCAGTCATTTGGATCTGTTTACAAGTCACACGCACCAGATTCAGTAGCTCCTGAGGACCTGATGATGATGATGATGATGTTTTAATTAAATAAAGCCTATATGTTACTTCTGACTTATGTAGCTTCTTAATCGATAAGCGAATATGTTTATATTCTTCGTAAAAGTATATTTTATTGATTATAAATCAATCAACGAACAAATAAACTGATCTTTCCGCTTTGACATTAGTATAAAGCAGTAGTTATCAACCTGTGGTCCAAAACAAGTTCTGGCTGAATACAGGTATCACAGGTATCGCCAGAAAAAGCCAGCGCGGATTCCGGTTACTTGTATCCCTATGTATGCGAATAAAGAAGAGGTTGAAAGTAATTGATGGAAAACGCATATTTTTGAGCAAAAATAATCACTTCATGAATTCAAGAGCGTTTAAGGAGATTTGTGAGCTTAAAAAGTTGCAAGCCCGAAAATCACCTGAATGTAAACTGAATTATCTACTAAAAATTATTTGTTTCAATTATAACACTCTTAAATAATGTACCTTATTTTTTTACAATAACTTATTTGAAACGACTTGATTAAGTTTTTAAATTGATATAGTTTATTTTTTATCCTTGTGTTCCCTGGTCAAAAATATTGTACATATGTAAACTAGCGTTTCTAAAAACAAGTCTTTACGTAAACATACCAGTATATTTCATTTTGCTCTGTGTGTTTTGAACTATCTTTCTGTCACTTAACTTAAATCTTACTGTTACAAATATGACTCTATATAATACACTGTTTGACTGCTTTTATTTCCTATCAATAGTAATATACAGGGTGTCCAGAAGGTCAACGTCCAAATGGAAGGGGTTCACGCACCACGGTCCAAATAGTAAAAAAACATTTAAAAAAATCTATGTGAATTAGTTTAGTAGATATAGGATGATTTCTAAAATAAGTGAAAAATCACTCCTTGTAGCAGTAATTCGTATGCTGAATCCGTAAATGTCGACCGATTTTGATTTTTTTTCGGTTATTAAGTAATTGGTTACAAGCGAATCTATTATGGTACGATAGAAAAAAAGCAATAAAGAAAAAACAAATTTGTCGCAATTTTTGGACACGTTGTCGGACATAATTTTTAAGTTTGGAACATTGCAGTTGCGGTTGAAAAACGGTGCGGTCGTCTTTGTGAGGAACTCTTTTGAAAGAGTAATTATGAATTTTACGGCCGTGGTTCATAAAACCATGCGGTTAAATTATATTTCCGCTGCTTTATTTTCACTGTATTAATTTGAATGGCGGTATTTATTTATTTACTCAGTTAGTCTCTAGAGGTTTATACAATAAGGAATAACTTAACTTAGGTAAAAGAAATGATAATTTCTGAGTATTTATACAAAATAGAAATGAACAATTTATAAAAAATGCGTCTAATTTTATCAATTTAATGCAGTTTTTAATACAACAATTATATTTTACATTATCATATTTTAACTTAGTTATTACATATAAATTATATGCACCTGAATCAGTCCAGCACCCCCCCCCCTGCGTATTAATTATATTCAGAATAACTATACTTATTTACATTTCTTTAACATACGAGAATCTTTACAAATTAAAGAATATATACAGCGCTCTTTATTTATATCAATAAGTTATCATAACAGTTTAGTCAAAATTCTGTACTGTGAAATGCTGTGACATTCGATAAACCGCAAAATGTAACTTTAATCGTCAAACGATAAAAAATGCTCTGACGCATACCCCGCGCGCGCTATCGGAGTCATGTGGGACTCGCTCCGAGCCTACCAGAGCCACTACCCACAAAAAACCCCTGAATGACTCGTGCAATTTTATGCCACACAGCCTTCATCTGAGCGACGACCAATTGCAGAAAGAGGCCGCGCTAGTGGGGCCCAGAAGAGGTCACCCGCTGGGATTACATAGTACTGAAGGTGCTCAAAGCATTGAAGGTGAATACATAGTACTGAAGGTGCTCAAAGCATTGAAGGTGAATACATAGCACTGAAGGTGCTCAAAATGTAAATAAAAATTTAATTGATTCGAATTTACATAAGAATTAGAATTTGCGGCCAGAAAGACTTCGAGATCTAGCGTCAGCTGCGTCCCTACGTTCGTGTGTGCGTTTCTCGGTCTAGCGGCTTTGAACTTCGAATCTAAGACAGGGGTAGTATACGGACTGAATCTCGAACTAGAGGATTGGGGTGGGTTTCTGAGCGTTTGAAGAACGCTTACGAGAGTGTTTTGAGGTGCTGTTGCACTGTGGGTAGTTCAAGATCTCTGTGCAGGTCCCCGTTGCACACGTACCAAGGTTCGTTTGTGGCCCTGCAGCAGAAGAGATTTTGAACTACCTGCAGTTTGTGCACGACGGAGGGTTTGGCGTGGGCAAAGATTGGCGAGACATATGTCATGATGGGTCTAACGCAGGTCTTATAAAGCGTACGTTTGTTCCTGAAGGACATTTTACTTTTTCTACCTAACATATAATATAGGCGGCCTAAGTAAAAACGGGCGAGTTTAGTTACTCTGTCGACGTGCGGTTTGAACGAAAGCGTCTGGCCTAAGGTGACGCCTAAGTATTGGGTACTGCGCTTCTAGGGGATGGAAATGCCTAACATTCGCATGTGGAGATTGTAATCGGCGATACGACGGTGTTTGCAGTCGAAGTAAACCGCAGAACTCTTGTCTGGGTCATTTTTGAAACCATGCACTAATGGCGTTTACGGCCTTTTGGAGTCTGGTGACGAGACCCGGGATACTGAAGTCTTTGGTGTAAAGGGCGGTGTCGTCGGCAAAGAGGGCGAGTTCGACGCCTTTCGGTGGGACGGGAATATCGTTAGTGTACACGGTGTACAACAGAGGGCTGAGCCTTGAGGGACTCCAGCCTTTATGGGACGAGGCGCGGAAAGCGTGCCTTCAAGTTTGAAACGAAACGGCGGTCTTTGAGAAACGACGCGATTATCCTAACTAGGCGATCCGGTAAGCCTATTTTGTAGAGTTTATAGACGAGACCGCTGTGTCAGACTTTATCGAAAGCCTTGGCTACGTCAAAGAAAACTGCGACCGTTTTAAAACGCCGCGGGTAGAAGCCGTTGAGTATGTACTCGACGATTCGATGGACTTGCTGAGGGCGGAAGTGCTTAGCGCGAAAGCCTAACTGATGGGGAATAATGAGAGGATCGCCATCTGTTGGAAACAGATGGTTCCGCATTCAAGAGAGTATGACTCTCTCGAGAAGTTTAGACATGGCCTTGAGGAGGCTGATGGGTCTGTAATTAGCCGGGACATTCAGAGGTTTACCTGACTTGGGAATGCCTATGACTGTCGCTTCTTTCCAAGCTTTTGGAAAGTAGCTAGGTCAAAGCAGGCATTGAAAATGATAGCTAATAAGGTGAGCATCTGTTGGGGCAGGTGCTTAAGTGTGTGGTTGGAAATTCCATCCGCACCCGGAGCCTTTTTGGACTTTTGACTTTTAATGAGAAGCGAGATTTCATCATAAGATACTGTGACGGGGTCGGCGATGATGGGGAGAGAGTCCCTGCGGAGGAGTTCGTTCTCCACCGCCTGGATGTGGGTGGGATCCGCGGGTTGCGTGCTGGGCGAGCATTTTGAGGCAATGCACTCGGCTTTCTCTTCGTCTTCGAAGGCGGTAGTGCCGTAGGGACGAGTGAGAGAAGGAACGTGGGAAGCGTCGTCTACGCGTAAGGCTCGGGCCATTTTATAATAAGCTTGGTGGGACGGGGAGATATTCTCCATGAGATCGTTCATCTGAGCGTCTCGGAGTTCCGCGAGGCAAGACCTAACTTTACGTTGCAGCTGATTCGCAACTCTTCTATAGGCAGGCGTGGGATAGAGTTTGGCTCTCCGGAGAGCCGCGTTCTTAGCTTTAATGAGATCGCGGACGGCTAAGATAAGCGTGGGTTTGACTTGCTTAACGATCTTTTCGTTATCTCTGATGGCTGAGTTGATAGCAGCAGTGAGGGAATCGACTAACGAGTCTATTTTGTCCGGTCTATCTAGAGAGTCGGATGAGATCGCGAGCGGAGAGTTCGGGGCCTCTAAGGCCGAAACTAGCGTATTTTTGAAGCCTTTCCAGTTGGTAAAAGTCGTTGTCGTCAACGTTAGGCGATCCTAGCACGAGGGAAACGGGGTGGTGGTCAGAGCCTAGGTCATCGAGCGGGTCGATTGACCTTAGATCAAGGTGCTTTACTAACGCAAAATTGAGAATGTCAGGACGGAGGTTAGGGTTGTCGGGATAATGAGTTGGAGTGACAGGAGAGATGATGTCTAAGTCGAGTGGGTTAGTGATATTAAGGAGAGCGATACCGCTGGTGTTGGTCGATAGGCATGTCCAGGCGGTATGTTTAGAGTTAAAGTCTCCGAACATAATGACTGAATGGCCAAGGGCGAGAATGGCCTCAAAGTCGCTGCGGATTGGTCCGGTGCCACTAGGTATGTAGATTGAAGCTATGATGATGGTCGGATGACCAGTCATAGCCAATCTGCACTCCGTAGCTTCCATGTTGAGGAGAGGAGGGGTAGGGAGAGGAGAGCAATGGAAATCTCTTTTATAGTAAATAGCTGTGCCGCCGTGACCGTCGGCGTTACTAGTAAGCGCGTATTTGGGAATAGCGAATCCCCTGGAGCAGTTTGGAGTGAGCCACGTCTGGCTCATTGTTCTGAACGAATAGTTTGAGCTCAGGAAGTTTAGAACTAAGGCTACGAGTGTTAAAAGAAACTAGGGATAAGCCCTTTGGTTTGATACGACCGGACGCGGGATTAGCAGGTCTAGACATTATGTTTATTATTTAAATAATTTATCCTAAATAAATAATTTACAACGAAATAATTAGAGAGTGATGCTCGGCTAACACGAAGAAACGCTCTTGAGGAGAGCGGGCGGCCCGCAGTTTACGTGTGAGTACGAAGATTTCCCTAATGTCAACGTTTTGAATAACGTCGAACACGGTCTTCATGTCCTCAGCCAACGACGACAGAGGTTGAGACGACGGAGCGGGTCGCGGGCCTACGGAACCTGCCGTGGGATAGGATGGGAAGGTGGAGATAGTGCGGCCGGACGCTATCTCCAGGAGAAAGCCGTAGTTGGCGTCGGCTGTACGGGCTTTGCTTACGGGGGAGCCCGGTTGTGCAGCGGCAGGAAGTTAGCGGGAGTGAGCGGCGGCGCCGGTTTAGGTACAGCCCTCTTAGCGGAGCGCGCGGGCAACCCCTGTAGTTAGCTGTGTGGCCAGACTGGCCGCACATTACACGTGAAGGAAGGAAGGGCTCTCTGAAGATCTCCCTCTAGTGGGGAGTGTTGGTAAGGATAACTAAAGCGAGTGGGAAACGCTTACCGCGGTTGGAGTGTATCTCGTGAACTGCTTCAGCCGGGAAACCTTGGGACTTAAGGTCCTCGATGATTTCATCGTTCGCGAGCTCGAACGGGACGCCCCGTAATACTGCACGGATCTTACGCTCCTCCGGGAGGGCGTAGGTGTGGTACGCGATTTGTTTAACCGAAAGTAACCTAGTAAACGCGCGACCTGGATTTTAATTGAATCGCCTGCGTTGGATGCTTTAATATAATAAATTTTTTGCTCTTTGCAAAGATTAGATACCGCGGTCCACCGCGCTTTTTCGCGGAGGAAGACGGGCGGAGGGAGCTGAGGCTTAGATGGGACGGGGGGCGCTTGTTGCTGTAAGGCCTGCGTTAAGATATCGTCGGATATGTTGACGCCGGACGGAACGAGCGCCTGGGCGAACTACCTAGCAAAGTTTACCAAGCATGAGATCGATCATTAAACTGACAACAAAAACCGGCCGTAGACCTGACGAGGTTGGTTTGCACTGAAAGTGCGGGATGACTACGTTACGACCGGCCGAAGCCGGCCGCAGAGCGAGTCTCTAACTAACGTAACAAGCGCCCAGCGACGAGTACGCAGCCAGAAAACAGCCCGAGCCTCGCAAACTACTATCGAATTTAATCGACCGTAGTAAGCTCAACTCTGTTGTTGCTGCTCCCACCGAGGTGGGGTATCTATTTGAGGGGTGCACAGAGTGCGGGATTGACTACGTTATGACCGGCCGAAGCCGGCCGCAGAGCAAGTCTCTAACTAACGTAACAAGCGCCCAGCGTCAAGTACGCAGCAAGAAAACAGCCCGAGCCTCGCAAACTACTATCGAATTTAATCGACCGTAGTAAGCTCAACTCTGTTGTTGCTGCTCCCACCGAGGTGGGGTATCTATTCGAGGGGTGCACAGAGTGCGGGATTGACTACGTTATAACCGGCCGAAGCCGGCCGCAGAGCGAGTCTCTAACTAACGTAACAAGCGCCCAGCGTCAAGTACGCAGCAAGAAAACAGCCCGAGCCTCGCAATCTACTATCGAATTTAATCGACCGTAGTAAGCTCAACTCTGTTGTTGCTGCTCCCACCGAGGTGGGGTATCTATTCGAGGGGTGCACAGAGTGCGGGATTGACTACGTTATGACCGGCCGAAGCCGGCCGCAGAGCGAGTCTCTAACTAACGTAACAAGCGCCCAGCGTCAAGTACGCAGCCAGAAAATCAGCCCGAGCCTTGCGAACTACTATCGAATTGAATCGACCGTAGTAAGCTCAACTCTGTTGTTGCTGCTCCCACCGAGGTGAGGTGTTTATTCGCGGGGTGCATCGAGTGCGGGATTGACTACGTTACGACCGGCCGAAGCTGGCCGCAGAGCGAGTCTCTAACTAACGTAACAAGCGCCCAGCGTCAAGTACGCAGCCAGAAAATCAGCCCGAGCCTTGCGAACTACTATCGAATTGAATCGACCGTAGTAAGCTCAACTCTGTTGTTGCTGCTCCCACCGAGGTGAGGTGTTTATTCGCGGGGTGCATCGAGTGCGGGATTGACTACGTTACGACCGGCCGAAGCCGGCCGCAGAGCGAGTCTCTAACTAACGTAACAAGCGCCCAGCGTCAAGTACGCAGCCAGAAAATCAGCCCGAGCCTTGCGAACTACTATCGAATTGAATCGACCGTAGTAAGCTCAGCTCTGTTGTTGCTGCTCCCACCGAGGTGAGGTGTTTATTCGAGGGCTGCACAGAGCGCGGGATTGACTACGTTACGACCGGCCGAAGCCGGCCGCAGAGCGAGTCTCTAACTAACGTAACAAGCGCCCAGCGTCAAGTACGCAGCCAGAAAATCAGCCCGAGCCTTGCGAACTACTATCGAATTTAATCGACCGTAGTAAGCTCAGCTCTGTTGTTGCTGCGAGACCGACTTAGTTGCAGCCGATCGAAAGCGGCCGCAGCGTAAGTCCTACAGAGGCTTATCTCAAGTCGTCGGGGACGAAGCGAGATAAGCTTCAGACAAATCTCAGAAAAAAGGTTGTTTAATCGGTAGTGGCTCTGGTAGGCTCGGAGCGAGTCCCACATAACCTAGATCGCGCGCGCGGGGTAAGCGTAAGAGCATTTTTTAGATCCTCCTGCCATCCCCTTGGAGGGTAACAAAAAAAAGTGTATTGCGAGGTCGGAAAGAAGAAAAGCAAATAAAAGCTACTAAAATTACAAAAACTGAGAGGTATTCGAACTTTATATTAGGGCCAGCGACAATTATCTTCATTATTTATCTAATTTAGATAATCTTGTAAGTAATGCCCTTTTTCATTTTATTAATTTCAAAGGAAGAATACAACGCTCTGTAACATCCATGCTGGCCTTATATTCCATTACGTTGGCCGTCAAAGCTTGTTACGGTGTCGTTGCGTTATGATGAGAAACGGCGACTTACAAACTTAACTGCACATTTACTCTACTACAGTGACGTAGCTGTTTACTAGCGAAGCGAACTATTAGTGTTGTCATGTTGAAATGTAATTTGGAAAAGGGCAAAGTTCATAGTTTTATGTGACTCCGGTGATAAAACTTCAATAGCCAATGTTACATTAAAATCATATAAGTAAGTTTTGATGAATATGTTTTACAAATTAATTTATTGGGTAAAGTTATGGAATACTTTAGTTAATAATAATTAATAGTTGATTTGGTATCAATTGCTATTGCTTGTTAAACAGTGTAAATGATCCTGTATAATAACTTGATGTACGAACGTTCATGAAACGGAGAGTAAAAAGCTAATCGCTTCTCGCACCTGCCCGCCTTGGCCTTGCCCTTACCCGCGCAGTTTAAAGCTTGACAAAGACAAATGACTGTTTTTATGTAACAAACTAGGACGCCACGAAGGGCAGTTGATGAACGCCGCGGCCGTGATATTAGGCCTTTCTGAATTTGCCAAGGAAACCGTTTAATTTGCTTGCCGAACAAAGAAATTAAATTTGGCTTTCTTTTTTGGATGACTCTGTAAAATGAACCAACAATAGATTCACGGAGTCATTATGTTTTAAATTTGAAGTTTACTTTTTCACTTTTATAATGATTGATTTAATAATGGAGTATTTTTACATGTAGGTGTCTAATTAAGCTTAGGTATGGAGTTCTTTACGGATTTTTTCTGGACAGTAAGTGCCGAAATACCGAGGACTCGATATTAAAATAATAATTCTCGTTAGAATCCCGTTAATTCCTTAAATAACAGTTTAAATAACCGTGAGTCTTAAACAATTTCGAGCGTCCCAACCCCCGCGGTCATCCTGGGCAGTGCCACCACTGCCAGCTCTATGGCCACGCAGCGGCTAACTGTTCAGCTCCCCCCAGGTGCGTTAAGTGCCTGGTTCCCCACATCAGTAAGGAGTGCACTCGCACTCCCGAATCCACTTCGCCCCCTGCCTGTGTGCTTTGCGGCCAGTCCGGCCACACAGCTAACTACAGGGCCTATCCGCGCGCTCCGCGCTCCACCGCTAAGAGGGCCGCACCTAAACCGGCGCCACCGCTCACTCCCGCTAACTTCCCGCCGCTGCGCAACCGGGGTCCCCCGGAAGCAAAGCCCGTTCAGCCGACGCCTACTCCGGCTCTGTCTTGGAGGCAGCGTCCGGCCGTTCTGCCTGCACCTTCCCGTCCTATCCCAGCTCCCGTAGCTTCCATAGGGCCGCGTCCTGCTCCGTCATCTTCACCTCAGTCGTCGTTGGCTGAGGACATAAAGACCTTGTTCGACGTCATTCAAAACGTTGACATTAACGAAATTTCCGTACTCGCACGCAAACTGCGAGTCACCCGCTCCCCTCAAGAGCGTTTATTTGCATTAGCCGAGCATCACTCGCTTCTAAGTTCGTTAAATTTTTTTTCGTAAATAAGCAAATATAATGTCTAGACCCGCAAATCCCGCGTCCGGTCGTATTAAACCCAAGGGCTTATCCCTAGTATCTTTTAACGCTCGTAGCCTTAGCACCAACCTTCCTGAGCTCAAACTGTTCCTTCAGAACAAAGAGCCAGACTTATTGCTTCTCCAGGAGATATGGCTTACTCCAAACCGCTCCAGGGGATTCGCTATTCCTAAGTACGCAATTACTCGCAACGATAGGCCCAACTCCGACGGTTTCGGCGGCACCGCTATATATTACAAAAGAGGCTTCCATTGCTGTCCTCTCCCTACCCCTCCTCTCCTCAACATGGAAACCACTGTGTGTAGATTGGCTATGACTGGTCATCCGACCATCACCATAGCTTCAGTCTACATACCTTGTGGCTCCAGACCAACCCGCAGTGACTTTGAGGCCATTCTCGCCCTCGGCCATTCAGTCATTATGTTCGGAGACTTTAACTCCAAACATACTGACTGGACGTGCCTATCGACCAACACCAGCGGTATCGCTCTCTTCGACATCACTAACTCACTTGATTTAGACGTCATATCTCCCATCACTCCCACTCACTATCCCAACAATCCGAACTACTCTCCTGACATCCTCGACTTTGCAATTATCAAGCGAATCAATCTCGATCTCAGGTCTATCGAACCGCTCGATGACCTAGGCTCTGACCACCTCCCCGTCTCCCTCGTGCTAAGTGCGCTTAACGATAACGTCACATCTCCTAAGACCTTTACTAACTGGAAAGGCTTTAAAAATACGTTAGTTTCAGCCTTAGAGGCCCCGAACTTCGCGAAAGCGGTTTCGCCCGATCAATTAGATAGCCCGGATAAAATAGATTCATTAGTCAACACTCTCACTGATGCTATTAACTCAGCCATCAGATATAGCGAAAAGGTTGCTAAGCAAGGCTAACCCACGCTTCCCCTAGCCGTTAGCAATCTCATTAAAGCCAAGAACGCGGCTCTCCGGAGAGCCAAGAAATATCCCACGCCCGCATACAGAGCAGCTGCGCATCAGCTTCAACGTAAAGTTAGGTCTTGTCTCGCGGAACTCCGAGACGCTCAGTTTAACGATCTCATGGTGAATATCTCCCCTTCCCACCAAGCGTATTATCGAATGGCCCGAGCCTTACGCGTAGACACCGCCTCTCACGTTCCTCTTTTGAAGTCAAAGAGAAAGCCGAATGCTTCGCCGACAGCATAGCGGCACAATGTTCGCCCAGCACACAACCCGTGGATCCATCTCACATCCAGGCGGTGGAGGACGAAGTTCTCCGCAGAGAATCTCTCCCCATCACCGACGACCCCATCACAGTCTCTAATAATGAAATCTTGTTTCTTGTTAGAAGTCAAAAGTCCAAAAAGGCTCCGGGTGCGGATGGAATTTCCAACCACGCACTTAAGCACCAGCCCCAGTAGGTGCTTACCTTGTTAGCTATCATCTTCAATGCCTGCTTCGACCATAGCTACTTTCCAAAAGCCTGGAAAGAAGCGACAGTCATAGGCATTCCCAAGCCGGGCAAACCTCTGAATGTCCCGGCTTATCACAGACCCATCAACCTCCTCAAGGCAATGTCTAAACTTCTCGAAAGAGTCATACCCTCTCGAATGCGGAACCATCTGTTTCCAACGGATGGCGATCCTCTCATTATTCCCCACCGGTTCGGCTTTCGCGCTAAGCACTCCTGACCTCAGCAAGTCCATCGAATCGTTGAGTACATTCTCGAAGGATTCTATCCGCGTCGTAATAAAACAGTCGCGGTTCTCTTTGACGTAGCCAAGGCTTTTGACAAAGTCTGGCACAGCGGTCTCGTTTTTAAACTCTACAAAATAGGCTTACCGGTTCGCCTAGTCAGTTAATCGCGTCGTTTTTCAAAGACCGTACGTTTCGATTCAAACATGAAGGCACGCTCTCCGCGCCTCGTCCCATAAAGGCTGGAGTCCCGCAAGGCTCATTCCTAGCCCCTCTGCTGTACACTGTGTACACTAACGACATCCCCATCCCGCCGAAAGGCGTCGAACTCGCCTTCTTTGCAGACGACACAGCCCTTTACACTAAATGTCATGCGGTCCCGTATAACATCACCAGACTCCAAAAGGCCTTAAACGCCCTCGGTGTTTGGTTTCAAAAATGGCGTATCGATGTCAACCCAGAAAAGAGTTTTGCTATTCAATTTGACCACAGACTCCGTAATCGCTACAACGATCCCCACATTCGAATGTTAGGTATTCCCATCCCCTGGAAGCGAAGTATTAAATACTTAGGCGTCACCTTAGATCAGACGCTTTTTTACTCGCGCGTTTTTACTTAAGCCGCCTATATAGTATGATAGGAAGAAAAAGTAAAATGTCTTTCAGTAATAAACGTACGCTTTATAAGGTCTGCGTTAGACCCGTCATGTCATATGCTTCGCCAGTCTTTGCCAACGCCCAACCCTCCGTCCTGTATAAACTGCAGGTGGTTCAAAATCTCTTCTGCCGCAGGGCCACAAACGCACCTTGGTACGTGCGTAACGCGGACCTGCACAGAGATCTTGAACTACCTACAGTGCAACAGCACCTCAAAACACTCTCAGAATCGTTCTTCAAACGCGCCGAAACCCATCCCAATCATCTTGTTCGAGATTCAGTCTCATATACTGCTCCTGTGTTAGATTCGAAATTCAAAGTCACTAGACCGAGAAACGCGCACACTGGCGAACCCACGCAATTAACTTAAGATCTCGACGCCCTTCAGGCCGCAAATTCTAATTCTAACGTAAACTCTAACTCTAACGTAAATCCGAATCAATGCAATTTTATTTTTCAATTTTTAATGTTTTCAATTATTTACTTTTCATTTTGAGCACCTTCAGTGCTATGTATTCACCTTCAGTGCTTTGAGCACCTTCAGTGCTATATAAATCCCAGTGGGTAACCCCTTATGGGCCCCGCTAGCGCGGCCTCTTTCTCCAATTGGCCGTCGCTCAGATGAAGGCTGTGTGGCAAAAAAATTGCACGAGCCGACAGGGGTTTTTTTAGTGGGTAAAGGTTCTGGTAGGCGACGGGACGAGTCCCACATAACTCTGGATCGCGCGCGCCAGAGTATGCGTCAGAGCATTTTTTATCCTCCTGCCCTTCCCGTGGCGGGGAACAAAAAAATACTATTATTACAATAACAGTAATTGTGTTTTTTCTGATTCACCCACTGCGTTTTTAATGTTCTACAAGACACCCTTCTTTTAGTCTACATGTTCACATGGTAGGTTTTTCAAAGCAATCTTCACACACACGTATGCAAAACTGTTTAAGTTTAGAATACGTTTATTTAATAAATAAAAGCTATTTTTGCAATTCAAACGAAACTCTCCAGTTCTAGGTATATCGAAAGAAATTCTTATGGATTATCGTACATTGTACAAGCATTGCATTATTAGCAGTATTCAGTAAATTGTAAAAAATAAAAAACATAAAACATATGACCTTAAAACACCAGCCTCAATCAATCACCCCCTTCACAACAGCACACAGCTACACAACTACCCCCGTGAAGTGTCCAATGACCATGGATTGTGTTCACGTGATCAGCGGGGTGGGTCACAATTGCGACGTGGATCGATATTATGCCACAACACTGAAGGCTGCCAGGAATCATTAGGGTGGAGTTTCGGAAGGTGAATTAAGTTTGCGATGTCATTAAAATTGCTAATCTTGTAGTTACTCTCGTTATTGTAATAGCGGCATGCAGAAACGTATGACATGTTTGCAAGTATAGTCAAATGCAAAAACAAGCAGCTTAAATATTACAAAATGATTTTGAATATTTAATTTTAGTACAACAGCCAATACAGTCTTCACTATTATATGTGTTACGTGAGAGCATATCTATTTATAGAATTACACATAAATAAGCGTAGTAATTACAGTAAAGTTACAATAACAGCAGATTAAAATAAATTAAAAATCTGACAGGAAGTGTATAAGATTGTTAGTTCAAATTCAAATATTTGTTTCTCACTTTGACAATTACTTGTTCTTATTGACTTCAAATAAAACATGACTCTAGTTCGGAAAAACCTCCGTAAAGAAAAACTGGTAACAACTAATGAGTTCTTAATTCTTTAACCAATGAGTAGTATTCATTAATGTTGTTATCAAAAATATCTACGTGGCCATACTCTTAATCCCAGTTTGTGGAACACGCCACATTGGACCGAGCACTCAACCTGGAACATTTGTATAAAACACGACCTGGCCTCTTGGCCTCTTGGCCTCTTGACACGATATCATCGCTTATTACTTTGTTTACGAATATCTTATCTCTTTCTTTTCCTTTCAATTCCAGGGAAATTAATAGCGGCGAAGCATCTTTAAGTTTGAATTTTTTTCTGAATTGCTGTAGATAGATATCTTCTTGCTTCTATTTGATTTATATGTCAATCTTATATTGAGGGATCAGACAGATTTTTAAAATTGATTACATTACCTACAAACAAAACCTAGCATCGTGTGAGTTTTCCTGCCTGCCTCAGTCTCCGTGGATGACATCCTGTCATCCTGGATCCAAACCTGTCAAGTCAAGAAACACTTATCGATTGACACAGTCACTGACATTTGTCGTGGAGGATCAAACTGCTGTTTATTATCACTGGCGCAGTTAAAAGAGAAAGTTAATATAATATCAGACTAACGGTATACGATGGATATAGGTAATTTAAAATGATATATCAAATATCCTACCTCATCATCAAAGTCAGACTTCTATTCCAAGGCCGTTAGTTTTTCTATATTCAGAAAATACACATCTTTATATGTAAATATAATTATAACATTGCCATGTAGATCGTAACAAAACAGGGGAAGTGGTGCATAAATGAAATACAATCGGCGGCAGTCATTTGTTTTAGTGACCCGAAGTTGTCTCTGGAAAGAGGTCGGGCCACTGTTTTGTACCAACCTCCTCAGCACTTATTCTTATTTGTAATATGAATAGAATAAAAATTGGCATTTAGCCAACATTTTCAAAATATGAATGCTCATTTTGTTTTATTGTACATTTTTTTGGGAAACTTACGACTATTTACAAACATGGTAAAAAAAATAAGGCCAATTACTACAGGTTTCTCACATTTCACTCACAGCTTCTTAAGAAAGTGAAACATTGTTACCTATTTTGGTAGGGTTGTCACAATAGGTTAAGACAAATTAAACAAAACATTTGTTAAATAGTTTTATTATTCAGTATGATAGAATACCTCACAAATTACTAACTCTAATAATTTTCTTTTTATAATTTTTGTTTTTTAATAATGTATTGTTTCTTTTGATGGTGTGGTAATTTGTGAATCTAACATATAGTTTTTTCAAGTAATCTAAAGGGAAACACTCACATGGCATATTAAATTTACAATCTTTAATACGTTTAAGTATTTCATTGCAAATATTGACAATATTTATTTCAAGATCGAAAAATTTGCTAAACTTTTGCTCGAGCAATTCAATTTTATTTTTTCTAGTAATATTTATACACACAGTACAGTAAACAACCATTATAAATAATAAAATAGCACGTTATTACATCAAAATATTTAAACTTGCAACTAACAAAACAAACAACGTGCGTCGCAATGACCCTGAGAATGTCAACTGGCTGTGCCTTTTGACAATCTCTTTTGACAAGTTTCGCCGTGTACGTGATAAGCGGCCAGTGATCACACACACATGCCCCGCGTGCTTGTACTAGTGCAACCGATTCGTGCGGTTGTATGAATCTTTGACTCTGTTTTGTTTATCTACTCATTTGATATTGTTATACATATTTTTAAAGCGTTTATGCTACATAGTGCAAAAGATACAAATATTAGAGAAACGCACATTAAATTAAAAAATGGCAAGTTTCCGGTAGGTACTTCTGACTAAAGTATATATTATAGTAGTATTAGTATAATATATAATAATATGTATATAATATATTAGTAGTATATATATAATATATTTGTCTATAGGATGTGTTAAAAATGTGTTAAAAATTGTGTTTCAATAGTAAATGTGTATGTTCGTAAATGTGTACCTATAGGTTCAATCATGTGTATCACATAAATTAATGTTGCCATTAATTATGTTCTTGTAATTAATTAATAGTAATTGTTTAAAATTAATCCATACAAATGGGGTTAGATAAGTAATTTAGTTACATTTCCAACAATAAATTAACCGTCATATTTTGCCATTTGCATAAATCAACAACTTGCTAAACAGAATTACTTAACTTTGGAGTAGTTTCAGCCATTTGTAAGTTCTTGTTATAAGTACTAAATGTTCTTTGAAACTTGGACTACGTATAGTTTTCTTGTATTCCCCTTTACTTGTCACTAAGCATAGTTAATTGTTTTCAGTAATTGACAAGATTAGAGCCTGCAAATACTGAGGGTAGTTCAGAGTCAACTTAGCAACTTTCTGTTACAGCTCAGTAACATTTTTAAGTAATAATTCTTCTTACAGAGATAATGGCTCTTGAAATCAAGTATACGTAATCCTACAATTAGATGTCGGGTACAGGAACAGTAAAAAAGTATGATATGGTTTAGCTCCTTCAATTGACTCTGAACTCTACGACGGTGAACTCTAGGATAAAAAGACATTGACAAAATTTTACATTTTGTGGTATGTTGATGAACTACTGACTGAATACAGACACACTAATTGGTAATTTCAAATGACAGAAAGAAAAATAAATATTAATTTTGCGGTGCGTTTTTCTTAATTAGTAACTTTCAGAAAGAAATATTTGCATTCCATGAAACCCAGTGACAATAACAGGCTTTGAAGTCCTTGGACTACAATTTTAGGAACATATAAAGAAAACTAAAATAAAATTCATATTGTTATTTATAAATCGATCACAGAATAATATAATCCTTAAGTTAATAATTAATTGTTGAAGCTATCAAGCTACACATTGAAATAGAGATACATATCAATGTGAATGTAAGTGCTGCAGGTCGCGAGCTCAACTAGTGTTCCATTAATCACGTCCAGGACTCACTTGTGATTGATCACTCAGTATGTTCGTTCATTCACGGGCTTGAGGTAGCTTTGGCAGAGGCTTTGGTCTTATAATTAGAGATCCACCTATGATCCACCTTGAGGTTAGATCAGTGTGCCTTGAAAAATATCAAAATTTTGTTAATTTAGTTCATCGTACAGAGTCAAATTAATAATAAATAAGCAACGTGCGAAATCCTTGTGAATACTAATCGTAGCTACGGCTTTTTTTTGAATTACGTTCATAAAAGTGATTGTTTGACATTTATGGACAACATCGTAACATTTGCATTTTGGGGAGTGATTTTACGCCGATTTCTTGCCATCTTTTTCAAGAGATCTGGATTGACTTACAACTGAACCAAGTGTCAGTTGGCGCACCCGCGGTGGGTGTGGAATTTGCGAAAGTGGTAAAAAATTAAAAAAAAAACTTTTTCCATAAATAGTTGTTATCGTACTGAGCTGGAAAAAAATCGTCAGCTGCATAGTGGAGGGGGGATTATGCGTCAGCTGCTCGCATGAACTTATAAAAAAAAACGTAAAATAAAGTTATATTACGCCGAATGAAATTTAACAACGCGATCTTTTAATAATTAAGAGTATGAAAACAACAATCAGCTGCGTGTGTAGCGGTGGAAAGGCCGTCAGCCGACGCAGTAAAGATGCAGATTATTCGAGCAATGCTCAAAATCTTTCACATTATATTTCTGGCTTCCTTTATTTTGAACAAGATTCATAATATGGAACAATATCGCGTGTTAAGTGAAATGAACATAAACTAAAATACAGCTAACATTAAAAAAAAAGTAGAAGTATGGAAACAATTGAGAACTTTCCAGTAGTTATTCGTTCCGAATTACTATGACTTTTGTATTTAAACGCTACCTCCCGGACTTCAAGAAGGTTTTTAGAATAAAGGTTTGTCTCGGTTGCGTCCGACGCTCTGTCTCTAAACGGATGAAGTCTCTGTTGTTAAATAGTCGAATCGATCTGTATTGCCAAGACAAACAAAGCTAATGAAACTTCTCATTTTTCGTTAGGTTTTCAAGTCAAATTGGGATTCAAGTTATAAAGTTAAGATAAAATTACAATAAAGTTATTTAAGTGGCGCCAAGTAAGGCATTGATACAAAACTCCTGTCATTTCGTCCAATTTTGGGCTACCCCCAATAGAATGCACATTCATATTCGCAGCTACCGTATCATCGAATATAAACATTTATAACATTTGGCTACAGAGTACACAAGCATGAAAAACGATGTCCGTTTAAATTTAACCCAATTCCGCACGAATTCATTAGTAAAAACAAACAGGATGAATACTAAAATAGGGCGCATCATTTAAATGTGCCATAATAAATTATTTATTACGTAACAGTGTTCTTTTTTCAAATATATTTCAAACCAACGCTTTTATTCGAACTTCAAATTGAAATGAACGTTTTGATGTTTGTTTAAGCTATTATGAATTTAACGAACCTTATAATGCCATTTTTTTGTGTGGATACATTTATCAAGCTATTTAACTAAATATATGAAACGAGGACGCTCGAAGTGTCGATCTTGGTTATTTTATATATAATAAAACATCTACATTAGCTCTACATTTGATTTTTAACTGAAATTACATAATTAAAGAAGCAATAAATAAAATGAATAAATAATTACATGAAGATGTTCGTTGAAATAGATGGCAATATTTTTATTTACATTCCGGCGAGCCTGTAGTTCAAACCTAGTAATTATTTAAAAAAATTAATATAATTCCTAATACTGTATTGTAACTAGATTTCTATTTATCTATATAGTAAATCTGTGTATAACATGTTTTTAAAGTATCTGTTGGCAACGGTTACACGGTTACACGGTTTTCCATCCATTTCGTGCTTGTCCTTATGAATGCATTCCTTCGTTTTTGTTCAACAATTTGAAAGAAAGACTCTTTGATTACGTTTCTATTTTGTTTTTACCTTTTTTACAAATAATTTTTATTTTTTCTGTTACATTATTATAATAAATATTTTTAATCACAATTGTTTTTAAAACATGGCTTAGGAATTAAATATCGTGTCAAAATAAACAAGGTATTGGAATTACGATTTAAGCAGGATTCTCGATAAATGTTGAGTTTATTCATTATGCTTTATTAGTTCTTGTTTTAACTTCACTGGATTTGATTTTAAATCGGAACTTAAATCGACTACACACAAGTGTCAGCTGCCGCGGGATCGGACTTGTAGTTATTCCTTGGTCCAGAATAATCGACTTTTTGTATCAAGAATGTAAACAAAGGTCTTTTGCTGTCGTACTAAGTTCGACACCCATTGTCATGGTGGTGTTCTGGTCAAAGGGAAGGAGTAACCAGTGCAATTACTGGAACAAAGGCAATTTCAACTGAAGCCTCTACGGTAGGCAACGCGTCAGAGGTCGAAATAATAGCTACAAATAAAATAAATACCTACGACTAAGATGTCCATGGACGCAGATACCACTGACCACCAGGCGGGTCGCGTTGTCATTGCCGAATAAAGTAAACACGTGTTTTCAACACGTTTTTCAAGTAAAACAACGAAAAAAATTTACTCGAAAAAAATGTTGAATACATGTAATAAACGACTGATTTTTATTGTCTCAATGTGAAAAGTGGAGTGTAACGGTCTGCGGGCTGCGTCTGCAGGCTTGAACCCCTCGCTACATTGCAGATTGTTACTTAACAATACTCGCTACGCTTGTGTATTAACCCTCGAATGCTTCGCTACGCTTGGGGTTCAGTATGCCACCCATGACATAAGACACTGCTTTGTCCCCTTGGTGTACTGTCTGCTATTGTTTTCAATTTGATGTACCTAACCCAACAGCTCAAGTGGTCATATTTTGTTATGAGGTATTAAACAATGTTTATTTTGTTTCAGGCTACGGTATAGGAAGACTACGAGTGCCACCATTCACCAAGTGTACTTTACTAAAAAATTGAGACTAGGTGAGTTCACGTCTCTTCATCATACACCTTAGTAATTATTATAAGAAAATTTATTACTCAGGTAATATTGCAATTTGTAAAAAAAATTCTGAAGAAAAAACAATTTTATTGCAAGACAAATTACGTCGTAGCAATGTATGCAGCTCACAAAGTATCACTGAACTATGCTTAGTTTAGCCCATTTTAAATAAAAGTGAGAATGTGATTGAATGTTGGCTCCTCGCAGCACAGGCTCTCCTCGTGCAACTTGTAAGCTTTGGATTTCAAGCTAATATGAAATAATTGCAATCAAAGTATTTAAAAATTACTATATTACTTTATTAAAAAAAAGATAATACTTCATGATGTGCTCAGACTTTTCCCCATTTTCTTATATTATACACACTGTAAATTTAATTATTAAACAAATATATAAACACGAGGTTCACAAGCCTAAATAATAGTACATTATTGGCGATTACGGATAAGTTATAATAAACACAAAATAATGTTGCGAATACGCAAATTAAGGTTAATTTGTAGAAAAAAAAATATTATTTGATGAAATGATGATAATTTTAATTACTTACTCACAAAAATATTCATAATTTTTGGCCACAAAAACTTTCAGCAGAAATTCTATGTAAAAACACCAGTGTGGTAATGGTAAAGTAAAAAACATAAGTATAATAAACTGAATTATGAACCTTAATGCGTTGCCATAAGAGACACTTTACACGCAAGAGTGTTGAACAAAAAATAATACTTTAAGCAGTAGAATAATTTCAAGCACGTAATACTTTAATAAAGGGATTAGTAAGTTTCAGGGAAAACTCACATGGATCCCAAAATTATATCAAACAAATCTAAATTTCAGATTTATGAAATTTAAATATCCCTGACTCGTCAAACGAGTTAATTTCAAATTCGACACGGGTGCAGGGTCATTTCAATTGACGAACTACTCGGGTGACCTTGGATTCATTTGTTAGTATATAGGGATTATTCAGCATGGTGGCGTGCGTTTCAATGAAATCCAAGGATCGTTTAGGCATAATTTTTCATTTGTAGGATAAATAGTCCGGAGTTAATTTAACAGTAAGTTGATTATTTATTTACTGCGGTTTTCTTGATTGTATGTATAGGTTTTGGTCAATTGATTTAAATATAAGTAATGTGTCTAAAGCGTCATTGTCACTAAAGTACGTCTTCTTATGGTAGCGTCGGGTGATGGGTCGCTCACTTCCCTCTAATATGGTTGAGGAGGGCGGTGGCTGGTTCCCGTATACTCGTGCACGGGTGTCGTTTGAGGGTGTTTGTCGTTCGGATAGTTTGCCAAGCTAAGTCTTGCAGATAAGGATCACTTTGTATATACATTTTAAATTTGAAAAATTACTCCTGTAAAGTCTCTTGCCGGTTCTTCTTCACGAAGTTCTTGCTAAACTTCTGATAGACTCATGCTTTACATAACGTCAGCAATAAGAAGCATATGTAAATATTGCAAAATAAATATCTATATAATAATAAACGAAATTGAAAATATAAAACAAACGTAAAATTGCTTTATTGCAAATAACAGTGTTGTGAATATTCGCATGCAATTTTTTTAATACAAAATAATCAAAATAAGTACCTCGTTGTGTTTTGCCTACGCTACGGCCTCTGGCTACAGAGGACCTGGACCTGCATTTACGTGATCAACTTAGGGGTTTTAAAAGCCGAACTACAGTTGTGTCTGCGCAACCTGGCTGAACGGGAAGAAAAAAAAGGCTTTCACCAAGTGTAAAATTTGTTACCTATGATGAAATAAAATATTTAGAATTTTTTCTATAAACGATTTTCGGACATAAATTCATGTAATTTACAATTTCGAGTTCTCTGCATGGTGATAGATACTCAACAAATATTAGATATTAACGCTTTTCAATATACTGCACGGACGACCCAGTGGCGTAGTGGGTAGTGGCCTTGCTGCATACGCCGGAGGTCCTAGGTTCAGTTCCTGGCCAGGGCATTCATTTGTGTAATGAACACAGACGTTTGTTTATATTAACACATGTATGTTTAATCCCACCCCCCTCCCCAGTTCTCTGTATAATCATCCATAATACAAGCTCTGCTTACTTTGGGGCAATACAGTTGGTGTTTTGTCTTGGGATTTATTATTATTATTTTAGTTTCTGAATGCGACAGCCTTAACAATCCCACTACAAGGAAATGAGCCTCACCAACCAAGGGGTGGCCTCATGCAATGTATAGTCCGCCACACTTGTCCTCTACGGATTGGCAGACTTTTCCCATCCTTCGCTATAACTTTGCTCCCATTTTAAATCCCATCAAGACAGGGTAGTTGGATTCCTAAACTTTATATTAGTGTTGTACCAGTTTTGCCAGCGGTTCGAGTGGAGTATCATTTGGGAACTGTGACAGATACCCTGTGTCGAACTCCGGTAACGAATAGGTATACGTCTTGATGATAAATTACGTAGTCCAGGCGTGGAAGCGTAAATACAAACACATATATTTCAGTTTTATAATGTTAGTTAAGATGTTTGCGTGGACTGTAACAATAAGTGTTACATCTCTGATAATCGTATCTACGAATGATAGTCAGTTTTCACAAATACCGGCCCGTTACAGGCGTCCGCGTAACCTCTTAACAGATCCGACGACGCTATTACAAGGAACGCCGGCGTTCCAGTTAGAAATAGGGCAACACGGCATTCGAATCGCCTAACCCACCGGTGGACCAGGCTAACGCGGTGTACGCATTCCTACTCAGTTTCTTGCAGGTTTCTTGGCTTGCAGTTTCTTTGGCAGTAGATGACCCTTCCGAACCAGTGGTAGTTTCAATATACGACGTCCTAAGCCGAGGTCCGTGCCCTCTAGGGTGCCCTCAGGCGTGTCGTATGTAGGAGTAGTTTAAGTTCCGGCTAAACGCCCTCAGCGCTAGGCCACAAAGTCCGGTAAAATTTAAAAGGCTATTAAGGCCATAAATAAACTTTCTATTTCGAAAAAAAAAAGTTTTCACAACATAACATGATTTGTCAAACTTGTAGTTCGTTTCACTTTCATCAGTGGAAAATGTTGGTTTTTAAATCAGTCAAAAGTACACATCAAATCTGCTTTAATCAAAAAATCCCATCTAGCAGTGTTTACAAGTTTCTTATTCCACTGTGATATTTGTGACAATCCATCAAAAAGGTAAACAAACTGTCAGAATAGTCGCATTTTACAGAAAGTTACAATTTGAATAAGATGGAAATTCCGAGAAAATATAACGTTCTAGTAAATTGATAAAATGAAAAAAGTGTCTTTACTCATTTATAACAAAAAATATTTACTGACAGAGCGAGACACAAAACTTTATTTTCGGGATTCGTTTTCAAATTAAATTTATTTTTTGATAATAAATTTGAATAATGTATTTTAAGTATTTTACTACGGCCTCTAAAGCCTGTGTTGGTTTTAGTTCCAGTTTGGAAAACAAAATGAAGCACGTTTACAAACAACCGATTTTTTTTTCAGAAACTGTTGTTTTTATCTTCTTTGTCATTTATATTCGAAAGTGTATTTGAAATATAAAACATCTTAGCTGATTTACATTTACGCCTCTGTTTATCGAAATGATTTTCAGGATGAAATTTATTTTAAAGGATCGTTTACATAATGTATGAATGAAAATACTGACATAGACACTAAAACCTCCTTAAAACCTACGTACATATTATACAATAATGAGAAACGCAATATTTCGCCGATTTGTAACGGCTGTATAGAAATCAATTAGTTAATATAACACATTGTGAAAGTGTATCGATAATTAGTATCGTATTATCGAAGATCAGCGGCAACATCAAGATCAAGCCTGCAGTTTGGATTATTGTTACTAAAAACTTAATTTTCAAAGCACACTCGTTATCCTATTTGACGAAAAAACACGATTCTTAGGAGATTTGCCAAATTATCTGTCACGGAATTTGCCTGTTTAAATAATTATAATTACACTTAATCTATGTGATTATGATCGTCGCGTCATATTTTAGATTACAAAATTGTGTACAGAGATAAAAGATGTAGCTAATTTTACAAATTTCCCTAATTCTACTAATAGAACAAACAAGCTAGAACATAAAAAAACGACTTACACAAATTCCACGCCGTCAATTAACACATTTCCAGCAAAACTTTCCGCAAAACACATTCATCTCACTTTTTATTTGCTTAATAGTTCACAAGGAAAATAAAACTGCCTTCAAGTTGTGAGTGCCAACCCTCCCCTCGGAGATATTCGCAATCTTCGTAGGTAACTTTACAACAACTTAGCAGAAGATTAAGTTTTTTGAGAAGGTCCCAGGTCCCGGCCCACGGCGACGGCATACTTTTGACATATTTTCGGGGATTTGCTTAAAGTTTTAATCTTGCGGGAAGTTCTGAGCGTTTATGGCGTGGCGCGGGTTATTGTTTCGCTTTGATTTTTTGTTAATTTGAATAGCGAAGAGTTTTTGCTGTTTTTGTAGTACTTAGGTGGGTCTTAGAAATAAACTTTTATTTAAATATCTGTTTATAGAAATAAATATTTTTATTTTATTGCTTACCTCTGTTTTCAATATTGTATTACTAGTTTGTTTAACCTAATTACGCTTCAGATATAATTAACCCATTAAAATTCCCATAATAATATTTTTGTTAACTAAAGAAATTACAGGCAAAATTCATAATGAACTTTTTCAATAATTAATCATCCAATAAAAATTACACTGATATATCACGTCGGGTATTGAAATGAAGCGAAATTAGTGAATTTTAAAACACTATTTCATAAAAAATAATCATAAAATAAACAATCATTGCGTTCGTAGTTTCAATATCGCTAAATATGTTCTCGTTTCAGATTAATTTCTTTTAAATGTCACTTATTATCTCTTTAAATGGAGATTTAAGGTACTTAAGTTAGTTAATACTTCATCTTTTGAGTTGTCTGCAAGGAAATGAATTACGCTTATACTCTGCTCTCGTTACTAAATAATGGCTAATAATTTCAACTTTTAAATCTCGGATATGTTCATATTAATATATTATATATTAATATTAATTCTTTCAAGTAAGAGTTGTTTGTGATCAGAAAATAAACTACATGTTATTATTATACCATAAATTGTATAGTTCTCTGAAGCTAGCTCAAGTAATTAGGTTTACATAGCAAATAATACCCGCCTACATTAAATATAACCATAGACGTCATACATCCTCGTTATTGAGATTTGTCGTCAATTTACCCTCCTAATATTGGCTGTTCATTGTGTTCGCCGTAGCGTTACCACCCTGAATAACTACGCCGTAGCGTTACCGCCCTGAATAACTACGCCGTAGCGTTACCACCCTGAATAACTACGCCGTAGCGTTACCGCCCTGAATAACTACGCCGTAGCGTTACCACCCTGAATAACTACACAGCGCTGACCTATACTGTTTCTAAGAATTATGAAGACAATCAAAAGTAAATAAGTGAGCCGAAACTACGAAACATTACTCGAGAAAGTTGTACTTATTACTTACACGCAAACAATACATCTGATTCAGAAGTCTATTAAAGTTACTGGTTCTTGGAGCTTGTAACTTGTAGAGTGATCATTTCTGAGATGTTACATTCTCTAAATCTTTTTTTTATAATAATGTTACTCAATGTATTTATCGCAAAGTGTTCTCCCGTTAATGTTGTTACATTTGATCAATAAATAAACGTTGGTTTTGCTTGTTTATATGTCTGCTTGTAGGTAGATCAATACTGTAGCCATCATACAACTATTTTTTTTGTTTATTATGGAAATACACGTAGGAAAGATTTTGCTGTTGTGCGATTTACCGACATGTTCTTGTTTCAAACTACCACTCTACGCGTTAGTTCCTACCAGTACCTATACGTGATTTTTTCCGTGGGCGACGTTTATTGTCCACAGGGTGTTCAAAACTTTGCTACTTATATTTGAAGGTTACAGATTTTATTTCAGGCCATGACCTCTGTGAACACCCCGTAAACTGTATGTCCTCGGTGAAACCAACAAAGAAATTAATTAATAAGATAAAGATCACCTTTGGCTCATATCTGTTATTGCCTGCAGAGAGTACTGCCAACAATATTGTCTTACAAAATTTAATCAAACAATCAAAGACATAGTAACAAATACTTTCGATACAGAAATCACCTAAAAAGACTTGAAACTGCATCTGCAGAAGAAGAATTGCTAATTTTTAATTGCCTTGGAATGATGAGATTGGTGTGTTTGTCTCTGCTTTTTTTTTGTTCCCCTCCACGGAGAGGGCAGGAGGATAAAAAATGCTCTGACACATACCCCGCACCGATATATCGCGCGACCGGAGTTCTGTAGGACTCGCTCCGAGCCTACCAGAGCCTCTACCCACTAAAAACCCCCTGAATGACTCGTGCAATTTTTTGCCACACAGCCTTCATCTGAGCGACGGCCAACTGGAGAAAAAGGCCGCGCTAGCGGGGCCCAGAACGAGTCACCCGCTGGGAATTACATAGCACTGAAGGTGCACAAGGCAATGAAAGTGAATTCATAGCACTGAAGGTGCTCAAAATGAAAAGTAAAAATTTAAAAAAATGAAAATATAAAAAAGTTTGAAAAATAAAATTGAATTAATTCGAATTTACGTTACAATTAGAATTTGCGGCCAGAAGGGCTTCGAGATCGGCTGACAGTCTGGTGGAAGAGTACGCTTGCGCATTCCTAGGCCTAGCGATTTTGAACTTCGAATCTAAGACAGGACTAGTATAAGAAATGACTGAAAGAAAGCGTCGGATCTAATGTGACGCCTAAGTATTTAGTACTGCGCTTCCAGGGGATGGGAATGCCTAGCATTCGAACGTGGGGATCGCCATCGGGACGACGGCGTTTGTGGTCGAAGCGCATCGCAGAACTCTTTTCAGGGTTCACATCGATGCGCCATTTTTGAAACCATACACCAAGGGCGTTTACGGCCTTTTGGAGTCTGGTTACAAGGTGCCGAACACTGTGGCCTTTGGTATAGAATGCGGTGTCGTCGGCAAAGAGGGCGAGTTCGACGCCTTTCGGCGGGATGGGAATGTCGTTGGTGTACACGTTGTACAGCAGAGGGGCGAGGAATGAGCCTTGAGGGACTCCAGCCTTTATGGGACGAGGCGCAGAAAGCGTGCCTTCGTGTTTAAATCGAAACGTACGGTCTTTGAGAAACGACGCTATTAACCTGACTAGGCGATCCGGTAAGCCTATCTTGTAGAGTTTATAAACGAGACCGCTGTGCCAGACTTTATCGAAAGCCTTGGCTACGTCAAAGAAAACCGCGACTGTTTTATAACGACGCGGATAGAAATACTCGACGATTCGATGGACTTGCTGAGGGCAGGAGTGTTTCGTGCGAAAGCTGAACTGATGGGGAATAATGAGAGGGTCGCCATCCGTTGGAAACAGATGGTTCCGCATTCGAGAGAGTATGACTCTCTCGAGAAGTTTAGACATTGCCTTGAGGAGTCTGATGGGTCTGTGATTAGCCGGGACGTTCAGAGGTTTGCCCGGCTTGGGAATGCCTATGACTGTCGCTTCTTTCCAAGCTTTTGGGAAATAGCTATGGTCGAAGCAGGCATTGAAAATGATAGCTAACAAGGTAAGCATCTGTTGAGGTAGGTGCTTAAGTGCGTGGTTGGAAATTCTATCCGCACCCGGAGCCTTTTTGGACTTTTGATTTCTAATGAGAAGCAAGATTTCGTCATTAGAGACTGTGACAGGGTCGGCGGTAATGGGGAGAGAGCCTCTGCGAAGGACTTCGTCCTCCACCGCCTGGATGTGTGAGGGATCAGCAGGTTGCGTGCTGGGCGAGCATTGTGCGGCAATGCTGTCAGCGAAGCATTCGGCTTTCTCTTGGACTTCAAAGGCAGTAGTGCCATCGGGACGAGTGAGAGGAGGAACGTGAGAGGCGGTGTCTACGCGTAAGGCTCGGGCCATGCTATAGTACGCTTGGTGGGACGGAGAGATATTCGCCATGAGATCGTTCATCTGAGCGTCTCGGAGTTCCGCGAGGCAAGACCTAACTTTACGTTGAAGCTGATTCGCAGCTGTTCTATAGGCGGGCGTGGGATATTTCTTGGCTCTCCGGAGAGCCGCGTTCTTAGCTTTAATAAGATTGCTAACGGCTAAGGGAAGCGTGGGTTTGCCTTGCTTAGCAACCTTTTCGTTGTCACTGATGGCTGAGTTGATAGCATCAGTGAGAGAATTTACTAATGAATCAATTTTATCCGGGCTATCTAATTGTTCGGGAGAGATCGCGAGTGGAGAGTTCGGAGCCTCTAAGGCTGAAACTAACGTATTTTTAAAGCCTTTCCAGTTGGTAAAGGTCTTAGGAGATGAGACGTTATCGTTCGGCGGTCCTAGCACGAGGGAGACGGGGCGATGGTCGGAGCCTAGGTCATAGAGCGGTTCGATAGACCTTAGATCAAGATTGATTCGCTTGATAATTGCAAAGTCGAGGATGTCAGGAGAGTAGGTCGGGTTGTTGGGATAGTGAGTGGGAGTGATGGGGGATATGACGTCTAAGTCAAGGGAGTTAGTGATGTCGAGGAGGGCGATACCGCTGGTGTTAGTCGATAGGCACGTCCAGTCAGTATGTTTGGAGTTAAAGTCTCCGAACATAATGACTGAATGGCCGAGGGTGAGAATGGCCTCAAAGTCGCTGCGGATTGGTTTGGTACCACTAGGTATGTAGATTGAAGCTATGATGATGGTCGGATGACCAGTCATAGCCAACCTACACACAGTGGCTTCCATGTTGAGGAGAGGAGGGGTAGGGAGAGGACAGCAATGGAAACCTCTTTTGTAATATATAGCGGTGCCGCCGAAACCGTCGGAGTTGGGCCTATCGTTACGAATAAACGCGTACTTAGGTATAGCGAATCCCCTGGAGCGGTTTGGAGTAAGCCATGTCTCCTGGAGAAGGAATAAGTCAGGTTCTTTGTTCTGAAGGAACAGTTTAATCTCGGGAAGGTTGGTGTTAAGGCTACGAGCGTTAAAAGATACTAGGGATAAGCCCTTGGGTTTAATACGACTGGACGCGGGATTCGCGGGTCTAGACATTATAATTTACTTATTTACGATTTTATACAAAAATAAAATACAAAAAAATTTACAACGAACTTAGGAGCAAGTGATGCTCGGCTAACGCAAATAAACGCTTTTGAGGAGAGCGGGCGGCTCGCAGTTTGCGTGCGAGAACAGAAATTTCCGTAATGTCGACGTTTTGAATGACGTCGAACACGGTCTTCATGTCCTCAGCCAGCGACGACTGAGGTGAAGATGACAAAGCAGGACGCGGCCCTACGGAAGCTACGGGAGCTGGGATGGGTCGGGAAGGTGCAGGCGGGACAGCCGGACGCTGCCTCCAAGACAGAGCCGGAGTAGGCATCGGCTGGACGGGCTTTGCTTCCGGGGGACCCCGGTTGCGCAGCGGCGGGAAGTTAGCGGGAGTGAGCGGCGGCGCCGGTGTAGGCGCGACCCTCTTGGCGGTGGAGCGCGGAGCGCGCGGGCAACCCCTGTAGTTAGCTGTGTGACCGGACTGGCCGCACAGCACACAGGCAGGGGGGGAAGTGGTTTGGGAGTGCGAGTGCACTCCTTCGTAAAATGTGGATCCAGGCACTTAACGCACCTGGGGGGAGCTGAGCAGTTAGCCGCTGCGTGGCCGTAGAGTTGGCAGCGGTGGCACTGCCCACGGTGACCGCGGGGGTTGGGACGCTCGACAGAGATATTTGAGAGTCCGCAAATTGTGCAAGCCTCTCTAAAGATCTCCCTCGAGTTGGGAGTATTTGACAGGATTACTAAAGCTAAAGGAAAACGCCTACCGCGGTTGGAGTGCATCTTATGCACTGCTTCGGCCGGGAAACCCTGGGACTTAAGGTCCTCGAGGATTTCTTCATTCGTGAGCTCGAACGGGACGCCCCGTAGTACTGCGCGGATCTTACGCTCCTCCGGGAGGGCGTAGGTGTGATACGCGATTTGTTTTAAGGAAAGTAACCTGGTGAACGCGCGGAAGTCGTCGACGGTCGCGACTTGAATTTTAATTGTATCGCCAGCGTTGGCGGCTTTTAAGTAATTAATTTTGTGCTCTTTGCACAAGTTAGAAACCGCGGTCCACCGCGCTTTTTCCCGCAGGAAGACGGGCGGGGGGAGCTGAGGTTTCGGCGGGACGGGAGCGCAGCGCGTCGCTGGCTTCGATGGGACCGACGGAGACGCGGTCACTTCGAGTGACATGAGCGGCGTGGGGGCGGGTGTAGAAGACACCGGGGTTGGCTCGGGTGTTGAAGACACCGCGGCTTTTTTCGAACGCTTCTTAGAGCGTTTGGTAACTAATTGGAAGGCGGGCTCAGGAGAGCCGGTTAAGGTGGCGGCGACCGACGATGCTTCGGACGCGGCGGAGTCTGAATCGCTCCCGGGAGCAGTACGCTTCCTACGAGATGATCGCGAGGATGAGACCGACGCGCAGTCCATATCGGATGGAACGGGAGACGCGGGAGAGCTATAGACCTGAGGGGTCTGGGCGTTGGAGGCCTGAGGGGCTGGGGTTGGGGCCTGAGGGGCCGGGGACGCGATTGATGCGTGCAAGGCCTGCGTAAGGATGTCTTTTGGGATGGAGACGCCTGCCGCAGCAAGCGCTTGGGTGAACGCGTTAATAACGATTAGCGGATCCATTAGGGAGGGTTGGGACAATAGTATATATAACTATAAGTATAATAAAAGATGCCTAGTTCCTAAAAACCTAGCAAAATCCTAGCGGGGCTGGGGAGAATAACTTAAAACTAACCGTAGTACGCCGAAGGCCGCTACCTAGAAACCTAAAAAAGGGTACGCAGGTAAAGAGTTGACCGCGTTAGGGTCAACCTTTACCGACAGAAAGGACAGATACACACGAAAACACACAAATATGATAAAAATAAATATGAAAATAGGAGAAAAATAAATAAAATAGAGAAGAGAAATAAATAAAAATAAAATGGACTGGTTCAGTACAAATTCGTTGTCACCGTTAAGTATCCTTTGAACTGAAACCAGACTACTTACGCTGGACACTACACAGCACTCAGCACAAGCACAACACAACTTAGCACAGCACTTTGAAGACTAAGGGGCTTAGTCGCAAAGAAAAATCGCACTTCGAAAGCACTCAGACGGAGTAGAAAAACCTTGAAAACCGTAGCACGGAACCAACACGCTAAACTGTGACGTCAGTAGACTGAGCGCCACGGAATATCGGGAAGGGACCGATCAACGGAGAACTGGGTCTTGCACGTCCGCACCGCGTGGCGATCGGAGCGAGAATGTACGAATTATAGAACGAATCGATTTTATACCAAAATGCTTGAAAATTGTTTTTGTAAGATGAAACATATATTCCTTTTTATATATTCATAGGCTATTTGACAATATAAAAAATTATGAAATATTTCCTGCCATCCGCACATGTCATTTACAAACGATAGTTCATTTTGCTAGAGCAAGCGTTTTGACAGCTTAAATTATCAGTGTACTTTGTAATTATTATTTTTTAAATGAAACACTTTAAATAAATAATAATTAATATTATTTCTAGGGTCCTTATACACCACAAAAAATGTTAGATGATTTGAAAAAATGAGAGCTAGTCAAATAGCCCTTTTTACATTCAAAAATAACAATACATGTATTTTTCCTCGATATTTAAGCGTAGGTAAAACATACATCAAACAAAGTTTTCTTAGTGAATGAGGGTAATCGAGTGAACTTCATGATTAATTCTAAGAACGCAGAGCGAAATTCTTGCTGTGCTTTTGTGGTGTAATCTAACTTTGTATTAGATAAGGTTATGAAGTGAGAGCTCGTTTTGATGTAAACACATTTTATTATGCGTGAACTGGTTGTAAGTTATTTTTGCCAAAAATAGAATGACATGTGTAATATTGTATTATTATGAAATATACATAGTATAAATATAAACAGGAAGACATTGAAAGACCACAAAGGAGAGTTTATCTGTGGTAAGGATAACTTAGAAAAAAAAACATAAAACAAATTAAAGGAAATTTTTTTTTTTTTTTTTTTTGGTTCCCCTCCACGGGAAGGGCAGGAGGACATAAAAAATGCTCTGACGCATACTCCGCGCGCGCGATCGGAGTTATGTGGGACTCGTCCCGACGCCTACCAGAACCATACCCACTAAAAAACCCCCTGTCGGCTCGTGCATTTTTGCCACTCAGCCTTCATCTGAGCGACGGCCAATCGGAGAAAGAGGCCGCGCTAGCGGGGCCCATAAGGGGTCACCCGCTGGGATTTACATAGCACTGAAGGTGCTCAAAAAAGAAAAGTAAATAAATAATCATTAAAAATTGACAAATAAAATTGCATTGATTCGGATTTACGTTAGAATTAGAATTTACGTTAGAATTAGAATTTGCGGCCTGAAGGGCCTCTAGATCTAAAGTTAACTGCGTGCGTTCGCTCGTGTGCGCGTTTCTCGGTCTAGCGATTTTGTAAATCGAATCTAACACAGGAACAGTATATGAGACTGAATCTCGAACAAGATGATTGGGATGGGACTCGGCACGTTTGAAGAACGATTCTGAGAGTGTTTTGAGGTGCTGTTGCACTGTAGGCAGTTCAAGATCTCTGTGCAGGTCCGCGTTACGCACGTACCAAGGTGCGTTTGTGGCCCTGCGGCAGAAGAGATTTTGAACTACCTGCAGCTTATACAGGACGGAGGGTTTGGCGTGGGCAAAGACTGGCGAAGCATATGACATGACGGGTCTAACGCAGACCTTATAAAGCGTACGTTTATTTCTAAAAGACATTTTACTTTTTCTTCCTATCATACTAGATAGACGGCTTAAGTAAAAACGCGCGAGTTTCGTTACTCTATCGACGTGTGGCTTGAAAGAAAGCGTCTGATCTAAGGTGACGCCTAAGTATTTGACAGTGCGCTTCCAGGGGATGGGAATACCTAACATACGAATGTGCGGATCGTTGTGGCGATTACGACGTTTGTGGTCGAATTGAATAGCAGAACTCTTTTCTGGGTTGACATCGATACGCCATTTTTGAAACCAAACACCGAGGGCGTTTACGGCCTTTTGGAGTCTGGTGATGTTATACGGGATCGCTTGACTTTTAGTGTAAAGGGCGGTATCGTCTGCAAAGAGGGCGAGTTCGACGCCTTTCGGCGGGATGGGGATGTCGTTAGTGTACACGGTGTACAGCAGAGGGGCGAGGACTGAGCCTTGCGGGACTCCAGCCTTTATGGGACGAGGCGCGGAGAGCGTGCCTTCATGTTTGAATCGAAAAGTACGGTCTTTAAGAAACGACGCTATTAATCTGACTAGGCGAGCCGGTAAGCCTATTTTATAGAGTTTAAAAACGAGACCGCTGTGCCAGACTTTGTCGAAAGCCTTGGCTACGTCAAAGAGAACCGCGATTGTTTTTTTACGACGCTGAGAGAATCCTTCGAGTATGTACTCGACGATTCGATGGACTTGCTGAGGGCAGGAGTGCTTAGCGCGAAAGCCGAACTGGTGGGGAATGATGAGAGGGTCGCCATCCGTTGGAAACAGATGGTTCCGCATTCGAGAGAGTATGACTCTTTCGAGAAGTTTAGACATTGCCTTGAGGAGGCTGATGGGTCTGTGATTAGCCGGGATGTTCAGAGGTTTACCCGGCTTGGGAATGCCTATGACTGTCGCTTCTTTCCAGGCTTTTGGAAAGTAGCTATGGTCGAAGCAGGCATTGAAGATGATAGCTAACAAGGTAAGCACCTGCTCAGGCAGGTGCTTAAGTGCGTGGTTGGAAATTCCATCCGCACCCGGAGTCTTTTTGGATTTTTGCTTTCTAATGAGAAGCAAGATTTCATCATTAGAGACTGTGACGGGGTCGTCGGTGATAGGGAGAGATTCTCTGCGGAGAACTTCGTCCTCCACCGCCTGGATGTGGGAGGGATCCGTGGGTTGCGTGCTGGGCGAGCATTGTGCCGCTATGCTGTCGGCGAAGCATTCGGCTTTCTCTTCGACTTCGAAAGCAATGGAGCCGTCGGGACGAGTGAGAGGAGGAACGTGAGAGGTGGTGTCTACGCGTAAGGCTCGGGCCATTCGATAATACGCTTGGTGGGACGGGGAGATATTCTCCATGAGATCGTTAAACTGAGTGTCACGGAGTTCCGCGAGGCGAGACCTAACTTTACGTTGAAGCTGATTCGCAGCTGTTCTGTATGCTGGCGTGGGATATTTCTTTGCTCTCCGGAGAGCCGCGTTCTTGGCTTTAATGAGATTGCTAACGGCTAGTGGAAGCGCGGGTTTGCTTTGCTTAGCAACCTTTTCGTTGTCGTTGATGGCTGTGTTAATAGCATCAGTTAGAGTATTGACTAATGTATCTATTTTATCCGGGCTATCTAATTGGTCGGGCGAAATCGCGAGCGGAGAGTTAGGGGCCTCTAAGGCTGAAACTAACGTATTTTTAAAACCTTTCCAATTGGTAAAGGTCTTAGGAGGTGTGACGTTAACGTTAGGCGTACCTAGCACGAGGGAGACGGGGCGATGGTCGGAGCCTAGGTCATCGAGCGGTTCGATAGACCTTAGGTCAAGATTGATTCGCTTGATAATTGCAAAGTCGAGGATGTCAGGAGAGTAGGTCGGATTGTTGGGATAGTGAGTGGGAGTGATGGGGGATATGACGTCTAAGTCAAGGGAGTTAGTGATGTCGAGGAGAGCGATACCGCTGGTGTTGGTTGATAGGCACGTCCAGTCAGTATGTTTGGAGTTAAAGTCTCCGAACATAATGACTGAATGGCCGAGGGCGAGAATGGCCTCAAAGTCGCTGCGGATTGGATTGGAGCCACACGGTATGTAGACTGAAGCTATGATGATGGTCGGATGACCAGTCATAGCCAATCTACACACCGTGGCCTCCATGTTGAGGAGAGGAGGGGTAGGGAGAGGACAGCAATGGAAGCCTCTTTTGTAATATATGGCGGTGCCGCCGTAACCGTCGGAGTTCGGCCTATCGTTGCGAGTAAACGCGTACTTAGGAATAGCATATCCCCTGGAGCGTTTTGGAGTAAGCCACGTCTCCTGGAGAAGGAATAGGTCAGGTTCTTGGTTCTGAAGGAACAGTTTAATCTCGGGAAGGTTAGTGCTAAGACTACGAGCGTTAAAAGATACTAGGGATAAGCCCTTGGGTTTAATACGACTGGACGCGGGATTCGCGGGTCTAGACATTAAAATTTATTTATTTAAAATTTACAAAAATAAAAGATTTTACAACGAACTTAGGAGCGAGTGATGCTCGGCTAACGCGAATAATCGCTCTTGAGGAGAGCGGGCGGCTCGCAGTTTGCGTGCGAGTACGGAAATTTCGTTAATGTCGACGTTTTGAATGACGTCGAACACGGTCTTCATGTCCTCAGCCAACGACGACTGAGGGGAAGATGACAACGCGAGACGCGGCCCTACTGGAGCTACGGGAGCTGGGATGGGTCGGGAAGGTGCAGGCGGGACGGCCGGACGCTGCCTCCAGGACAGAGCCGGAGTAGGCGTCGGCTGAACGGGCTTTGCTTCCGGGGGACCCCGGTTGCGCAGCGGCGGGAAGTTAGCAGGAGTAAGTGGCGGCGCCGGTTTAGGCGCGACCCTCTTGGTGGTGGAGCGCGGAGCGCGCGGGCAACCCCTGTAGTTTGCTGTGTGGCCGGACTGGCCGCACAGCACACAGGCAGGGGGGGAAGTGGATTCGGGAGTGCGAGTGCACTCCTTAGTGAAGTGAGGATCCAGGCACTTTACGCACCTGGGGGGAGCTGAACAGTTAGCCGCTGCGTGGCCATATAGCTGGCAGCGGTGGCACTGCCCAGGGTGACCGCGGGGGTTGGGACGCTCGACGGAGATGTTCGAGAGTCCGCAGATTGTGCGAGCCTCTTTGAAAATCTCCTTCGAGTTAGGAGTATTGGACAGGATTACTAGCGCTAACGGAAAACGCCTACCGCGGTTGGAGTGCATCTTGTGCACTGCTGTGACCGGGAAACCCTGAGACTTAAGGTCATCGAGAATGTCTTCGTTGCTGAGTTCGAACGGGACGCCCCGTAGTACTGCGCGGATCTTACGCTCCTCCGGGAGGGCGTAGGTGTGATATGCGATTTGGTTTAATCCGAGTATCCTGGTAAACTCGCGGAAGTCGACGACGGTCGCTAATTGGATTTTGATTGTATCGCCAGCGTTGGCGGCTTTTAAGTAGTTAATTTTGTGCACTTTGCACAAGTTGGAAACCGCGGTCCAGCGCGCTTTTTCACGCAGGAATACGGGCGGAGGGAGCTGAGGCTTCGGCGGGACGGGAGCGCAGCGCGTCGCTGGCTTCGATGTGACCGACGGAGACGCGGTTACTACGAGCGCTTTTAACGGCGCGGGGGCTGGTGTTGAAGACACCGGGGAGGGCTCGGGTATTGAAGATACCGAAGCTTTCTTAGAGCGCTTCTTGGAGCGCTTGGCGACGAGTTGAAACGCGGGCTCAGGAGAGCCGGTTAAGGTGACGGCATCTGACGACGTATCAGACGCGGGTTCGGAGTCGCTCCCGGGAGCGGTACGCTTACGACGCGACGCGTGAGAGGATGCGACCGATTCGCAGTCCATCTCGGACGAGGCGGGAGACGCGGGAGAGCTTAAGACCTGAGGGGTCTCGACGTTGGAGGCCTGAGGGGCCGGGGTTGAGGCCTGAGGGGCCGGGGACGCGATAGTTGCCTGTAAGGCCTGCGTTAGTACGTCATCTGGGATGGGGATGCTGGAGGCAGCGAGTGCCTGGACGAGCGACCTAGCAAAGTTTACCAAGCTTTGCTGGTCCATTGGGAGGGCTTGGTCCTACGATATATAAAATATATAAATATATAAGAATGCCTAGGTTCCCTAGCAAACCTAGTACCTAAACCTCCCTACCCGCGGTAGGGGGGCTGGGGACGACGCGAAGTGGTGCCCCTAGCTCGGACAGCACTGTACCGTCACCCTGGGAAAGGCCCAAGTGCAATGGGATCGGATCTGCCGGTTTCTCCTTGGCCTGAAGGGCCTTGGAAGCGCACCGGGGCAACGCTATCAGGCTTAGTTGTCACCGTTAAGTATCCACCTGATCAAACGCGAGTCTACTACGGAGTGTGTCGTCAATAAATTGACAACAAAAACCGGCCGTAGACCAAAAGGAAAATATCATCCATCCATGTTTATATCAAAATACACGTCCATGTATAACAAGGGGTTGTACTCGGGGCGTATACAACTAAGATTGATGATGCCCGACTACGATGATATACAATTTCAACAGAACGATTCAGACAAACATGTGATTGTAATAAACTAAATTAATGTCCACTTCACTCCAAGCACTTTCAACAAATTAATAGCTACATTGAGATTGGGCAGTCTACTATCCGAAAGGTCCTTGAACGGATCTACAACCTAACGAGAGTTCAATCAGAAGGGTTTCCCGCGGGACAGACACGTTCTACTTGTAATAGCTCAGCGCGCAGGGACTGGAGTAATTTGCTGAGCCGCAACCACGGCCAATCGGGATTATTCCGCGACAGATATTGTAATTTGATAATTGGATGTCTAGACATCATTACCAACTGAAATAAAATGTTGAACCTTTTGTTGGAAAATAAACCGTAACAACCACAATAGTTCGAATACGAATAACTTTTAAGTGGAGCGTGATGATTGACACAATCTTAAGGTTCAATTCAGAAGTTCCTCAAATTGGACTATACCCGAATGTATATCCTATACTCCATCTATATGTATAACCTGCTATACCTACATATGTAAGCCTTAGCCCTGAACGTAAAACAAAGCGCCCACTAAATAAACCTAAGCCGTACGGCATTCAATAAGTGTCACCAAAATTAATAAAGCTTGGTCAACACGGCGAATAAGCAATGTGTGTATGACGAAGGGGCCCTTCTTCATACACACATTGTCAATATTTGTTTAGGCTTCGTTGTCGTATTATTTTCAAATACCATGGATGCTTCTAAAACTTTTCGTTCTTTGTTTAATGGAAAATTATGATTATTTTGATTCGTAATAAATAATTGAAACAAAGCTATTTGGAAAGTTTAAAAATACTAGAGACTTGATATTGATTTCATTATGACGTGTCTTTTTGTCGGATCCAGGTAAGGTTACTCATGTTTTATTACTTCGTCGCTTATAATCGAATAATTTTACCCTGACGTGACTGAACCTACTTCTTCGCTTTACTTCTAACTTACTCAACTTCAATTTAAAATATTATCATACTTCACATTCTAAAAATGTGAGTATAAAAAGGATGCAATGTAGAAATAGGCATGTCTAACCTCATTTCTTGGTTCCTTCATTTGTTCGTTTCAACGACATGATGAATGAATGGAAGGAGTCCAAACACGAGGTCGGCCTACTATTTGCCTCAGATATATAGCCTACAACTACACAAAGTTGCAAGCTTGGATTTTATTGTTTTCAACATTTTCATGACACAACGACACAGGAAATAAATTTCATTTACTCAGTAACATAGTGCTTATAGACCTACCTAGCTATCTATGAAATGGCAGTATTCTGAAACTCGGCTTTACAAGTTTAAGTCTATAGTTTTTAATTAAGTGACAATACTGACACGAATGGAATTGAAATGTATACATAAAAATATAATACTAAAATTAAATATAATATTTGAAATTGGTAAAAATGGTTGTTGAAATGAAATGAAATAAAATAAAATATTTATTTCTCAACATTGATACTTACTTGTTCTTATTGATAACCACCAGTTCAGAAAAACCTTCGTGAAGAAGCGCTGGCAAGAAACTTCACGGGTATATTTCTTTCAAAATAAATTTACAGAGTCTCTTTATGTTTAAACAAAATTATTCTTATCTGCATCTGTTAGCTTGGTAAGTCTCCCTCCCCCAAGTATCCAAACGACGAACACCCTCAAACGGCACCCGTTCACGAGTTAACGTGGGATCCAGCCATCAGATTCCTCCTCAACCATATTAGAGGGAAGTGAGCGACCCGTCACCCGACGCTACCATACGAAGACGTACTTTAGTGACAATGACGCTTTAGATATGAGTAGATCAACAGCTGATGGCCATAAAACGCTCAATTGAATTGAATCGAGCTGAAACTATTATTTGTTTCATTCTATTTCATTGGGCTAAGCGGCAAATCCTTTCACCGTTTTATAAAGGAAATTAATTTTTGATATTTTTTTCGTGCCTAGAGGCTTAATACAAAAACAGCTACAGGGTAAAAATGAAAGTTAGGTTAGGCCGCTATAAATTAACAATAAGTAAAACTGCGAGTTGAAAATCTAAGCAACCTAAGAGTGTGCATAACATCAAGTTTTCAGTCGATTTTATATGAAAGGCAGTGCCAAATCACCAAAGTCATTACATTTTATATAAATGCAGGCTATAAATAATCGACATCAGCAAAGTAGTCTCCGCCAGCGCACCCGCCTCCCTGCGGGTGTCGCTTCCGATGAAGGCTAATGGCAAAATCTTGCTACAGCCGACGAGGTGGTTTTTAGTAGGTAGGTGGCACTCTGGTGAGTCCCACATCACCCCGCAAAAGCGGCTCCATGGAGGTATGCATGACGCATCTTCCACCTCCCTCCCAGGGTGCTGCCTAGGCGGCAAAAAAAAAGTAGCTACGATTCAAAATGCACTCAATTCCCCCCAAGCACCGCAGGATATTAATCCCAACAAATTGAACTAATACTAGATTACGAACTGGGTCGTCTACGCTGTGGCCGGAAGTACTTCGACAAGGGTGCTCTCACAAGTGTGCGATACAGATTCAATATCCGGTAGGTTTTTTTTCTTTGGATTAATAATTTTACGTATCGTGCAGGCGACGCGTGGAGTAAATGAGTTTCAATTTATGTATAATAGAGTGCTTGGATGAGGTTTAGTATTGCGGATTCAATTTATAAGTCGACTCGTGGTAGGTTGATCATACCGTAAGGTTGTGTGTTATTGGTGGAACAGAATTAATGAGTTCAAAAAAAAATTGATATATTTATTAATACAAAAATGTTATTATTCTGTACAAGATTATTTCAATGATGAATAGGGCAAATAATTTTAAGAATTTTATTTTACTGAAAAATAATATAAAATTGCAATGTTCCTACCTCTATGGTGAAATTTGGATGAACTATTTTGTTTATATATCTGTAATGACCCTACACCTGTATATACCCATACTTGTGCAAATAAAATGATTTGATTTGACACATTTACTGTAGGTTTTGACTGGTTTAGATTTGTCATAACTTTTATATTTAATATATTCAACTTAGCTCCCTCTTCCTCCCCCGCCCGACGCAATGGGTTCACTACTTTCCCTGGAAGGTATGAGGCAGGCTCTTCTTGCTACGCTGATACACTATTCAAAGTGATTAGCGCTCTTGCCCCCAACTCACCACCTTACTGGCCCCACAGGCCCCTCAGGCCTTACAGCTGCCTCACAGCGCTCACCATTCCTCCGCCTCCAGTGCAATGGAATGCGAATCCACGGATTCTTGTACCTCTTCGGCAATGACCGCGACCTCCGCTTCCCGACGTCATAAGCGCACTGCCTCGAGCAGCAGCGCCGATTTCGCTTCCCAAGCGGAAACCAACATCGGCTCCCCTGAGCCCTCCGCCGCCAGCTTCACGCTGGTGGAGAGGCGCTCCAAACGGAGCAAGAAAGTCCCAGTGTCGTCGACACCCGCCCCCAGGCCGGTGTCTCCGACACCAACCGCCTGCCCGGCGACACAGTCGCCCTTCCCCTCCCTCATGCCACTGAAAGTGACACTTCCCGCCGGCCTAACCGTCGCCACCACCAAGCCAGCCTCGCGCTGCTCCCCGATCCTCGCGAAAGCGAAGACCCCTCCCCCCGCGTTCCTACGGGAAAAGGCAAACTGGCCTCAAGTCTCCCGTCTTTGCGTGGAGCAAAAAATTTATTACCTGCAGGCATCAAACATGTCCGAGGCCGTTAAAATCACAGTCCCCACAATTGAGGATTTCAGAACGCTGACGCTCACTCTCAGGCATTTCGCCTATCATACTTACGCTCTCGTTGAAGAGCGAAGATCAAAGCTGTCTTACGGGGAGTTCGAGTTTTCGAACGAGATTATCCTTGAAGACATTAAATCTCAAGGATTTCCCGCCGAATCTGTGCACAAGATGCACAGCAAAAACGGCCGTTGTTTCCCCTTGGCCTTGGTCATTCTGACCAACTCGCCAAGATCACGAGATTTCTTCAGAGAGGCCCGCACTATCTGCGGCGTCTCCGGAATCTCACTCGAGATGCCACATCGCCGTGGCTGCCCCGGGCAGTGCCACCGCTGCGGGCATGCGGTGGCCAACTGTTCCGCGGGCCCCAGGTGCGTTAAGTGCCTGGAGCCGCACATCACGAAGGAGTAAATTCGCACTCCTGAGTGGATCTCTCCGCCTGCTTGTGTGCTGTGTGGCCAGTCCGGCCACACCGCAAACTATAGGGGCTGCTCCCGCGCGTCCCGAACCATCCGGCTCACTACAAAGAGGGCGGCACCTAGACAAGCCTCGCCCCTTTCGCACATTAACTTCCCGCCGCTGCGCAACCGGGTTCCCCGGTACCAAAGCCTGCCCAGCCCACGCCCACTCCAGCACTCGCATGGAGACAGCGTCCGGCTTCACCCACCCGACCTGCTCCATCAGATGGCCCACAATCTTCTCATCTCAAGCTTATCTTCGACACCATCAAAGGTGTTGACGAGAAGCAATTAGCCGAATACGCACGCGAACACCGTCCCTTCGTAGTGATTTCGAGGCCTAACTCGAACTGGGGCAATCCATCATTATGTTCGGCGATTTAATTGCAAACATACTGACTGGACGTGCTTGTCGACAACACCAGTGGTGTTAAACTACTAGACATCACGAAGTCACTCGATCTTGACGTAATTTCTCCCGTCACACCCACCCAAGACCCAGATAACCTGCTTCATTCCCCTGATATATTACATTGCCATAGTCAAAGGTATCAATCTCGATCTAAGCACCATACAGCCGCTACACGACTTAGGTTCCGACCACCGCCCGGTGTCACTAATACTAGGACCCCAAAACGACCCTCCTGCTCCGAAAACCTATACCAACTGGGAAAATTTCAAGCAAACCCACCCACACATACCTTGGAAGCCCCAGACTGCCCCCTTGCGATTTCATAGTCGATTCGCTCACTACCGCCATTAACTCGGCCATCAGAGAGAAAGCTTCCCTTGGACATAAGCAACCTAATCAAAGCTAAAAACACTGCTCTCCGCAGAGCCAGGCGTTACCCCACACCCGCCTACAGGCTAGCCGCAAGCCGGCTACAACGTAAGGTCAAATCTACCATCGCGAAATACAGAGACGTTCAAAGGGATGATCTTATGATTAATATCTCTCCGTCCCACATGGCGTACTGATATTTGGATGGCGAAAGCCCTCCGACTAGACGCCCGAACTTACACCACTACAGATGGCACTATCACCTTCGAGGATGACGAGAAAACTGAATACTTCGCAGACAGCATTGCTTCACAATGCTCCCCGAGTACCCAACCCATAGACCCTTTGCACATCCAGGCGGTAGAAGATGAAGTCCTTGAGTAGTCCCTCCCGTCCCTCTCGTCCAGTCACCACCGACCCATTATTGTATCTAACGATGAGATTCTTTTCCTCATCAGAAGACAGAATTCCAAGAAGGCCCCGGGTGCGGATGGAATTTCCAACCATGCACTTAAGCAGCTGCCTCGGCAGGTGCTTACCTTGCTTGCGATTATCTTTAATGCTTGCTTCGACCTGAGCTACTTTCCAAAAGCTTGGAAAGAAGCTACAGTCATAGGCATTCCCAAGCTGGGTAAATCTTTGAATATCCCGGCTAATCACAGACCCATCAGCCTCCTCAAGGCATTGAGCAAATTTCTAGAGTCATACTCACTCGAATGAAGGACCACCTGTTCCCAGCGGACGGTGACCCCCTCATTACCCCCACCAATTCGGCTTTCGAGCCAAGCACTCGTGCCCTCAGCAAGTCCACCGAATCGTCAAGTACATACTCGATGGCTTCTACTCTAGACGACTCAAAACAGTCGCGGTATTCTTTGAAGTAGCCAAAGCTTTCGACAAAGTGTGGCACGTGGGCCTCATTTTCAAACTGAACAACACAGGCTTACCCGACCGACTAGTCAAACTAGTCGGCTCCTCTATTAAAAATCGCACCTTTCGTATTAAACACGAAGGTACGCTCTCCAAACCCCCCCCCCCCCTCCCTCAAGGCGGGCGTCCCTCAGGGCTCGGTACTCGCCCCTCTATTATAAACCACCTACACCAGTGACATATCTATTCCGTCTAAAGGTGTTTAACTCTCCCTCTTTGCCGACGATGATACTGCCCTATACGTCAAGGGCTTGCACGTCGACGCCCTCATCACCAAACTCCAGAAGGCCGTAAATGACCTCGGAGCCTGGTTTAAAAAATGGCGTATCAATGTAAATCCAGAGAAAAGCTCTGCGATGCGCTTCGAACATAAAAGCCGTCGACCCTGCGACCCCCATTTTCGAATGCTAGGTACGCTCATCCCGTGGTCACTAACCACCAAGTACCTAGGCGTAACGCTCGATCGTACGCTTTCATTCCGACCTCACATACTCAGAGTTACCAAACTCACCCGTGTGTACATGGCCCGCCTAAACAGTATGTTAGGCAGGCACAGTAAAATGTCTCTTAGGAACAAGCGAACGCTTTTTAAGGTTTGCGTGAGACCAGTCATGACGTATGCCGCCCCAATCATTGCCCATGCCAAACCCTCCTATTTGTATAATCTGCAGGTAGTCCATAATCTCTTCTGTGCGATTAGTGCGTAACGCAGACCTGCACAGGGATCTCGATACCTACAGTACAACAACACCTTAGGACGCTCTCCACCGCTTATTTCAAGCGATCCGAAGAGCATCCTAACCCCCTTATACGCGAGTCAGTAGCTCAACTGCTACGTCCATGCCGTCGGGGTACAAAGTCCGTAGACCGAGAAATGCACTCTTGGATCCCCCCGATCAGCTCTCTGCTAATCTGGACCAGCTTAAGGCTGCCCAGGCCGACTAATCATCATCCAAACTGTCACTTGCACCTTATGTGATTATTGTTCTCAGCGGGTGACCCTCTAGCCGGTCCCCGCTTACGCACCCACCTCCCTACCGGGTGTCGCTCCGATGAAGGCTGACAGCATTCCTACGCTACAGCCGGCTAGGTGGTTTTTAGTGGGTAGGTGCCACTTTAGTGAGTCCCACATCACCGTCGCGGAAGTCGGTTGCTTGCGGCCGTATGCATGACGCACCTTCCACCTCCCTCCCGTGAGGGTGTTGCTTAGGCGGCATAAAAAAAACATATTTACTTTTGAGGAGCGTCACGATAGGCTGAAACTAAACAGCTAAAAATTTTGATTAATAAGTAGAGAGTGACGTATATTCTGTTAGAGTTAGGTATACATAGATGGACACAGGTGTGCGCGCAGCCCTTTGTGTGCGTTAACCATCTACATATAAAGCAAGAGAATACGGTTGGATAAGATGGCGGCCGCCACACAGAGATCAATTGTATATCTACAAGCACACGCACTCATTGGGCCGTGCGCACAGATGTCTTGAACCATTCATAGGTATTATGTATAACAAACAAAATTGAAACTATTATAATTTTACGAAGTTTCTTTAGATCGTAGTTCGAAAAAAAATTATTTATTTGCAAGTATAAGCGTCCCAATAGTTCTTAATATTAATTTCGAATGTTCGTTCATATACTACTACGACGTCAGCGTGCACATATTCAGTTGTGGTTCACGAGGATAAACGTTAAAATAATAATAATATAAAAAATCGATAGTATAAAACAACATGTCACAAGGTTGATATGACATTAAATTAATATTAAAATGAAAAAAATAACAAAACTATTATTATAAATCGAATTAAAAATATTACGCATCTGATGTCAATATATCCATCAAATAATATATCAGCCTAAAAAATATGTAGCATAATTTTCGCATATAATTTTATGATTCGTCATTCAAATATTGATTCACTCATAAGCTGAATATTTTAGTTTTGAATTTACTAACAGTCCGTCACTTCTGCTAAAGTGGAACTGACGTTTGTTTTGTTTTACAAAACAGCAAATTTCATAAACGTGTTTGAATAGAGCCTTACAACTGTTTCGGAAGAAAATCCGTGTTACAGATTGTTGTTTTATCTTTCGTGTTTACTTTTGTTTAGTTAATTGTTCATCGCGACATAAAAAACAATGCGCAAAACGTATATGTATGCGTCACATAGAGCGCGCTTTAATGCCAAATATAATAACAGCCGATGTTATTTGTGTTCTTAATGCATTCCTCGCCGAACGAGCACGACACCCGCGGACAATATTAGTCGTAAGCGTTTCGTTTATTAACTGTGATTGTGATTATTATACCGACTAATGAGTTGCCGACTAGAGGCTTCAGTTGCAATTGCCTTTGTACCAATAATTGCACTGGCTGTACCTTCTCTTCGACCGGAACACAACCACGTGACGTGGTCATTACGGCGGTCAAAGTAGGAAGGACTGTAGCCCCCCCCCCCCGACGAGATCTTAACAAAAAATCTCTACTGCCATCAAATGTTTGTACACATTACTATGCAGAGCTCATATTATTTTGATCTCCTAAATAATATTATTCCCATAACACATCAGCGAGTTCCAGCTCAGTGACAACTTGAAAGCTGTACAAATTAATTTGTATGACCTCATATCATATGTAAGAAAAATAAGAACAGCTAATATCACCTATGTGATACGTGAACCTAAGCTCAGTGACCTGGGATACAAATTTGACCTTTTTCGTACGTGGCTCATAAATAATTCAGCGCCAGAGATTTTAATGCAACCACAAACGTGTATTCCGAGGTACGTGACACGCGGACACATGCTCGTATGTGCCTTTTTTTCAAATTTTTATCAAGCCGTACACCGATTTGCGTAAATCGGTGTACGTGTGTAAATAAACCAAACACAGAAATATGCTATGAAATTAACTCAACATAGAATACTGTAACTTAACAATTTACATTATTTTGTCTTTTGAAGGAAAAACATCAGAAACTTTAAAGCTCGGCCACTCTAATTACCTTAAAAGCCAGATCCAAACAAATTGGAATAAAAAGAACAATTTTCTTTTGCCACTTAAGCTCATTAGATATCAAAACGTGTCCAATGGAATTTGTCCAGAGCACACTCATAGAAAGTATCAGTGCACTTCTACTTAAACCCGCATGTAGAGAACCTCTGGACACTCGGTGGCTTTCTAACCGTAGCACCATACCAAATACCAATTTGCTTAAACTTTGAATAAATGCTGCTTCCCAAAGCTCATATACATCTTTGCACACTTGAATTAAGTAATCAAAAGATGCAAACCAACCTCAAGTTCTACGCTAGTTCGATCAAGCCTTTGCAGAAGAGTCCGCCTCCTCACTTCCGTTGATTCCCGACTACATCTTTACTTCACGAATTCCAAACGGATTTAATATTACTTACATCATTTTCTATAACTTTTTGTTTTGTCGTCTAAGCTCGTCTAGGGTTGCAATCTTGCTCAAAATTGTTTATTTAATCCCTTCTACATTAATTACGAATGTAATCTGTGTGTTTGCCTTATTAAATAAATAAATAAATAAATATTGGCGTAAGCTTCTCGTCGACTGAAAGGCCCTTAGACTCGTACGTATCTTGATTTAAAGCGATGTTTGTGTCGTAATTAAACGTGAATTGTAAATGATAATGTTATTAACTCAACACACACACTGACAGTTAAACTTTACGCAAACTTAGGATATAATGTTATTAAGTCAACACACACACTGACAGTTTAACTTTACGCAAACTTAGGATACATGCATTTAAAAAAAGAACACTCCATGAGTGGTAAACAAAAAACTATTATATTTTTACGAAAATCTGACATTTTGCCGCGTTTCCACTGTCAATGTCAAGGTTGACTTGTCATATGTAGCTGAGGTTCTTAACAGGCCCTTTTTTATTACTCACTTACTTTCTACACGTATTCTATAAACAAAACGTTTTTATTTTTGCTTTGAGCAAGTATTTGAGTTGAAAACAGCACTACATTTTTAAATAATTTGTTTTTTGATACATTATTTAAAATAATATTGTTTAAGCACAATAAATTATATACAATAAATTAAAACACGACAAGAGGGCCATATTGTAATTAACAAGTATAATTAACAATGCGCAGAGGCGTAGTTAACGTATCTAATTAATAAAATTGGCGTAAAATTATGAATGCGACAAAAATAGTCATTGTAACATCAATTTACGTTAAGTAACAAATTAATTTTTTGCAAAAACATCAATGTCCTTTATCAAAGTTTCTTAGCTGTTATTGTTTAGGGGCTCGCCTATTGTACTCGTTATTGAGATAATCCTAAATTCAATACCTGTATGTCCCAAACCAAAGTAAAAGATGCACTACAGATGCAAGCATGGGAAGCAAACACGTGTGTTCCAGGCACAAAACAGTTTTATCAACCAAGAAATTTTTTTTTATCAAAATTTCAACATCCCACTTATGGTTTCTGGTTTACTGGCTTGTCTGAGGGTTAGATGAACGGACTTCAACAATCGAAATATGTTCCTGAATACTACCTCTTTGATGGTACTAGAGATTTTTTGTTACCGTACTTATTTTGAGTTCCACAATAATCGCCTTTACCTGGTTGTGTTCTAGTGAAGGGCAAGGAACAGCTGGAGACATTACTTGAACAAAGGCAGTTTCTACAGCAGCCTACGGTCAATATGAAAATGAAAATTATTTATTGCACAACAAAGATTTGAATACATATACATTAGTGGTCTGGACCTCCAATTAAATGTTCAAATGTACATCTGTGACAGGAGGACCACATATAATAATCACATTCAACACTGACAAGGCTTCGACTGGTTACGAGTCATAGTGAGGTGGGTCACGTTTGACAGCTGATGGCAATAGTAAAAAAAATAACGTCCAACAAGCGTTACATACGGCCTACGAAATGCGAATGCTTTATTTATTCGTCTGTCTACTTATCAACAGATAAGATATAATAAAATATTGTTAAAAAATCCCTAAATCATGCGTAAAAAATAAAACCAATTTATTTTCCGTAAAGAACATAGAGGAGTCATAACCGGCTGAACATAACAACCCCTATTGCTTATGCATATCTGCGTGTTCTGCATAACGAGACACTGAATATATTCAGAAAGGATAACAGGTCCCTACGTTAGAACAGATTTCAGTTCGCGAACCGGCAAGTAAATTGTGTTTTTATTCAGGAAATGGCGAATATTTAAAAAGAATGGAATTTTGATCGTAGCGTGTTTCGTGAACGTTGCTGTGTGTTAACTGTATTTACGTTGTGTAAAGTTACTACTGCTCGTAGAGGCTTTTGGACTTTGATATTTTTACTCAGCTTGGCCAAAATGCAGTTGGTGAAATAATAATAAAACTAACACTACATTTTGAACCTAACAAAATACCAACGACTGTGTATAAAGTTCAGCAATAATACTAAAACACAATGGAAGTAGTCGTTCGTTGCAAACAGAAACGAGCGAAAAATGGGTCCATTGTGGAAAATAAAACAAAATTCGATCACACCGATTGTGTCACGAGAAAAACAGAAAACCGAATAAAATGGCTTTGTCGAAAATCGTTCCAAATAAAAATATATAGCTACTTTTTCCTCCCTCCGGGCAGCGATTGATATGTCATGACTCATGGGTAAAAGCCTGTATCAAACGAAATCATAAGCGAAATATATTGATATGGTAATGCAGAGAATAGCGAAATTATGTTCATTTCTTCTTGCTGTCCTTTCTTATTCTAATGAGGGTATATTTCTCATTGTTTACGTAAAGCCCGAATGTTTCTGTAATTCAGAGAAAATGGGGATATTATTTGTGATGTGTGTTTTCTTTGTTCTAGAATGTGCTATCAAACTCCGCGCGGCGCGGGCGGGGCGCGTGCACTCGGGCCAGCTGCCGCGCGGCCACGGCTGTCGCCTGCTGCTGCCCCGACCTGCTCCCAGCAATGCCTTACTCGTAGAACTCCATAAACTCAACGTCCCCTGTACTTCTTCGGCGTTTATCAGATTCGCACCAAACACCCCCACACTGTGTGGAAAGTTCGAACAAATACCACAACCTAACAGAAGATTCTTATATTACTCTTCTTCCAAAAACTTAGTCCTAGAACTTCACGGAAGACCAACATTTGCAATCGTCTACCGCACTGTGGACTATTGTCATGACGTATTACTGACCAACAGAAACGGCTCATTCGAGATCGGTCCAACTATCAAACTATTCTGTTCATATTCCATCCACCTTCCTTACGGGAACCGCGTAGCGTTGCGACTCCAAATGGGCACGGGACCAATGGATGCTAAAGAACATGACGTTTCTAACGTCATCCAGGAGGACGTCGAGGCACTATGCCGGGGGATGGAGCTGACTTTGCAGGATGGGGATTCAAAATGGAGGCATTGTTCGCAGCCCGGGGATCCTTTGAGGAGTGTTCAAATTGTGTCAGAGAATAATGCTATACGGTTGAATATAAGTATGATAGGGAAGAGGAATGCAACAGCGATGTGGTTAAAGGTGTGGTGGATGGAGAAGGCCGTAGAGGACATAGTGGGTCACTGCGAGTACGGGTGGGTGTTGTCGGGAGACTTCTGCGTGGCGGCGCGGCGGGACACGCGGCGCGCGTGGCGGCAGGCGGAGGCTGAGTGCGCGCGCCGCGGCGGACACTTGGCCAGCGTGCTCAATGAGCGACAACAGAGAATCATGGATCAACTTCTGTTACACGCGTAAGTACTCTGATACTTAGTACTTGCATTTCAGAGGCTCGTATTTGTAATCATTTGTACAAACAACGTGACCTGAAACGTTAGCACCAAATAGTGACATTAATAGCATTCTCTCGATGTCTTGTAATTAGATCTAAACTACCGAGAGTCCGGCCATCGCATGCGGTATTATTGCAAGCTAATGGGCACTGACAACGACGCTCTTACATGTCTAATGCAACAACGGGAAGTTTGGCAGTCGTAGTAATGCTGTCCTTCGAGCGAGACAAAAGTGCTTTTATGTAATTGTTGATGGCATTTATAGTACATTTATTTTAAAATCCGGGTTGAGCATAGATAATGAGAGATTAAAGAAATAATTTTTTCAATTTACGTCTGAGTGTCTATCCAGTTCCTAGATGAAATAAAAAAAATATAAACAGATAAGAAAAATTTATCAAAATTTTAAACCAATAACAACCGGAGGATTCCATAAGCATATTTTATTTTTCAATTTGTACGTTCAACAAAAATATTTACAAGATAACAAGCCCTAATCGACCAAGGGATTCAGTCAGTACTTTTCAAGTTCCAACTTTCACTAAAGAGCTGTGATAAATATTCCAGCTCAATACTTTGGTAATTTAGTTACATAAATTATACCAGGCATAAAATAATGAATAAATCAAATAGAAAATACGTAAATGTTCTGTTGTCCGCATCTAAAACAATTGGCGTCACGTCCGGCCGTCGTCCTATTGCTTGGTCGACTACAGCAGTTCATTCATTCATACTATTAAAAATTTGCTAGGAACTAAGTTGTTGTTCCAGTTTCCTAAAGTATAACATTGATCCAGTACATCCGAGTGTTCAAGGCGCTGGCTACGGACAGTATGATGCCTTCGTTACAGTGACAAAGTACCGCTCCCTCGGCCTGATTGCCTCGTCCTAATTCAATTTGTCTTGGTCCACCACGGTTGTCGGATTTCTACGAGGCTTTATGTCTTATTTATGGATGTTTTGTTAAGATTGTCGATTATTTTTGTAGTTATATATAATAAGATATGCAACCTAAAATACTCGTAGAACAGTATTTGTAAGGGATAGAAAATTAAAACTCCAAAATATTGTCTAGCGCAAAACGAATCGCTGTCCCCGCGATCGCGTCACCGAAGCTACTCGCTCTTTCTTACTACCCGCTTCCCAGTTAACAAAAGTGCGCGGTTGACAGCTTCCCGTGTCTGCTGATTAATTTAATAATGCATTAAAGGTATATACTTCTACATAGATTTAAAGTTATAACCAGTAGATACAAAAAGAGTAAGTAAATAAACATAAACAGTAATAACCAGTAAGCAATAGGTACATTAAAATGTTGAGAACAATATGAATTGAAAAACACCTAGGCATACGGTTGTGTGTGTGCGTCGCCTACAGTATTTAAAACCTTATTAATAAAACCTTCAAAGATACCTATGCATGCTGTCAGTGTGCACAGTTTGTGTTTGTGATACTGATGGCGCCGCTGGTAATTAATAATATAAAAATGCCGATGTGATCTTATACACGACGAAAGAGTATCAAAGGTGAAGAATCGATGAGTGGACTGTAAATTTTGTAGAAGAGACTGTGTAGATGATGCTTACCTGTGCTTTTGTGAAACAGCCGCGTTGAATGCGAAGACACCAATTTAGGGAAGGCAAGGAAAAAGGAATCGGTGGTTTTAAGGAGCAAGGGTCACTTAGGCGTGCACTATTTTCGCTTAAAAAAAGTTTTTAAAAAGGGTATGCGGCACAATAGCTCAATTGCTTATTTTGTAAAAATATAAAAAACATGTTTTTAAAAATAAACCTCTAAGGCTCCAACATCCTCCCGGCCTTAGAAGGATAAAGACAATCTTATCCTTCTAACGAGAGAAAGGAATAATAATGCGAGAAAAAGAAACAAAACTTAAACTAAAAAAAAACAGTCTTATTCAAAAGATTTGATTTGATTAATTTTTATGAAAAAGACTGTGATGCACACTATGAAAAAATAAAATAAAATAAATTATGCGAGTGGCAAGGGGCAAACCTTAACCACTGGGCGCTCATATGTACCACTGGTCGTGCGAACTGATACAACGCGCACGACTCCATCCTTTCCTGGAAAAACATCGTCAATGACTCCCAAAGGCCATCGCAACGGTGTTAAGTTATCGTTGCGAAGAAGAACAATTGTCCCCTTAGTAACCGGATTCGATTTAGTGTTCCACTTAGCGCGATTTTGAAGCGTATGCAAATATTCCCTGGACCATCTCTTCCAAAAGGAATGCAAAATTTGATCCAACATAAACTTACGAGCTAATAAATTAATTGGAGTGGAAGAAACATCGGGCGCGGGAAAATCAGTCAGTGGTCCGAGCGTTAAGAAGTGCGCGGGAGTTAATGCGGAAAGTTCAGAAGGGTCAGAAGTTAAAACTGAGAGTGGGCGCGAATTTAATACCGCTTCTATTTGCGTTAAAAGTGTAGATAACTCTTCATAAGTCAAAAGCTGCTCCCCAATGACTCGTTTTAGATGTAACTTAACGCTTTTGACGTTACCCTCCCAGATGCCTCCGAAGTGAGGTGCACCGGGTGGATTGAGTTTCCACTGTACTCCATGCGACGTCGTTACGTCATTAAAAGCGGATTTATAATCTTTAGACTTTAGCAATTGATAAACATCATTAAAATATGCTTTAGCACCTATGAAGTTTGTTCCCTGGTCTGAATAAAGTGTTGAGCAAAAACCGCGACGAGAAACAAAACGTTTAAATGCATTAATAAAGGCAGAAGTGCTTAAATCAACGGCAAGTTCTATGTGTACTGCCTTGGTCACGAAACAAACAAAAAGACAGATATAAGCTTTTTGAGACCGTGCTCCTCTATGGCGACTTAGTAAAATAGAAATAGGCCCCGCGTAGTCAACGCCTGTAGTGACAAATGGTTTAGACTCTAACACTCTAGCTGCAGGTAAATCTGCCATTAATGGGAACGTCGATTTAGGGTTAACCTTAAAACAGCGATAGCAAGATTGAAAGCGTTTGCGCAGAATTTTACGACATGAAATTATCCAAAACTTGCTACGAATAAGGGACATCATCAAAGCAGGTCCAGCGTGTAGATACTTCTTATGATAAAAATCTATCAGTAAATCAGTTACAATATGCTTTGTCGGGAGTAAAACTGGATATTTAGCGTCAAAACTCAAATTTGAATTACGCAAGCGTCCACCGACCCTCAACAGGCCGTCAGTACCGATAAAGGGAGACAGAACATGTAAATTATTTTGAGGTCTCTGGCCTTTATTTATTTTATCAATTTGATCTGCAAAATGAGTCTTCTGAACTTGAAGTATAATAAAGCGTTCTGCTATTTTTATATGCTCCAATTCAATACGATCAGAGCGCGGAATTCGTTTCATAAATCTCAGCATGAAAACGACAGTATGGAGTAGTTTACTCCAACTAGAAAATCGTGATAGAAATAAATCAAAGAAAGATTGCGTGGGACAATCAGGCTTTGTTAATAATGCGTGAGTTTTACATTCAGGTAAAACCAAATTTTTGTCAGAGACAAAGCGTGAAGTTGGCCACTCTTCTAAGGGCCTTCTTAGCCACAAAGGACCGCGTGCCCAAAGCGGGTGCTCAAGGAGCTGCGAAGAGGTGGTACCCCTAGAAAGACAGTCGCTGGGATTATCTCTCCCAGAAACGTGAAAGAAACTCTCTGCGGGCAGATAATCATTTATCTGCGCAATGCGATTGCTAACAAACACATTGAAGCGATGTGGGGATGCATTAATCCAATGCAAAGCAATGGACGAATCCGTAAAGGCAAATACTCTATTGATTTTGCATCTACGGGAAAAGCTTTCAATAGTGAAACGCATCAATTTAGCTAAAAGAAGTGCGGCACATAACTCTAACCGAGCTAAACTTACTGTTTTTAATGGCGCTACTTTCGACTTTGCACCTACAAGAGTAACTATATTCTCCTCGTAGTCTGGACGACTTGTGCATAAATAAACAACAGCGCCCATAGCGTGTATACTGCTATCGGAAAATCCAACCAAAGTCAACTCACAATCATGACTATGAATACCAAAGTGGCGAGGAATTTTTAGTTGTTCTAAAAGAGGCAACTCATTATATAGGCGAGACCATGCGTTTATTATTTCGCTGGGGGGAACTTCATCCCACTCTAACTTGTCTAACCACAGAGATCTGATTAACAACTTAGCTGTCAAGATGACGGGTGCGGTTACCCCAATTATATCCCATAACTTAGCAATGGCTGATAGGATTGACCTTTTAGTAATTAATCCCAAGGGTGGCAATTTTACCGTAATGTAAAACTGATCATCTACAGGGCACCAACGAAGTCCAAGAATCTTGAGATCTGTACTCTCAGATAATTCAACTGAGGATGACAAGCGGTGCGATTCAGGAATCGATTTTAAGAGTTCCGATGAATTGGAAGTAAATTTTACCAATTCAAAATCAGCACACATAAATAATTTTATTAGTTCATCTACTAACTGAATGCCGGAGTTTATAGTTAAAACCGATGTAGCTAAATCGTCCATATACAAGTCATGTAGAGCGACTTCAGCAGCGGCAGGGAACTTATGCCCTTCATCTTGAATGAGTTGCTTGACCGATCGCATAGCTAAGTATGAACTGCATTTAAGACCGAAACATACTCTATTAAATTCATATAAAGAGGGATCAGACTGCTCAGACTCATAAGAAAATTTAAATAAAATTCGAAGATATTGTCTAAATTCCGGTAAAACCAAAATGCGTAAATACATTTGCCTAATATCGGCGGTCAGCGCTATGGGAAACAATCGAAAATTAATTATAATTTGTGGTAAATCCTTTTGAAGATTAGGTCCAGCCAATAAAATATTATATAAAGATATACCAGTAGATGTACGCGCGCTCGCGTCCAGAACAATACGTAACTTTGTAGTTAATTTATCCTGACGTAGGACTGGATGATGTGGAATAACATAAAAACAGGCATCACTACTCAAATCAGAAATAGGTGTCAAGTAATCTTGTTGTAAATAATCTTTAAGTATTTTATCATATTCAATGCGTATGTTTTTATCTTTTGAAAAAAGCTTTTCTAAATGCGAATATCTGCGAGAGGCAGTAGCGAGCGAATCCCTCAGCGCGGTGGGATCGCGAGAAATGGTAAAGGAACAACATATCTACCCAACTCGTCACGTGTAGTACGCGAAGCATAAATCTCCTCACATAATTTATCTTCAGGTGACAAGTGCTTGCGGTAAGGAATCTCCTCCAACTCCCAAAACTTGGTGAGTTCACTGTCTAATGACCTGCCAGTTACCAAAAAGGAAGAAAACTCGGAACCAATTAGTGGTGATGACATACTGCCTAACACCACGAAACCAAAAACGGTTTCTAAAGCGTCCGGTTTACCGGGCGGCCCAACAATGCGTTTGTCTTTTAAAATATATTTAACAAAACCTTCAACTCCATAAATCATGTCGATTCTTCCTGGGCAGTGCCAATTAGAGTCCGCTAAATAAATATTATTTAAATAATCTAAATTATTAGAAACTTCGGATTCAGGGAGGCTTCCACAAATTGAATCAATAACTAAAGCTTGAGCGTGCACATTAAAATGCTTATCATATTTTGAAAATAAATTTAATTCACATGAACCTCGAACAGGCTGTGTAACACCACCTAACCCCGATACTGATGCGTTTTTATTTTCATTATTAAATTTTAAACCTAATGAATTTAGGCAACGTTTGGTTATAAAATGATTCTGCGAACCTGTATCCAACAAAATACGAACATCCTGTAAATCACCAAAACAATCCTTAACTTGAATTGTCGCAGTTCCCAACAAGATTACATTTTGAGAACTATTTTTATTCTGATTTGAATTCACACTACAACAGGAAACAATGTTATTGGTTTTTTCACTTAATTGTGAGTGCGTATTGTTGCCTTGTAAACCAGGAGAGTAAGCATGCTGTGGTTGTGACCTGTCAACTTGATTAACCATTCCCTTATCAGCTGAGTACTGTTGGCGACAAAGTAATGAATGATGTTTCTGGAAACAGTGTTTGCAAGTATTTCCTGATTTGCATGTACTAACAGTGTGCAAACAACTCAAACAATTAATGCAACCTGAGATGGATTTAATAAATTCATATGCTTTTATCGGAGTCAATTTACAAAATGCACTGCATTCATGCAACAGTTTATGTTTGTTTGACTTACAAAACTTACAATAATTGCCTGAAGATGTGGTACCAATAAAAGAGCGGACTTGTTTATTACTAATTGTATGCGCAGAAGCTGACTGGAGAGCTGATAAACGAGGTATAACAGGGTTGGTGCGTTGAAGTATCTTAGTTTGATTTCTAATAAATTCAATAAAATTATCATAAGATGGGAATGACCCATTTTGAGGTATTGATGTCTCAAAAGACCTAACTAAAGCAGTATCTAACTTCTTAAGTGCAATATGAATAAGTATAAATTCAGATAAATTTTCTAATTTAAATTGTTTTAAAGCGGCCACCGAAGTGGAAAACTGATCAATAAAGGATTCTAAGTTGCTAGCGCTTTCCTGAGTCACAGATTTCAAGTTTAAAATATTTTCTATATAAGAGGTTGCTATCGCTCGTGGATCCTGATATTTTTGAATTAAAGATTTATACAATACTGAGTAATTTTCAGATGTTGGGGTCATACCTAAACATAGACCTTTTGCCTTTCCTTTTAATTTGGACATGAGGTATTGCATGCGTTCAATATCCCATAACATAAAATGAATAGCGGCATTAAAACATTCTAAAACATTGGAAATTCACATATTGTTCTATCAAATTCTGGAATATTCAGATGAGGTAATGGAATATTGTGCTTTATAACAGATTCATCAACACTAGTTAGACTTTTATGAGCTCCCTTAATTGCAACTATCAAATCTTCAAAGGCCCAGATAGAATAAAAACTGGGGATATACTTTTTATTCTGTTGTAAGTTGAGAGCATTAATTTCTTCATTTATTTTAATAAATTCTGTACGCAATGTGTCTAATGTTTCAATTCTAAATAAAAACTGTTGATATTTAGGATCAGCTTGAGACTTAGGAATGTCATCATATATTGATTGTACTCTGGTATAATAAGAATTGCGTTTAGATTCAAGTAATAGAATTTCTGCATCCATGTTTACTAAATAAAACTTATGCGAAAGTTTTATAAAAATGCGTTGAAATAGTTATCTTAAATAGGAAATTAAAAGTGCAAAGTGCCCTTGCCACACCTATTATTTTTTTATTTTTGTACTTGAGGGTATAAATAGAATTAATTATATTTGCTAAATAGAACACTGAACCTTTATAAAATAATGAAATATGCGTTGGTTTGAGTGTCAAAGCAATGTTTAATGCGTTTTATATGATTATCTAATGAAATAACTTATCATTAAATATGTTTTGTATCAGTTCACAAGGAGTGAATATGCGGGTACAACTTTGGTTAAAATACAAGTAAATTATGTATAAATCCAAAGAATAATGCGTTAATATTTTTCAATAAAGAATAAAGAATGCGAGGACTATAATTGATAAATGAAATATCTTATCATTTATCAGTTCATATATAATGAACATCCGGGTATAATCTTTGTTGAAATGTAAGTAAATTATACATAATAACAAAGAAAAATGCGAGAGCTATCTAGATAAAGAACTGAAACAGTGTAAAACAAATAAATCAAGTACTAAATGACCTAAATGTACATAATGCTACATACAAATTTCAAAAAAACAAGATAAAATCATCCACACAGTATCTTTAACTATCCGGCTCGAAGGACCAAAAATGATGGCGCCGCTGGTAATTAATAATATAAAAATGCCGATGTGATCTTATACACGACGAAAGAGTATCAAAGGTGAAGAATCGATGAGTGGACTGTAAATTTTGTAGAAGAGACTGTGTAGATGATGCTTACCTGTGCTTTTGTTAAACAGCCGCGTTGAATGCGAAGACACCAATTAAGGGAAGGCAAGGAAAAAGGAATCGGTGGTTTTAAGGAGCAAGGGTCACTTAGGCGTGCACTATTTTCGCTTAAAAAAAGTTTTTAAAAAGGGTATGCGGCACAACAGCTCAATTGCTTATTTTGATAGATTATAAAAAACGGAAGAGATTTTAAATTGACTGACATGACAGTGACAGACAAATGTCGATCAGCTCGTTCAAAAAATATGTTTTTAAAAATAAACCTCTAAGGCTCCAACAGATACCTATACAGCAAACTGGAGGTACAGCTAGGTCAAGTCATTCTCACTCGCGGGCCTCTGGGTGTGTTTAGCTATATACAGAGACTATGAGTGCGTAACAAAAATCGCGTCTCGAAGCGGTTTGCCAAGATGGCGGCTGCCACGCAAAACGAAGTTGCATGTTTACAAGCCCACGCACACAAAGCACATTTACTTGAATCGAATCATCTATATCATTCGTTAAATTATATTTGAAAATATTAATGCATTTAGTCACTTTTTTATACCTATCGCTCGTAGCAAGCCGTTCCCGAATGTTCATAGCCCCTGAAAAAAGTTATAACCATTTCTAGCTCAAAAATAATTATTTACCTTCGTGTATAGCTTAGATAATTAATAACCCAGTTATTTCTGATCAAAAAAGCCATATTCGTACCAACTGACACAATTCCAATCAGCCTATTCACGGACGAACATTTGCAATTCACCGAGTGAGGTTATTCGCATTTATCTTGGTATCTCCAATCAATAACTAAGTGCTTCGGACTAGATCTGGATACCAGATGTCAAAGTAACAATACAAACAAATTGGACCTCTGGTGATCTAGGAACTCTTTGGAGATGCTACGATTCTTTTTGACTGTTATTTTTTTTTTGTAAAGGATGTAGTTATTTTTATTAGGTCTTTACCTATGAAATTGCCGTTTTTCACGAAATAAATGAAGCTAAATTTTTTTTATATTTTTTATTTCTATTAATTAAAATAATCACCCATGCAATCAATGCATCTTTGCCAACGCATTGGTAGCTTATTGATGCCTTTCTTGAAGAAATCAGCTGGACGGGAGGCAACAAATTCTTCAAAGGCATTTTGTACTGCCTTTCGAGTATTGAATTTTTTTCCCGCCAAGAAGTTATCCAAATTCTGGAAAAAGTAGAAGTCTGTAGGCGCAAGGTTTGGTGAGTACGGCGGATGATGGAGAACTTCCAACCCCAACTCTTGTAGCTTGGAGACCGTCTGCTGTGCAGTATGAGGTCGCGCGTTGTCGTGCAGGAGCAGTGGAGCCGAACGATTGACCAAAGCTGGTTGGAGACGTGCGAGCTTCTCCATCATTGTGTTCAGTTCTTCACAGTACACATCTGCAGTAATGCTTGTCCCGTTTGGCAAGAAGCTGTGATGAATTACACCCGCGTTAGACCACCAAACAGTGACCATCACTTTTCTAGGGGTAAGTTTTCGTTTAGGGCATTGTTTGGGTGCTGAACCAGGGTCCAACCAACTTGCTGAGCGCTTACGATTGTCAAACAGGATCCATTTCTCGTCACAAGTAACAATGCGGTTCAGGATTCCTTCATTTGTATGCCTGCTGAGCAGTGCAAGGCACGTCTCCACGCGTACTTCGCGCTGGCGGTCATTTAGTTCGTGGGGTACCCATTTGTCAAGCTTTTTTACCTTGCCAATTTGACGCAAATGGACCAATATTGTTTTGATGCTAACGTCGAAAGCTGCTGCTAATTCAGCCGTGGATTGAGTTTGATCAGCTTCCACAATTGCCTTTAATTCGTCATTGTCGACCAAAGTTTTCGGACGACCACGGGGTTCATTTTTCAGGTCAAAATTTCCAGAACGGAAGCGGGTAAGGTCCTTTGTAGTGTTCGCTCCGTAAACGTCGTTGATGTTGCGTGCCACTTGTGCCGCTTTGCTGCCACGATGGTACTCATACTCCATAATTACTCGAATTTTTAACTTATCCATGATGACGAAAAATGTTCGAATGCGTTGAAAGCAAAACACTAACTATTAAACAAATGACGATTTTAGAAAAAGAATTACATGTTTGTCAAATAAAATTAATTTGAAATTAGAATTATCAGTCAAAAAAAAAATATTTTCATTTGAAATGGCCAGTACGGCAAAACGGCAGTTTCATAGGTAAAGACCTATTATTATACTTACGTGAATGTAAAAGGTTTTTCACTTTCAATAACTTACAATAAAGTTTCTGTTTTACTAAGGATTTGATGTTTTAACAGTTAAATGTTTGTCATATTCAGTAGTATTTATAAATTCTGTTTCTCTACAGCAACGTTTTGTGAGTCTGTTTAAATACATCTGCTCTCAGAGACGCTGGATAGTTATTTAAGATGCTCTTTAGTATGGATTTTGCTTGCATTACTTTGATGAAGTATAGAATTAGCCAAGCAAAATGTATGCTAAGGAGCGGTTTGAGTCATCTTTAAACGTTTCTGAGTACGCTGTTTAGTATGGAACTTACTCACTTGATTCAACATTTCTCTTGTTCGATGATTTGAGCCTATAAAATATATATGTAGCTAATTAGGCACGTGGACTCTGTTGCTTTTATAAAACGTTTTTTGCGTTTATAATAGTATAATGACTAAATCAGGAAATTCCAGGTTGTAACGTATATATCTACCTATGTATACTGTCACGTTGTTCTTTATATACATTATTGTTTTATGTTAAAATAACGTGACTCGAGTAGTCAAGTAACACTGCTCTGGACACAGCTCCATTCTATTATTTTATATCGTTTTCTTTGTGTCTACTTCCTTCTGTCTTAGTAAAATGTTGACTGGTTTGTGCGGTTCAAAGATCTGTTTGTTACAGTATATGTTTTTAACTCATAATTCGAGGTTTATTCGAAGTACGCCTGTTCGAGATTAGTTTGACTTCGAAATATTACATGAAATGTGTATAACATTAGCTGCACACCTTTCTAAAATAATTAAATACTGTGTTAACTGTACACTACTACAAACGCAATCTAATCAAGCTTTACATCCATTGAGAATGTACTCGTGAGCGTTTTTACAAACTGAAGATACATCCAAAGTTAGAAATCAATCCTACGTTTCTAATGCTCTCGTTTACATTTGCTAACAATACATTTCCCCGCCACCAGCCCGGGTGCGTCGGTGGACGACGTGTACTGGATCGGAGCCACCGACGCCGAGCACGAGGGCGAGTTCCGGTGGGCCAACGGGTTGCCTTTCTCGTATGCACGTAAGTACGCCTTGGTAGATTTGTTTAAATTTCGCAGCTTGGAAACTGTAAAAAATGTATATATATGATAGTAACAATGATAATTATTGCTTAACTGCATCTTATCTGTCAGTTTTCTTACAAATTAAAAAAATATTTATATATACATACAGATATCAGTTATAAACGGCCCTTCACAAGTCTTTTCGAACAGACAACGCCTCAAATTTCAAGTAACTATTTAAATAAAATGATACGATCAAGCACACGATCAAAATGGTCTATTGTTCTAGGCCTCCAATTTCAAAAACGTACCTACTCTATAAAAAACGACCCTCTAAGAAAAACTACGCCCTATTCCATACATTTATTTAACTTTCTAAAGAAGCTTTCATCGCTCTATTTATCTAAACTTGAGAAAGCTCTTCAAGCTTTCTAGGATCTTAAAGCTCTGCGAAGTTGAGAAATTGCCGTTCCTTGTTCATCACATTCATTGACTCTATCGTAATTTACTTAGTCTATAAAACTATGGAATATAAAAATCATTTAGTTTACCATCAATGGTTCCTTTTGAAAGTATTTGAAACCACGTAGATCAAGCTGTGTGTAATATAAACATTAAATCATAGATTCAAGAAAGTTGCGATTTAATTATTGAGCCACGAAAAATTAAAGTGAATTTGATGCGCAAGAGTTCATACATATTTTTTCTTTTCTATTATTAATATCTCTTCTCAGTCGTTCGCTCTTGGCAGAGCCGCATTCCTTGGAAATTCGCAAATGAGCGTATTCGATCTCGTCTGAGATCTACCACGCGTATGTTTGCCTGCAATGCATCCCTGGACTACAACTATGATATCAACTATGAATATTCCTATGTGAATGTAATTGATTTAAATTATCTCGGTTATTAAAATTGGGAAATATGTTATTTATCAAAAAATTTGTGCAAACCAACTAGGCTTATGTATCATAGGATCTGCATCTCTATGTTAGAAGTTCTGTGGCTTCATACCACTCACGAACTAAAATCGTTAACAAAACAAATATCCTTTCTATTACTGAAATTAAACATACACTTAATTTTAGTTTGTATGCCTCTCTAAATACATAGAAGCAGATTATTCGCTAGCTGTATTACAAACTCGCATATTCTCGGATAGATCCCGAAAGTATCTTAAACTGCGGGCAAACAAACAATCAAGGGCGAAATGGTTTTTGAAAATTATGTTACAGCGATATTTAGAAGATTATTTTTTACTTTAGCCTGAATTATTATATAATAATATACACACCAACTAACACATCAACTGTATGGCCCCAAAGTAAGCAGAGCTTGTGTTATGGATGACCATACAGCGAAGGGGGGGGAACCCAGAATAAACATATATACATATATAAATACAAACAACCATGACCCGAGAACAAAAATCTGTGTTCATCACACATACGAACGCCACGGCCAGGACTCGAACCTGGGACCTCCGACGTATGAGACAGGGCTACTACTCGGTCGTCAATATTGTTGGCTTAGTTAATGAAATGGCGGAGTGTTTTTACAGAAAGAAGATAACGGTATGTAAGATTCAAGCATTTTTTGAATCATTTAGTATTTGTGTATCGTTTATTGTGCGGTTTTGTAGACCTGTAGGTTATAAATAATAATAATAATTTATTTATTTCTGCGAACAATTTAATTAGGGTGCTTAGAGAACATGCAATGTACCAAGCACAAAATAAGCGATAGAAAAACGGGCACGGGCCAGGCAAGGTAAGATAGGAGTCTTCCGGTGATATGGCACATCCACTGCCTTATTATGATGTACGTACAATTTTATAATCTAATTATCTTTTCCATCCGGTATGGCCCAAGTATACAAAATATTTTTTTATTTACCCCAGCCAATACGGCTGCTCTTCTGACCTAATGGCAATTAATGCCGGGGTACCTCAGGGATCTGTTCTCTCTGCAACGTTATTCTTGCTGCGCATTTATGACCTGCTAACCCCAGGCATTATTGGTTACGCTGATGTAGAGAGAGACCGTTGTAGAGAGATACATGTCCAATGCGCGAGCGAGTCCTCAAGAAATCCGGGCTTTGAGAGAGTCCATGATTGAGCGGGTGGATTTGGCCTTAATGAAAGTGTCCGATTGGGGCGAGTCCAACTTGGTCAAATTTAACCCGTCGAAAACACAGGCGTGTTTATTCTCCGCGAAAAAGAGCAGTTTCGACCTAACGCCCACTTTCCAAAATGTTTCTGTACCCTTAACCGACCACCTAGGGCTTCTGGGCGTAACTATATCGTCCCAACTAAACTTCGCGCAAGAAATTATGTCCATGGCTCAAACTGTTTCAAAGAAGTTGGGATCCATCTCGAAGGTCCGACAGTACTTCAGCCCTGAACAGCTACTTAATTTGTACACAGCTAAAGTTCGGTCTTGTATGGAGTACTGTAGCCACCTTTGGGATGGTTCTGCAAAGTAGCAACTTGAAGCGATGGACGCAGTTGACCGAAGAGCCCGAAAAATTATTAACAACTTTGACCTCACCACCAAAAAACTGCAAAACCTCGACCATCGTCGGAAAGTTGCCAGTTTAGCATCTTCTACAGATTACATTTTGGAGAGTGCGTGAATGCTCTTTTTGATCAGGTTGAACCCACACCCTTCTTACATTGGACTACTAGACGCAGACAGACCTTCCATCCTTTTACGGTGGATGTCCCAAGAAGTCGAACCAAACGCTTCGATAGTTCCTTGTTGGTGCGGGTCGCCAAGGTGTGGAATGAACTGCCTGCGTCTGTTTTTCCAGAAAACTATAGTCCTAGATCTTTCGAGCGTCGAGTGAATAGGTATCTCGTGGATAGACGTGTAACATCTTCGTCTTTATCGTCACTTTCCATCAGGTGAGATAGAAGACAAACGTCTAAACCTTTGCAATAAAAAAAATCCATAAAAGCAAAAAATTATAATATTTCTGAAACCTCAAAGCCTATCGCCCCCGAAAGTACTTAGGAGCTGACATAAAATAAAATCAACACACTTTACAATATTCACAGAACCTATGAACCTTCATAAATCAAATCCATCGCGTGATACCTTCACTAAATAAATGCATTCACAGACTCGACTATAAAGAACCAAATTACAAAAGCTGCAAAATTACTAAGAATACAAATTTCAACTCGTAATAACTATTACAATACATTATTTGTGTTGAAAGAACGTCGCCGCGGCGCGCAGTCTAGACTCGCCCTGGCTTATTTCATGTTTCATGAACTGTACAGCGTTGCACTTACCTAAATACAATTGTATGCTATCTCACGCTTGATTATGAACTAGGTAAATGTAGGTTTCATTTTAACAATATAGTGTTACTTAATAACATCGCTTTGGGCGACTTCTGATACAAATTTCTGTCAATTTAATATTTTAATATCTAAAATAATTTGTGTTTTAAGAACGTCCTAAAGTAATTCTTTAAGTATTTTGAACAAAGCGTAACCCAATTTACCCTAAATATCCCTCGCTTTATAATCCCCCATTCTCCGATCTAAAAATATCAGAAAATCAAGTAATTCATCTGTCCTGCTAAATCAACGAAAGAATGCTTTTATTTCGATTTCACGCGTCAGTAAAAGCATTAAATCATCGATGAAATGAAATCCACCCAAACTACACTTTCATTTTTGAATCTATGATGGTAAAACTCAGACAAATGGGTTTCTGCGAAATCCTTTCATGGCATGTCCAGACGTTTCCAGAGTACGCCTGAAGGACCTTCAAATATTTCACTAAGTTTTATATTTTCGCTCGAGTTCTTGAAAACGTTTTTTCTTTTATGAGTGGCTGGGATTCATCGAGGATTACAAAGGAGTTTTAACATGTTTTTATAGTGGAATTCATCGAGGGATTGATAGTTCAATATTGATTTACAGTAAGTATATCTTTTCACATTTTTATTTTTAAAGTTTAAAATTTTCTTCTAGCAAAAATGTACCTTACACTTAATTCAAAATCGAAATAGATGACTTAAACGTTTAGATCCAGTGACATAATCCTTATACAAAATGACATAACCCTTATGCCAATAAAACTCTGCATTCTTCTCAAAACTTTTGATTCACTAAAATGAGTTTAATAAAATTATCGTGAGCCTGAAGTGTCGATGAAACTGTACGATATCTTTACAAAACCTTTACAAACTTGATGTTCAGTGGTAAAGATTTTAAAGTTAAAGCAATAGAATTTGAATTTGAAACTATCTTGATAGAGTTTAATTTTCATCTGCAAGTTTCGATGAAGTTATCTTTATTCGAACAATATGATAAAGATATTTCCATTCCAAATAGGATTTTCAAGCGCTGCAACCCTGTGAAGTTTTAACTAACAACATTCAGACGTCCGAGTAGCGTAGTGGTTAGTACACCTACCTCTTACGCCCAGGAGGTCCCAGGTTCGAGTCCTGCCCGGGACATTCAATTGTCTGATGTTGTGTTGTTATGGGGCATGGTTGTTGATATTTGTACATGTATGTTTATTCTAGCCCCCCCCCCCCAGTTCGATGTATGGTTCGCATACTGTTGGTGTGTTTGTCTGGCGATGTTTTTAATTTTTATTGTTTAGACCATCTTAGTTTGTAAACCTCTTTTCACAAGAGATTTTCAAATTTAGGAGTCAGCAGCAACGTGCCGTACATAAGTAGCGTTGTTTAACTTTTTAATTCGGAATGATCCTAACTTTTTGATTAAACATACCAACAACGTAGGCCGTATGCAAAGACTACCTGTGCGAACCCTCTTTTTTACACGAAAGTTTGGAAAAAAGCATCCTCACATTCAGTTCATCCTGTAACACAGGGTACAACCAGTCGCTTCTGAAAAGCAAAAAGTTATTTTTACAAATTGAAGAACCCTTCTCGCGCCATTTAACCCTTAAGAGTGTCCTTCTGGTGCCGTCTTCTTACGGCAGCGTCGGGTGACGGGTCGCTCACTTCCCTCTAATATGGTTGAGGAGGGCGATGGCTCGATCCCACGGTAACTCGTGAACGGGTGCCGTTTGAGGGTGTTCGTCGGATACTTGGGGGGAGGGAGACTTGCCGAGCTAACAGATGCAGATAAGAATAATTTTGTATAGACATAAAGAGACTCTGTAAATTTATTTTGAAAAAAATATACTCGTGAAGTTTCTTGCCAGTTCTTCTTCACGAAGGTTTTTTCGAACCGGTGTTAGAATCATGTTTTATTTGACGTCAATAAGAACAAGTAATTTTCAATGTTGAGAAATAAATATTTCATTTCATTTCACTTTCGACCTTTTGCAAAACAACATGGAACAGATAATTCATTCTAACTTGTGTGAAGCCGCAGATTTGCAGATTTCAAATGAAAATTCAGTTACAACTGCCTTACGTTTGTGATGACATTATTATAAAAACATATAAATTTTATTAACTATTTTGGAGCAACCTGGTTTTAAATGAATTTTTGTCTAAGAGATTTTGGGTATAGCTGGGATTTTTGTGTAATTCATATTTAGGTAAATTTTGAAACAAAATTTGTTATTCAATGCTTATTAACTCTTATTGAATGTGGTGGAAGTTTGTGTGATTATTTAATCATTTTGTCACAATATTATGATTTTCCTTCATGAAAACCACCATGAGTACGAAGATGTCACGGCAAATCCAGCCATACCGAAGGAATAGACAAAATATAGACTTGTTAAGTCATTTGGTACTCGTTTGGAACTTGAATCTCCGCCTTCACACCTGGTGAAATGTATTAGGCAAACAAACGCCTGAAGATGTTATCTCAAGAAAAAAGGCATATTATTTTAATGAAATGTAAAAGAATATTTGCCAAACCGTTTTTTGCTGCAAGTGAATAACACTGATTGTACGTATATAGATACATAGATAGATAAAAGCTTTATTTGCCAAAAATGGTAACACATTATTTTTCAATTCACTTTTACAGAAAATATATGGACTAACGACACAATTTAAATGTTGTATATAGTCAAATGTTGTATATGAACAACTATAATAAAATCAAGATGGTTGTCAGTGGAATGCAGATTATAGGATATGCTTCTTATTATCGCAAACATCCTCAACCAATTTATCTCTGTGGAACTTGGTTTGTTTGTTCGGTTCGTGAAATCCAATGTCGTGCTCAACTTGCTGAAGCTCTTAGAAAGACAAAACTACTGCTTACCTAAATCTCCGGTTTCATTAGGGTAAATTAATTACTTCACAGTCTTCCATACTTCAAAGCCCTCTTCTTTTATCTTTCACATTCATTATTCCCTTTGTTCTCGAAACCAATAGAGATTGAAGAGAAAACATCTGCCTCATTATAATGATAAAACACTAAAGGCGACTTTGAAAATAATCCATAAATTTAATATTTTCCACACGAACGCGCCGCTTCATAACGCGCCATTTTATATTTTGATCAGCTTTAAAGAATAATGCTGTTTAATAATGATAGAAGTGACTTTAAGAGATTTATTTAACTTTTTATGGCGATGTTACGAAATATCTCGCTCTGTCCCACTTCGCAGGAGTAGTTTTTATCTTTTGATAAAAAAATTAATAAAAAAACTCCGATACATTTGCCCCTTACTCTAGATATTAATTTTATCTTATGCTTTTGATTATTGGCTTAACAAAAAAACAGCTCTTTTTGTCCAGTGTTTTATTTATTTATTTAGGAAGATTTACAGATTTAATTATCACTAAATAGCAATATAAATATCAATTTTCTAATGACAAATCTTCACCTACAAAGTGAAGATATCTCTATCTTTTTTTGTTAGCAAGTTGACAATTGTCAATGCGACCGTGTTTCACACTTACCGGGGATCAATATAAGAATACATAATTCCGAATACACATAAAACGACCTGTCCTAGAAGATCTAATTCCAGATATTTATTCAACTTTCTGGTGCGTCATTATAAAACTTAAGGGTAAAATAAATTAGTTTAATCAAACGTTTAATTTCACGTGTACGTTTGTCTTTTATTGCATTTGTGGATAATTGCTGGGGCTGGGGTGGGCCAGTGTCCCAACCAACCGCTTTGCAGTCATGTTGCGGCGTGTTTCTTTACAAGAAATGCCGAAACATAAAAATAATTTTTTTTTTTTATTATTTTACCAAAATTTTGATAAAAGATGAAAGAGAAGGTCCTCAACAGCCGGTGAACGACAAAGAAGGCGACTCCCAATGGCAAAATATTTAATATCCACTAGGAAGCTAAATATAACTATTTTCATAATATTTATAGTACTTAACTTCTAACTTAAATAAGTAACTAAAACTTAAAACAATAGAGGCCTTCGATTTTAAAATTTGTCTTAAAACACTGTCCCTAACACTGCAACATAAACCCGCAGTATTTGTCAACGCCACTTGTCATTCATACTTTAAGAAAATTACATTACAATCTTAATTGATGGTGCGGACTCAGTTAAAGACGTTCGAACAGACGTCTCTGGCGGTCGAGTGGCGTTGTGAATAGTAACCCGCCTCGACACCGGAGCTCCCAGGTTCGAGTCCTGGGCATTTCTTTGTGTGATGAACACAGATGTTTGTTCTCGGGTCAAGGTTGTTAATATTTATATAGTAAGGTAAGTAATGTTCATTCTATTAATAAATAAAAATAGTAAATTTCTTCTTTATGCTGACGATCTTAAAATGTATAAATCAATTAGTACTATAGATGATTGTATAAATTTGCAGCAAGACCTTGGTCGCTTTCTTACTTATTGTATAAATAACAAGCTGCAATTAAGTTTGCCCAAATGTAAATCAATAACATTCACAAAAAAAACATAATATAATTGATTACTCGTACTCTCTCAGTAATTATCAGCTCGAAAATGTACCCAAGATTAAAGACCTCGGAATACTTATGGACTAAAATTACACTTTGATAGTCATGTAGATTATATACAGGGAAAAGCACATCAAATGTGTGGGTTTGTCATGAGAATTCACGAAGGTTTTTTCTGGTGGTAGAGTCATGTTTTATTTGACGTCGATAAGAACAAGTAATTGTCAATGTTGAGAAATAAATAATAGGTCTTTACCTATGAAACTGCCGTTTTGCCGTTCTGGCCATTTCAAAGGAAAATATTTTTTTTTGACTGATAATTCTAATTTCAAATTAATTTTATTTGACAAACATGGAATTCTTTTTCTAAAATCGTCATTTTTTTAATAGTTAGTGTTTTGTTTTCAACGCATTCGAACATTTTTCGCCATCATGGAAAAGTTAAAAATTCGAGTAATTATGGAGTATGAGTACCGTCGTGGCAGCAAAGCGGCACAAGCGGCACGCAACATCAACGACGTTTACGGAGCGAACACTACAAACGAACGCACCACCCGTTATTGGTTTTATCTCTCCGTCCCACCAAGCGTACTATAGCATGGCCCGAGCCTTACGCGTAGACACCGTCTCTCGCCCAGCACGCAACCTGCTGATTCCTCACACATCCAGGCGGTGGAGGACGAAGTCCTTCGCAGAGACTCTCTCCCCATCACCGCCGACCCTGTCACAGTCTCTAATGACGAAATCTTGCTTCTCATTAGAAATCAAAAGTCCAAAAAGGCTCCGGGTGCGGATGGAATTTCCAACCACGCACTTAAGCACCTACCTCAACAGATGCTTACCTTGTTAGCTATCATTTTCAATGCCTGCTTCGACCATAGCTACTTTCCAAAAGCTTGGAAAGAAGCGACAGTCATAGGCATTCCCAAGCCGGGCAAACCTCTGAACGTCCCGGCTAATCACAGACCCATCAGCCTCCTCAAGGCAATGTCTAAACTTCTCGAGAGAGTCATACTCTCTCGAATGCGGAACCATCTGTTTCCAACGGATGGCGATCCTCTCATTATTCCCCATCAGTTCGGCTTTCGCGCTAAACACTCCTGCCCTCAGCAAGTCCACCGAATCGTCGAGTATATACTTGCCGGTTTCTATCCGCGTCGTTATAAAACAGTCGCGGTTTTCTTTGACGTAGCCAAGGCTTTCGATAAAGTCTGGCACAGCGGTCTCGTTTATAAACTCTACAAGATAGGCTTACCGGATCGCCTAGTCAGGTTAATAGCGTCGTTTCTCAAAGACCGTACGTTTCGATTTAAACACGAAGGCACGCTTTCTGCACCTCGTCCCATAAAGGCTGGAGTCCCTCAAGGCTCAGTCCTCGCCCATCTGCTGTACACCGTGTACACCAACGACATTCCCATCCCGCCGAAAGGCGTCGAACTCGCCCTCTTTGCTGACGACACCGCACTCTATACCAAAGGCCACAGTGTTCGGCACCTTGTAACCAGACTCCAAAAGGCCGTAAACGCCCTTGGTGTATGGTTTCAAAAATGGCGCATCGATGTGAACCCTGAAAAGAGTTCTGCGATGCGCTTCGACCACAAACGCCGTCGTCCCGATAGCGATCCCCACGTTCGAATGTTAGGCATTCCCATCCCCTGGAAGCGCAGTACTAAATACTTAGGCGTCACATTAGATCCGACGCTTTCTTTCAAGCCACACGTCGAAAGAGTTTCGAAACTCGCTCGTCACTATTTAGTCCGCCTAAATAGCATGTTAGGTAGAAAAAGTAAAATGTCCTTCAGAAACAAACGTACACTTTACAAGGTCTGCGTTAGACCCGTCATGACGTATGCCTCGCCAATCTTTGCCCACGCCAAACCCTCCCTCCTGCACAAACTGCAGGTAGTTCAAAACCTCTTTTGCCGCCGGGCCACAAACGCCCCGTGGTACGTGCGTAACGCGGACTTGCATAGAGATCTTGAACTGCCTACAGTACAACAACATCTCAAAACACTCTCTGAAGCGTTTTTCAAACGCTCCGAAACCCATCCCAATCCTCTAGTTCGTGATTCAGTCTCATATACTACTCCTGTGTTAGACTCGAAGTTCAAAGTCGCTAGGCCTAGAAATGCGCAAGCGTACTCATCCACCAGACTGTCACGCGATCTCGAGGCCCTTCTGGCCGCAAATTCTAATTCTAACGTAAATTCTAATTCTAACGTAAATCCTAATTCTAACGTAAATGCGAATTAATTCAATTTTATTTTGCAATTTTTTAATTTTTTTTTAATTATTGATTTTCATTTTGAGCACCTTCAGTGCTATGTATTAACCTTCAGTGCTTTGAGCACCTTCAGTGCTATGTAATCCCAGCGGGTGACCCCTTCTGGGCCCCGCTAGCGCGGCCTCTTTCTCCAATTGGCCGTCGCTCAGATGAAGGCTGAGTGGCAAAAATGCACAATGCAAATGGGTTTTTAGTGGGTATGGTCCTGGTAGGCGTCGGGATGAGTCCCACATAACTTTGGAATCGCGCCAGAGTATGCGTCAGGGCATTTTTATCCTCCTGCCCTTCCCGCGGAGGGGAACAAAAAAAAAAATTATTGGTTTACCCGCTTCCGTTCTGGAAATTTTGACCTGAAAAATGAACCCCGTGGTCGTCCGAAAACTTTGGTCGACAATGACGAATTAAAGGCAATTGTGGAAGCTGATGAAACTCAATCCACGGCTGAATTAGCAGCAGCTTTCGACGTTAGCATCAAAACAATATTGGTCCATTTGCGTCAAATTGGCAAGGTAAAAGAGCTTGACAAATGGGTACCCCACGAACTCAATGACCGCCAGCGCGAAGTATATAATGTCTCAAGCCACATGTATATAATGTCCTCCAGAGTAGTCGAATTATAAATTATTATGTCTTTAAATTACTTTTTTTAGGTAACTTTACAAACTGTTTTTTTATTATATTTAGATATTTCGTTACATTTAAAATCTTGGAAAAAATTATTAATAAACGTCTCACAAACTATTTAGAAGAATCGGGTCTACTATCTCTAAACCAATTTGGTTTTCGTCGGGGACGATCTACTGCAGATGCACTTAATACATTGGTAGATTTTGTTACTGAAAACCTCGATTCAAGGAAGAAATGCCTTGGGATTTTCCTCGACCTCGCCAAAGCTTTTGATACGGTCTCAGTATCCTATCTTAATTGACAAACTCTACGGGATTGGTATAAGGGGCGTCCAGTTGGAGCTATTCATCGACTACCTCTCCAACAGAACTCAGTGTGTTCGTATAGATAAACATCTAAGCTCTGAGCTGCCTGTGACCCATGGCATACCGCAGGGTAGCATTTTGGGGCCCACGCTCTTCTTGGTCTACCTGAATGAACTTTGTTTTTACAGTCAAGAAAACACTAAACTTATTTCTTACGCAGACGACACTGTGCTCCTTTTCTCGGGAGATACCTGGGAGAAGACTTTCGAAAATGCCCAGAAATCTTTCAACCAAGTCTGTGATTGGCTATTTAATAATGACCTGACCTTAAATGAAGATAAAACTAAGTATATACTGTTTGCGCTCCGAAAAAGTAGCTTACCATCCCACAACCATCACATTCGGGTACATCGATGCAACCAGCAATCATTTTCTACTTGTCAGTGCAAGCTACTCGAAAATGTGTCCCACATTAAATACCTTGGTGTAATTTTAGATTATAAACTTAGCTTCAAGAACCATATTGACAGTCTGAGTTTAAGACTTCGTAGGCTTATCGTTATTTTTAAAACCCTTCGCCATATCCTTACCTTCCAAACTATAAAACTTACTTACCTGGCCTTGTGTAAATCCATAATATTGTACTGCATTTCGGCTTGGGGTGGAGCTACGAAGACCAATCTGCTTTCTCTCGAGATATCGCAAAGAGCCGTCCTTAAGATTGGCAGTTTTCGCCCGTTTTTGTATCCGACAACACTTTTATACAATGAATGGAAAGTGCTTAGTGTGCGGAAATTATTTGTTTTGAGTATTGTACTGAAACAGCATCACAATTCTCCGTTTAATCCTAACATCTTAGGACGTAGGAAATATCAAATTAGAAAGTGCGCAAAGGTTTGTAGAACTTCTTTTTCACAGCGATTTTTTAAATTTCTTGGTCCTTTCCTATATAATAAAATAAATTATATTACTCCTGTTCATCCCGTATCGAGGTTCGAATGTAATAAAATCGTTACAAACTGGTTACTCAACTTAAACTATGATGAGACTGAAAATCTCATTTCAGTTGCAAAGTAATAAGACTACGTTTTCCATAATTTACTCTAACGTGCGACTAAAATTCGTATGCAACATCTCCACTGCACTTGCTTATATACTAGTAGTCCAAATCAAATCCCTTACTTAGTTTAAATTATACATACTGACAGTTAACACGCACATACACACACAAACACTCACTCAAACACAAACACACACTAACACTTACAGTTGAGCTTATATAAAATGTATTTGTGTTTATTATTAAAGTTTATATAAAATGGCACATAGGCTAATTGTTAAATTAATGTTATAGGAAGAGCACTGCATGCTGAAATACAAGTCCTAGGACTTAGTTCGGCGGCAACAGCTTTTGCTTGTATGGTAATATTGTGTAGCTTGTATGGTAATATAGTATAAATAATTTTACAAAAAATTGTACAATCTATTTACAATAAAGATTATTATTATTATATTTATCATATAAGTTTGCACTCAGATTACACCTACACACAGCATTTGTATAATGTAAAGTATACGGTATTTATATAGTATGTATGTTTATTCTGGGTCCCCCCCCTCTCCAGTTCGCTGTAAGGTCATCCATAACACAAGCTCTGCTTACTTCGGGAAAATACAGTTGTTGTGTTTGTCTGGGGATTTATTACATAAAAATAAATACTAAATAGAATTCACTTGACCCCATACAAAGGTCGATTCTGAGTCAAAAACCTAATTATAAAATTGTACGAATGCAAATGTACTTTTATGTTTCTTATTTTAATTAGTTTTGTCCGAGGAATCTTGGTCTGCAACTTAATTTATTCATAAACTTTCAAGTTATTATGAAGTTTATGGAATAAAAACTAATTCAAGGAGGATTTTATTGTTATTGCGAAAGCATAAGCACCTATTAGCTATAACAAAATAATTCGTTTATTGCTTTTTGCTCAGTAAAATCCCATAGTTGACAGGGTTAATTATTTACTGCTAAGTAGAAGCAACATTGAAAGCAGTTTGAAACTTAATCAAGTCCGAGATAATCGCAGACGAATAATTGAAATCCGTTTTGAATAAACTCACTTAGTTTATTGTGACTAAACAAATATCACATATTGTTCTAAATCATAAGCAAGCTTCTCAATGCTTCCTACATACAATAACACGTCCCATGGTCCCGGCACTGGGTGGCGATTTGATTTGGGTGTGAACAACAATTGTTTTACAAACACTTGTTGGTCGAGTGTGTAAAGAACCAGACCGAGAGACAGTCTTGCTGAGTGCGATGAACATGTCTTTGATGAGTGTCGGATTGTATGATGTGATGTGTAATAATAATTTTTTTATTTGTATAATTTAAGGAGAGTTTAATGGGATTGACATATTCAACTGGATAAAATCCCGAAAACAATAATGATTAAAAAAAATTGTTTTACAAACATTGTAATATAAATAATACTTACGTTTTTATAATCTCCTTGCTTGCTAAATGTGCTTTTTATTTTATAAGTTTTATTGGATTTTTCTAAAAGTTGTTTTCTTTATTGACAAATCGTATCAACAAAATTTTTTTTACATGACAGCAATGGAGGCTGCTGAACAAACTAAGCCTGTTACACACGAATTCGTACAAAAACATTGTATGAAAATATACTTGATTCCTGGCTAATAAGATTAATTTCAAAATTTCAAATTGCGGTTCCAATGGAAGGCGAGTCCGGCCATATAAACCGATTGCTGGCCTTAGAACGGAGTCTAATTCAAGCCGAACGTGAACTACTGTTAACATCTAGAGTCTTCAACACACCAGTCTACTGCAAGTAACTCTGCAAGTCCTCGAACTCATGCTCATGCTGAAGCTACCAGACTCTGAAGCTCCCTCATGCTGAAACTACCTGTAGCTGAAGCTGCCTCATGTTAAAGCTACCTGAAGCTGCCTCATGCTGAAGCTACTTGAAGCTGCCTCATGTTGAAAATCCTGACACTGAGGCTTGATCCTGCTGCTGACCCTGATGATCCTGCCTACCACCTCCTCCTGCCTGCTGATCCAACTTATTCCTCCTGGTCCTGCTCTCACTGACCCTGCCCGCGCCTAAGCGCCTTCACCATGGAAGCCTTCGCCGCGACCCCCCGACTAATTCATGTCAGTGACAGTTTTTTGAATAAAAACTTTTATTACGTGACAATATCTCTTATTGTGATGTTTTACAAACATCTCTTATTGTACTAATCCTATGCCTTATTCTGTGTCCATGACTAATAAGCAAAATTTCAAGGCGTTTCGTTCGATGCTTAGGCAGTGCAACAAACAAACCACTCACGTATTTGTTACATTCATCATAATGTCTTCTCAATAGTAATTTGTATATTAGTACACCAACATAATGAACACTACCAAAAATAAAGACAAATTGTACAGGGCAAACCATAAGTAAAATTATAATCATATGCGAAGACATCATTCAATTTGACTTGGACATATTTGCTGCCATCACCCTTTACATCGCTATATTATTTCGGTGCCATAGCTCCCCGCACACTGGCATTTAGCCAAAGGCCGACATGATGAATAGTCAACTCTTAAAGGACAAAGGACATGCGGAACCTTGGGAGAAATGTAATGTTTGAACTATGTAACTTAAGTCATTTATGTTCTGAACTCTTAAGGTGTGCTTGTCTAAGAAGGTCTCGTTTTTAATGGAGTAATTATTTGTTTACTTTACGTACTTCAATATAAACCAAAATATAAACAAAAAATGGAACCCATGCAAGTACCCAGGTTTTCCTGTTTGAGTGAAGAGGTTTTAATACATATTAGATCAATGGTCAGGTGCTATTTTGCAGAAAATTTCATGCGACTCTTACCATAATAATAGAAAGTGCTTTTTTATAAGTTTTGATCACATTAGAAAAAGCAAATTTTAGTGACACTAAACAACACTATGCCTGTGTAATATTTAGTGTACTACGAGTATAATAAGTTCTTACAAATGACCGCTTTAAAAACGTGCTTGTGAAAGGACCATTTTAATTTTTGCATTTGCATCAGAATTTACATTGGTTTCCTTAAACCGTTTCTCCTAAATATAATCGAGCATAATGCTAGAATTTCAAAACCACAAAGGTCAAACTTTACAGTACTGTAATGCCAAGGAACATAAAACCAAGTTGTAATAACTATATCACATTATGACCAGCTGATGGTCGCTTGTGAACTCTAACAAGTTAGAAGCCGCAACTACCAGTAGCTAAGAATTTCCGTAATAATATAAAACCAGGGGTGTAATGAGAGGCTTGTGTGTTTTTATATAAAAAAAACAATAAGTATATCTACAGCTAACAACTAGCGTAATATTCAGTTAAAGTCATTTGAGGGTGTTCGTCGTTTGGACACTTGGGGGTAGGGAGACTTGCCGAGCTAACAGATGCAGATAAGAATAATCTTGTATAGACATAAAGAGACTCTGTAAAATATTTAAAAATATATATATACCCGTGAAATTTCTTGCCAGTTCTTCTTCACGAAGGGTTTTCCGAACTGGTGGCAGAGTCATGCTTTATTTGACGTCAATAAGCAAAAGTAATTGTCAATATTGAGAAATAAAAAAAAATAAAAAAGAGTTCCGTCGTCATTTCTTATATAGCTTTTATATAGTTATATATATAGATAACCTAATCCCATAACTGAAACAAGTGATATTTTTGACATTTCAATTTAAGTAACTATATATAGCACACGTGGACTCGATGGGGATTTTTGTTTGTAACAATATCCCTTGGCTCATTACCAAACTTCAGCTCTTCGCGAACTTTGAATGCAGTTCATTTAAAATGTGTCCGTAGCTCCACTAATAAAGAGGCAATCATTTTTAAGCTTTTATACGTTTATTTGATAGAGGGATGAATTGCATTTCATCCGACAACTTTTCTTGTACTGGAGACCTGAAAAGACTCACTTGTTTCCTCGAGTGAAAAGATTGCCGCGCCTGGTAGCTCAAAATCGAAGAGTGAAGGAACCAGTGTGTTTGATGTTTGAGGGCATTTTCACTAGCTTTTTATAAAAAAAGAGGGTAATAGATTTTTATTTATTTGTTACGGATACACTCGGGAACTCCCGAACTGGTTTCATTAAGTATTTTACGAATACTAAATTTTATATAAATATGGACATAATCTAGAGGGACGAGAATAAAACCACGCCAAGACACTGGTCGACACAGTTTTCTAATTAATTTTTAAAAATGCTTTCTTTTTTAAGAAAGTGTAGTTAAAACTACACGAGCAAGATATTTCGTTCGCAACAAACACAAAAAACCTGAGCCGTGACTACATTTCTTTTCTCTTAGTGCTTTTATTTCGTTTGCTCAGACAGCTTTCTTTGCACAGGGGTTGTCACAAATACATGTTTTACTTAAGCCCAATGTATCCCGCACTTTACAACGGTATGTTAAAATTTCGGACAAGCTTGCACAAAGCACCGTAACTTGGCTTACACGTGCCGGTTACATTGTTGGACTAAAGGTTCAAACCTAACATTAAAACGAATCAAGGTTTACGGCGCAGTTAACTTTTAACTTAAGTTTAAGAAATTGTTGCATTGTAGTTCCTTTATTTTCTTATTTTAATTCGTGCAATTCATTTGGCCTGTCAGAAAACAACAAGGTCGATATTCCCTTGTTACCCTTGTAATAATATTCTGACAGTTACTAATGATCAACCTTACAGCTGTTTTGGTTACATGGGAAGTCTTGTCAAAAGTAGTCGACCACTTTTTTGGGGAACTGTAAAATAAATACATGCCTGTGAATTTTTTCAAGCGTTAAATAAAACACTTTTTACCGGATATTATCGCGTATATTTTAGTTAATTTTAAAATTATTTCGACGTTTCGGCATCTTTGCAGTTGCCGTGTTCAAGCGTCTTTATAGATATTCGTGTCACAAAATATTAATTAGTTAGTAACTTTGCCCAGATCCCCCGCGCAACCCCGGGTTGTGGTGAAACCTAACTCGGTATGGAAAGTAATTTTGAGGTATATCATTTTTCTGAAAGAATGAGACGTGGCGGGAAAACAATTTGAATTCGATTTGGGAATTTTTTTAAAGAAATTCGTAAGTTGGCGTTACGAAGTAGTTATCTTTATAAAATGGCGTTGCAAAGTTTATTATGCTAAGTATATACTCATTTTAAACACAGTTTAACCAAAAAGGAAAATGATGCTACTTTATGACGTCATATAGAGGTTGACTGTAAGACAAATTTACGCATTTCGTTTAAATAATCTTCATGGCTTTTATCTGTGAGCTTTGCTAATAAAATATATATATATACTTGTTTGGTGTGGAGGTAAGTACCCTTGCCTTCCATTCCAGAGGTCCCGTTCGAATCCTGGTAGGGGCAGATGTTTTATTATATTTGCTTTCTAGTCATGGGTGTGTATGTTTGTTTATTTAAGTTTATTTCTAATATATTTCTAATATTTATACATCGAAAAAAAAAAAAGAAATATCTATGTGTGCTTATATATTTCTTAAGTTTATTTATCCGTTATCTAGTATCCATAACACAAGTTCTTAAAGATACTTAATTTGGGCTAGATAGTGTGGTGTGATTGCTAGAAAAAAAACAAAAAAAAATATTATAAAAAAAATTATACTTTCAAATGGTTTTTTATTAGAATCAGATTTTTTTTTCTTAACATACCCAAATATACATATATTATATATATATATATATATATATATATATAACCACGTTTACCTGATCGTGTTCCGGATAAAGGAACAAAGGCAATTGCAGCTGAGGCCTGCGGGCGCATGCATTCCTTGCATCATTAGTCAATATAATAAATCTGCCATTTTATATAAATAAGAAAAAAACCTACAAATAAATGATGTCCATGAATGCGAATGTCACCAACAAGTAGCGCGTGTTCGTTTGCCGGCTATGGAAATAGTAAAATGAGAGTCTCTCTCAAGGCTCCTGTGAACGCTGCGGAGCAACGCCAGCGGACTGCGTGAAGTGGTCCCAGCAGTAAGTCGCGCCGAACCTTACTTGATTGGTCGCACTTGACCTGAAGGCAGATTGTATTTTCTATGTAATTTACCTGCCTTTTCAGGACCTTACCGCTAGTGTTTGTATTGATTCGTGGTCGAAGAAACTTGAAATAGAAATATTAGACTGAATGTGACGAATGACAACATCCAACGCGGCACCCGCAGGCTGACTCCCGTAATGGAAACGCTAGAGAATAAATTCAAATTGTAACCGTAACGAGCACCTTGAACAATTATTGAGCCTCGTACATACAATACCATTCACAAGACACATCAGAGACTAAAACACGAGGCGACCGCATCGTACAGTAACATAAAAAAACTGGCTAACCCTGCAATAAACTCGTCATATCCTCGTACGTGCTGAGGGTAACCCGCGGCGAGGTGCACCACCGCGGGGTGCTGTAGTGCGTGGGAACCGCGCCAGCTCGCGGTGCCGCCCGCTGCAGAAGGCGCCTCTCACGCGGACAATATGGTAGCAGATCGACTCGACTGGTTGCGCCGCTCACAGAACAAAGTATTTTTTTTTGTCATGTCTTGATCACAGATTCACCTTAGTAACCAGTGGAGATTATTAATTACGTGACACAATAATTATTCAATGTAATTGTTACTTTGGCCATAATATTTTTTGTTCTTTATAATTTCTTGACATTTTATTACATTATTTTTTTGTAAAGAGCGTATCCTATTTATATTAGTTTTGTAATTTGTAAGTTTAAGATAACTTCAATTGTTGTGACATTTTACTATTTTAATTTATATTTTTTAACATGAATATTATTTATTATGAAATGTAACTCAACTATCGCGTTAGGTTACCCCTTTGATGTGAGTTCTAAGGTGTTTGTTTTGGAAGAATCTTTTCTACTTATAATTTCTTTTATTCATAATGTATTTAGTTAGTCACTTGCATATAAAATACTCTGGGTTCGAACACCGAGCATTTACATTGGACAGCAATCTTAATACTAAACTTCAAAACTTCCTATTAAAGCAACTTTAAGAAAAAACAACTCTATCAAGTAACAGTGCCGCCAGGCTGCGCTCTCAAGCTTCTCCTAATCGTCCCCCGCACGCCGCACCCCCGCGCCCCTCCCGCGCGCGCGACCTGCCAAACTTTACAAGCACGTATAATCTCTTTTTGACAAATTACTCTCTTCTCCCAGCTGAAGTTTATCCCTTCGAAGCTAGTCATCGATGGGCTATCATGAAAGTATGAAGTGATGCGGTTCTAAGATAGATGAAGTTTTAAGTTGGTATAGGATGAATGGTGAGCTATGAAATTCACCGGACCCATTCCACAGTTGCTTTTCGCGCTCTGCTTCAATCAAACTGTGTTTAACAAAAATATCTAAGGCTGACGTAGCTGGGCCGTACGGTAACACACATCGATCTGCCTTAAATGAAGACTCACGGTTAACAAAGGTAACTCGGATAGCAAACTTTGGTGTGCATACATTACTGGGCTATGAAGAAATATTGTTCAGCTAGTTAGATATCTAGACCCTTATTCTATTGTAATAAAGGATTTTTGTTTGAAATGAAATGAAATGAAATATTTATTTTCTCAAAGTATCCCAAGTATCCAAACGCCGAACACCCTCAAACGGCACCCGTTCACGAGTTTACGCAGGATCCAGCCATTGCCCTCCTCAACCATATTAGAGGGAAGTGAGCGACCCGTCACCCGTTTGTTTGTTGTAATCGATAATCACTGAAACTACTAAACGGAATTGAAATTTTCTTTGATAATAAGAAAGCTCAGACTCCCAGCAGCAACGTAGGTTGTAACAATTTATCATATTAGTAAATAATCATTTTTCAATAATCACGACAATATTGTAAAAAAGGTAATTAAACAAAAATTATATAATAATTAGTCATGTACAAGTTGCCTAAACTACGAAATAAAACACAATTAAGGTTTCATGCACAATGACGCTATGTGGAAATTATAAATAAACAAAATAATATCACACTGAAAATCAGTTTTACAGACTTTTTTCTTCTATTTTCACAATAGTACTAGAAAGATACCATTTTTCATCTTAGGTATTTGCTAACATTACCTTTACGTAAATTAATAACAAGCGCTTTCAAAAAAGTTGATAGACCGCTTTATCCAGGCTGGCGATTTATCTGCACAGTGAACCGAAATCAATCTTAATTTGAAGGCAACAAAACAAAACGAAAAAGGCGCTACATTTCTTAAAAGATCATTTTTCATTAGAAAGTAAATTAATAGAGTCATTAATAGAACTGAAATTGAAAGAAATTCATAAAATCCCAAGCGAGGTCACAAAGCAATGCGGTGATGCGTGCTTCGAAAACCTTTTGTTCATATTTAAGTAGGACACAAAGAGGGCTTTGTACAAATGAGAATACAAACCTAAACAGCCTGCTTCAACAAAGGGATAAATTGGACGTCTGTGCTTTGTTGGTGGATACTGTCTGGTGGATAAACACAAAAATTTTCAACGTTTTTGAGAGGCAATTTAGAGACATTATAGAGCGAATCAAAGTTGAGACAATAAGGCAGCAATTCGGGTTTTCAATATAAGAACTAAGAAGTGAGCCTCATGAAAGGGGATTTTGTGTGCTAAAAAAAACTGGAAATTCTACCATTTTATGCCAATTAATAGTATTCAAACTAAAGTAACTTATGGTCAATTGAACTTACCCTAAGTAAACTTCGTTTTAAGTAAGTTACCGCCCCCTCCGAGGTTTCAGAGAAAGGTACTCCTGCTTCCAGTTATATTGCATCATCACATGAATTTATGATTTAAAAAATAAGAAAAAGTTGCATTCCTTGACACATTCCGAAGGTTTGTGTTTGGTCGATGGTAATACAATAATACTTGATTATTCGAACTAATTGTGATTCAAATTCTAATGCAAGTACTTATTTCTAAACATTGACAATTACTTGTTCTTATTGACGTCGAATAAAATATGACTCTAGCACCAGTTCGGAAAAACCTTCCTGAAGAAGAACTGACAAAATACTTCACGGGTATATACTTTTTCAAAATAAATTTACAGTTTTTCTTTATGTCTATACAAAATTATTCTTATCTGCATCTGTTAGCTTGGCAAATCTCCCTCCCCCAAGTATCAAAACGACGAACACCCTCAAACGGCACCCGTTCACGAGTTACGCGGGATACAGCCGTCGCCCTCCTCAACCATATTAAAGGGAAGTGATATAAAATGTAATCACGGCACATGTACCGAAGCGTCGAGTTTATGTAAAGTGATATAATTAAAGTGTTTTATTTTATACGTTTTCTTATTTATAACAACAGAAAATAACAGAAAGCGGACTACATAGCTTATAAAATGTTTGAGGACGCAGCAACGAAGTATAATTAGAATTTACAAGTTGATAAACATAAAATTATAAACATTACAACAATTATTTAAAATGAATACAGTGTGTAATTAGTGACATCAAAGCATTTGTCTAAAAAGCAGGTGTTTGAGATATCTGGAATAGTATTTCCATACATCCCTAACTTTCAGCCGAACAAACATAAACAGCCATGAATAAATACAAACATGGAGGGATCGGATTGAAGGATCGTCGTGTTTTTGAGAGAAATATGAATGTTTTTGGTCGTCAAATCAATATCTGATCTGTGAAATACACTTTGTGGTATTCTAGACTTTGTGTGTACTGTATATTCTAATAAAATCAGATGTAATCGCGTCTATCTTTGCCTCGACTCCAGGTGAAAAGGAACTTTTTTGTTAGATACATTTTTTATTATTTAAACACGAATTTATGAACGTAACCAACAAACTCCGTAGAAGAAGAAATTATTCATTTTCAATTGTGAAATAATTTTTAAATCTTTAAATAGTTTCAAAATATGTCCGTAAAGTATTTTTTGTTTTTGATAACGTCATAAACTGAGACGCACTTACAATAGAAGACTCTACGGGCAGTTCGGAAAGATCTTCATGAATAATAACTTCAAATGAAACTTACGGAACTACTTTTTTAATATCCTCTTTCTCCGCAGATTGGTTCACGGGTTACCGCACACCAAGCGCCAGCAACAAGCAGAGCGCGCAACCCAACGACGACGGCACCTCTGGCCAGGACTGCGTGGAGGTGCGCCGCTACCTGCCGCCGAGGCCCGCGGCTCCGGGGAACACCTACATGTGGAACGACCGCGGCTGTCGGGAGCATAATTACTTCGTCTGTGAGAAGCCTAGTGTTGAAGGTAAGTTCTCTTTAATAAGTAAAGAGTTAATGGTTTTTTTATATATACAGATACTGAGGTTTTCGCTTGAGTTAAAACAAATTAGTTCATAGGTTCTCTACGTTAAACTGCATAACAAATAAGAACACAATTGATTTCTCAATGCGATACACGTTTTTCTGCCTGCATCCACTCTTGACGTGAACATAATGTGGTGTTTGTATAAAGGGTTAAAAGATTTTATCCTGTACCAACATTTTTTATATTAGTATTTTATATAGGTATATAGGTTTTTAAACCGATATTCGGTTCTTTCTAAGTCCCTACTCTGTAAAACTTTACTTCATAATGCACCCAAAAGTAAATAATTTTATAATACAAATTTGAATGTTTTTGATCAATATTCCGACAAATTAGAAAAATATTCGTGTGACGATGTGACATTCTTTAAATTTTAAATTGGTTGTATGTATTATTCGATTTGAAAGCAATTTAATTAAGTTCCTTATTTATAAGAAAAAGTATTACATTAACACGAAAATTAATTATATCATTTGATCACAGCTAAGTCCCAATTATCTCACAGCAACATCCCAACGGAGATTCCAATTACTGCCACGCGCCCGCCGCGCCGCCACCATCTACACAAATTCATTGTCGCGGTGTTGTATTCACACTAAGATTGAGGACGATAAATTATTGTTTCTTAATTAAGGGGAGAATGAGTCGTAGAGAGGTTTAAAACGTTCTTAAATCTTAGTGTTATATTTGAAGGACACTAACAACCTGACACCTCGTTCATTCGTTCGGAATAAAAACAGAGTAATTTTTGTGATAAATTGTAGTAATAAAAAAGCTCTAATAAGCGAGTACATATTTGTAAATTCTAAAATACTTACTTAAGAAACGCAATATGTAATATGGCTCCAATTATGGTATCCAGAACCTATTCCCTATACTTATAAACTATTCCCAATTATACATTTTCGACATAACATACGACATCCTCTGCATGATCCGAAACCTGGTAGGAATTAAAATTTGGGTTCACAACACCAATTCATTGCGAGTCGTAAAGTTTACTATTATCTTATCTATTAAGTTTTAATTTAATTCTAACAAAGCGCAAAATTAGGTAAAAATCTTTTGAGTTACTCTCTTTTTTTTAATCCTCAGACAAACACACCAACTGTGTGGCCCCAAAGTAAGCAGAGCTTGTGTTATGGATGAACATACAGCGAACTGGGGGGAACCTAGAATAAACATACATATACACAAATAAAAAGAAAAACATACATACATAAATATCAACAACCATGACCCGAGAACAAAGATCAGGACTCGAACCTGGGACCTCCGGCGTATGAGGCAGGGCCACTAACAACTACCCTACTCGGTCGTCAGTCTATTCCAAGATCGGGCACTGCCTTTGCAAACAGTGAACTTATATCTGACACTTTAAATGAATACGAATTCCCAGGACAATGTATTTATCCCACCTGAATATCAAATTACAAAAATGGCGCCAAAACTTGTAAAAGGATAACGACTACTCTGTAAACAATATTTCAAGTAACAAACAACCTTAAAAGCTTTAATTAAAGAGGGTCACTCAGAGCCTTTATTAATTAGACGAATTAATTTCTCTCAAAATTAATAAAAAAATCGTATAAATTGAAGGCTTTGAGGATCGTTAGTAAAGTTAATTTGCAGTTAAAGAGCTAACGTTAAAATACTTTTTGGGATGAGAGGGTATGTTTGTGAGGATTAAAAAAAAGGACTTATATCTTTAAAGCTCTGTATTATAAAATCATAGTTGGATTTGAAAATAATAATTTACATGCTTCAGCAATTTACTAATTTTTAGAAATAAATTTTATCGTAGTCCAAGAAAATAAAAAACGTTTTATCACTTTGAAAAATGTGTAGTACCCATTATGCTCATTTTATACCAGACCACAATGACATCATTTTTGTTCATTTGTTTATTGCAGAAAAAAATGTAATAAGAATTACTTTTATAAGCAGTAGCAGAACCGATCCCAGCCTTCAAGTTCTCCATTTTGAAACTTGTGTGATGTATTTATATAAGCTGGTCACATCTTCATCACATTTTCATGTTTATTTGTCTGTCATAACACGCAGGCAATTATATTTGGAATGACACTTAATTTGTGATAGAAATTTAAGTTGAAGTACAGTTACTTTGTTAAGATCTAGTCTGGGGGGGGGGGGCGCTACAGTTCTTCCTGTTTGACAACCGTGGTAATCACGTCTACGTGGTCGTTACGTGGTAAGGGACACCCAGGGCTGAGATATAGCTGTTTTCAACTGAAGCTACGCTCGGAAACGCATCATAAGTCGATATAATAATCATTATTAATATATATATAAAACACCTATGGGTAACAATGTGTATGGGTGCGGATGCCGTTTACGACAGGTGGGTCAAAATAGTACAAAAATATTACCTATAGTGCGTTCGTGAGATAGCACAGAGCCATTATGACGATAAAGAAACATTTTTATTGTGAAATGTTGGCAGTTATCATCTTTACCGTACCTTACCATCTCTATTTTAAGGGCTTACTACAAATTGAAATATTTCAGACATCTCTGTATTTGTACAGTCAGCAAAGGCGACATTGTTTTGCCGTGCCAATCGAGCTCTTTGTCTCTACCACTCCATTGTACGCTTACAATGGACCATGAATTGTTGACCAGTAGTTCTTATTGTGTGTTAATAAAGGCTATTTTACTGCAAAAAAATGAGTGGACATTATGTATTTTTAAAGTTGAGTTTATTTGGAGCAATTTATATAAACGCGTAATCTTGATTAAGTGTTAAATAAATGATTTTATTATAGTTGAGTTTTTTCGAACAGCGTTAAGGGGACGTAATTGTGAGAAACGGTAGCTGTGACGTCAACACGGGTGTGAAAGTTTTGCAATGACAACCACGCTCTAGTCTGGGTTGGCGTCAGTATCAAAGAGTTAACTTCTGGGTATTTGTCGGCGAAATAACAAGAAATTGTGGTTATCGAGAATTGTATGGTTTGCGTTTGTGAAGCTTATTTAAAGTATCTTTTATAACCTAGAATTAATTAGCTTCATGATAACTATGAGACGAGTGGCAGTTAATGTCGTGACATCATTTCGTTGCTTACATCTGTTTATCTTCTATCAACATTCGATTAATTCATCTTTATTTTGTACATTTGTTAAAGTCAAATTATTATCTGCTACAAAATAAAATTTAAAGAAACTTCTGAAAGGATTTAACAAACAGTTTATAAGACATAATTAAATCAAATTTCAGAATAAACATGTTAGCTTCTATTTACAATTTAACTCGTTACATCCGTGTTAAGGTTTTATTGAAAAGCTATAGTAAACCTTTTGTATTCGTTTTATTGCAATGATCGTGTAAGTACATCCTTAACGTTACCTATAGTGCGTTCCGTTTGCCGATTACAGCGCTATCAGCGCTAAAAGTGCTCAAAACCGTTCCGATTCGTTTGAGCGCGCTAAAAGTGTTATTAGTGATATTGCAATCGGAACGGTAAATATCGCGCTAACATTCTGATTGTTCGTCGTTGAAGTCTAAAGTTACAATTTCATTGAACTATATTTGACCCTGAATGAAGCAGGAGCCATTTTTTAACATTATTACAAAAGAATATTAATATGCAAGCTTTTAAAATCTTTAATCGACAAATAAAAACATCAACAAAGTAACGTCATGTGTCAATTTTGACAGGCCGCTCACAGCGACCATCCTCCTTAGCTTGGGCACTGTGCTCGGGAAGATGGCGGCGTTTATGACGTCATTGATGACGTATCGATATCGCTGTGAGCGCGCTCACGGGCAATCGGAACGGGTATATGAGCGCTGTGAGCGGTATAATCGGCAAACGGAACGGAAACGGAAGTAGTGTAAAGTAATAAACAGTTTAATGACCGAACACAGCCAGTGCGCAACTATCGTACTGACGCGACGCAGTGATAGCTATATTGTGAGCTACAAGTCTGTGGTAAGCGTATACCCTCTTTGCAGAACAAATTTCTTAAGGACAACTTTCGATAAATACAAATTAAAAGTGAGCAAAGAAAAAAGAATGAATGCGTGTTATTATTGACTTAAGGAGGCGGCAGTTACCGCGGTCTATAATGCTACGGAAAGACTGCCGTTACCAGTTCACCAAAGTGTGACCTGAGAAACAAAATGTTTAAAGACTTATGTAGGTTGATGTACAAGTTGTCTTGAACGAATCTTATTAACAGCAAGCAATTGGGTATTTGACAAATTTTTTAATAACATATTTAAAAAGTTTATCAACAAGAAATATTACATAAGTAACAGTGTGTTTACAATCAATACAGCGATGTGTTTGAGGAGCTACGGCGAGTCACCGAAAAAGACTCCATACAAAACGTGAAATTGTGACGTCACAACGTGTAAATCATAGTAAAAATTGTATAGGCTTTTGGAAAAATGTATATTAGCTAAGTTGATGACGCGTTAACATGCAAACTGTCATATTAAAAATTGTTATATTTAATGTCTATAAGCCAATAAAATAAAAAAATGTAACGTATTTTGGAAAATGTTTTTGTTTCTTTTTTTAAATTTTCCAATTTATTTAATTTCTTAAAAACTTGCATTTTAAATAGTATCAACTAAATGTAAAGTTATAAAATTATATTGTCTGCCTGGTGTTCGTGTATATATATTCCTATATATAAAATCCAGTTCTATCCAACAAAATAAGCATTTACTCCAAAGGTTCTCCAAAAAGGGGTATAGTTATACCAATAATATTATCGCTGTCATGAAGTCCCAACCTTTACAGCGTCGCGACGGCGGCGCAGCAGAGAGGGTAGTTACAACTTTAAAGACTGTTTCAACATATAAGGTTTTGTGCAATGAATAATCTGTGTTATATAACATGGAGCTTTTAAATTAATTAATTTTTTTATTTAAATGAAACATTTTCTTTTTTTATTGTTAGTTTTACCTATCAAGAAAACTATCTGTGTGTGTAAAAATGATCTGACTACTGAGCAATCCAATGAAAAATAAAAATAAAAATTTATTTAAAAAGGCAAAATTATAAATTAATCTGGTTATTATCATTATATCTAACCAATTCCAAAAATGGAAACGTCTACCATTCACAAAGATCTGTTGATTTTACGAGACTCGTTAAACCAATTATCTTGAACCCAAGTTGAAATTAACTTCCAAGTAGATACCCAATCTCAAAATAATATTGAAAATCCTAATCTTTAGGAAAATGTTCCTCCTGTGAAAAACAAAATGTAGAGAATATTACAGAGAGCGCGTTGAGCTACGGTGATTAGAAAGGCTCTATTTTGAATTAATTCATGATGGTAATTTTGAAAAAAAGTCAGAAGCTTTATGGAAAAGTGACAAGAAAAGCGATTGCTGTATTTAGTGAATGCTTTTTATTTTGGTTACGAATGACCATTGTTACTTTTAATACAAAAAGATGGGTTACAAATATGTTTGAAATACTTGGGCTTTTCTTGATCTGTTAGAATAACTGTAAATTACATAAAACTTGAACGCATCATGGTTTTAGCTAGCTAATTGTTTTACTAACATCCTGAACTGATCATGTTTCTTTACGTTATTTAAGAGTTAGGAAACTGTAGCTATTTTTGAAATTACTTTTTCAATTATGGAAACCTTAGCATAGTTTGACTTAACTCTGAAACTAACACGCTGAATATAACTCAGACATCAAAGACAAACTTATTCTCGAACGAGGCACAATTCTTGCAAAAGATAGAACGTCGTCTACGCTTGACACTCGCCAAGCATTTGTTATATTATCTAATAGTCCGGTCAAATTAGACCAAAAAATAAGAGTAAAGTTACCTAAATTCCCACCAAGCTGAAAATCGGTAAGATTGTTTGAAATATCATTAAAAACAAAATTTGAAAGTTCCCCATCTTTCCCCTGTAAGGAAAAAAATTTATTCAAGGTCAAAGGTAAAAAAAATGAGTTTTTCGCGATTTTCAGCAAAACGGTAAGTTTTATCATAAAAATATCTTAGACAAAAATTGTAGATCATAAAATTATCTACAAAAAATTAATTAATACTTTTTTTTCTACGAGCCACCGTTTTTGAGATATAACGATTCAAAAAGTTGTAAAAGTTGTAATCGTCATAATATGCATGAGTACGCCACGTATATATACATCTCTATAGTTGTAATATATGTTAAAATATTTTTCTATTGGTTATTGTAACTTACACTACTAATATAAAATATACATAAGTTATAACTATAAGAATATCAGGATGCAGATATCAGTATGAAGACATTAATTAATGCAAGTATCAAAAGAGCAGATGAATTTTCGGAGTATCTAAAAAATCAAAAATCTGTGACAGTACATGAAAGTTGTCGTAAAAATTATACTCGAAAGTCTTCTATTGCTGCAGCTAATAAAAGACAACGTGAAGAACAAGAAGCCAGTACATCCACAGAAAGTCCTCCTCGTACTAGATTACGGCATGTACACATTGTCAAGGCCGGTTGTGCTCTAATATTGAATCATCAACAGTAGAGGATCCGTTTGATTCCAACGAGGCAACATGCGATACATCGCTATTAACGCAGTTTACATGCACTCAGGATGAAGATGAGGACGAACAAGAACAAGAAGATCAAGAAGAAGAACAAGAAGAAGATTTTGAAAGTTACGACCCGGACGATTAAATTTCACTACTTTTTTTAAACTTAAATTGCTTTTATCTTTTCAGTCTCTGCTAATATCCATTATTTTTCAATAATGGATATTAGCTGACAAAAACTGACCCGTGGAATAGGCCTACTGGGGAAACCACAAAAAAAAAACGCGCTAAGTACACTACCTCATAGGTGGCGAGGAAACGTGTGCATATTATGACGATTACAACTTTTACAACTTTTTGAATCGTTATATCTCAAAAACGGTGGCTCGTAGAAAAAAAAGTATTAATTAATTTTTTGTAGATAATTTTATGATCTACAATTTTTGTCTAAGATATTTTTATGATAAAACTTACCGTTTTGCTGAAAATCGCGAAAAACTCATTTTTTTTACCTTTGACCTTGAATAAAATTTTTTCCTTACAGGGGAAAGATGGGGAACTTTCAAATTTTGTTTTTAATGATATTTCAAACAATCTTACCGATTTTCAGCTTGGTGGGAATTTAGGTAACTTCGAATGTCTAATTTGACCGGACTATAAGTGACCAAGACGATGTTACTACGAAGGAAATGTCGCAGGTTTATGAGGCCATAGTTGTGATTTGACTGACCGCTTACTCTTAACATCGGTGGAAGGCCTTTGTAACCAAAGATGCACATGCTTTGTATGTTGGTATCTACGAAAACACACTTGTTTTCATAATAACTTCACTTCTTACTAATAATGGGCACCAATTATAATTATATTAACTTATAATTATGGTATCGATTTGGACTTCCGGAAATCTTTGTTATACTGTTTGAATACTGATGACTATTTAATGATATGGTTTCTTGGAACTGATCGACCCCTAGAACGTGGAGGAGGAAGGTAGCTTCTAGCAATCCCCTGGACTTTGGGTTCATTTGATTTGTTTCAACGACTCGAATACATTACATTTGATAACATGAGTGAGAGTAGTTGCTGTCGTAACAAAAATTATAAATATGATGAATTTTAATAATCTGACAAAATATCATCGATAAAAACTGATGAAGCTGGAGAACTGTACGATATCCTGTACAGTATATATCAGCGACTGGCACTGATGAAGCTGGAGAACTGTACGATATCCTGTACAGTATATATCAGCGACTAGCACTGATGAAGCTGGAGAACTGTACGATATCCTGTACAGTGTATATCAGCGACTGGCACTGATGAAGCTGGAGAACTGTACGATATCCTGTACAGTGTATATCAGCGATTACGGCAAGAACAGTTAGGTTTTTAAGTTCTCTATCTTTGTTCTACGATAAGGCAGTTGCGTATATAATCATGATACTTGATCTGGTTTCGTGTATCAGTTGCCCCGAGGCAACGACGAGGAAAGTGACGACGGAAACGGAGATGTTACACGCCCATCTAACTTTTGTAATAAAAGTCCAAGACTGTATTTGATAACAAAAAGGAACAGAAAATAACATTCTGCATACAAAACCACTTCTTTACACGTACGTCTATTCTCGCGTAATAGTTATTTTGATTCAAACTGAATTTTCGTATTCCGTGACTGTAGTGAAACTATTTATTATAATAATTATGTGTTCCGTGGAATGAAACATTCTGAACCAACAGAATTTTATGCATATCTTAAAACAGTCTTTGGCAATGCTATAAGTGGACTGAAATTCATAGAAATATTGCTTACTATTATTGCTACTATACCCCGATTGTTTTTGTACACAAGCACCTTACCCGGTAATATCATCTAACTCAAATTTAATAAAATAACGTACGCAAGTTATCTTTTAAATTGTTTGAAGTAAATAAAAAGATAAAAGTGGGTGTCATATGATCTGTGCATTGTATTATAAACAACAGCTTTTGTATTATTTGTAAATTCTAGAACAGATATTTGTTTTATGATTAGAAGCGTACATAATTTGAAGTAAAAAATTAAGTACATTTCACACAAAAATACGTAAAAGCGAGCGAAACGGCACATTATTATTAACACGTGATTACCCTAAGTTTATCATTACTTTTTACTTATCTTACGCCCGTATTCGTAAACAAGTAATTTCTTAGACACGATACTACTCGGTAGATCTTAAATCATCATGTTTCATAGTCGAGTAATGCGTGAATGCAAAACGTGACAATTCTTAAATAAATTTGTTTATTCATTCATTCTTAGAGGCACATGAATTGTCAGATAGTGAGTCCTGTGCTGTTCATAAATCTCCACGTTTGTGTTACAATATTTCGTATTTAAAAACGGAACATAAAATTATATTTTTTTTTGTAAATTACAAGTTGTTTAAACAAAGGTTTACATTAAGATCATATTATTAGTATTATATTACACTAACATTTTGTTCTCATTTTCATTAAACCAAATAAGTTATTAAATTATAAAGTAGATGATGTGATTCATAAAAACAGTTTGTAACATATTAATGCTAGCTTTTTAATTTTCATTATCAAAATAAGAGGTGGTTATATTGGTGGTTTTTAGTATTCTCACCGACAGAGATACAGAATAAACAGATAGAGAAAATGATAACAATTTCTTGGCTGTGAATTCTAAATATAAACAGTTCTCTATACTGCCTTTTTTCTGAACTATAAAATATAATCGCTACTGTAATTACTTCACTATGAATACGGGAGAGAGCCTTCGACCGGGAAGACATCGACATAGTTAAATGCAACCTCATTTTTGTGACCTCATTCGCATGTCGTGACCAGAACTAAAGTCACTTCCTCAGTCTGCACACGATATCCCGAAGTTACTCAAAAAGAGTATTACAAATTTTGACCCAGTTTGTTTAAACCGCGTTCGAAGTAAGATAACATCTCCGGGAAATTAGTTAATCATAGTTGTTGAATTTATTTAGCTTTTTTCGTGTTTTGTGGCTAAATAATGTATGGTAATTTAATCGGATTATAATAATTTTAGAACACGAATAAAACAAAGTGAAGGCGCCGTAAAACCTTAGCCTGAAATCTATAAAGATATATCTTAGTTAAATGTTAATTTAAAAAGCGATCTTGTCCTTTACTACGCACAGGTGAAAATCCGGTGAAAAATAATGGCTTCTACTTTGACAAGATTATTGTGACATGTTTTCAGAAAATGTATGCTGTCTCGACATTTAGACAATTTAGCTGAGACTACTGAGCTGAAATCTTATTGATTTCATGTACATTGTTTGTTTGGAGTGGGTGAGCTTTCGTTTTTTAGAAGATTTATCGGTAGTTTAGTATAGAAAATTTACTAAATATTGCATGCGAACTAAAACGAAAGTCACCCTGTGTGTATTTCTGGTCACATTCTATCATTGTACGAAATTTCATCAAAATCCACAAGTGTAAGCAATATCGAGTGATGTAGTACACTCGCGCTCGGCCCAGACTTATGGCGGGAAGCGCTGAGGTGCGGGTTGTTTGGTCTTCTGTAGGCATCCCGGACACTAAAGGAGGACTACAACTAGCCCAGTCGGGTTGTCGAAAAAAAGGGCTTATCCTCGAAATAATTCTAGGCCTAAATATAAAAAATGCTCTAATGTATACCCCGCACAGACCCGATTGGCGTCCGGCCCCGTTCGGACGTGTTGACAGTCGCTCCCGGCTGCCGAGTCACGATTGTTGTCTCACGACTTCTGTCGTAGCAATACTCAAACGCCATTCCTGCCACTCTTCCCATTGTAGCCCCAGACCCGTTCTGCGTCCGATCCCGTTTGGACGTGTTCGCGGGCGCACCAGCCGCTGAGTCACGATTGTCGTCTCACGACGTCAACTCGTAGCAATACTCATACGCTGAGATTCGAATCAATATCCCTTTTAGTCCCCGACGACTTGAGATAAGCCTCTTTGTGACTTACGCTGCGGCCGGTTTCGGCCGGTCGTAACGTAGTCAATCCCGCACTCGATGCACCCCTCGAATAAACATCTCACCTCGGTGGGAGCAGCAACAACAGACTTGAGCTTACTACGGTCGATTAAATTCGATAGTAGTTCGCAAGGCTCGGGCTGATTTTCTGGCTGCGTACTTGACGCTTGAGACTCGAGACTCGCTCTGCGGTCGTAACGTAGTCAATTCCGCAGTTTCAGTGCAACCCAGCTTCGCGACTGGTTCACGTTGCGAAGCCGTCAGGTCTACGGCCGGTTTTTGTTGCCAATTTATTGCCTTTCTTCCCAGGGTGAAGGCACAGTATTTGTCCAATAGGGACAACACTTCGCGTCGTCCCCAGCCCCCCTGCCGCTGGTAGGGAGGTTAGCCGCTAGGGTTTGCTAGGTTATTAGGAAATCTAGACGTAGCGAGCTATACTTTAAGATGATAGATGATATAGATGAGAGCTGCTGCTGATGCTGATAGATGCTTCTGGTGACAGATTCCTATGATGCTGATATTGATAGGCGATGATAATAGGGATGTCAAATGAAACCCGTTGAGTGCGTAATGATCACTATTTTTATTGTAAATATGTCGAATTTATATAGTTCTAATATTGCGTACTTAGGTAAACGCGATGAACGAGTGCAAGAACACGTTGGCTCGTACATTAGGCATCTTTTATATATTTATATTATTAGTCCCAACCCCTCCCTTATGGATTCGCAGACTTTACTAAACTACTACAGTGCAACAGCACCTCAAAACACTCTCGGAAGCGTTCTTCAAACGCTCCAAAACCCACCCCAATCCTTTAGTTCGAGAGTCCGTCTCGTATACTACCCCTGTCATAGATTCGAAGTTCAAAGCAACGCAACTGTCAGCTGATCTCGAAGCCCTTTAGGCCGAAATTTTTAATTCTAATACTAATTTTAATTCGAATTAATTCAATTCTTATTGACTTTGAGCACCTTCAGTGCTATGAATTCGTAATAATAGAAAACGAATAAATGAATAATGAATCCCCAGACAATCACACCAAATGTATGGCCCCAAAGTAAGCAGAGCTCGTGTTCTGGATGACCATCCAGCGAACCCAGACTAAACATACATATATAAATATAAAAGACCCGAGAACAAACATTTATGTTCATCACACAAACGGACGCCCCGGCCAGGACTGGAACCTGGGACCTCCGGCGTATGAGGCAGGGCTACTGACCACTACGCCACTCGGTCGTCGAATTAAACACGTACGGTTGGTACTGTTCCAGGCCACGAATGTCAGTTACCGTCGAGCGGATCCCTCACTCGGTTGCCGAATTATGTAACGAGAAGAACTGTAGTTGAGACCAACCTCATTCTATTGCATGACATTGTTTTCCTGTTTTGTATAAAATTATGACTCCATAAAAAAGTTTAGCCTCTTTCTTATGGCAATTTTTTCCTGTTTTTTAACCCTTTGACGATAAACTCTTAGAGAATTTGAGGAAATAAAATGCCGCATTAACTTCCCGATTGCTACGATACTTGCTTTCCTTTCCGCTAAGTAGTTAAGAAATAAGGTATTTAAAAATTACAGAAAATCATACATTCCTCAACACATGATTTATTATTTTCATTGCGTACTAAAAACAACATGGTTGCCTACATGATTTAGTATTCTAGAATAAAAGAAACCATTCACTTGTGTTGATTTCAAATCCAATTCTAACGGAAACTTTAAAGTGAAAAAGCTTTTCTTACAAACTTTCAAATATCGAAAAAAAGTTCGAAACCATCGAATAAACGCCCGCCATTACGCGGATTTACGTCCATGCTCGCCGGCAGTTTTAAAAGACATTAAAATTCAAATGGATTCTAATCGCGTTCCAAGTTTGATTTGAATAGAGCAGTCTTCATTGCAAGCGACCTACATGCACGAAATGCATGATCACCACGGAACTGGTAAAAAGCGCGACAAATTACTAAAGGCTATTTTGGACTGGGAAACATTATTATTTTATTTATATTTTGTCGTACTTTTTATGAAATATTTTTTGTGTATGTGGTGAAAAATAAAGAACCTGATTTTGTTATAAATATATTGTATAAATGCCTATATCCAATAATAACATAATTCACGTAAATTGCCGTTTTCCAGAGTAATAAAACCCTTATATAATATCGAGTATCACATTTCTATGTGACAAAATTTAATTACAACAACATACTATTGTAAAAGCGTCTTTAGGTAAGAAACAATATTCAAAACTATCATTCGTTGTATATTTAGTTACCTTTATACTGGCCTTGAATGGAAAATGGGTTTACCACAAATTTTGACGTGCCCGTATGAGAATTTTTCCCGTGCGAAGGCGTCCAGCTTTAACATCAATGCACGTGCAATTTACTGTTTGCCACATCGTGATTTCCATCATAAACATGCATTAGCCAATAAGCTGATAGATGGCAAAGAAACTGCATTTCTTGGCAGTATAATCCAGCCCTAACCCAGCGCTGATCACACGAAGAGCCTCATTACTCTACAGACATGAAGTCGCGCTGCTCCACGGCACGCGGATGTACTCTGTAACATTCGAAACTCTATTCTCTATTTTAGAATATAACTAAAAAGGCCTTAAAATATTCTTAAAAGAATAAGTATTTGGGTCATTAAAAATATGACAGCATTAAAGAATTTGAAGGTGACCGTTTCAAGCGGTATTTTAAATGAAATGATATATATATTTGATAAGATTTTGAAGTTTATACATATAAGGTTTTAAACAGGAAAACTGAGTAGGTAGAAAATCTGCCATTAAGGCGTTCAAATTAGGACAGTTTTTACTTATTGCTAGTTTCAGATTTACATTATATTCATAATTACAATTACTTTATCGATAATATTTTAGCGATATGTCGTAGCGATTTAATAAAATACACATATTTAACAATACTATTAATTACATAAGACGTATGGGCATATCATTATGATATAGCTAGTTTTTCAATAGTCAGTAAATATTAAAAGGGATTATTATGCTTGGTCATATATTAGTGAATTAAATTAAGTTATGTATATTTTACATTATTTTTGTATTCAAATTATTCCTTTATTGAGTAGAAACACTTTTCAACAAACCATGTGTGAGTTCATAGGTTAATATATGTAAATACTTCATAATAATGTATTTTTAATGTATGCGTAAATATATTTATAGAAGTCAGTGAATAATATGTTGTGGTAGTAGAGTGTCTTTGTAAAGATCTTTCTATTTGAAAGTTCTTTCTATTTGGACCGCCATGACAATCACTTGTTCGTGGCTGTATTCCACCCACCCACAACTGGAACAAATCTAATTTCAGCTGGAGCCTACGAGCGACAACGCGTTTATTAGTCGACATAATAACCACAATCACTATTAATAAATAAATTAAACACCGCCGACTAATGATGTAAACGGGCGCGGATGCCACTTACCACCCGGTGCGTACGCGTACTCGTTCGGCGTATTATATTAGGTCTTTACCTATGAAATTGCCGTTTTTCACGAAATAAATGAAGCGTAATTTTTTTATATATTTTTTATTTCTATTAATCAAAATAATCACCCATGCAATCAATGCATCTTTGCCAACGCATTGGTAGCTTATTGATGCCTTTCTTGAAGAAATCAGCTGGACGGGAGGCAACAAATTCTTCAAAGGCATTTTGTACTGCCTCTCGGGTATTGAATTTTTTTCCCGCCAAGAAGTTATCCAAATATTGGAAAAAGTAGAAGTCTGTAGGCGCAAGGTCTGTTGAGTACGGCGGATGACGGAGAACTTCCAACCCCAACTCTTATAGCTTGGAGACCGTCTGCTGTGCAGTATGAGGTCGCGCGTTGTCGTGCAGGAGCAGTGGAGCCGAACGATTGACCAAAGCTGGTTGGAGACGTGCGAGCTTCTCCATCATTGTGTTCAGTTCTTCACAGTGCACATCTGCAGTAATGCTTGTCCCGTTTGGCAAGAAGCTGTGATGAATTACACCCGCGTTAGACCACCAAACAGTGACCATCACTTTTCTAGGGGTAAGTTTTCGTTTAGGGCATTGTTTGGGTGCTGGTCCAACCAACTTGCTGAGCGCTTACGATTGTCCAACAGGATCCATTTCTCGTCACAAGTAACAATGCGGTTCAGAATTCCTTCATTTGTATGCCTGCTGAGCAGTGCAAGGCACGTCTCCAAGCGTACTTCGCGCTGGCGGTCATTGAGTTCGTGGGGTACCCATTTGTCAAGCTTTTTTACCTTGCCAATTTGACGCAAATGGACCAATATTGTTTTGATGCTAACGTCGAAAGCTTGCTGCTAATTCAGCCGTGGATTGAGTTTCATCAGCTTCCACAATTGCCTTTAATTCGTCATTGTTGACCAAAGTTTTCGGACGACCACGGGGTTCATTTTTCAGGTCAAAATTTCCAGAACGGAAGCGGGTAAACCAATAACGGGTGGTGCGTTCGTTTGTAGTGTTCGCTCCGTAAACGTCGTTGATGTTGCGTGCCGCTTGTGCGGCTTTGCTGCCACGACGGTACTCATACTCCATAATTACTCGAATTTTTAACTTATCCATGATGACGAAAAATGTTCGAATGCGTTGAAAACAAAACACTAACTATTAAACAAATGACGATTTTAGAAAAAGAATTCCATGTTTGTCAAATAAAATTAATTTGAAATTAGAATTATCAGTCAAAACAAAAAATATTTTCATTTGAAATGGCCAGTACGGCAAAACGGCAGTTTCATAGGTAAAGACCTATTATTAGATTATTAAACAATCGTAACTTTCCTTATCTGTATTTCATTGTTTGAAGTAATATTTTTTTCTGAATAGCAAATCTATTTGAAGTTCATTTTATTTAAGCGTGTTAGTTTTAAAACAGAATTTTTAATTATCCTTTTATTCGATTCAAGATCGAGTTACATAAAATATTTTCATGAAATTTTTACCTAAAAATATTGGACGCTTTGATATCATTCCAGCCTTTACCATTTTTAAAACATTTAGTTGTGACAACTAATTTCTAATTCTGGAAATCAATGTTCCTCTTTGCGAGTCTCTTAGATCACAAATATTACCCGGCAGTTTTGAACATGGCAATCACGACTATTTCACTCGAGCGCTTGATTAAACATTACTTTATTTCAAAGTGCATTGCGTTGTACTGTTTCAGTCGGATTGAAATATTAAACCTGATTTTCTAAATTTAAACAGGTTTATTTCTGTTGCCTTTATAATTTGATGATTAAGGTTTCTAGCCAGTTTTTCTTCACGAAGCTTTTTCCGACCTGGTGGTAAAGTCATGATTTATTGGACGTATGAATTTTAATTGCTTGACTTTGATATCTGAATATAGCTTTTGAAAACTTATGCAGGGTGATAACAACGTGCTAAATTTCAGAAAAGAAATTCAGTATCATCAAAAGATGTAACAAATATTCTTTTTATTAGAATTGTATACTGGTTAAATTACTAGTACTAATAGAGAGAATTATAAAAATTTGACGCTACAGGAATACAAATTTTGCAGTTGAACACAAGGACTTGTGGACTCCATGTGACCTTTGAGAGCAATCTCCTAAAAATTAATCCAGTATACATATCTAAAAAACTGTGAAATTTTTAATATAAATATATATTTTTATAACTGTTGTCATTCTTCCATGATACAAAGACCAGCCTGAAACCTGAGGAATCGTTTAATCGACTAAGCTTTTATGAACTAGGCGATTTCTAAAGCAACTGCTGGTGTAACGAGTCGCGGTCGGAAAGTTTTGATCGCCAGTTTTATCTCCTGAACAAGGTATTTAAGGTAGTTGATAACTCCATTAAGAAACAAAGAAGCATCAATGCAGAGTTGTTCACTATAAAATGCTTGCCAGAAATTTTTGCTGCTGCGAGAAACAAGCGACCGAACACGGCACTCCAACGTCTCTAGCTCCACCACGACTACGCGCCCGCGCACTCCGCGATCAAGACGAGGGACTTCTGAAACACCACACTGGTAAAACTTTTGAGTCATCCGCTCTAATAGCCCTGATTTAGCTCTATGTGACTTCCTCTTGTTCCCTAAAATTAAAAACCAGCTCAAGAGGACATAGTTGTTACCAACAGAAGATGCGGTCACTGCGTTCGAGAAGGCCTTCGAGGAAGTACCTGCAGCAGACTGGAAACTGTGCTTTTAAAATTTGGTTTAGTATTTTTAAAAAGACTTCTTTGAAAAGATGTTAAAATGTTTGTCAAAGATTAATAAGAACAATCACCAACCATCCCGTTCGTTGTTTGATGGGATTCTTCTTTCACAGATACATAGTATGTTTGTCTATTTACACTTTGACAGCAAACAGCCGTTTGAGGGTGTTCGACGTTTGGATACTTGGGGGGAGGGAGACTTGCCGACCTAACAGATGCAGAAAAGAATAATTTTGTATAGACATAAAGAGACTCTGTAAATTTATTTTGAAAAAATTATACCCGTGAAGTTTCTTGCCAGTTCTTCTTCACGAAGGTTTTTTCGAACTGGTGGTAGAATCATGTTTTATTTGACGTCAATAAGAACAAGTAATTGTTAATGTTGAGAAACAAATATTTTATTTCATTTCAACAATGGTGACAATTTTTTTATGGCAACGTATAGTAGTCTTTAAGTCAATCTTATTTAATATTGTTTCTTCTTGTATTATGATAATGTGATATTATCAACGTTAATGAAGACGATCAATAGTAAAGTCATATAATATGGGACTTCATGATCAATAAACGAACTTCTTGGAATTAAACCACGTGAGTAGATTAACAGAACAGAGACAAAGCTCCATACAACCGCACGAATCGGTAGCACGCGGGGCATGTGTGCGTGACCACTGGCCGCTTGTCACATGCACAGCCAGTTGACAATCTCAGGGTCATTGCGTCGCACGTTGTTTGTTTTGTTAGTTGTAATTTGATTATTTTAATGTAAAACGTTGTATTTTTTATGGTTATTTATTGTACTGTGTGTATGAATAATTCTAGAAAAAATACATTTGAATTGCTCGAGCCATCTTCAAATAAATATTGTATATATTTGCAATGAAATACTTAAACGTATTAAAGATTGTAAATTTGATATGCCATGTGAGTGTTCCGCGTTAGATTACTTGAAAAAACTAATTCAGAGTTTACCACACCATCAAAAGAAACAAAGTATTCCACAAAAGTATTCTATCATACTGAATAATTAAACTATTTCACAAATGTTTTGTTTAATTTGTCTTAACCTATTGTGCCAACCCTACCAAAATAGGTAACAATGTTTCACGTTCTTAAGAAGCTTTGTCTCTGTTCCGTTTATCTACTCATGTGATTAAACTGAAATCAATATCAACACGTCTAATAGGGTTTACCATTTAATGCACAAGTGTATGAGTAACTGCACAATACATTATCATCACTATACACTAAACACTAGCTGAGGCACGCAAGAAAGAGCAATCGATGATTCCAAAACGTCTCAATAACAAGACAATGAGGATTTTTTTTTGAATAAATCATTGTTGCTATTACAAAAAATTTGTTATTGTTTTCCGAAAAATTGTGAGGTTTTTTTTTATTTTATTGGTCGGACTTTAAATTTATTTAATTAAAGCCATGCTTTTTAACCAGTGACGTAAACAAATATGTTTTTATTTTTGATGAAATTTTATTTTTGCAACAACACTTAACATTTAGTTTTGTATAAAAAGATATTTTAAAGTCTAACCATAATCGACCATAATATAACGTATAGGTAATTTGCTCCAAGCCTTTGGCTTTACTGCGATCATAAAACCGGGGTCAAATCGTACCCCGGTGCATTTTAACGTTATACCATACAAAGTTTCAAGATAAACATTATGAGGGTTTAAAATTTTTAGATAAACACGTTATTCGAAATTTAAAAGTGCAATAACGTGGCGGTTTAACGGACTTTAAGGGCGCTTGTGTTGGTTTTATTTCGAGCAAGCTCTTAGTAAAACTGTTAGTAAATGCGGTTTGTGTGTATTTTCAATTTTTTAACTGCGGTTTTGGTGAAATTTATTAGGCTTTCACGTGTTTCGTGGATGGTAAAAAGTATTTTTGTAATAGTTTGGTTCTACGTTACTGATGTAAGCCAAATCAAATATATTAAAACAGAAGATCGATTTGTAACCGTGTGGAGTGAGCCATTTGCACATGTCCCTAGACCACAATTCTGAACAAGGTTCCCAAAGACAGCTAGAGAAATGAAAAATATATTTCGACTTTTCATACCAATCTTAGGGGTCAGCTGCCAATTGTCCACCATCTGCCAATTTCCGAACGGTAATAAAGTCATCCGGTATAATCATAGTTTTATATTTGATATGACTAGGGCATATATTTGCAATGGCTTTTCAAAAATATTAAAAGTAATTGATGCCGCAACACATATTTTTTTGCTAATAATTTTCAACATAATGTTCTCAAAAAGTGACCAGTATTATTTTCATGACAAAACGTACAAAAAGAACTCTCTTTTGAAACTAGCTGTAATAATCCCGGCTCTCAGTATAATTTCCCAAACTTTTCATATCAAACAAGAACAAATAGAGTCGTAAATTGAATTTGAAGACAATTACCATAAATAAGATTAGCCCAACGAGCTTGGATCTAAACAATATATTTTATATCCTTAAATCGTGTCCAGAATATAACATCACTTATCAAGGGATCCGCTTTGTAAGGAGATCGCCTTATCCAAGCTGGGGACTGATTCTAGAGAAATTACTGTTGCTTTGACTTAACTTAAGTCTTAATAAGTTACTTAAAGTAGCTCAATATATGCCAAGAATATACCGTTACGTGGACGTAAAGAGGAAACGTGTTTTTTTTAGATTTTATATCAAAATAACCATGCATAAATAAGTTGAAAATATCCATCACGCGAAAACAAGCATCTGTGATCATAATACAAAATGTTTGTCTTTGCCAAGAGTCAAATCCTGTTGATCGCAAACATACTAAGAACTAGGCAACTTGCGAAAGTAAAGAAGATGTAAAAGATCTGCACAATAAAGACTTAGTCGGAAACACAATGTTTATCGTCCTTCTCAAAAGTGAATAATTTATTTATTTACCTGCACCTTAAAGCATACCAACTGTATGAATTGAACAATAATTATCATCATTGATCAATATGATAGTCAGAATTATTATTATTAACAAAAATCACCTTCGATTAGCGATGTCCGTGGGCGCGAATGGAACTTACCATCAGACGGATCGCGAGCTCGCTTATAAATAAATATAAAAATATATATATTTGTATATATAGCAATAAAAAACACCTTAAGAGTTTAACAACAATAAAAAAATTTATCTTAATCATAACGTTAATAAATAAAACAAGCAAATAAGTGTACGTTCCATTTCATGATACCCATAAACTATAAAACTAGCACCTGCGCAGGCCACCTACGAAACTGTCAAAACCTGTTTTTACTTGATGCCTCTTTTCGCTCGTATATGCTGTACGGTACAGTTTTGAGACAGCTTGATGTAACCTTTTACTTTATATTAAATCATAGGTACCTTTTGAAAGATACGTAGAAATGCGAACGGTAAATGTTAATTTCACATACAGAGAACGTTTTCATACGATTCTCTTTGGAAAGGTTTATCCGAGGCCATTATGAATAATTTAACATCTTTAATATTTCATCCACACCAGATTTACATTTCTTTTATTATTAGGTCTTTACCTATGAAATTGCCGTTTTTCACGAAATAAATGAAGCGTAATTTTTTTATATATTTTTTATTTCTATTAATCAAAATAATCACCCATGCAATCAATGCATCTTTGCCAACGCATTGGTAGCTTACTGATGCCTTTCTTGAAGAAATCAGCTGGACGGGAGGCAACAAATTCTTCAAAGGCATTTTGTACTGCCTCTCGGGTATTGAATTTTTTTCCCGCCAAGAAGTTATCCAAATTCTGGAAATTGGAATTCTGTCTGTAGGCGCAAGGTCTGGTGAGTACGGCGGATGACGGAGAACTTCCAACCCCAACTCTTGTAGCTTGGAGACCGTCTGCTGTGCAGTATGAGGTCGCGCGTTGTCGTGCAGGAGCAGTGGAGCCGAACGATTGACCAAAGCTGGTTGGAGACGTGCGAGCTTCTCCATCATTGTGTTCAGTTCTTCACAGTACACATCTGCAGTAATGCTTGTCCCGTTTGGCAAGAAGCTGTGATGAATTACACCCGCGTTAGACCACCAAACAGTGACCATCACTTTTCTAGGGGTAAGTTTTCGTTTAGGGCATTGTTTGGGTGCTGAACCAGGGTTCAACCAACTTGCTGAGCGCTTATGATTGTCAAACAGGATCCATTTCTCGTCACAAGTAACAATGCGGTTCAGAATTCCTTCATTTGTATGCCTGCTGAGCAGTGCAAGGCATGTCTCCACGCGTACTTCGTGCTGGCGGTCATTGAGTTCGTGGGGTACCCATTTGTCAAGCTTTTTTACCTTGCCAATTTGACGCAAATGGACCAATATTGTTTTGATGCTAACGTCGAAAACTGCTGCTAATTCAGCCGTGGATTGAGTTTCATCAGCTTCCACAATTGCCTTTAATTCGTCATTGTCGACCAAAGTTTTCGGACGAACACGGGGTTCATTTTTCAGGTCAAAATTTCCAGAACGGAAGCGGGTAAACCAATAACGGGTGGTGCGTTCGTCTGTAGTGTTCGCTCCGTAAACGTCGTTGATGTTGCGTGCCGCTTGTGCCGCTTTGCTGCCACGACGGTACTCATACTCCATAATTACTCGAATTTTTAACTTATCCATGATGACGAAAAATGTTCGAATGCGTTGAAAACAAAACACTAACTATTAAACAAATGACGATTTTAGAAAAAGAATTCCATGTTTGTCAAATAAAATTAATTTGAAATTAGAATTATCAGTCAAAAAAAAATATTTTCATTTGAAATGACCAGTACGGCAAAACGGCAGTTTCATAGGTAAAGACCTATTATATTGACAAAGAACATTTCTTGTCATGGAATCTTCATTTAAGTTACAAATTTTCATTGCAGGGTCTTACAAGACCACAGTTCAAGCTGCCCTCGAGCTGAGAATCTCTCGGAACTTTATCTAAATGAGTTTTTGCCCAATACTTTTCTACATACTAAAACTTATATTGTCTTGTGAACATAATCTTCTTTTTACTACCCTTTTCAAACACAATAAAAAAGGAAACAGATTTTCCCCTTAAACTTTGACATTTGATCAAGCCACTAACAAATTCAAATTTCGAAATAAAAGAATATCTCCCCAAAGTGAAATATCAAAATGGCAATCTTATACTTTGTTCAAATACAAACACCAAAATTGCAAAGTCGATACAGAAGTTCGCGGCGAACTGGATACGATGGCATAGTTTTATGGAAAATAATACTGGCTGCATTAGTGCGGAATGTATCATGTTAAGATTTGAAACAAACGACAGACTGGCTGGCTGCGTGAATACGTAACGTTAGCAAAGTAATATTTATTTTATCTCTTATACTCGTATACATTTTATTTAACCTCTTTTTAGTTCAAAAATAATTTTATGTTCATGTTTATATAAGAAATATTGTTATACGAAACAAGAACTTTGTTAATAGCCTCGGACTATCTGTAATGTATCTGTAAATCTAAAACTGTGTGTCTGTAAATCTTGCTTAAAATGAATAAATAATACTAAATAGTCAGGCCAGTCTCTAGATATGGCTGTGAAGCGTGGTCCACGTGTGACGCAGCGCTAACTCCAGACCATACGAGTCGCGGAAATGAAAATGGTTCGGTGAATGTGTGGAGTGAGGAGACGCGGCAAAACTCGCAACGTGTACGTTCGCGATACTCTCGATCTATTTGTATGGGCACGATGAAAGAAGACTCCTGGTTAGGTGGTACACATTGCGTTCAATCTGAACGTCGCGGGTGACCCAGAGGGTGACCTGATACGAGATGGGCAGAAGTATTAAAAAGCGATCTATGTTTCTGTAACGCCTCCGAAGAAGATTCTTTCGACGGAGCAAAGTGGAAGAGGAAGATGGAAAGGCAGTCCCCACCATCAAATGGGAATAATATACACCGTGGAGAAAGAGAGAGACAGAGCCGAAATACTTGTGAATTTATGTAAACAACAAAGTGGACTCAAAATAATTTAATTAAAGTATACATTTACTAAATAACATTATTTATTATGTTGCATCACAGCATCATGTTTGTAAATAAAAATTATCGGCGATTATATATAAATGTATAACTAAAGAATTTTCTACTTTCAAGTTATTTTCCACCGAAAGCGTTGACTATCGGAATTCTCATTTTTTCGCAGAAAAAGTTTCGTCATAAAATTTTTGTAACGTCGAAGAAATGAGTCGATGTAATATAATCGACGTTCAGTAATACCGACTAAAAAAGTCGCAATCACAACACGACACATCGACGCTATTTCGAGGAATAGTCATAAATGTACCAACGTTCGCAGAACAATGTTTCAAAATCAAGTAATATGATAGAACCCAATAAAATAGTTTCAATTTACATTTAAATAACTGTTTCCTAACCTTACCAAAATTGTATAGAACAAATAGGTTATAAATTGATATTCAACAAAATAGATAAGAAAAATAAACAAATATAAATATAAAAGTAGAAAAATTCTTATAACAATTAAACAATTTTTAACAAAAAATCGAAATAACATTTTTTTTAAATGCTGTTATACAAGAATCAAACAGGTTGATTTCGCAGCCTACAGAAGACAACTAAAGAGCAAACCAACTTATTGCAAGAACATTGATTCCAGGGCGGGGAGGGTGACAAGTCTATCCTTACCAGGCCGTATTCGCAGTAAAACAAACACTTTACTTTCAAAACATAACTCAATACTTACCTGCTCTATTTTCCAAGACTATAAACATTTTCGCTGGCTATTTTATCAAACTGAAAGCAATACATAGAAATAAAAGATCAATAAATCTGTGCTGCGGACGGTACCACTTAGAGCAGACATGATTTGCCTCGCCCATCAGCCGAGCGTGGAACAAAGCACGAACCACGGAAGAGTCGCAATGTAAATATTGTTTTTGGTCCAGTTTCCCTGAAAATGTGAGGGTGCCCAGTAATAGAATATACTTGTAGTAGCACGTGTTTTTTTTAGGAAAAATTGGGAATTTATGGTCGTGATTTACGTTCGCACATGGGTCAAAGCGTGCTGTAAATATGTAAAGGAGTTAGAGTAACATTGTAAAAGCTATGATCAACTCGACACTTCTGGTTGCGTCCCTCACACGATAAGTAGTGGCAGCAATAATAGTAACAACAGTCCTTGCAAAGCCTGAACCCATGGATTAGCTATCTAAACTAAAACAAAATACGTAAGTATCTGACATTTTGCATTAAGATAAAATCACTTCGGTCTCAAAGATTTTTGCAATTCAGTTAAATATGATGCCGTTCCTTTGTACTGAAATAAACCTACGTGTTTTTGCGAAAAGTAACTTTTTCTAAAAGGTGTATTCGCGATATTCGACTGTCTAATTAAGGTGAGATAGCGCTAACAAGGTTTCGTAACCAATCTTGAGCATTAACCGGCATTAACCATTCTTGATACTCGTGGCTCTCAAACTCAAAAACTATTGTTATCATAGACGGTTAAATAGCGTAGTATGCAGTAGTTCTGTCTTATACGCCGGAGGTCGCAAGTTCGAGTCCTGGTCGGGGCTTTCACTTGTGTGATGAACACAGATGTCTGTTCTCGGGTCATGGTTGTTGATATTTATATATGTATGTTTATTCTGGAATCCCCCCAGTTCGCTGTATGGTCATGCATAACACAAGCTCTGCTTACTTTAGGGCCATACAGGTGGTGTATTTGTCTGGGGATTTATTATTATTCTTTTTCATTTTCTAAAATGACAATATGCACTTACCACAAATCTCTCTCTTCCCACAGACGTGTACACCGCATCACGGATGGACTGCAACGAGACGATCTACCTGTCCCTCTCGCACCCGCAAGCGGTAGTGGTGTCCCCCGGGTTCCCGCGCTCGTATCCAGACGACGCGGCCTGCGTCGTCGCCGTGCACGCTCCGGCGCACCACACGATGAGGATCCAGTTTGAAGAGTTGCTGACTGAGCATGAGACACAGTAAGTGGGAAAAAGTTTTATTTATTGTTATAAATTAGCAGACATAAGACCTACAACTATTTATTTACCCTGTATAAGTTAGTTTTTGAGCTGCGTGGGTACTTTCAGTTTTCAGGATTCATTTTATCTCAAATATCGAAAGAATGTTTATCAATAGTAGCTTGACAGCTTTCTATTTCAACTGCCATAATAAATAGATTTGAAGCATGCAAAAAAATTTAAAAAACAGTGTAGCTAGCCTTATATTACAAAGTTATTTTCTAACAAGGTTCGTGTAACTTGCGGTGACGAACGCTGACATACAAAACAGAGGCTAACATTTCAGGTCAAAGTGAGTAAAAACCGTACAGTATTATACTTTAAAAATGACTCACTAATCTTTTTATAAACAAATTTTATACGTGCTCATCTGGCTAAAGCCGGAAATTACGAAAATATTTTATACATAGTATAAGGAAAGGCACTTTATTAAATTTTAACCATGATGTATGGTTCACAATTATTTCTTCTAAGCCTCCATCCAGGCAGCTAAAAACATCTGTTGAAAGAATCTCTGCACCAGCCCGCACGGTGCACGGCTCTGGCGCAAACGAAATTCAACATTCTTTATTTCAGAAACAGTGTATCGTCTCAAACTTTGGTAATAAAAAGACTTACAGCGAGACTTTTAAATCAAATTCTAATTAGTCTCGGTCTGCGTGCGTTCTCGAGCGCACGTCGATCGCAGACGCCTTCCCGCTCTTTTAGCCCCCGCGCTAATTGAGCACCCAAATTTCATTGGTTGTTGTCGTAATATATAATTTCATAGTTGTTTACCGTATTAAGTTTCTAACGCCGTTTTCACGGCGGACAGTGGCTCGTTAACCGTACTTCTAATAAGTTTCTAACGCCGTTTTCACGGCGGACAGTGGCTCGTTAACCGTACTTCTAATAAGTTACTAACGCCGTTTTCACGGCGGACAGTGGGCTGTTAACCGTACTTCGTGGAACGTGAGCTTCGTCGTCGGGAATTCATTGTTCCAGGACTTCAAGTGCCGTGTTCGAGTAAGTTATCCGCGTCGTTCTCAACCGCCCTACTGCGTGTAGGGTGGTTTTAGGAAGTTAGTCATCGTTGATAGGTTCATAGTATATATATTTATATATTCAAATTCAAATTCAAATTCAAATATTTATTTCTCAACATTGACAATTACTTGTTCTTATTGACGTCAAATAAAACATGATTCTACCACCAGTTCGAAAAAAAACCTTCGTGAAGAAGAACTGGCAAGAAACTTCACGGGTATATTTTTTTTTTTCAAAATAATATTGTTGTCCCTCCCCACCCCTCCGCATTGGCTTCCCTAAGCATTAGGGAAATTCAAGATCAGCTGATCGCTGCTCACGACGCTAAAAGCTCTTACTGCACCCCTAATATGATTCATACACTTCAATCCTTTCTCCCTCACATCGAGGAATTGATTTCCAAACTGGTCCTTCAGGCCACCCCCGTCCCTCAGACCCCCCAGACCCCTCAGGTCTTAGGCCCTCCCGCGTCCCCTTCCTCCAGTGTCATGGAGTGCGAAGTAGACGCCCCTCTGCGCCGCAAGCGCGCACCCGCGACTGAGTCTTCCTCGGACGCCACCCCAACTGGCCCTGAGCCTCCCTCTTTCACCCTTGTTAAAAAGCGGTCTAAGAAGCGCTCGAAACAAGACCCGTCCCTACACCCCCTGCGGCGTCTTCAACGCCAGCTGCCCCGGTGTCTTCAACACCCGCTCCGGCCCCAACTTCTGTCAAGGCCAAGGTCCCACCACCCGTTTTCCTTCGGCAAAAGGGTAAATGGACTGAGGTCTCGACATTGTGCAATGAGCACAAAATCCATTACATCCGAGCAGCCAACTCGGGTGAATCTATTAAAATCTTAGTCTCGTCGATAGACGACTTTCGAGCTTTAACAAAGCTCCTCACCGATAAGCAATATGCTTATCACACTTATGCTCTGTCAGAAGAGTGTAAGATCAGAGTGGTACTCAGGGGAGTCCCGTTCGAATTATCGAACGAGGCTATCCTGGAGGATCTGCAGTCCCAAGGCTTCCCGGCACTCGCGGTGCATAAAATGCACAGCAAGTACGGGAGACAACACCCTCTCGCTTTGGTGGTTCTCGCCAACGTCCCCAAGTCCAGGGAGATCCTCAAAGGGGTTAGCACTATATGCGGCCTCTCTGGGATCTCGATTGAGGCGCCTCATCGCCGCGGTCATCCCGGCCAGTGCCATCGGTGCCAGTTGTACGGGCACGCGGCGGCCAACTGCCGCGCACCGCCCAGGTGCGTCAAGTGCCTGGTCCCGCACTTCACTAAGGAGTGCAATCGCACTCCTGAAACTCCCTCTCCTCCCGATTTCGTGCTTTGTGGCCAGTCCGGCCACACCGCAAATTACAGGGGCTGCCCTCGTGCACCCCATTGTATGCGCTCCAATTTCAAAAGGGCGGCACCCAAACAGGCCCCGCGCCTTTCTCAAGAAAACTTTCCGCCGCTGCGTAGCCGGGTTCCTCCGGCTGCAAAGCCTACCCAGCCCAAGCCTGCTCCAGAAAACTGGAGGCAGCGTCCCGCATCGAATCCCATCCCGGCTCCTCGCCCATACAAACCCACTCCTCAATCCTCCGTAGCAGACGATATGCGTATCGTCTGCGACGCTATGAAAAATGTCGATGTTAGTGAAATCGCAGTCTTAGCCCGTAAACTTAGGGCTTCACGTACTCCGACAGAGCGTTTGCTAGCTCTGGCGGAGCATAGTTCCCTTCTCAATTCATTATAGGTTCATTTAAATGAATTGATCCCTAAATCATGCTTCGGCCGACCTCTGCCCAGCCCCGGCTTCACTGGAGGCTGCCCAGAACGGCCACCAACTCATGTCCCTTTGAGCACCTTCAGTGCAACTTTCACTACACGCGCCCAACTTCCCGACGGGTGTCGCTTCCGATGAAGGCTAACGGTAATAACTACAGCCAACAGGTGGTTTTTAGTGGGTAGGTGCCATTCTGGTGAGTCCCACATTACCCCCGCAGAGGAATTTACCTGCGGGCGGGTATGCATGACGCATCTTCCACCTCCCTCCCGCGAGGGTGCCTCGGCAGCAAAAAAAAAAAAAAAAAAGACTTTTAAATCTTAATACTGTAAAAGCCTAATTGGTGGGATTTAAAATCAAATTTTATTTGCTTAGCTGTTGCTTCAACACTTGCAGTGAACAAAATCGAACTTAGTCATTAGGAAAATTAATTTTCACAGGTTCCATTGTGACATTTCTAGAGTACCCAATATTGGACATGCTTAGCTGGCTGAAAGCCATCAATCACAATGTACGCGATAGACAATATTGGATGAAGGCCGTCGGGCTACTGAATTTAGGTAATACCGGAAATAGTGTGAAGTGTTTATACAGCCTTTTTATTTTGATACTGTAGAGCCCATTCCCTTATATTTTAATGTTTTTTTTTTTGAAGAATTGACTAAACATTTTTTTAAACGAGTCTTTGTCATAGTTTTTGGCAATTTCACAATCTACGATCTAGATTGTGCTGTTTGTAATGGATAAAATAATGTTTTTTTTTTGTTTAAACAAAAGTAAAAATTGTTTCCTTCATCTTCCGTTAAAAAAAATTATTGAAAAGAACCTGAGTCGCCAACTAACAATTCTACATTTACCCAATTCTATATTCAAAACAAAGGCTCTAACTACATACTTACACGTAATTCTCGTAAATTACACCCACTACTACCAATATGAATAAAATAAGGCAATACCTATGACTACCCCAGTTTTTATTCTCAACCCAATAATTATGAGCCATAAAAGTGATGTTTCAATGCAAGTTTCAGCATGTTTATTAGCTTGTGAAGCAGTAATTGTACAATCTGGATGATCTAAAGTCATTAAATCATGAATAGCATTCATTTAGTGGCAGGCATTCGATGGGATTTTACCGCGTGTATGAAAGCATGTTTGCGTGTGTGATTTGTTGTAATAAATGGATTTTGGCGGCAAATTTAGATGTAGGAATTATTTAGAATTTTGATAAATATTTTTATTTTTATTTTGGCTCAAAAATAAACCTTGATTAGATATTTTATTAGGGTGTGAACCATCAACATCTTACCTTATATCATCTTGTATATGAATGTATTCTATAAGTAATTGGATAAAATATTTAAAGAAATAAGCTAATTTCAGATAACCTATTTCAATCAGAACTTAATGTTATTACACCGACTGACTTATTTTACATTTTTTTTTTTTGTTAACAATATGGGCGAAACTTTATTTAATTTTCAGTAAAACAAACAGTCATCTTAATCTAATAAAAGTGAACATAGAAGATTTTACAAAGACCAGTGAAGTTTCCATTAATTTAATGTTAAAAACCTTGTAGAAAATGTTTAAAGAAGTATACGAACTAGTACATTTCACATATGTTTTTGGGAAGGGAGCAAACAAAGCTTTTTGTAACACAACAAAGGACATGTAAATGTGTTTATAATTTAAGCGGCGAGCGTCATGGACTATATTGAAATTTCTTGCAAATACCCTGAAAACATGAGGCCGGTGTAACGCGGTATGAACCTTGTCACAATAGAGCGTAATCTCACAGGGCTTCGAACAAAACTAGATTATGTCGGGAATGAAAAGCAGTTAGCATACTAACTGCCTTTCGATTCGTGGGTTGAATTAATTAGAACATTGTGTCGTTTGAGTTAGCAACGATTATTGCATGCACGTATAATAACTTAAGACCCACTGTCCCAATATATTAACTTACATACAAAGATCGTTTATTTTTATAAATGTATTAAACGGCTGAATTTTCGATAAATTCAATATTTTTCCTTCTATACTAATAAAATTTCTATCATGACACTGACAATAAGATCAAAATATTTATATATTAGGTCTCTACCTATGAAATTGCCGTTTTTCACGAAATAAATGAAGCGTAATTTTTTAATATATTTTTTATTTCTATTGATCAAAATAATCACCTATGCAATCAATGCATCTTTGCCAACGCATTGGTAGCTTATTGATGCCTTTCTTGAAGAAATCAGCTGGACGGGAGGCAACAAATTCTTCAAAGGCACTTTTGTACTGCCTCTCGGGTATTGAATTTTTTTCCCGCCAAGAAGTTATCCAAATTCTGGAAAAAGTAGAAGTCTGTAGACGCAAGGTCTGGTGAGTACGGCGGATGACGGAGAACTTCCAACCCCAACTCTTGTAGCTTGGAGACCGTCTGCTGTGCAGTATGAGGTCGCGCGTTGTCGTGCAGGAGCAGTGGAGCCGAACGATTGACCAAAGCTGGTTGGAGACGTGCGAGCTTCTCCATCATTGTGCTCAGTTCTTCACAGTACACATCTGCAGTAATGCTTGTCCCGTTTGGCAAGAAGCTGTGATGAATTACACCCGCGTTAGACCACCAAACAATGACCATCACTATTCTAGGGGTAAGTTTTCGTTTAGGGCATTGTTTGGGTGCTGAACCAGGGTCCAACCAACTTGCTGAGCGCTTACGATTGCCAAACAGGATCCATTTCTCGTCACAAGTAACAATGCGGTTCAGAATTCCTTCATTTGTATGCCTGCTGAGCAGTGCAAGGCACGTCTCCACGCGTACTTCGCGCTGGCGGTCATTGAGTCCGTGGGGTACCCATTTGTCAAGCTTTTTTACCTTGCCAATTTGACGCAAATGGACCAATATTGTTTTGATGCTAACGTCGAAAGCTGCTGCTAATTCAGCCGTGGATTGAGTTTCATCAGCTTCCACAATTGCCTTTAATTCGTCATTGTCGACCAAAGTTTTCGGACGACCACGGGGTTCATTTTTCAGGTCAAAATTTCCAGAACGGAAGCGGGTAAACCAATAACGGGTGGTGCGTTCGTCTGTAGTGTTCGCTCCGTAAACGTCGTTGATGTTGCGTGCCGCTTGTGCCGCTTTGCTGCCACGACGGTACTCATACTCCATAATTACTCGAATTTTTAACTTATCCATGATGACGAAAAATGTTCGAATGCGTTGAAAACAAAACACTAACTATTAAACAAATGACGATTTTAGAAAAAGAATTCCATGTTTGTCAAATAAAATTAATTTGAATTTAGAATTATCAGTAAAAAAAAAATTATTTTCATTTGAAATGGCCAGTACGGCAAAACGGCAGTTTCATAGGTAAAGACCTATTATAAAACACGAAAATATTTCTCATAATTAATGTGACATTAACGAAGACTTAAAGTTTGTTTAAAGTAAAAAGAAAAAAGAAAGATTTTATTCTCTTCAGTAGGACCATATCATCAGCTGATTGATGAAATAAAACTTTCAAATGTTACAAGATTTTATAATCCTTTTTAAAAACAAACACGTGTGTCGCAAGTATACCTTCCAACGACAAGTGACAAGTTTTGATTTGTCATTGCCTGAGATTTTTTAGTATAACTTGAGTCAAAACCTACGTAAATATACGCGGCCACCAACAACGTAGATAAAATCGGCGACCAGAAGATTCCTTTTGTATATTTTATTTTGTATAAGTATAATTGTAAGAACAAATATAAGAGTAGACGGACGCTTCCTTATGCACAAGTAACTTCGTCGACGTGCTGGCCTGTGACGAGCTGTCACTCAAAACCTGTTACAATACAATGGCGGTAGGTTTGCTTTCCCTTTCTGTCTTGGTGAATTTCTATAGAGGAGCTTCTCCCTCACACACTTTGGTAGTCTGCACAGAGTAATACTAAGACGAAGCTCCAACTGGTTGATTTAAAGGCTATTAAACTTGAAATAAGAATTCATATCAGTTTAAAACCAGACCAAGCTCACTCTGGAAGCGTTTTCTCGACATCGCATGAAGCTTTATGTATCGTTAACAAAATGCATTGTATTTTATTAATGTGTTTACTTTCTTGGACTACAGAAAGGTGGGCACTGTTTGTGCATCTCATATTGTGTTTGTTGTTTTAAGAAACATACGGGATATGCCATCGGAAGCTCTGTGAATGTTTATTTTACGTCCAACATAGTTGTTTGTTTACTTATGGTTTGATTTAACTACAGTTTACTGAATGTGAAACGTGAGTTGAAAGTTGTCTTTATTTTAAATATTTTAGGGTAAATACATCTTATGTGCTGTATTTTTATGTGTTTTTGTCGATACTTGTTATTAATATGAAACATCACGTCGCATAAAGTACAAATATTACAACTAAATATATATACATAGCACGACATAAGCCAACACTACTTAGTGGCTTTTAAATCAAACGCACAATCTCCGTATTATCTCGACATTTCATTTCCCAAAGCGTCGCCAACTTCCAAGTCGCAAAGACCATAAAGTAAAACTTACGTAAACCACACTAACTTTAGGGTTGTCAAACAAAAAAAGGAGTAATTGAAACATTTATATAGTTCAATAAAAAAAATATTAATAAGCATCTCTCCACCTGTATCACTTTGTCAAAGTTTACATAAGGACGATAATGTGATCTTCTTTTGGCATATCCGTACCATATCATATTTCCTGTAACCTTTAAGCTTATATTTTAGTAAACTCAAGTTGGTAACAGAGCCTTTTACTAAGTCTTCGCCGCCGACCGACAGTTCAGCTCACGAGATGGACTCAAGTTAACAGATTCGTTGCGATGTCTAATTTCGCTAACTTCTAACTGTGGCGTCAAACAAAAATAACGTGACACTGTTCAGTGCCCACCGCCATAAGATTAGATGACACGCATCTGTGTCTTCAGCCATGCGGAAAAGAAAACAGTACTTTGACAATTTTTTACAAGCTTGAATACTTTCAGTTTACATTCGAAATCTAACGTGAACGGCCAGGCATATTTTTATCAGTGATAAGAAGTTCCAAAATAAATGTTTTTTCTGGAAATGGAGGGTAAGTGACTTTTTTAATACAAGTGTGCTAAACTTTTTTCCTAAAAGTTTTAACCTAAAAATTTCCTAATGATTTGATTGATTATGAGGGGTTAAATTAGGTCTAAAAACATTGTTTTGATTTTCCTCATGACAAATTTCAACTGTTTAAACTATGCGAATGAAAACTACCAAGTTCGATTTGATAGATAATAGATATTCACAAAAAATGTCAACATTATTATTGTCAGTAAAAAATAACATTTTGCTAAATACTGCCATTTAGGTATGATGTTTAAGTATTTGTATTTTTTTAATATACTTATCGTTATTGAGAGTGGGTGTATCATTTTATAGATGACAAGCTAAACCAACCGAAGCAGAATGATTTCCCCGCTTTAGGGAATTAGTCGTTCAATTGAGTGACGTTATATAGAGTTTACACTGTAATACATTTATAATTTATTATCATATGATGATTTAATATTAAATAACGCAACTTTAAAAAATGTTGGTGACCGCTATTTTAAAAAAAATCTTACAAAATCCAGAAACGAAGGCTACGAGCTTAATATACGTGAAAAATGAAGATAGTTTGGTTCTGGGTAAAAGCTCCCTAAAACTTAATTGAAGGAGTTACCATCGATTTTTAAATGAAACACATCCGTACCTAACGCCACACGCAAAAAACAGTGAAGGCACCGAAACGTGCCATCCGCAACGAATCGGTTAAGTTATATATAATAGGAGCCCTATACAACACTACGTGAGATTTCGATTCCTCGCATTTACATAATCATCAACAAATTTTGACACAACCCTACATTACCCAGTAATTATAAGTAACACGCACCATATAAATTGTCAGAAATCTCTGAAACCACATGCGGATACCTTAACATCGTCAACTCGGTCGGATTACAAATAATTAAATTTGTTGTTGCGTAACTGAATTTAGAATAAAGTTGATCCGACATACTTTATGTGGTAGCTGTTTGTGTTAGTGAAATTATACCAACTTGTTGCTTCCAGAGAAAAGATGCAAACAAAACGTTCATGTTTTGAATTGCTTTTTTGTTAGCTGTATGAGAATATTGAAACGAAGTTTTTATTATATTTGTGTTACGTTCGCAAAGCAATCATTAATTTTTCATTGCCGTATATTATTGATTTACAAAGTATCTTCGGAACTTAAAGGTGAAATAATTCAAAATTCTATAAAAAAGCTCTTTCTGAATTTTGTAAAATCACAATATATACTACTTCTAAACATATCCTTTGACCGCCGAAACTAGTTTCATTGCAATAAATAAAATAATAAGTCTGTAAATGTTCAGAACATCCGCTCAGAGTTGCCAGTAATAAATCATAAAATCCGCATTAACATAGAAAAGGAAACAAAAGTTGAACGGCAAAGAACGTAGTGATGCCAACTATCTGTCTAGATTTCCGCGACGCCGCGGGAACGGACCAGTCCGGGCGCGATATGCCCGGGTAACTCACGCCCGGACGTCCGGCGGCCACTGGCGCAGACCCCGTAACGGATAACGATTCTGAAAGAATAACTCGATAGAACGGTGTCTTTTAAATGTACGTTGGTAGATGGAAGTTATCCGGTTCTTATTCGAAATTAATTAAACGAATTTGTAATGAAATAGCATTCAACATATGTATTATGGAGTATTTTTATATTTCTTACGTTTATTGTTTTCGACTAACGGGATTCTTACCACGATTTTAGTTTTTATTTTAGAGTTTCCGATATTTCGATATTTCGACTGGTACCTGTTGATCCTCGTTATTAAAATTGGTAATTAGAATGAAGGTCATGTTGAACAAAAACTGACACACGTGCATCCGTAAGCAGCGTCGTCTATGCTGCTTAAGGATTTATGTAATGTGAGAATAAAGAACGACAAATCTAAACAGAAAACCTCTAAGGTGAAGCGCCAGCCTTCCTTTTTACCCCACCTTAAAGAAGTTACAGATAAAATAGGTAAAATATTAAATAGCTTTTCCATAGACACCATCTTCACTCCGCCACCGAAGATTGTTTGAATAAGTTATAATAATAAATGCTAAAAAGCATTTATTAAAGCAAGGTGGTTTTTAGTGGGTAGGTGCTGCTCTGGTGAGTCCCACATCACCCTGCAGACATGGCGCATCCATCTCCCTGCCGCGGTGGGCGTCTGCTTAAGACCACACAGCCAAACAAAAAGATGCGTTTCAGTACGCGTCAAAGCTCACATAAAGCTGTCAAAAGTAATGACATTAATACGTCTGCCATTGCGGAACGTCTGCTGGGCTCGGGCCCCGACCACGGGGTAGACTTACAACTTTCGTATAATTTCTACGGAACGACGATACATACCGCGGCTCGTTAAAGAAGCCTTAGAAATAAAGAAAAATTCGAACAATTTTTATCACGAGGACGGCTTTAAATTGTCTAGTATGTAAAACTCACTGGTCAAACACAAACACAACATAGAAATTAAAAAAAATGTGCAAGCAAAAACCCCAATGAAACCGTAAGTGTTTTTGTGTAAAAGAGAGTTTCGTGTGAGTTCCAATAGTAATCGATTAGGAAAAACAAGAAAAAGGCGGCGACCAAGCCGTCATCTGCACGCACCAGTCTCCGTGATCATGGCGCCGAAATGAAAGTCGTGGTGAGGATGAAATGAAAGAAATGAAATGAAACATTTTCTTATTGACGTAAAATAAAACATGACTCTACCACCACTTCGAAAAAAACTTCGTGAAGAAGAACTGGCAAGAAACTTCACGGGTATATTTTTTTCAAAATAAATTTATAGAGTCTCTTTATGTCTATACAAAATTATTCTTATCTACATCTGTTAGCTCGGCAAATCTCCCTCCCCCCAAGTATCCAAACGAGGAACACCCTCAAACGGCACCCGTTCACGAGTTAACGCGGGATCCAGCCATCGCCCTCCTCAACCATATTAGAGGGAAGTGAACGACCCGTCATCCGACGCTACCATAAGAAGATGTACTTTAGTGACAATGACGCTTTAGATATTCATCGGAACGAAGAACTCATCGCACAAACAGACACATTACACATGTTTTGTTACAAATTCTAGTACAATCCTGTTAATGAGGGGATTATACCCAAGGGCTTTTATCATCCAAATAATCGGATAGTTTATAATATGCTTTTGCACACAACTTCCGCCTTATAGTTTCTTTGAATTTGTCAATAGGACGACCTTGGATATCCTCAGGAACCTTATTATAAAAGCGTATACATTGACCCATGAATAAGTTAGTGACTTTATGAAGCCTACTATTATGATTTCCCAGCATATTTCTTCCTCTTGTGTTAACATTGTGCAGATCTTTTTTTCTTCTGAACAAGGTTATGTTCTTTTTTACATACGTCAAATTTTCTAAAATATATTGTGAATGGAAAGTAAGAATATTTATTTCCTTAAATTTACTTCTAAGTGACACGCTTGGACCGAGCTGATAGATTGCGTGAGCAGCCCTTTTCTGCAGAATAAATATAGTATCGATGTGGGCATTATATATGTAAGGAGATTGACATTGAAACTATCGCTGTGCAAAGGTGGTCCGAACTAGTCCGGTTGTGGCGCGAAACAATCCTATTTGCGCAAAGGTGGTTGTGTAGAGTATCACGAACACTATGCCAGAGGTACACAGTTGCTTTAGAAGGCGCCTTGTTCATCTAAGCTAATTGAAGTCGATTAAACGATTCGTCAGGTTGGACTTGGAGTCGTAAACCATCATTGTACGAAAATATACCCGACGCAGATTGATGACACACAATAGTTTTATAGTGCTAGTTAAACAAATTTGAGAGAAAACAAATATATTTTCACTTTTAAATAATCGAATTTTTAAAATAAAATATAACTCGCCAGCGTTTCATACGTGAAAACATATATTAAGGCCGTAAATTACACAAGTAATTTTTGATAAATTGTATAATTCCGATCCGAATCTATGGTACAAAATTCACAAAAATAATGGGATACAAATTATTATTTTTTTTTTTTTTTGGTTCCCCTCCACGGGAAGGGCAGGAGGATATAAAAAATGCTCTGACGCATACTCCGCGCGCGCGATCGGAGTTATGTGGGACTCGTCCCGACGCCTACCAGAACCATACCCACTAAAAAACACCCTGTCGGCTCGTGCATTTTTGCCACTCAGCCTTCATCTGAGCGACGGCCAATCGGAGAAAGAGGCCGCGCCAGCGGAGCCCTTAAGGGGTCACCCGCTGGGATTTACATAGCACAGAAGGTAAAACACTTTTTACCGGATATTATCGCGTATATTTTAGATAATTTTAAAATTATTTCGACGTTTCGGCATCTTTGCAGTTGCCGTGGTCACGATAGACTGATTTTAAAATTATCTAAAATATACGCGATAATATCCGGTAAAAAGTGTTTTATTTAAAGTATGTATCGTGAAAATTTAAGAAAATATATAGCACAGAAGGTGCTCAAAATGAAAAGTAAAAAATTTAAAAATTTAAAATTGACAAATAAAATTGCAATAATTCGGATTTACGTTAGAATTAGAATTTACGTTAGAATTATAATTTGCGGCCAGAAGGGCCTCGAGATCTAAAGTTAATTGCGTGCGTTCGCTCGTGTTCGCGTTTCTCGGTCTAGCGATTTTGTATATCGAATCTAACACAGGAGCAGTATATGAGACTGAATCTCGAACAAGATGATTGGGATGGGATTCGGCGCGTTTGAAGAACGATTCTGAGAGTGTTTTGAGGTGCTGTTGCACTGTAGGCAGTTCAAGATCTCTGTGCAGGTCAGCGTTACGCACGTACCAAGGTGCGTTTGTGGCCCTGCGGCAGAAGACATTTTGAACTACCTGCAGTTTATACAGGACGGAGGGTTTGGCGTGGGCGAAGACTGGCGAAGCATATGACATGACGGGTCTAACGCAGACCTTATAAAGCGTACGTTTATTTCTAAAAGACATTTTACTTTTTCTTCCTATCATACTATATAGACGGCTTAAGTAAAAACGCGCGAGTTTCGTTACTCTATCGACGTGTGGCTTGAAAGAAAGCGTCTGATCTAAGGTGACGCCTAAGTATTTGATACTGCGCTTCCAGGGGATGGGAATACCTAACATACGAATGTGCGGATCGTTGTGGCGATTACGACGTTTGTGGTCGAATTGAATAGCAAAACTCTTTTCTGGGTTGACATCGATACGCCATTTTTGAAACCAAACACCGAGGGCGTTTACGGCCTTTTGGAGTCTGGTGATGTTATACGGGATCGCTTGACTTTTAGTGTATAGGGCGGTATCGTCTGCAAAGAGGGCTAGTTCGACGCCTTTTGGCGGGATGGGGATGTCGTTAGTGTACACAGTGTACAGCAGAGGGGCGAGGACTGAGCCTTGCGGGACTCCAGCCTTTATGGGACGAGGCGCGGAGAGCGCGCCTTCATGTTTGAATCGAAAAGTACGGTCTTTAAGAAACGACGCTATTAATCTGACTAGGCGAGCCGGTAAGCCTATTTTATAGAGTTTAAAAACGAGACCGCTGTGCCAGACTTTGTCGAAAGCCTTGGCTACGTCAAAGAGAACCGCGATTGTTTTTTTTACGACGCTGAGAGAATCCTTCGAGTATCTACTCGACGATTCGATGGACTTGCTGAGGGCAGGAGTGCTTAGCGCGAAAGCCGAACTGGTGGGGAATAATGAGAGGGTCGCCAACCGTTGGAAACAGATGGTTCCGCATTCGAGAGAGTATGACTCTTTCGAGAAGTTTAGACATTGCCTTGAGGAGGCTGACGGGTCTGTGATTAGCCGGGACATTCAGAGGTTTACCCGGCTTGGGAATGCCTATGACTGTCGCTTCTTTCCAGGCTTTTGGAAAGTAGCTATGGTCAAAGCAGGCATTGAAGATAATAGCTAACAAGGTAAGCACCTGCTGGGGCAAGCGCTTTAGTGCGTGGTTGGAAATTCCATCCGCACCTGGAGCCTTTTTGGACTTTTGCTTTCTAATGAGAAGCAAGATTTCATCATTAGAGACTGTGACGAGGTCGTCGGATATAGGGAGAACTTGGTCCTCCACCGCCTGGATGTGAGAGGGATCCGCGGGTTGCGTGCTGGGCGAACATTGTGCCGCTATGCTGTCGGCGAAGCATTCGGCTTTCTCTTCGACTTCGATGGCAATAGTGCCGTCGGGACGAGTGAGAGGAGGAATGTGAGAGGCGGTGTCTACGCGTAAGACTCGGGCCATTCGATAATACGCTTGGTGGGACGGGGAGATATTCTCCATGAGATCGTTAAACTGAGTGTCACGGAGTTCCGCGAGGCGAGACCTAACTTTACGTTGAAGCTGATTCGCAGCTGTTCTATATGCTGGCGTGGGATATTTCTTGGCTCTCCGGAGAGCCGCGTTCTTGGCTTTAATGAAATTGCTAACGGCTAGGGGAAGCGCGGGTTTGCTTTGCTTAGCAACCTTTTCGTTGTCGCTGATGGCTGAGTTAATAGCATCAGTTAGAGAGTTGACTAATGAATCTATTTTATCCGGGCTATCTAATTGGCCGGGCCAAATCGCGAGCGGAGAGTTAGGGGCCTCTAAGGCTGAAACTAACGTATTTTTAAAGCCTTTCCAGTTGGTAAAGGTCTTAGGAGATGTGACGTTAACGTTAGGCGTACCTAGCACGAGGGAGACGGGGCGATGGTCGGAGCCTAGGTCATCGAGCGGTTCGATAGACCTTAGGTCAAGATTGATTCGTTTGATAATTGCAAAGTCGAGGATGTCAGGAGAGTAGGGTTGTTGGGATAGTGAGTGGGAGTGATGGGGGATATGACGTCTAAGTCAAGGGAGTTAGTGATGTCGAGGAGAGCGATACCGCTGGTGTTGGTCGATAGGCACATCCAGTCAGTGTGTTTGGAGTTAAAGTCTCCGAACATAATGACTGAATGGCCGAGGGCGAGAATGGCCTCAAAGTCGCTGCGGATTGGACTGGAGCCACATGGTATGTAGACTGAAGCTATGATGATGGTCGGGTGACCAGTCATAGCCAATCTACACACAGTGGCTTCCATGTTGAGGAGAGGAGGGGTAGGGAGAGGACAGCAATGGAAGCCTCTTTTGTAATATATAGCGGTGCCGCCGAAACCGTCGGAGTTGAGCCTATCGTTGCGAGTAAACGTGTACTTAGGAATAGCGTATCCCCTGGAGCGGTTTGGAGTAAGCCATGTCTCCTGGAGAAGGAATGTCAGGTTCTTTGTTCTGAAGGAACAGTTTAATCTCGGGAAGGTTGGTGCTAAGGCTACGAGCGTTAAAAGATACTAGGGATAAGCCCTTGGGTTTAATACGACTGGACGCGGGATTCGCGGGTCTAGACATTAAAATTTACTTATTTACGAATTTATACAAAAAAAATTAAAAAAATAAAAAAATTTAATATTTATAACGAACTTATAAGCAAGTGATGCTCAGCTAACGCAAATAAACGCTCTTGAGGAGAGCGGGCGGTTCGCAGTTTGCGTGCGAGTACAGAAATTTCGTTAATATCGACGTTTTGAATAACGTCGAACACGGTCTTCATGTCCTCAGCCAACGACGACTGAGGTGTGGATAACGGAGCGGGACGCGACCCTACGGAAGCTACGGGAGCTGGGATGGGTCGGGAAGGTGCAGGCGGAACGGCCGGACGTTGCCTCCAAGACAGAGCCTGAGTAGGCGTCGGCTGAACGGGCTTTGCTTCCGGGGGACCCCGGTTGTGCAGTGGCGGGAAGTTAGCGGGAGTGAGCGGCGGCGCCGGTTTAGGCGCGGCCCTCTTAGCTGTGGAGCGCGGAGCGCGCGGGCAGCCCCTGTAGTTTGCTGTGTGGCCGGACTGGCCGCACAGCACACAAGCAGGGGGGGAAGTGGATTCGGGAGTGCGAGTGCACTCCTTCGTTATGTGCGGATCCAGGCACTTAACGCACCTGGGGGGAGCTGAGCAGTTAGCCGCTGCGTGGCCATAGAGCTGGCAGCGGTGGCACTGCCCAGGGTGACCGCGGGGGTTGGGACGCTCGACGGAGATGTTTGAGAGACCGCAAATTGTGCGAGCCTCTCTGAAAATCTCCTTCGAGTTGGGAGTATTGGACAGGATTACTAGCGCTAACGGAAAACGCCTACCGCGGTTGGAGTGCATCTTGTGCACTGCTATGGCCGGGAAACCCTGGGACTTAAGGTCCTCGAGGATATCTTCGTTCGCGAGCTCGAACGGGACGCCCCGTAGTACTGCGCGGATCTTACGCTCCTCCGGGAGGGCGTAGGTGTGATAAGCGATTTGTTTTAAAGAAAGTAACCTGGTGAACGCGTGGAAGTCGTCGACGGTCGCGACCTGAATTTTAATTGTATCGCCTGCGTTGGTTGCTTTAAGATAATTAATTTTTTGCTCTTTGCAAAGATTTGATACTGCGGTCCATCGCGCTTTCTCGCGGAGAAAGACGGGTGGAGGGAGCTGAGGTTTCGGCGGGACGGGAGCACAGCGCGTCACTGGCTTCGATGGGACCGACGGAGACGCGGTTACTTCGAGCGATTTTAACGGCGCGGGAGCTGGTGTTGAAGACACCGGAGAGGGCTCGGGTATTGATGATACCGAAGCTTTCTTCGAGCGCTTCTTGGAGCGCTTGGCGACAAGTTGAAACGCGGGCTCAGGAGAGCCGGTTAAGGTGACGGCATCTGACGACGTATCAGACGCGGGTTCGGAGTCGCTCCCGGGAGCGGTACGCTTGCGACGCGACGCGTGAGAGGATGCGACCGATCCGCAGTCCATCTCGGACGAGGCGGGAGACGAGGAAGAGCTGTAGACCTGAGGAGTCTCGACGTTGGAGGCCTGAGGGGCCGGGGTTGAGGCCTGAGGGGCCGGGGACGCGATAGATGCCTGTAAGGCCTGTGTTAGAACGTCATCGGGTATGCTGGCGCCGGACGCAGCGAGCACCTGGGCGAACGACCTAAGGATGTTAACAAGGTCCATTGGAGGGCTTGGTCCTACGATATATGATATATAAATATATAAAAAAAATGCCTAGGTTCCCTAGCAACCTAGCACCTATTTATATAACAAATTCCTAGAGTTCCTAAATAAAAACCTAGCGAACCCTAGCGGCTAACCTCCCTACCAGCGGTAGGGGGGCTGGGGAGAATAACTTAAAACTAACCGTCGTACGCCGAAGGCCGCTACCTAGAAACCTAAAAAAGGGTACGCAGGTAAAGAGTTGACCGCGTTAGGGTCAACCTTTACCGACAGAAAGGACAAATACACACGAAAAACACACAGATATGATAAAAATAAATATGAAATAGGAGAAAAATAAATAAAATAAAGTAGAGAAATAAAATAAAAATAAAAGGACTGGTTCAGTACAAATTCGTTGTCACCGTTAAGTATCCTTTGTACTGAAACCAGACTACTTACGCTGGGCACAACACTGCACTCAGCACAAGCACAACACAACTTAGCACAGCACTTTGAAGACTAAGGGGCTTAGTCGCAAAGAAAAAACGCACTTCGATAGCACTCAGTGGGAGTAGAAAAACCTTGAAAACCGTAGCACGGAACCAGCACGCTAAACTGTGACGTCAGTAGACTGAGCGCCACGGAATATCGGGAAGGGACCGATTAACGGAGAACGGGGTCTTGCACGTCCACACCGCGCGGCGATCGGAGCGAGAATGTGATACAAATTAACAACCATATAGCTTTCATATGTCTCGCCTCTCCTCTCCTCTCCTCTCCCCTCCACACCACTTCCTCTTCGCTGTCCGCACCTCACCTCGCCTTGCCACGCCTCTTCCGTTACAGTCGGCCGTCCTGTAACAATTGCGCCCGCAATTGGCTCAAAAACAGTCGTTAATATTGATTCAACTCTCTAATAAATCTATAAGATCATCTCTAGTAACGATGTCTTCATCACTAGTTGATTCACTACAGGGTGGAGCACTACGATAAGGCCTTATAGCGTCGGCAGCTACGATACCAGAAAACTTCTTATAACCCCGCATACCTTCTATACTACGTATTTCGTAGCGCCCATTCCTAAAACCTTTTGAATAATATAAGGCCCAGAATATAATACCTGTAGTTTCGTGTTTACGTTTTTGACCGCCCCACCGGAAGGAGCCTCTTTCCACAAAACTAAGTCTCCCTTATTATAAGTCTTTTCAGGCTTGTGACGCCTGTCGTAATTCTTTTTCATAGTGGCAGCTTGCCGTTGAAGACGCTCAGAAGCCACTTTACGTTTTACATTTACCGTGGTATTGGTTATATTGCTACCTGCAAGGTTAGGAAGGAGCCTACCTCGTTCGCTAAACATAAGCTCATAAGGATGGTAACCTATGCTTTCATTCCGCGTATTATTCATACCCCACACAACGTCGGATAAACATTCAGTCCACATGTTAGGATCTTTAACACGAGTGCGCATCGCATCAAGTAAGGTTCTGTTATAGCGTTCGACTTGGCCGTTTGCTCGCAGACAAGCTATGGAATTTAATATATGTCGAATTTGATATTGTACTCAAAATTCTTTAAATATTCTACTTGTGAATGCTAAATTTCTATCAGATATAACACGTTTAGGATAACCAAACAAGCTAAACATATCTTTTAATATACTTATAGTTTCAATCGAGTTAATGGTCCTAGAAGGGCGAGCAATAATAAATTTAGTGAATGAATCTAAAATAACCAAAATATATTGATAACCCTTTTTCGACCTACAAAAAGGCCCCAAGTGGTCAATGTGCACCGTATCCATTGGTACTGATGGCTTTGGTATAGGATACAACTGTCCTTGCGGTTTACCATATTCCCCTTTACTATACGCACAATCAAGACATGAGTTAACATATTTTTTATAAACCTAGTCATTTTAGGGAACCAATAATCAGCTTTAATGAATTCCTCACATCGCTTTAACCCAACATGTCCTATTTGATCATGAAATTTTTGTAATAGTTTCCACCTACCAAATGAAGGCACTACTAATCTATCACCATTTATTGTTTTGCGATATAACCTATTATCTTTAATTTTGTAATTGTTTGTGAAGTCACTAGGTGCAATACCTTCCTTTAATTGTTTGATTATATTAGACAATTTATCATCTTGCAATGAATTGTTAAATACCAATCTTTGGTCGATATCTGAAATAAGCTATAATGGTCTTTATGAGCTAAATTAAAATCAATTATAGTTTGTACAGTCGCATTTGAATTATTTAAAAATGAGCCCGGGTAATTGTTGACGGGGTTCCTACTGAGTGCGTCTACGTGTTTCATTCGATCTCCAGGCCTATACTCGACTTCAATATCGAATTCTTGAATTGATAACCACCAGCGAGCTATACGTGGAACTAAATCTTTTTTTTGCAATGTATACCTAATGGCCAAGCAATCTGTGACAACTTTGACTGTTTACCCAAAACATAAACTCTGAAACGTTTTAAAGATTCGACAACAGCTAAATTTTCTAAGTCGTAACTATGATAAACGTTTCCTCGCGAGAAGTCACTCTACTAAAATAAAATACCGGTTTTAATTTACCGTTATCCTGCATTTGTAACAAATTCCAGCAATGCCGTTCTTACATGCATCCGTATGAATTTCACAGGGTAATTTTTCATCATATAAGGCTAGCACTGAACGCGAACATAATTTATCTTTTGACAAGCCGAAAGTTTTAATTTGGCTATCGCCCCACACCCAAGGAATATTTTTTTTTTGTTAAATCCGTCAATGGCTTAGCTAAAATGGCAAATTTCTCAATACATTTTCTGAAATAACTGCAAAGCCCTAAAAACTGTCGTAGCTCGTGTAAGTTGCTTGGTGTTTTAAAATTAGAAACTGCAATAATTTTGTGATTACCTGGTCTAATACCATCGCCACTTATTTCATGTCCTAAAAATGTAACACTGGATTTTAAGAAGGAACACTTTGTCATATTTAATTTTAAATTACACTCACGCAACCGTATCAATACATTTTCTAACAACTTCAGACCGTCCTCATTATTAAAAGATGACAACAAAAGATCGTCCATAAAATATATTAAATCAGAACTACCCACTAATTTTACCAATTTGCTCATCATACGCATAAAAACGGAAGGCGCATTAGCAAGACCAAAAAGTACCCGCAGATATTCATAAGAACCCTCTGGTGTTACGAACGCAGTTTTACTAACTGAATCAGAATGAATTTTCAAATGATAATAACCAGAAAAAATATCGAGGTTTGTGAACACGTGTTTACCGGCTAACTTACTAAACTGATCGTCAATATGGGGTAACGGAAAATGTTCTTTAACGGCTACTGAATTTAAATCTCTATAATCAACACACAACCGATAGTCACCGTTTTTTTTTCTAACTAATATTATAGGGGACGCATAACTAGAATTGGACTCCCGTATTATATTGCTATCTAAGAGTTCTTGCACTTTTTTTGTAACAATCTCTTTTTCAGTGTGCGGTAAACGGTATGGTTTTCTATTTATAGGTTTATCGCTGGTTAATTTAATATGCATTTCTCCTAAACTTGTTAATCCTATTTCATTTAAAGAGCTAGCAAAACAATCCGAATATTTATGCAACAAGTCAAATAGTATTTGTTTTTCACTATGAGCAATGTTACCCACGTCAATTTCCTCTAACTTTAAGCCACCAATTGAATCAATTAAATCTTTTTTCAACTCTCCTCTCCTCAATAATAATAAACTTGCACTCACCTCTCCAAAAGTTTCACATTTTTCTACCCTTGTAATAGTTTCGCCTTCCTTCCAAAATATTGGTCCCTCGCCAATATTGCATATGCGGACGTAACCCATTCCGTCGTGAAGTATCGAGCTTGCAAGTGCATATGACACACCTCCCAAGCTATATTGACGCGGCTTTGTACACAGCTGAGCAATGCTTGTATTGTTGACAGTACCGTGTACCAGACTGCTTCCCCCTGGAACTTCCGTGTCTTCGGTGACCATGACTCTAAAATTACTTATTTCATTCTGAATATTGATTTTATTTACTTCGCTTGCCATGTTTTGTTTCGATAAAATTGCTTTATTGTTTGATACATTTAATTTGACATTTTCCTCATTAATTACTGGCTGTCCAATCAAAAGCGCAATATTTCCCATATCAATGTTAGTCACCACGGCAGAAGTTTTCATATCTACATCATCGACAAGGAGCTGGAATTTTACAAGCTAATTGCCTGAATAGGGTGACGCGTGAATCCTTTTAATAAAACACTTGAAGGTTCAACTTTCAACTTCAACGCTTGTGCCACTGATTCCGCCATAACATTAAGTTCACTTCCTGTATCTAAATAGCACTTCGCAAATGTACCATTTATTTTAGCCGTTTTCTTATAAATATTATTTAGATTTGATAAAAGTTGTACTTTTTTTTGGAAAGGGGACGATGAGTAGTTATTTGCAACGTGACCTTGTTTGCCACAACGAAAACATTTCCTTTTATCGGGTTGAGAATAGTCGGGTGCTAAATGTCCACTTTTGTTGCACCTGTAGCAAATAGGGGGACTTCTCGGCGCACTTACTCCAGTCTCAGTACTATAAGTAGCTTTTGGCATAAGCGGTCTTGTGTACGTCGTTTGGTAAGAATCAAGCGCAGATAAAAACCCTTCGTACAGCTTATCTGGACTATAACATTGAAATGCTTGTGCATTAGTGACACTGAAGCTTGGTGACTTAACTGACATCTGTAACACATCGCTAGTTTTTCCTGAAAATACTTCGTCATAGTTTCATTCGGTAATTTATTCCTTTTTATCAACGCATCTAGTATATCAGCATAATTATGAATTCTAGGAAACGCATTGACTATCATAGTTTTCCACTCCTCCCAAGAATGATCGTATGAATCTAGTCGATTGAACCACACACGTGCTTGACCTTGTAATTTTGATTGCATATTAAAAGATTTAACTTCATCCGTCCAATTATATATATTTCCTAATTGTTCAATTTTTTTAATCCAGCTTCTTATATTAATATCACTGCTATCAGGGTCGAAATCAGGAATCAATTTCTCAGTATTTCGTAACGTTTCCGGTCCAATGGATTCCATAGGTTTTTTGTTAATAATATCAGAAATTCTTTTGTCCACGTGTTCGATAATATGCGACAATGACGAAGTCGAAGCGTCATTGTCAAAATTATTCACATCATTGCTGGAAATCTTTCTTCTTTTGTACATGAATCCCTTTGAACTTTGACCGTTATAATTTCTTTGCATTCTCAAAATTTTTTTTTTACTTATCCCACTTCTGAAATATTAAGGCCGTAAATTACACAAGTAATTTTTGATAAATTGTATAATTCCGATCCGAATCTATGGTACAAAATTCACAAAAATAATGGGAAACAAATTTTTTTTTTTTTTTGCTGCCGAGGCACCCTCGCGGGAGGGAGGTGGAAGATGCGTCATGCATACCGCCCGCAGGTAAATTCCTCTGCGGGGGGTTATGTGGGACTCACCAGAATGGCACCTACCCACTAAAAACCACCTGTTGGCTGTAGTTATTACCGTTAGCCTTCATCGGAAGCGACACCCGTCGGGAAGTTGGGCGCACTGCCGGAGACCCGCTTGCGGGTCTTCCGCCTGTAGTGAAAGTTGCACTGAAGGTGCTCAAAGGGACATGAGTTGGTGGCCGTTCTGGGCAGCCTCCGGTGAAGCCGGGGCTGGGCAGAGGTCGGCCGAAGCATGATTTAGGGATCAATTCATTTAAATGAATTGAGAAGGGAACTATGCTCCGCCAGAGCTAGCAAACGCTCTGTCGGAGTACGTGAAGCCCTAAGTTTACGGGCTAAGACTGCGATTTCACTAACATCGATATTTTTCATAGCGTCGCAGACGATACGCATATCGTCTGCTACGGAGGATTGAGGAGTGGGTTTGTATGGGCGAGGAGCCGGGATGGGATTCGATGCGGGGCGCTGCCTCCAGTTTTCTGGGGCGGGCCTGGACTGTGTAGGCTTTGCAGCCGGGGGAACCCGGCTACGCAGCGGCAGAAAGTTTTCATGAGAAAGGCGCGGGGCCTGTTTGGGTGCCGCCCTCTTGGAATTGGAGCGCATACAACGGGGTGCACGAGGGCAGCCCCTGTAATTTGCGGTGTGGCCGGACTGGCCACAAAGCACGCAATCGGGAGGAGAGGGAGTTTCAGGAGTGCGATTACACTCCTTAGTGAAGTGAGGGACCAGGCACTTGACGCACCGGGCGGTGCGCGGCAGTTGGCCGCCGCGTGCCCGTACAACTGGCACCGATGGCACTGGCCGGGATGACCGCGGCGATGAGGCGCCTCGATCGAGATCCCAGAGAGGCCGCATATAGAGCTAACCCCTTTCAGGATCTCCCTGGACTTGGGGACGTTGGCGAGAACCACCAAAGCGAGAGGGTGTTGCCTCCCGTACTTGCTGTGCATTTTATGCACCGCGAGTGCCGGGAAGCCTTGGGATTGCAGATCCTCCAGGATAGCCTCGTTCGATAATTCGAACGGGACTCCCCTGAGTACCGCTCTGATCTTACGCTCTTCTGACAGAGCATAAGTGTGATAAGCATATTGCTTATCGGTGAGGAGCTTTGTTAAAGCACGAAAGTCGTCTATTGACGAGACTAAGATTTTAATAGATTCACCCGAGTTGGCTGCTCGGATGTAATGGATTTTGTGCTCATTGCACAATGTCGAGACCTCAGTCCATTTACCCTTTTCCCGAAGGAAAACGGGTGGTGGGACCTTGGCCTTGACAGAAGTTGGGGCCGGAGCGGGTGTTGAAGACAACGGGACAGCTGGCGTTGAAGACGCCGCAGGGGGTGTAGGGACGGGCGTCGAGGGCGCCGGGTCTTGTTTCGAACGCTTCTTAGAGCGCTTCTTAACAAGCGTAAAAGAGGGAGACTCAGGGCCAGTTGGGGTGGCGTCCGAGGATGACTCGGTCGCGGGTGCGCGCTTGCGGCGCGGAGGGGCGTCTACTTCGCACTCCATGTCACTGGAGGAAGGGGACGCGGGAGGGCCTAAGACCTGGGGGGTCTGGGGAACTGGGGTGGCCTGAGGGGCCATTGTGGACATTAATGTCATGAGATTAGGGATAAGGGAATCTAAAAAACGGTACTTATCAGCATTTAAAGACATGCCTTCAGTACTTTCAATTAACTTCTTCCTAAACTCGTCAAAGCTTAGGGAAGCCATTGCGGAGGGGTTGGGGAGGGACAATATATGAACTAACAACGATGACTAACTTTCTAAAACCACCCTACACGCAGTAGGGCGGTTGAGAACGACGCGGATAACTTACTCGAACACGGCACTTGAAGTCCTGGAACAACGAATTCCCGTCGACGAAGCTCACGTTCCACGAAGTACGGTTAACAAGCCACTGATCGCCGTGAAAACGGCGTTAGAAACTTATTAGAAGTACGGTTAACGAGCCACTGTCCGCCGTGAAAACGGCGTTAGAAACTTAATACGGTAAACAACTATGAAATTATATATTACGACAACAACATTGGTTTGGAACAAATTTGGGTGCTCAATTAGCGCGGGGGCTAAAAGAGCGGGAAGGCGTCTGCGATCGACGTGCGCTCGAGAACGCACGCAGACCGAAGGATACAAATTAACAACCATATAGCTTTTATATGTCTCGCCTCTCCTCTCCTCTCCTCTCCCCTCCACACAACTTCCTCTTCGCTGTCCGCACCTCACCTCGCCTCGCCACGCCTCTTCCGTTACACATATTTTCGCAAAACTTTCTGTACGGCCTGGTATAAAGAAAAAATTTAAACACAAAGCACAAAATACAACAACGAGGAAAAAGTATTCGATCTACTTTTAGAAAGGATTTGTTTGAGCTTATTGTTTGAAAGCTTAATCCTTTGTTCCGTATTTACTGTATTATGTGTTTTGTTTATTCGTGGGTTTTAATCCAAATTCTTAATCTCCAAAATATGTTACAGCTTCATTTCTTTGTAGGTATCCAATACTGCAATATGTAGTAAAAAAAACAATTATAATATAATTATAAAACATAGCTTCTCAATCCCCACTCAATTGGATCGCCTCGCACCTGAGCTATCGCAAACTTGTTGTATTAGCTGGTAATTCACGCTCGTCACAGGCCCGAGTTCACAAACTCAAGAGACTCGGTATGTCAGTTACCGTGTAATCTGTAGAGTGCGCAAATTATACCGTTTTTTATGAAACATTTTTGAAAACCCGATGTTTGCGTACATTGGTGATAAGTTAAAAATGTCTTGAAATTCTCGTATCCGACGTTTTTGATATTAGAGCTCTACCCTTCAAATAATAGTAAAAAAAATGAATTTCATCTGTGTTTTTAACAAAGCTAAGATTGTAGTATCATATTATATGAATATATCTGTAACTGTTATGTATTCAACAACGACGATTGTACTGTTCCAATAAATTTAAAAAGTTAGGCCTTTACAACAGGCAAATACAACCTATGATTGGTTAGTGAAACTCGTGCTAGGATCGGAACTTTATCGCAACGTTTATCGTTATTCAGGATTTCCATGTTTTTCTTTTTCCTATTGTTAATTTTTAAATATTCTTGTCTGTTATCTGTGATCTCACATTCACAATGTCACGCAATGCAAAGAGTTGCTTTTTCATTTTAAATTATTTAATTGGACTTCCGCCTAGCTGCATAGAAATCATAATCAAGACAACATTACACGCATTGAAAGAGGTACTTCACACATAATAGAATTGTGCCTCTGTACTCTCTTTGGTACAGCTCGTAACTCGGCAGCGTGACGTGTAATAGTTCGGCCCTGATGGAGTTATTCTTGTTAAACTGTAAAATGGAAATTCAGGTGTTTGTTATTATACGTGTTGCGCGTATAGTAATTGTAAATTAAAAAAGGTGATGTTTTTAATATTTGAAAAACGAATTGTAACCTTTTCTTTCTTTATTGACTAACAATTAGGGGTTTTGAGTATTACGTAACCTAACATAATACCTAACGCATCGTTCCCAAAAAAATTAATACTAATATTTAAATATAGAACCTTTATTTAAGTAGGCAAAATATTTTTTTTTAACGATCTGTCAAGTAAGTAAGTTTTACCTTTGATACAAATATGTATCTGATTAAAACATACTTAATTATTTAGATGATATAATTTTTATATCGCATTATCGCATTCTATATTTTTATATCACATATTTTCTTAAAGTATGTGTAATCTTATAGCGAGAACTAGCATGATTACTTTAAGCGTTTCGGTAAGTAATGATACCGCATATTTTTTTTAATTCAGCAGACACTCCAATGATGTTCCATTTAAATATCCATTATCGATAAATATTTATTTAGCTACTAACTCGTACCGAAGTAAACCCTCCATTTTATTACACCACGTCAGACAATATTTTACAGCATTACATAACAGCGTATTCATTGGGAATGTTAGGAACATCACTTAACAAAATAAAATGAACAAAATCCGTTTGGCGCCATATAATAAACAAAATGGATCGACTTAAAGTTATCTTTTTCGGATTTTCGTAAAGTGAAACTGGATTCAAGTGTATTGCTGATCGTGACTGCAACTACTGCAGCAGGATGAGCCAGAAATGCTTTTATATTGGAAACTGCGATAGAAGTAAATTTTCTCTTCAAAGACTGGTTTTTGTTGTCAGAATTAAATGAAGAGGTTGGAATCACTTTGGAATTGACATCTCTTACTTCATTTCACAACTTTCTTTCTATGATTTTTAAACCACAGTTAAATATTTAGCTGACCATGTTTCTCACCTGGCAAGCCATCAAGATGAACGCCGTAAGGTAAACAACATTTTAAAAATACATTTTAAAACTCTAACAATTTTCGTTTTATCTAAAAGCCCGCCACGTTGATCAAGCCACAGTGACCTGCATATCAATAGATCTATTTAAACTTGTAAACATCCTTATGTCATTTAGACAAGGCTGATGTTATTTGACTTGCAAGTGAGGATCAAGTAACAGTTTTTCTGCCAAGTCGGCGTAGGTTTCTTGGCACGGCGCTTTTTGGCAGTCGCGTTGTATCCATCCTTGGTTCTGAGTCAGCGATTTGGATTAACAATATGTAGGTTTGTAGGATGGCTGCTTTGATCCCTTGAGACACGTGCCAAGTGGAGCGACACTGATAACATTGTGGAGATTTAAACAGAAATTGACATCGATTTTTAAGCAACGCTTACATTACGCAGAGCTTGCATTTCTGCTACGCAGTGAAGTGGGAGAAATAATTACAAATAGAAAACATAGAATAACATTCATGATTCATAAACTTTCTTGTATTCTAAACTTGCACCTTGTTGCAAGCCGGGCTGTTTATAAATCAATGGCTGAAGTTTCAACGTTTGTTTATCTTTTAGTAATTCATCACATCTTTTACCTCCCTCATAGTTAAGATTATATTTTAATATTTTGGTGCAAATAACTTATAGTTTATCAACTTCCTTTATAAGTAAATCTGGACAAAGAGCTTGTATCGGTAACGGTTTTTCAAAACCCAATGTTTATTTGATCCAATTTTAACAAGCACTTTATGGAACATTCATATTATATTCAAACTACATTGGAACTCACGAAATTATCGGTTCATTCTAATGTTCTGCGAGCTGAGTGCCCTAAATATTCGCGTCGACTCCTCGCGCTCTAATCCGCAGTATTCAAAATATTGGTTTAATGAAACACCAGACGCCAAATCTTCTTTAGGTACAGGTTATATCAGGATTTAAACCTGATGGCTCTTCATACAAACTGTGGTCTTCACCTTCTGCTGCTCACGTATTGAACTAATAAAGAGTCTTTATAAGCGTTCTTCAAATATAAAATTCTGAATAGCCGCTTGATCTGGCCGATGGCTTGGGCAACGGACGGGACTTTTAAATTTTATTATCAAAATAGAATAAATTTGTAATTACATGTAAATTAATTTTAAAATTACAAATGTACAAATTTCATTTTGTTTATATTGTTAAGTATCAAATAACGCAATACCATTTTTAACAAAACATTTTGACATGTACAAAACATTTGACACTGCTTCCAGAGTAAAATGGGTCCTAATTTGAAGATGTTATACTTGTAATGCACTAATAAGTAAGATATCCTCTATTTGCTTGTATGTTACAAATATGTTTAACTACTCTAAGTAGCTTTTCAAAAGGTGGAGGTCAATGTTTGACTTGATTGAGAATCGTCAGAAAGGTTAATATCTCCTGTTGAAGCTGCTCGTGCAGGCCGCCGACACGACGGTCTACGTGATGGTGTTTTGTTTATTTACTGACCCGTCTTGTTTTTATTAACGTATTTTTATTGACTGATCAGCGCTCAATCCTCGCAAGAAATTAAAGTTCATAATTGCTCGGAAATTGCGAAAACTCTGGCATCTTAAATAAATTAATAATAATTATATTTTGGAGAGTGCGCGAATACTCTTTTTGATCGGGTTGAACCTACACCCTTCTTGCATCGGACTACTAGACGCAGACAGACCTTCCATCCTTTCATGGTAGATATCCCAAGAAGTCGAACCAAACGCTTCGATAGTTCCTTTTTTAGTGCGGGTCGCCAAGGTGTGGAATGAACTGCCTGCGTCTGTTTTTCCAGAAAAGTATAGTCCTAGTTCTTTCAAGCGTCGAGTGAATAGGTATCTCGTGGATAGACGTGTAACACCTTCGTCTTCATCATCACTTTCCATCAGGTGAGATAGAAGACAAACGTCTAATCCTTTTTCAATAAAAATTAAGAATTCATAAAAATATTTTTTTCATGGCAATATCTTATTATGCTTGCTACTCACAAAAAAATAAAAATGGGGTATTTTCGGTGACAGTTACAACCTTTTGCTTTGGATAATTGAATGACACCTCAAAACTTGTATGTATGTTATTCATTTAAATACTAAAAAATCTGCGACCACAAACCGAAAACGCCTACTATCCGATTGTCACAGAAAAATCAAGCTAAAGTTAGCAGTATCCCCACACCTCCGCCAGCAGCTCGAAATGTCCTGACCCGCTCTTCTCTGTCCCCAGCTGCAGCTACGACTACCTCGAGATCGAGGAGACGTGGGCTCTCAACGCCACGGACCGCGCCGCCTGGCAGGATATGCACGAACTCTCTAATGAGGTATTTGATCATATAAGGAGTACACACAAACAATAAATAAATAAAATCCTGAGACAAGCCCTCCGACTCTAGAGCCCCAAAGTAAGCCGAGCTTGTGTATGGATGAAACCCTGAATACACATACATGTTTAAATATGAACAACCAAAAACAAACATCTGTGTTCATCCCACAAATGAATGCCCCGACCAGGACTCGAGCCCGGGACCTCCCAGCTTAAGAGGCAGCTCTACGACGACTAATGCCTCTCGGCCAACAAAAATCAATATTTCTCTTGTTTCTGATTCTGATTGTTGAAAAAATTACTATCTTAGGATGTTGACAAAGAAATATTCCAATTGATAGAAATCCTATCATTGAAACGATATAATTTTAATATGGAAAAGCTATTGTTTATATTGTTAAAAGCTTTCAGTTGTTTGTACAAGTATTTAAAGGAGTAGATATGCATTGTTGTGGTGGTGTGTGTTGTCAAGTCTTAGTACGATTTTCCGAGACAAGAAATTTTTTGCTAACTCAATAGTATAACACTCATAGTACCTACACTCAAATAATCCACAAAATATTGATTAAAGACTTTTCAATCGGATGAAACCGGATAACCGGACAGAATATAATGAAACGCGATCAAATCCGGTAAAAAGGGGTATGATAAATCGTGGAAACTTAAAGAAATATGATCTACAAAATACTCAGAAGGACATTTTTATTGGCAACACTAATTGGTAAAAAATAAGTAAGAGCAATAAGTAGTTTAGCTTTCATTGCTTTGAATATGAAACAGTCAACAAGTTGAGAATGAAATCCCATTGACCCATGTTAAAATATAATTAACATTCTAAATCAAATGCTTAAGGTTCTAAATGAATCCTCTTACATTATTCATTAGCCTTCGGATTCAGGCCATCAAATATATTTTATGAACTAGTATTGGAGAGTTTAATTGGATTGCACGAGCCGTCTCTATTTCGATTACGCTTTAGCAAATATTTGTGCACTCGACGGTTACGGTTCAGCTAGAAACAGAAAACGAACTAGCCAGATTTAGTATTGGTATTTTTATTGCCAAAAAATGTATATTGTGTATCAGGTCAAATCAGTGCATTTTGTCGGGGTTATAAAGTAGAAAAACACGTCTAAATCGCAAACCGTAACTGAAGCTAGTTTTGGCAACAAGTGTAATTGATAGAGGTCGCAACTTTATTTTCTGCTGTTACCTAATTAATGATCCACTGCTGTTGCATAAGCTATACGCGTATTCAGCAATAGATTTAGAATTCATTGGTTTATTTAAAAAGATAAATCTATTGGTTTATTCTATCTCTCCTGAATAACCGACCGTTATTGTTTGCTGATGATGGAATCTGTCAGCATGTTTGATCTTCTTCCAGTAATATGTATAAATTAAATTCATTTGGTCCTTTGGTTAAAACAAAAGGGGTAACTGGTGCCTCGGTAGCTCTAAATATTGAAATTAAACTAGCGTGGACTGTAAATATTACTATGTATTAATCGTCACAAAGCAATAAAGGCAAACAATTTTTCTGTTAATCTCGAGAAGCGCGAGCGCAGCCTTTCCGTTGATATGGTAACAGCTGACTGGTCACCGGCTGTGCGTTTGGTGCAAGCTCCGAGTTGCGGTGGGGCGCGCGGTGAGAGACGCGCGGGGAAGGGCGCAAGGTGAAGTGCGTGCGGGGAAGGGACGGCCCCGCTGTGTGGCGCGATTACTTGTTGATGACTCAACAGTAACTGATTAGATAAGTTAGAAAATAAAAAGCCGCACATTCTCGCTCCGATCGCCGCCCAGTGCGGACGTGCAAAACCCCGTTCTCCGTTGATCGGTCCTTTCCCGATATTCCGTGGCGCTCAGTCTACTGACGTCACAGTTTAGCGTGTTGGTTCCGTGCTACGGTTTTCAAGGTTTTTTCCACTCCGTCTGAGTGCTATCGAAGTGCGATTTTTCTTTGCGACCAAGCCCCTTAGTCTTCAAAGTGCTGTGCTAAGTTGTGTTGTGCTTGTGCTGAGTGCAGTGTTGTGCCCAGCGTCAGTAGTCTGGTTTCAGTGCAAAGGATACTTAACGGTGACAACGAATTTGTACTGAACCAGTCCTTTTATTTTTATTTTATTTCTGTTCTCTATTTTATTTATTTTTCTTCTATTTTTCATATTTATTTTTATCATATCTGTGTGTTTTCGTGTGTATTTGTCCTTTCTGTCGGTAAAGGTTGACCCTAACGCGGTCAACTCTTTACCTGCGTACCCTTTTTTAGGTTTCTAGGTAGCGGCCTTCGGCGTACTACTGTTAGTTTTAAGTTTTCCTCCCCAGCCCCCCTACCGCTGGTAGGGAGGTTAGCCGCTAGGATTTTGCTAGGTTTTTAGGAACTAGGCATCTTTTATTATACTTATATTTATTAACATTATTGTCCCTAACCCTCCCTAATGGATCCGCTAAGCGTTATTAACGCGTTCACCCAGGCGCTTGCTGCGGTAGGCGTCTACATCCCGAAAGACATCATAACGCAGGCCTTGCAGGCATCAATCGCGTCCCCGGCCCCTCAGGCCTCAACCCCGGCCCCTCAGGCCACCAACGTCGAGACCCCTCAGGTCTACAGCTCTTCCTCGTCTCCCGCCTCGTCCGAGATGGACTGCGAATCGGTTGCATCCTCTCACGCGTCGCGTCGCAAGCGTACCGCTCCCGGGAGCGACTCCGAACCCGCGTCTGATACGTCGTCAGATGCCGTCACCTTAACCGGCTCTCCTGTGCCCGCGTTTCAACTTGTCGCCAAGCGCTCCAAGAAGCGCTCGAAGAAAGCTTCGGTATCATCAATACCCGAGCCCTCCCCGGTGTCTTCAACACCAGCCCCCGCGCCGTTAAAATCGCTCGAAGTAACCGCGCCTCCGTCGGTCCCATCGAAGCCAGCGACGCGCTGCGCTCCCGTCCCGCCGAAACCTCAGCTCCCTCCGCCCGTCTTCCTGCGTGAAAAAGCGCGCTGGACCGCGGTTTCAAACTTGTGCAAAGAGCATAAAATTAATTACTTAAAAGCCGCCAACGCTGGCGATACAAACAAAATTCAAGAAGTGACCTTCGACGACTTCCGGTCTTTCACTAGGCTTCTGTCGATCAATCAAATCGCGTATCACACCTACGCCCTCCCGGAGGAGCGTAAGATCCGCGCAGTACTACGGGGCGTCCCGTTCGAAATCAGTAACGAAGACATTCTCGAGGACCTTAAGTCTCAGGGTTTCCCGGTCACAGCAGTGCACAAGATGCACTCCAACCGCGGTAGGCGTTTTCCCTTAGCTTTAGTAATCCTGTCAAATACTCCCAACTCGAAGGAGATTTTCAAAGAGGCTCGCACAATCTGCGGACTCTCGAACATCTCCGTCGAGCGTCCCAACCCCCGCGGCCACCCTGGGCAGTGCCACCGCTGCCAGCTATATGGCCACGCAGCGGCTAACTGTTCAGCTCCCCCCAGGGGCGTAAAGTGCCTGGATCCTCACATCACTAAAGAGTGCACTCGCACTCCCGAATCCACTTCCCCCCCTGCCTGTGTGCTGTGCGGCCAGTCCGGCCACACAGCTAACTACAGGGGTTGCCCGCGCGCTCCGCGCTCCACCACCAAGAGGGTCGCGCCTAAACCGGCGCCGCCGCTCACTCCTGCTAACTTCCCGCCGCTGCGCAACCGGGGTCCCCCGGAAGCAAAGCCCGTTCAGCCGACGCCTACTCAGGCTCTGTCTTGGAGGCAGCGTCCGGCCGTCCCGCCTGCACCTGCCCGTCCCACCCCAGCTCCCGTAGCTTCCGTAGGGCCGCGTCCCACTTTGTCATCTTCACCTCAGTCGTCGTTGGCTGAGGACATGAAGACCGTGTTCGACGTCATCCAAAACGTCGACATTAACGAAATTTCCGTACTCGCACGCAAACTGCGTGCCGCCCGCTCTCCTCAAGAGCGTTTATGCGCGTTAGCCGAGCATCACTCGCTCCTAAATTCGTTGTAAATTCCTTTATTTTTGTATAAATTCGTAAATAAATAAATTTTAATGTCTAGACCCGCGAATCCCGCGTCCAGTCGTATTAAACCCAAGGGCTTATCCCTAGTATCTTTTAACGCTCGTAGCCTTAGCACTAACCTTCCCGAGATTAAACTGTTCCTTCAGAACAAAGAACCTGACTTATTCCTTCTCCAGGAGACATGGCTTACTCCAAACCGCTCCAGGGGATACGCTATTCCTGAGTACGCGTTTATTCGCAACGATAGGCCCAACTCCGACGGTTACAGCGGCACCGCTATATATTACAAAAGAGGCTTCCATTGCTGTCCTCTCCCTACCCCTCCTCTCCTCAACATGGAGGCCACTGTGTGTAGATTGGCTATGACTGGTCATCCGACCATCATCATAGCTTCAGTCTACATACCATGTGGTACCAGACCAATCCGCAGCGACTTTGAGGCCATTCTCGCCCTCGGCCATTCAGTCATTATGTTCGGAGACTTTAACTCCAAACATACTGACTGGACGTGCCTATCGACCAACACCAGCGGTATCGCTCTCCTCGACATCACTAACTCCCTTGACTTAGACGTCATATCCCCCATCACTCCCACTCACTATCCCAACAACCCGACCTACTCTCCTGACATCCTCGACTTTGCAATTATCAAGCGGATCAATCTTGACCTAAGGTCTATCGAACCGCTCGATGACCTAGGCTCCGACCATCGCCCCGTCTCCCTCGTGCTAGGTACGCCCAACGTTAACGTCACACCGCCAAAGACCTTTACCAACTGGAAAGGCTTTAAAAATACGTTAGTTTCAGCCTTAGAGGCCCCTAACTCTCCGCTCGCGATCTCGCCCGACCAATTAGATAGCCCGGATAAAATAGATTCATTAGTCAACTCTCTAACCGATGCTATTAACTCAGCCATCAGTGACAATGAAAAGGTTGCTAAGCAAAGCAAACCCGCGCTTTCCCTAGCCGTTAGCAATCTCATTAAAGCCAAGAACGCGGCTCTCCGGAGAGCAAAGAAATATCCCACGCCAGCATACAGAACAGCTGCGAATCAGCTTCAACGTAAAGTTAGGTCTCGCCTCGCGGAACTCCGTGACACTCAGTTTAACGATCTCATGGAGAATATCTCCCCGTCCCACCAAGCGTATTATCGTATGGCCACCTTACGCGTAGACACCGCCTCTCACGTTCCTCCTCTCACTCGTCCCGACGGCACCATTGCTTTCGAAGTCGAAGAGAAAGCCGAATGCTTCGCCGACAGCATAGCGGCACAATGTTCGCCCAGCACGCAACCCGCGGATCCCTCCCACATCCAGGCGGTGGAGGACGAAGTTCTCCACAGAGAATCTCTCCCTATCACCGACGACCCCGTCACTGTCTCTAATGATGAAATCTTGCTTCTCATTAGAAAGCAAGAGTCCAAAAAGGCTCCGGGTGCGGATGGAATTTCCAACCACGCACTTAAGGACCTGCCTCAGCAGGTGCTTACCTTGTTAGCTATCATCTTCAATGCCTGCTTCGACCATAGCTACTCTCCAAAAGCCTGGAAAGAAGCGACAGTCATAGGCATTCCCAAGCCGGGTAAACCTCTGAACATCCCGGCTAATCACAGACCCATCAGCCTCCTCAAGGCAATGTCTAAACTTCTCGAAAGAGTCATACTCTCTCGAATGCGGAACCATCTGTATCCAACGGATGGCGACCCTCTCATTATTTCCCACCAGTTCGGCTTTCGCGCTAAGCACTCCTGCCCTCAGCAAGTCCATCGAATCGTCGAGTACATACTCGAAGGATTCTCTCAGCGTCGTAAAAAAACAATCGCGGTTCTCTTTGACGTAGCCAAGGCTTTCGACAAAGTCTGGCACAGCGGTCTCGTTTTTAAACTCTATAAAATAGGCTTACCGGCTCGCCCAGTCAGATTAATAGCGTCGTTTCTTAAAGACCGTACTTTTCGATTCAACATTCAACATACATTCATAAAGGCTGGAGTCCCGCAAGGCTCAGTCCTCGCCCCTCTGCTGTACACTGTGTACACTAACGACATCCCCATCCCGCCGAAAGGCGTCGAACTTGCCCTCTTTGCAGACGATACCGCCCTATACACTAAAAGTCAAGCGATCCCATATAACATCACCAGACTCCAAAAGGCCGTAAACGCCCTCGGTGTTTGGTTTCAAAAATGGCGTATCGATGTCAACCCAGAAAAGAGTTCTGCTATTCAATTCGACCACAAACGTCACAATCGCCGCAACGATCCGCACATTCGTATGTTAGGTATTCCCATCCCCTGGAAGCGCAGTATCAAATACTTAGGCGTCACCTTAGATCAGACGCTTTCTTTCAAGCCACACGTCGATAGAGTAACGAAACTCGCGCGTTTTTACATATAGTATGATAGGAAGAAAAAGTAAAATGTCTTTTAGGAATAAACGTACGCTTTATAAGGTCTGCGTTAGACCCGTCATGTCATATGCTTCGCCAGTCTTTGCCCACGCCAAACCCTCCGTCCTGTACAAACTGCAGGTAGTTCAAAATCTCTTCTGCCGCAGGGCCACAAACGCACCTTGGTACGTGCGTAACGCGGACCTGCACAGAGATCTTGAACTACCTACAGTGCAGCAGCACCTCAAAACTCTCTCAGAATCGTTCTTCAAACGCGCCGAATCCCATCCCAATCATCTTGTTCGAGATTCAGTCTCATATACTACTCCTGTGTTAGATTCGATATACAAAATCGCTAGACCGAGAAACGCGCACACGAGCGAACGCACGCAGTTAACTTTAGATCTAGAGGCCCTTCAGGCCGCAAATTCTAATTCTAACGTAAATTCTAATTCTAACGTAAATCCGAATTAATGCAATTTTATTTGTAAATTTTTAATGTTTTTTATTTATTTACTTTTCTTTTTTGAGCACCTTCGAGCCGACAGGGGGTTTTTTAGTGGGTATGGTTCTGGTAGGCGTCGGGACGAGTCCCACATAACTCCGATCGCGCGCGCGGAGTATGCGTCAGAGCATTTTTATGTCCTCCTGCCCTTCCCGTGGAGGGGAACCAAAAAAAAAACAAAAAAATAAATAAATAAATAAAAAGCCGTCAAGATCAATTCTACGTCATCTTAGACCGGATAACAAGTATATTAAGCAGCGACATTATGTTTTGTAGGTTTCATAAAAGTTTTGATTATTTAATGAAGATGTACAATTTGAATCTGTACCGTCGTCGTGGTCGTGTAATGTGTCTGCTGAAGACGGAACAACGCGCAAGCTATTCTTGTCGTAAGGCCTTCGTCGAGTGAGCTCAGTGAAACTATGATACTAGTCCCTTTCGGTATACCAAGTCTATTATAAAGTCTATTTTCAATTTATGTTAAATCGATGACATTTATTTTTATTATTATTATGTGTTTACTTATACTACATGCTACTCATAATTCAGAGCTGTTAGGGGTTCAACAGTTAAATTAAACTAAATCTATTCAAAAAAGAAATTACTTTCATATACTTATTACAATTTTTTACCAATTTAAGAGCCAGCCATCAAATACCTCAACCATTTAAAGAGCGAGCCATCAATTTCATCAACCATATTACAGGAAAACAAGCGACGCGTTACCGTACTGCTCAATATCTATATTTAATATATCATCGTTACAACAATGTCTCATTGCTTGTGTTATATAAGAGCATTCACGAGCACGCGCCTCCTACTCGTTGGTCGAGGTCGCACATTACTATGAAAAGACTGCCAACCTAGTGGTGTGGCTACATGGGATGGCACTCACTAAACGTGACTAAAGGGACGACTTTGCAAATATAGATTTTTCTGTTCATAACAAAGCTCTGGTGTTCGGTGGAAATGAGTTATTGCAGGTATGAGTTATAGCCAGCCATTTAGGAACGAAACGAGACAAAAAACATCCTTTTGTCAATCCACCTGCATAAATAAGATACAATTAAAACCAAAATTATAAAAAGAAAAAGATAATTTGGGCAATGTGCCAATCCCTTTCTTCGACGTCAGAACATTACGCCAGCCGCTTCAATGGTGAATGAAAACATCCCGAGGGAACCTACTTACCAAATAAATTATTTAGAAGGTAAGTCTGGTAAAGATAAAGTCTGTCAACCTGCAGAAGCCAGGCGTAGTGAACTAGAGGTTGCACCAAACCATCCTTTTATTGTTGCTATCCTTCCCCCTTCAGCCTAAATAATCCCCCAGGCTGGTGAAGGATTATTAAGCCTGATTTGAATAATAGATTTTTCATATTTTCTAAACCATTGTAACATCATAGGTTTGGGAGGAACCCGAGAGCATGCTGCCGGCATCAGACTCCATCAGCGCCGGGTTCTTTCGCGAAACTCCGACATCGAAGAGCCAGCGGCTGTGCGGCGACTGGGGCGGCAAGCTGAAGCTGCTGCGCTACCCGACGCGGAGCAACGCCGTGACGCTGCGGTTTAAGTCAGACCACTCCAGGCACTACGCGGGGTTCAAGCTGAGGGTTGCTGTTGCTGATTGTGAGTGCACGTGTTGTGTTGTTAGTTAAGATCAGCCAGCGACAAATATTTATTTGTTACGATGTGGGATACGCAGTCCTTGGGAATAGTATTGTTTTCTAGAAGAATTTAGCAAATGTAAAGGATACCTTGTTTTCTTGTTTGAATCAGTGACATGTTTTGTTTTCAAATAGCTTTGTAATAAATCTCTCGGCAGCAGTTATTGTTATGGCCGCGAGGAACTTATTGTGGAACTTAAATGTATCGCTGACATAGATATGCCCGGGACAGGTATTATGTTTTAACTTACTTGAGTATTAACATATTACAATATTACTTATATTGTGATATGAGGATGATTGGAGTCTTCTTGTATTATCATATTTATTATATGAAACTTAAACTCAAACTCTTTAATTAGCACTAGCGCAGGGCACACCAGAATACTTTCCGCTGGGCACACACAGCACTCAGCACAAGCACAACACAGAAAAACACTTTGAAAACTAAGAGACTTAGTCGCAAAGAAAAATAATCACTTTGACAGCGCTCGGAGGGAGTAAGAAAACCCAGAAAACCCGTGTCACGTAACCAACACGCAACACGCAAGAAGTTATAATTTTCTTTGCGACTAAGTATCTTAGTCTTCAAAGTGCTGTGCTGAGTGCTGTGTTGTGCCCAGCGTAAATAGTCTGGTTTCAGTACAAAGGATACTTAACGGTGACAACGAATTTGTACTGATCCAGGCCTTTTATTTTTATTTTATTCCTTCTTCTATTTTTTATTTATTTTTCCTATATTTTCATATTTATTTTTTATTATATCTGTGTGTTTTTGTGAGCATTCGCCCTTTTTGTCGGTAAAAGTTGACCCTAACGCGGTCAGCTCTTTATCTGTGTACACTTTTTTTTAGGTTTGTAGGTAGCGGCCTTCGGCGTACTACGGTTAGATTTTAGTCATTCTCCCCAGCCCCCCTACCGCTGGTAGAGAGTTTAGCCGCTAGGGTGCGCTAGGCTTTTTTTAGGAACTCTAGGCATCTTTTATATACTTATAAATGACAGAAATATCTTGAATCTCACTGTTACGATGCGTTTATTGAGAGATCTGAATCTAATATACTTAAATGCAGCAAACAGTTTTGGACATTCATTAAATCCAGAAAATCCGCTCCCGACTTACCCGAAAATTTATATTATAACGGCCTATCATCTTCAGATGGCAGGGAAATTTGTAATATGTTCAGTGCATATTTTGATTCAGCTTTCGTTAACGACAATAATACGGTGTCTTATCAACAAACAGATTCCCAGTGCTCTGTTGATTTATCGTCCTTCATTATTACTCCATTGACTGTTAAGAAATACTTAAAAAATCTTAATGTTTCTAAAGGCGCAGGTCCCGACGGCATACCTCCACTATTTCTTCGTAATTGTTATGAACAGTTATGTATCCCGTTGCATAAAATTTTTAATTTGTCACTTCAAAGCGGTATCATGCCTGAACTTTGGAAACGCTCTTATATAGTGCCAGTGTACTAGAATGGGGACAGACATGATGTTCTCAACTATCGCCCCATTTCAAAGTTAAGCGTCGTTGCGAAGATGTTTGAACGTATTGTTTATGATGTTATCTATCCATCTATTAAACCATTAATTATTGAACAGCAGCATGGTTTCACAGGTCAGAAGTCAACTGAAACCAATCTCTGCGTGTTTCTTGATTTTATTTCCAAAGCAATGGATGGAGGATGTCAAGTAGACGTTGTGTATACAGATTATCCTAAGGCCTTTGACAAAGTTTGTCACAATATACTATTACAAAAAATGTATAACATTGGTATACACGGCGATCTTCTCCGTTGGTTGGAATCATACCTCAGAGATCGCAGTCAAGCTGTAACGGTGAAAGGGTTTTGTTCGTCATTCACTCCAGTTTCATCAGGTGTCCCACAGGGGTCACATTTAGGCCCCCTTCTTTTTAACATTTACGTTAATGATGTTGTCAAAATTTTTGAACATGCACAATTCTTACTCTATGCTGATGATAAGAAGATTTTCAAGCTCATAAAAGATTATAATGATTGTACTTCACTTCAGGACGACTTAAATTCACTAAGCCTCTATTGTTGTAATAACATGCTACTTTTAAATGTTTCTAAATGTAGTGTAATTTCATTTTCCCGAAAAAAACAACCGATTATGTATCCATATAGATTACAGAATCAAACACTTCAAAGAGTTTCTTTGGTGAAAGACCTTGGTGTTTATCTGGATTGTAAGCTTGTTTTAGATTATCATATAAATTCAATCGTTAGAAAGGCTTTTCGCATGCTGGGCTTCGTACTGAGAGTTAGCATAGACTTTAAAAATGTTTCTACCTTAGTGATGCTTTATAACTGCTTTGTTCGGTCTATTCTAGAGTATGCCTCCGTCGCTTGGAATCCGCAGTATAAAGTTTATATAAACGAAATAGAAAAAATTCAAAACAAATTTATTAAACATTTCAATCATAGAACTTTACTTTTAGGGCAACCATCAACAATAGTATTAACTTCCCTGGAGGACAGACGGACAGCTCGCGACCAAATATTTCTTTTCAAAATTATTAACAACCTTATCGATTCACCATATCTTTTAGAGCAGATTAATTTTCGTTGTTGCCGCACCAATTCAAGAAGAATTTATGCTTTTCAGCCACCCACAATGCGTACGAATTATGCAACAAATTCATTTATTTACAGATCTTGTAATTTAAACAATAAACTGTTCAGTGACTTAGATGTGTTCAATCTCTCTCTAAATCAATTTAAGCGTAGCATTAAAGAAACGTTACAAGTCCTCAAGAAGTAATTTAATAGCATTTTTACACTACCTATCCGTATTTATTTATTTTGTAAATGTAAAGAAATAATTTAATTTGCTTTAATAATCCTCGTTTAATTGTGTTAATTTAAATTCAGTACATTATAAAATCCAAATTATCTAACTGTGTAATTTGTTGGTATTCTATATTCTAAATTAACCAAAAATTGTAAATTCTATTAGAGGAAACTTTACTGGATTGTGAATTATTTAGAGAATATTGTTGTATTTAAAGTGTATTGTTCTGTTTGTTTCCCAAATAAACAAAAACAAAAATAAAAAAATAAATAAAAATATAAAATAAAATAATTAGCCCCCTCCCTAATGGATTCGCAAAGCGTTATGAACTTTGCGAAAACGTTCGCCCAGGCGCTCCCCGCGTCAGGCAACCCGATGTCAGACGAGGTCTTCTCGCAGGCCCTATTAGCGCTTAACGCGTCCCCGGCCCCTCAGGCCCCAACCCCGGCCCCTCAGGCCACCAACTCCCAGACCCCTCAGTTCTTTACCTGCTCTCCCGCGTCTCCCGTTCCATCGGATATGGACTGCACGTCGGTCACGTCATCTCGCGCATCGCGGCGTAAGCGTACCGCTCCCGGGAGCGACTCCGATTCCGCGTCCGAACCGTCGAACCGCGGTAAACGTTTTCCGTTAGTATTAGTTATTTTATCTAATACTCCCAACTCGAAGGAGATCTTCAGATAGGCTCGCACAATCTGCGGACTCTCGAATATCTCCGTCGAGCGTCCTAACCGTCGTGGACACCCTGGGCAATGCCATCGTTGCCAGCTGTTCGGCCACGCAGCGGCTAATTGGCCAGCTCCCCCCAGGTGCGTTAAGTGCCTCGATCCGCATATCACAAAGGAGTGCACACGCACTCCCGAATCCACCTCCCCCCCTACATGCGGCGAGTCCGGCCACACAGCAAACTACAGGGGAGGTCCACGCGCTCCACGCTCTTCCGTAAAGAGGGCCGCGCCTAAACCGGCGCCGCCGCTCACTTCCGCTAACTTCCCACCGCTGCGCAACCGGGGTCCCCCGGAAGCAAAGCCCGTGCAGCCGATGCCGACTCCAGCTTTTTCCTGGTGACAGCGTCCGGCCGCTCCTGCACCACCTTCCCGTCCTATCCCAGCTCCCGTAGGCCCACGTCCTGCTCCGTCGTCTTCGCCTCAGTCATCGTTGGCTGAGGACATGAAGACCGTGTTCGACGTCATTCAAAACGTCGACATTAACGAAATCGTCGTACTCGCACGCAAACTGCGAGCCGCCCGCTCTTCTCAAGAGCTTGTATTTGCGCTAGCTACTTAGTTCTTTATAAATTCTATAATTATTATAAATTCTCTAAATAGTAAATATAATGTCTAGAACCGCAAATCCCGCGTCCGGTCGTATCAAACCCAAGGGCTTATCCCTAGTTTCATATAACGCTCGTAGCCTTAGTTCAGAACAATAAACCAGACTTACTGCTTCTCCAAGAGACGTGGCTCACTCCAACCCGCTCCAGGGGATTCGCTATTCCTAAATACGTGTTCACTCGTAACGATAGGCCCAACTCCGACGGATTCGGCGGCACAGCTATTTACTACAAAAGAGGTTTCCATTGCGCTCCTCTCCCTACCCCTCCTCTCCTCAATATGGAAGCCACTGTGTGTAGATTGGCTATGACTGGTCATCCGACCGTCATCATAGCTTCAATCTACATACCTAGTGGCACCAGACCTATCCGTAGTGACTTCGAGGCCATTCTCGCCCTTGGCCATTCAGTCATTATGTTCGGAGATTTTAACTCCAAACATACTGACTGGACGTGCCTATCGACTAACACCAGCGGTATCGTTCTCCTTAACATCACTGAGCAACTCGACTTAGACGTTATCTCTGCCGTCACTCCCACTCACTATCCTGACAACCCAAACCACTCTCCTGATATCCTAGATTTCGCGATCGTCAAACGAATCAACCTCGATCTCAGGTCTATCGAACCGCTCGATGACCTAGGATCTGATCACCGCCCCGTCTCCCTCGTGCTAGGACCGCCTAACGATAACGTCACCTCTCCTAAGACCTTTAACAACTGGAAAGGCTTTAAAAATACGTTAGCTTCAGCCTTAGAGGCCCCGAACTCTCCATTCACGATCTCGCCCGACCAATTAGATAGCCCGGATAAAATAGACTCAATAGTCGATTCCCTCACTGATGCTATCAACTCAGCCACCAGTGTTAACGAAAAGGTTGCTAAACAAGGATTTTCCACGCTTCCCTTAGCCATTACGAATCTTATTAAAGCTAAGAAAGCGGCTCTCCGGAGAGCCAAGAAATATCCCACGCCCGCCTATAGATCAGCTGCGAATCAGCTTCAACGTAAACTTAGGTCTTGCCTCGCAGAATTCCGAGACTTACTATAATATCTCACGTCTTTTATCATTATTTTATCCGCGGCGAAAGAAAGTCGCAGTTTTCTTTGATGAAGCCAAGGCTTTCGATAAGGTCTGGCATAGCGGTCTCGTTTATAAACTTTATAAAATAGGCTTACCGGATCGTCTAGTTAGAATAATAGCACCCTTTCTCAAAGATCGTACGTTTCGTTTTAGACATGAAGTTTTAGTCCCTCAAGGCTCAGTCCTCGCGCCTCTATCGTAAACCGTGTACACAAACGACATTCCCATTCCGCCGAAAGTGAAGTGTCCCGGGTCTCGTCATCAGACTCCAAAAGGCCGTAAACGCCCTCGGTGCATGGTTTCAAAAATGGCGCATCGATGTGAACCCAGACAAGAGTTCTGCGGTTTACTCTGACTGCAAACACCGTCGTGCCGCCGACAATCTCCACGTTCAAATGTTAGGTATTCCCATCCCCTGGAAGCGCACTACCAAATACTTAGGCGTCACTTTAGACCAGACTCTTTCTTTCAAGCCACACGTTGATAGAGTAACGAAAATCGCCCGTTTTTACTTAGGCCGCCTATATAGTATGCTAGGTAGAAAAAGTAAAATGTCTTTCAGAAACAAACGTACGCTTTATAAGGTCTGCTGTTAGACCCGTCATGACATATGCCTCGCCAATATTTGCCCATGCCAAACCCTCCGTCCTGCACAAACTGCAGGTAGTTCAAAATCTCTTCTGCCGCGGGGCCACAAACGCACCTTGGTACGTGCGTAACGCGGACCTGCACAGAGATCTTGAACTACCTACAGTGCAACAGCACCTCAAAACACTCTCTGAGGCGTTCTTCAAACGCTCCGAACCCACCCCAATCCGCTAGTTCGAGATTCAGTCTCGTATACTACCCCTGTCATAGATTCAAAGTACAAAATCGCACACACGAACTTAGCGACGCAGCTAACACTAGATCTCGAAACCCTTCAGGCTGCAACTTCTAATTCTAATGTAAATTCGAATTAATTCAATTTTTACTTTCATTTTGAGCACCTTCAGTTCTATGTAATCCCAGCGGGTACCCCTTCTGGGCCCCGCTAGCGCAGCCTCTTTCTCCAATTGGTCGTCGCTCAGATGAAGGCTGTGTGGCAAAAAATTGCACGAGCCGACAGGGGGTTTTTTAGTGGGTAGTGCTCATTAGGCGCTAGTCCCAGAAACCTTATAACGCGCGCGAGAGGTATGCGGAAATGCATTTTTGCCCAAACGAGGAAAAAAATGAAAGCTGGGCAAACGCGTAAAAAAAATATTCGAGTCAAGGTTTATCCAAACTCTTATAGATAACAACAATTCGGCAAACAAAGAGTATAAGGAACTTCACTATTGTAGCTGTAGATTTAATCTATTTATAGTAAACGATTATTACAGAATCAATCGATACCGATACCCTTGAAGCTGTTAAACAATATTTTCTTGCTACTTTCGCGTTTCTTAGTGGGCTGGAAATTCATTCGATTAGTAACAATGCGCGCACTTCTATTAAAGTAACTCCACCATCTTCAGCTACCAATGAGAATACATAAAGCGTTATTTCAGAATATTATAATTAATTAATTTGTGTAAAATTATATTTAATATTGATTTTTATCCTTAAACTTTCATCTCTATGCTCTCCTAAAGCTCATTAGCTGAATATCCAAAAAAAATTATCCTAAGGCTTTGTAAAAATATCCCCTGTGAAAATGTCAAGTAACTACTGAGTGAAAATACTTATATCAGTCAGTTGGTTTCTGATGTTACATTTTTACCTTGAATAACTTGACGGCGAGTAAGCTACTTGCTAGAACTATCGATAACATTATTTTGAGCTTCGCTTTTTCGTACAATTTCCAGAACACGTTAAGTAAACTTATTACTCCCCTAGTACAGTTCGTAGCGTTATGGAATCTGTTTATTTAGTTTATAAATAACATATGCCCTCGACACACATCTATTATTAGTAACTATTTCGCTTGCATAAATTCTACTAAGTGACTACAAATTTACTTGCTACGTCGTAGTCCTCACGGTCGAATTGCGTAGCACTTTGTATGTACCAAACATATTTTACCAAATTGTAGATTTACAGTATTGAGCAGGATGGAAGCAATAACTAAAAGTACGTGGGGTTTGAATTACCAGCATTTTAAGGGGTAGTCTCGTTTCAAATAAAATGTTTACTGAAAAGTGCTTATTTGATTATAATTATTTTGTTATTGTTGTTGAATGACAAGAATATAATATTTAAAAAGGCTTTTTTTTTTAATCTTATTAAAATCGAATAAAATTTGTATAAGATTTTAGCATGGCCCTAGTTCCTTTAGTTGGCACTCAGAGGCTCTGCACACATTTTCAGGCCGACATACAAAAAGTTAAATAATGAATGTGGTTTGAGCGATGTGTTGCCGAACGGAAAATGACGTTATACAATATTTTCACATGAAAATGTTACATTATACAATTTTAATTTTATACTTTTGGAAAACAAACTATATTGGTGCCAGATGTCGGTGACGGCTGACTTGCAAAAAACGTTAAAAATATTTAAAACCTTTTTAAACTTATTTAAATTTACTTATATAATTAATTGAATTTCAAGTTTATAAGAGTTTAAACACTACACTACTACAAAAACTGCATAATGACTTTTTAATTTCAATTTCTTAGTGCAATATTTAATGTTTGAGTATTGAAAGTGTTCCTAAAACATAACGCATGTTCCTTTAATTTGGCCAACGTTTGAGTGCCGATAATTGGCGCAGTGCGAACATTTGGATGCTCCACCCTACAAAGTCAGCTATATATCTAGGTTAAGCAATGATACCCGGCCACTCACCGCTCCAATAAAAATGTAACGGTAGATGATTTATCACTTTTGCTACAAGCGTTCGAGGGCATAGTATTTACTATATTTGTTTGTGTCGGTATCAATACTTTTTCAATGTTATTTCATATATTTATTAGCATTAATAGCTTGTAAAAAGTTGTGATTTTATAACATAATACAAACACATAAAATACACACATAACATAATATAATACACATTGTAATGAGAGGTATTCGGACTGACGAACAATAGTTCTTACCAACTTTACGATAGATGGCTCTGACTGACACGATGTCCAAGAATGGATTAGGCAGCGCTCATGTAGGGTATAGAACTATACTCTTATTAACTTATACTCTCGAAATAAGCAAATGAACAATCTACTCCTACTTTTTATTTAAGAAAACTAAGGCTTTAGTGAGGGACAGGCAATTTTTTTATTGTTTATTTTATACGAGAGGCCAAAGAAATAAATCTTATAAGAACACGCAGCCTGGGCTGTCGTAAATATAATTTCTTCTTCTTTTATAATAATGGTGATGATATTATGTATGATGATGAAGACGATGAAGGTGAAAGTCAATAGTAAAGTGATAGCGTGATTCTACTATCAACGAGTGGACTTCTTGGAGCAACACGAAATCAGTGTGAAATGAAATGAAATGAAATATTTATTTTCTCAACATTGACAATTACTTGTTCTTGACGTCAAATGAAGCATGACTCTACCACCAGTTCGAAAAACCTTCTCTGAAGAAGAACTGGCAAGAAACTTCACGGGTATATTTTTTTCAAAAGAAATTTACATAGTCTCTTTATGTCTATACAAAATCTGTTAGCTCGGGTTAAGAGGTTAAGGTGAGATCCAGCCAGCTGTAAAGCGTTTTATATGAGTAAAATTTAAAAAAAATATTAGATAAGACCATCTACAAGATTGGTCTGAAGTAATTTTCTTGTAAAATGTAAAAAAAAGTTTAAAGCAAAAAAGAAATTTTTTTGAGAAATATTTGCACGTTTTTGCCTATAAGTTCTTTGTTTTTGATTTCACGGTAAAAAATATATAAATAAAATTATAGACAAAGCGATTTGCTACAAAATATGTTTTGACAAATTTTTTGTACGATTCATACTTTAGCAGATATAGCGCAAAAAGCGTTCTCACCTCTTTTTCCAAGATGGCGGCCGCGGGACAAGGGTGGCAACTGAACGTCCCAAAAATAAAATTGCGTCCTCAAAGATCTCATTGTAGTAAATGTACATTTTGTGTAACATTTCAATAGACTAATAGTGTTAAATAAGATGTGATTTTTACAATACTTAAATGTTTGATTTCATAATTATAAAGGATAATAATTAGTGATCGTAGAGGCTTACCTTAAAGTCTCGTCCGGGCGGCGTTGCAGTGCTCCCTGTGTGTGTTAACTGCCATCGCAACTGGGATTACGTATTTGTCCTACGGTTGTTTAAAGGCAAGGAACAGGCCGTGAAATCACGTGAGCAAAGCTAATTCCAAATCTAAACCTGCAGCTTCACTCTTGCTATCATGTAACACCTCATATTAACGACTACGGGCATGAATACTATAAAGACGAACAAATTGATCTCGTGCTCGTTACTTTAAAAATAGCAAAATCATAAAAAAGCAGTTATTTTTTGCTTGTGTGGTTATTAATTATTTAATGTTAGATTTGAAGTGTTAATTTTGTATTAGTTAACTTTACTATATTTCTGGATTTCAATTTCAACATGTTTTTCAAAAATTTCAAAAATGAGTTAAAGTGTATTATTATTTTCATATTTCATCAAAAATACACGACATTTATATCTAAAACATACCTCAAAGCAACTATGTCTGCTAACAAAGCCTTTCCTGGTCACCATGAAACACAGACACAACAATCTAATTACAAACACCTCAAACAATGAATACAGAAACAGACTTTCGAAATGTTTTCAATTAAAACTCTACAGGCGTTCCGCAGCCGCCGGTCGACAACTCACGTCCACCACTTGCGGACAATGGGCATTCGTGCTGGGGCCTTGAAACGATGCAATGCTTCTGTTGCCTCAAAGTTTGGTAAAGTTGCTGCTGTGTAGAGTTTTGCGGAGGTGTCTTTGTTGGTCTTGTAGGGACTTGAATGCGAGTGACGATATATGTGGAGCAACTAGTAAGAATAAATCTCATGATTTTTTTTTATTAATAATTAGCAGGCGTTTATCTTACATCTCACCTAATGGAAAGTGAAGAAGAAGACGAGGATCATACACGCCTGTCCAAGCGGTACCTATTCACTCAACACTTGAGAGCTCCAGGGATATATTAATTAATCATTATATTAATTAATTATTATATTAATCACAAACGGAGTACCGTAATGCATGTAAATAAATTAGGTTACATAAATACGCTGTTGAGGCCATCTATAAAATTACAAATAGCGGCAATAGAAATGGACTGTATAAATTAAATTATGCGCCTAAACAAATGGGAAGTAAGAAAACACCGACTGGCCTGTATAATCCTTGGCTCCTTCCTGAATAGCTAGGTAGCTTTACAAATATATAACTTGACACACAAGTTATTGGAAAAAGAGCGAACAGGTGATTTATTCCATGCGCAACGTATTTGCGACTCTCGACACTCTTCAATCAGAGGGCGGCGGGTGCGCTTCGCCCCTCCTATGCGTGGACCGCTGTAGCGACTGACCAATCGGTGTCAAGGAAGATGAGAGGGTAGGAGGGCGCTAATTTTAAAATTGACATAGATTGAATAGATAAGTAATTAATAACGCGCTGTTCGAAAGATGGCTCACCAGACGCACTCATTCTATGCAATAAATAAGTAATCTTTCATATGATCCATAATAAATAAATCATTTTCTAAATATTGCTGTTAAGTTCACAAACTTTTAATGACATAAATTGTAATTTTGAATACGATATACCAAACATTAAACTTTCGCAATTGTGTTGTAATAACATTCTAGTTTGTTTTAAAGAATCAGCAATTCTATTTGCGAAGACTGAAATTGTATCATTGGTGGTAGAATCATGTTTTATTTGACGTCAATAAGAACAAGTAATTGTCAATGTTGAGAAATAAATATTTGAATTTGAATTTGAATTTGAATTTGAATTATTTTATAAAACTCGAAAGGTACTTGAATTTAAAAACAAGGCTAGTTCCATTCAATTATTTTAAAACATAAGAAACAAAACTAATTTTACTTCGAAAGGCAATTCAAAAAATTATTTTGATTAAAATGAATCCCCGTTGTGGTTTGAACCTCTGCACTTTCGAATGGTGAGTGTGTGTTTGTACATATATTTTGAATCAGGCTTTACGTTCACTAATATTGGTTATCAAGGTATACAATCAAATAACATGCTATCTCCAGGTTTTAATTGTGTCTTTTTCCAGCTTTTCGTACTTTGCATATAAAAAATAATTTTGAGTCAGTAAACGAGCATGTCATGTTACCTCCTGGCGATTTTTGAGAACAAAAAACCTTTGAAAGGGCTTCTTCTTCAGTCAGTGACTTAGGCTATGAGCAGGGTCATTCAAATAGATCACGGCCACGTTTCCCATTAGCCTACAAGCTCACAGAGCCGAGTATATCAGGATGCAAGCTAATTTGGGCAATAATCGCCTGTACTAATCTGCTAAGCTCGTGCTGTGACAATAGCTGCTACAGGGGGATTCAAGAACATATTGTTACACCTTTTTTTTGTTAGTCAAATCCTTTAAACCGTCTTTATATCTTTTTTCATTCGTTCGAAGCTTAGTGCCGGGCCGTATAGCTTTTTCCCAATATTGTGGAAATTTAGGGATAAAAAAGTGAATGTTGAGCTGGCGGACAGTGGAAGTTTCAAGAACATTCGGCGAGAAGGAATCTGGCAGTCGACACCTTTGAGTTTTTTACATTGAATGGAGATTTTTGACGACTGATATCGAGTGACGGCGTGAGGAAACTTGTTGGGGTGTGCGGGCGTGTAGGACTGAGGTCCGGCCCGTGGGCTACGTGGCGGCCTCCGGAGCCTAAGTTGTTACAGCCTCCTTGAAAAAGGAGGCTGTTTTCATACTACCAGCCTCATCGGCTGCTTTTTGTTGCACCGTGTTTTTGGACGCCAGCGATGCGGAGGTTTGGCTGAAGCGTCGAACCCCGATCTCCTTACTTTCCAAGTAATATCCAATATTTTTATGGGGCCATAAAATGGACCACCCTTGATTTTTGTCATTTAATACAAATTATTTTAAAGGAAAGCTCCTTCGGAGTACCCCTTTGTTTAAGATTTTAGTTCTTTACTGTGGATGTGGGAAACGATTGCCCCTTCAGAAAACTTCGGTTCGCGGACGGAGTATTACAAATAATTTAAATATAAAGTAATTTTATAGACTAAACTAAGGATCAGCCAAGCGACCGCAAGGTTCCCTAATTTAATTTTAATACCTTTTTATATTATAATACAATGCTTTTGTGTACAAGACAATACTTTTGTGTACAATAAACGACCGGTGTCAACATTTCACTTTCGTTTGATTTGGCCGTGGTCTAAACCCCACGCAAACCTTTTCTAGGGGAAAACCCCCCTAACAGCGGCGCCCGAACAGGCACGTTGCGGTCGTTATTCTCGCCACTGGTCTTTCGCTCAGCGACGGTTGGCTGATCCATTTGACTACTTTTTATTTATTTTTACTGTAAACTGTTGAACTTTTATTTTAAATTAAACTATTTTATTATGATGAAATTGTGAGTGCATAGTGTATAACTATAAATTTTACCATGTGTGAAGAACGGCCTATCCGTTTTCACCTTCTTAATAAAGATGAACTTGTATATGAAGTGGCTATTCGGGATTGTATACCCGTGGATAAATTGCGTGCCCAAATGCGGCAGCTGGCAGTGCAAATACCCACCGACGAGGTACATTCTTATGACGGCGAAATTAAACCGGAATTGAATACCATAGACTCGAAGTTAATCGAATTAGAGACATTGTGTGATACAAAACCGCTTTTATTGAAAAAATTATTAAGGATACAATCCTTGGGTAACCACCTTTTCCACCGTTTGAGTAGGATTGAACCGGTAGAGGAACAGGATGTTTTGTTGAAGACCGATTTGGATAGCCGCCTTTTAACTATTGTACAGCGTATGGATAGGATGGTACAAACCTTCCGTAGTAGTTATGAGTTTGTTCCCGAAGTAGAGCCAGGCCCTTCAGGTGTAGGTGTTAATGAGGTTGCCTCTCCAGTGAGATAAGTGGTGACGTGCTACCGATCCTCGAGTGTTCATTCTCTCAATATTAAATATAATGGAAAGGGTAGTGTTATTTCTTTCATTCAGCGGTTGGAGGAATTATGTCTGTCGCGTAACATCTCTGATGAGAAGTTACTGAATTCTGCGGTGGAACTCTTTGCTGATGAAGTCCTGTTGTGGTATAGGGGTGTAAAGAATGAGATCTCGAGTTGGAAGCAGTTGAAGGATTGTCTTTTGGAAGAATACCTTCCGGTGGACTATGACCATCGCTTGCTGGAGGAAATTCGCAGTAGGACTCAGGGAGCGGAAGAGTCTATTTCGCAATATTTCAGCGTTATCCAGAATTACTTTATTTTGTTAAGGCGTCCCTTGTCTGATACGGAGAAGCTGGAGATTCTCCAATTTAACATTAGACCATTTTATTCCACTAAGTTGGCGTTGGAAAACATTAGTACATTGAGTGAGTTGAAGCAGCGTTGTCGACAACTGGAGGCGGCGAAGCAGAAATCGGAAAGTTTCCGTGAGCCGGTGCGGAACTCCCCATCGTCTGTAGCCCCCGATTTAGGGTATAAAGGTCGTAGCAAAACTTCTCAGCCACGTTGCGAGGTCGTCTCTGCGCCGAGGAATAAATTTTGTGTTAGGTGTCGCGTGGAGGATCACACGCTTTTAGATGGTACTGCCCCGAGAGTTATTGTTTGTTATCGGTGTGGAGAGAAGGGAGTTACGTCGCGTAACTGCCCTAAGTGTTCACCTAAGGTTGAGGAATCACCTCAGTCAAAAAACGCGTAGCTGACCATCGCTATGATGCTGCAGAGTGGAGTTCGTGGTGCGAGAGGGTGCGTAATGCCTTTGAGACGTATAATTCTAATGTAGCAATGGTCTGTTCGGATCGTAAAAATTCCTGTCCTTATTTAGACGTTAAAATTGGTGATCTGCCTAGTTCTGGGCTTTTGGATTCGGGATCGGAGATTTCTATCGTGGGAGGTCCCGCGATCGAGCGTTATTCCAGCGTAGCAGATTTGCATCGGGTGAAGCCTGGGGAAGACATAACTTCAGTAGTTACCGCCAACGGCTCGACTTCTCCTGTCTCTGGCTATGTGTATCTGCCAGTCACAGTTAATGAAGTGTTCCGTGTGGTGAAGTTTTTTTGTATCCCGGGAGTGTCCACGCCTTTAATCTTTGGCATTAACTTTTGGAAGGAATTTAATATTGCACCGGACGTGCTAAGTTTGATATCCCACAAGAAAGCCCCGCCGCAGACCCCTGTTGAGACCGTTGCCCTGCAGATTAACAAATTACATTCTTTTGACGTTTTGACTGAGGAGCAGCAGAGGAAGGCTGACGCGGTGTGTGGCAAGTTCCGTGAAATTTCGGCTGGAGAGAAAGGGTTGGGTAGGACCCACCTGATTTCCCATCATATTGAAACGGGAGATGCCCCACCAATTAAGCAGCGTTATTATCCGCTTTCCCCTGATAAACTCCGGGAACTTAATAAACAGTTGGACGTGATGATAAAGTTGGACGTAGTGGAGCCCAGTTGTAGCCCCTGAAATAATCCCATCACGATGGTCCCGAAGGCGAATGGAGAGTTGGCGGTTCTGTTTGGACAGCCGGAAACTAAATGCGGTGTCGAAACATGATGCGTACCCTCTTCCGTACATCCATAGCATCTTGGATCAACTTAGGGATGCGTGTTTCCTCTCGTCCATTGATTTAAAATCCGCGTTTTGGCAGATTCCCTTGACAGACTCTTCTAAAGAGAAGACAGCGTTCACCGTGCCGTTGCGCGGTTTGTTTCAGTTTAAAGTGATGTGTTTTGGGTTGACCTCAGCGCCTGCTACCCAGCAGCGGCTGATGGATCAGATGTTTGGGCCCGAGTTTGGCGGGCGTGTTTTTATTTATTTGGATGATATTGTCGTGGTTAGCCGGACGTTTGACGAGCATCTGGAGCTCCTGTTGAAGGTTCGGGAACGGTTGCGTTCCGCTAACCTTACTATTAACCTACCTAAATGTAGTTTTTTTCGGAGACAACTGAGATATCTTGGATATGTGGTGGATGAGTTAGGTCTAAGGACGGATCCCGAGAAGATCCAGGCCATTTCCGATTTTCCGACCCCAGCGAGTCCGAAGGACGTCAAGCGTTTCCTTGGGACAGCGTCGTATTACCGAAGGTTTATCCGAGGATTTAGTACGATCGCTGCACCTTTAAGTGCTCTTACTTCTACGCGCAAAAACAGACCCCCGTTTGAGTGGTCAGAGGAAGCTGAGGCCGCGTTTGTGGGTTTGAAAAGTGCCTTAACATCTGCACCTATCTTAGCGTGTCCCGACTTCTCCCTTCCGTTTGTAGTACACACTGATGCGTCCGAAGTGGGAGTGGGCGGAATGCTAACGCAATTCTTTGACGGAGAAGAACATCCGATAGCTTACTATAGTCGCTCCCTTAGCCGACCAGAGCGAAACTATTCTGCCACGGAGAGGGAAGCGCTGGCTGTGGTGTGTGTGGTGGAACATTTCCGACCCTATTTGGAGGGCCATAAGCCTTTTAGGATCATAACTGATCATGCCAGTTTAAAGTGGTTCCTTAATCTTAAGAACCCTACCGGACGTTTGGAGCGTTGGGGATGTCGGCTTTCCCCGTACAACTTTGTGATAGAGCATCGGCGCGGCTCGGAAAATGTGGTACCAGATGCACTTTCCCGTTCCGTACCAGTGTTTGCTGTAGGTGAATCCGTACAAGATCCTTGGTTTCGAAACATTTATTCTCGTTGCGTGGAGAGACCACAGACGTGCCCAAATTACCAAATTATCGATGGGAAGCTTTACCGTTTTACCAAAAGTAAGTCTTCGTTGACAGGCGATTTTGATTGGAAGGAGGTTGTTCCAGCGGAGATGAGACAGCAGCTTATATCGGAGAACCACGACTCTCCCTTGGGAGCCCATCTCGGGATCGAAAAAACTTACAAGCGGCTGCGCCTTCGTTTCTTCTGGCCCAGTATGTATACCGACGTGGAAACCTTTGTTTCAGGTTGCCCGACTTGCAAAGCGTACAAACACCCGAACAGACCCACCCCAGGATTGATAGGTAATCCGAAGGCTTGTCGTAGGCCGTTCCAGTGCATCAGCATCGATTTGGTTGGTCCACTGCCGAGGTCTAGGCAACTGAACGAGTACCTTCTTGTTGTGGTGTGTTGTTTTTCCAAGTACTGCTTGTTGTTTCCCTTGAGGCGAGCTACTAGCCAAGCAGTGACGCAGCGCCTAGAGGAGAAGGTTTTCTTAGTCCATGGTGTCCCGCAAACCGTTATCGCAGACAATGGTCCCCAGTTCATAGGACGCGAGGTGAAAGCATTGTTTGACAAATATAAAATACCTCAAGTACATTATACCCCTACGTACTGCCCTCAAGTGAACACGGTGGAACGATATAATCGAACCCTCGTCACGGCTGTGGCCGCGCTTGTTGGTGAAGACCAGCGTAGATGGGACATGAACCTTTGTCAAATACAATTTGCTTTGAATACCGCTGTCAATGACTCGACTACTTATACTCCATTTTTAATTGTGCATGGCCGTGAAGCTGTGGTGGATGGCCGCATTTATGGTGGTAGTGAGGAATTGGATGAGATTGCGGTGAGTTCCCGAAAGGACTATGTAAATGTGCTGGGAGAATTAAAGGATGTATTCCTCAAGGTAGATCAGGAGTTTAAGAAGTCTCATGCCAGAAGTGCGAAATATTATAATCATCATCGCAGAGATGTCGAATTTGAAAAAGGGGATGTAGTTTGGCGTCGCACCCACATTCGAAGTGATGCATCGAAGTACTTTTCGTATAAGCTGGCGCCTCGCTTTGAAAAGTGTCTGGTGGTGGATAAGTTGTCAAAGCTTGTGTATCTTCTGGAAGACGAGCAAGGTCGGAGGACCGAATGCCACGTCAAAGATATCAAATGTTCTGATTGATGGATTCGCTTATCGTGTAGCTTCATTGCGTGGTATGTAAGTGGGGTAGTTTCTTCTTTCGTTGTGATGCTGGAGGGCCAGCGCGAATTTTGTTCGTTACCCTCGCAAAATTCTGGCGAGGAGGGGGATACTGTTACACCTTTTTTTTGTTAGTCAAATCCTTTAAACCGTCTTTATATCTTTTTTCATTCGTTCGAAGCTTAGTGCCGGGCCGTATAGCTTTTTCCCAATATTGTGGAAATTTAGGGATAAAAAAGTGAATGTTGAGCTGGCGGACAGTGGAAGTTTCAAGAACATTCGGCGAGAAGGAATCTGGCAGTCGACACCTTTGAGTTTTTACATTGAATGGAGATTTTTGACGACTGATATCGAGTGACGGCGTGAGGAAACTTGTTGGGGTGTGCGGGCGTGTAGGACTGAGGTCCGGCCCGTGGGCTACGTGGCGGCCTCCGGAGCCTAAGTTGTTACAGCCTCCTTGAAAAAGGAGGCTGTTTTCATACTACCAGCCTCATCGGCTGCTTTTTGTTGCACCGTGTTTTTGGACGCCAGCGATGCGGAGGTTTGGCTGAAGCGTCGAACCCCGATCTCCTTACTTTCCAAGTAATATCCAATATTTTTATGGGGCCATAAAATGGACCACCCTTGATTTTTGTCATTTAATACAAATTATTTTAAAGGAAAGCTCCTTCGGAGTACCCCTTTGTTTAAGATTTTAGTTCTTTACTGTGGATGTGGGAAACGATTGCCCCTTCAGAAAACTTCGGTTCGCGGACGGAGTATTACAAATAATTTAAATATAAAGTAATTTTATAGACTAAACTAAGAATCAGCCAAGCGACCGCAAGGTTCCCTAATTTAATTTTAATACCTTTTTATATTATAATACAATGCTTTTGTGTACAAGACAATACTTTTGTGTACAATAAACGACCGGTGTCAACATTTCACTTTCGTTTGATTTGGCCGTGGTCTAAACCCCACGCAAACCTTTTCTAGGGGAAAACCCCCCTAACAATATGTGTTCATTAAATTTAAAGTGAACTCTACAACTAGAACTCGAACGCTTCCATAGATTGTATATTAATACTATCCATGTGGGGTTTGTCGAGCAGTGTGCTGTGATCGGGACTTGAAATACCGGTATTTTCTTAGAACCCTTACTGAAGTCAATGACCTAAACCAGTTCCAAAGGATTAACACCAGAAATACATTTTGAGAAACATACAGGTCTCTTCTACACCGGGAAAAATAGAAGTATATCGGTTTTTTACCAATGTAATACTTGAAATACATGAAAACCCGCCCCCCTATGTTGTTAGCAAGTACATAAATACCCGTACCGACTTAGTACTAATTGTTTAACAAGCACATTTTGAAACCACACTTACTGTGTATAAGTCTATATCCATTCAAGACTACCATCAACTTAAATATTATCTAAACAATAAACATACAGCATACCATTTAATGCTTGAGTTTTAATTTCACATTCATAAACTACACCATGTGGTGGACTGTATCCTGTGTTATCTCATGCTAATAGCTAGTCCCGTGATCATCGCGCTCGCAATTTAGCACAAAGGAGGAGTGCACTTCCCTGAACACCCTGTACAGAGTAATCCAGTGTAGTAGTGTGAGTGTCCAGTGCTACTCGAGAGTATAGAGCAAAACTCTATAATCTGCACAATCTGAAGATTGAACCGAAATTTCAAACTAGTTGCTTTGACAATTCAATTAATATTACAATTTAAAATGTCTACCTATAAACTGTTGTACAAGCGAGACAGGCGAAATAACTATTCTGCTATTTAAAAAAAACACTGAATCAGTGATTAGATATAAGAGGGTCTGTCTGATTGCTACTGTATCTCAAAAATCTATACTGTAGATTTGAATGAAAACCGTGTATTCTTTATTAGAAAGGGCAAAATGTTTTAGACTTTTCTTGTTCTTCTTTTTTAAATTATATAGTCGTTAATAACTTTTTTAAATGCGTTTAAAAAATAACTGTGAAGCCTGAAACTGCTCAAAGAGTTTACTTAAGACAACTTTTAGAAGAAACGTAGCATATTAAAGATATGCATTTTGGACGATTTTTTAAAAGAAAGTTGTTCAGTTTTAGTCACTTAATCTGCCAGAGATAAAAACTTTTAATTTAAGACCGTTTCACGGAGAATTTATCCCTTTGATTATTTAATAATACCCACGGTTAACTGTACAATCTGATCTGTCAAGCTGACATTGTCACAACACATCGGCGGTCGCCGGTATAACGTTGCATTGACATGCATAATCCTGACATGTAAGTCCTGCTCGGCTTTCCAGATTTAGTATCGTCGAATGTAATTTGTTCACATGGCTATATAAATATTGTATGTATTGTTACTTGCAGTGGCACGATATAAGTATTTTGATAGGTAATTTATGTAGATAGTTGGAAAAAACTCATACTTAATGCAGACATAAACATTGAAACATGCATTATAAGGATATTGTGAAGTTAATCGCGCTATTACGGTTTACCTGATGAATTCACTTTGTAAGTTGCGTAAGCACTTAACGCAAGATGATCGTAAGCTACGCATTAGGTTTTTTGTTTTAAATTATATTAACTTGTTATAGATTATTCAAGCGGAAATATCACATGGATACGTAAGTACCCTTTTGTAATAATAAAATGTGGCACCAAGAAACAGTTCACATCATACCAATAACAATTTCATCGACAGGACTCACCCTGAAATCCCTACATACTGCTTTAAGAATACTGCAGCTGCCAGAAACCACATACATCCCTTTACAAAAGTCTGTAATCTTAGACACCTGCTCCATAGTTCGCCGTTTCCTAAACCCAAATTCTCTGCCATTACACTCTCCTGAAAGCAACAGCTCACGACACACTTACAATCCCGCAGTAGGTTCATGACTTAACCAGAGTACTTGGCATAGCCCGTAATCTGTGTTTATGTTACCGACTTAGTCGAGCTTCGAAGATTTCGTAAATAATAATAATAATAAATCCCCAGACAAACACACCAACTGTATGGCCCCAAAGTAAACAGAGCTTGTGTTATGGATGACCATACAGCGAACTGTATCCCAGATTAAACATACATTTATAATTACATACAACCATGACCCGAGAACAAACATCTGTGTTCATCGCACAAATGCATGCCCCGGCCAGGACTCGAACCTGGGACCTTCGGCGTATGAGGCTAAGCTACTTACCACTACATTAAGTCAATTACTAATTAAGCTTACAGAAGAAAATTGAATAAAAATAACAATACTTCACTGTAGAAGGCAGGCATCTTTTACTGAACGCATTAAGGTTTTTGTACTTAGAGCAAAATTTAGATTTAGCTCGCTGGCTCGCCATTAATATTCACTGCACGAGCTAATTCAAATTACCTCTTTTTAAACTGGTTTAGAAAGCACTAAATTACCTTCATTTACATCTTAAGCTTACGGTGAGTAATGAATATTTAACTCCAACAATTATGAGCTTATTCTATTCTACGCTCACTTAATAGAAGCGCATAGTCCAGTCCCGTTTCTTTTGCGAAAAACAAAAGTTCTATTAAACGTGCTTTGAATTAAAAAAAATGTTACCTTACTTTGGATTCATTCATTTCGTTCATTTTAGGGAGAACGAACGAAACGATCGCTACGAGCGGCTTTCAAGTAAAAAAACCTTTTTCATGATTTTTGCAGTACTTCAACGCGTCCAATGATATGTTGAAAGTCGAGTTTTTTTTAAATGAACTACGCAACAGCGCGGCGGTAGTTTTGTGCCAAGAGGCTGGCTTTGTGTTCTCTTGTTCTTTTAGTTTAGTTGACTTATTTCATATTCTGTTTGAATTTTTCAGAACTTTTTTGCTGCAAGTTAATTAGCGAAGTTCTGCTTGAAGTTATTTAATTAAAAAATTCTACTTGTACGAGTTGCGAACAGTGGAGGCTGTTTTACTTTACGTTAAAGTATATGATTTAAAAGAAAATGTTCACTTGCAATGTTATTATTTTTGTTTCATTTGCTTTGGATCTTAAAAAAGTGCTTTGTTCTGCTTTGACCTCACTACATACATTTAAGTAAACTAAGAATAACTCTAACCACTTCGCATGGACGACTGTAACTTTGCAAACATTCGCTAATATGATGAATACACCTTTAAAGAAATTAGTTATGAAATCACCTTAAAGACGTGTCCCTGAGACTTGGCACTCACCGAGGAATGATTCATCCTCCTATGTCTATTTAAAAAAAAATCCAGACATATATCACTAGCTTAAATACAGCATAACCGAGAAGATTTTTGCCGTCTAATATAATTTTGTTTAATATAATTTTATTCTATGCAGTTTCCAAATGTTGGCAGTATTTCTTGTAAAAATAAGTAGCAAACATCCAAAGAAACAAACAATGATCAACAAATGAAATAATCCACTGAAATAAAAACATCCACTAATTTTATCCCATTATTTCACTAAACGAGCTTAATTACGCGTATGATTTTACCACCAAATTCCTTCTTAAACGCCATCTTAACATTAACACCAAGTCATGTCGAACAATACATTGAAAAAATGAGTCTTAAACTCGGCACGGTAAGGTAGAAAATCGTTAATATCGTTGAAGTTACTAGTGTTGTAACCAGCGGAGCATATTATCGGTAAATGTAGTGAAAAGTGATGCCTTGGACTCCAGGGCGGCTCATTGAAAGGTTTAGGGTTGTGCTGTTTTATGTTTCCATTAGTTGATAGTATTGTGAGGCTGTAAAAGTTATGACACGAAATAGGGGGTGATTTGTGTGTGTTTTATGATTAAAAGATTTTCTGTTTAATGTTTTAATATCTTTTCCCCAGTCAATAAAATAGACGTCTAGGGATTTATTTAAATTCAACGCCTAAGTGCATACTTATTTTGTAAATATTAAATTTTGCTAACTCAATTAGGTTATTTCATAATCATTAATTAGTTATGGCGGTGAAATTAAAATGTAATAGAAAATTGTACACATAGTTTCACAATAAAAAACAGTAATATATCATAATTTAATACCAATTAAATTAATTAATACCAATTCCTGCTAAAAAATCAAAAGAAGTGAGATCTCTTTCTGGTAACGCATATAATTTAAAATAAATGCATTCTATATAAACTATTTAATAAATTAAAAATAAAATAATTTCCCAGAACCCAACAGTAGCTAATTCCACTTTAAGTGAAAACCCAAGTTTAATAAAACAAAGTTTCCTCTGTATTGTCTCTAAACCCGAACCCCAGCGACGGAAGAATTGACAGGTTCGCGGTTCGTTATATTTACCATTCAACGCCAATGCCGTAAAGAGACAAGTTTGTGGGCTTAGATAGAATTGGGGCTAACATGTTTATTGTCTGACAATTTTCAGTCGCAGAAAAGCTCTTTGGGTTTATAAGTAATGGCAGTAATATTGTTAAATTTGATGAAATTGAAATAAGCGTGGTTTTAGCTATTGTTTATTAATAATCAAAAGGATTTATATATTTTTCACTTAATAGTACACCTTAAAAAAATGATCAGTCTCACAAACGACCTTGGTATAGGACACTATAGTTGAGCCCTTACAAACGTGCGAACTGAGTCATAAAACATTATGACAAATCCCTTCTTTGTTGTTACACACTACACTAGAAGTGCGAGCGAGAGTTCTGATATGCCTATAAGTGTGAGCGAGAGATCTGATAAAAATGATTTATGACTCAGTTCGCACGTTTGTAATGGCTCAACTTTAACTGCGCCTCAATAGCTCGCCGAGAACACGAGCCGCGTAGGTCTGACTCACCTAAAAGTCGTAGAGTGCATAATTACTTGTTTTGTTTGGTTATATCTGTCTCACCACCTTCAAAACAGAAACATTCTACGCCTTAACTACAAAATTTAGGCGGATTGTGTTTTTGGCTCGATTATCTGAAAGTGGATTTCATTTTTTAAAAATCAGGTAAAGTCAAGGTGCTTTCCATCCGTAGAAATGAAACAATGCCGTCGGTATTTCGGTACATCAGGACTCCACCCCTATTACATTGTTTAATTTGGGAGGATATTGTTATAATTAACAAGTGGTGCTTATAAGGAAAGTTTTTAATGAGTCCAAGTCAATAAAAACAGTCAAAACACAAATTATATTAAAACATAACTTCATCATTCACTAACCACCATTATTCAAACTAGTGCTAAAAGTTAAGTTAAACCATATGTCTCTAGAGCGTACTTTCTGATTTAGTAGCATATTCCCGAGCAGTCTCAATTTACGGCCCATGTACATTAACTTACATGGTACAGACATACTGCTTATATTTTGGCTATATATCTGGGAAGAAATATTAGGGAGACTGCATGAGGTAAAGACTGACATGAATTCATATGGCTTTAAATGTTTCTTTGTAGTATTAATTTATTTTTGGACACAACAGGTCATAATTACGTACAGTAAACTCGGTTCCTGGCAGTTTTATCTAAAACTTTACCTTGGGTAGTTTATTTTCTAGCTGACACAGCTTAAATACTAACAAAATTTGTCGTTCATGTTATAGTTACCGTTTTAGCTAGAAACAATATGTCTTATACCTATTGCCATGACTGAATAAACAAAAACAGTTTGGCTATGTTTATTGATCCACCTGGATGAATTGAATTGGAGCACAAACTAAAAAGACCCACGCCGAAAAAATTTCACAGGAATAGCATAACATTTCAGCTACCTCCATGTGAACACGTGAGACGCTAGTAATCACTAACATTTGTGTTTCAGCACAATCCTGTATGGACACGAAGCAAATCCTCTTCAACGGCGAATGCTACCTGTTCTCGGGATACCCGCGAGCCTCTTGGGGCACTGCGAAGCAGGTTCGTACTCCGCTGGACTTTCATATTGACTTGGCTGTAGTTGCGCTAAGCGTGCTTAGCAATATCTTCGTTTGTTTCATTATTTATAAGTACTTCTTCCGTAAGTTGTGACGAATATCTTCTATTTTAGTTGTAGCAGAGTTTATTTGCTAAGGTCTCGTCTGGAGTGGTGCTATAGTCCTTCGTTTTGGGACCGCCGTAATGACCAGGGTTAATCATAAACAGCCAGTGCAATTCCTGAAGGCAATTGCAACTGTAGTAGATATAATAATCACAATGACTATCAAAAATAATAATAATAAATTTATTTATTTATCCTCACGACATACTTAATATTAAATCAGTTTATAAGCAATAGATATGTGGCTATTTTTAGAACAGTCTAGTATAAGTAAGAAGCTGGTGCCCGAAGAAGGTTAAATCCTGTATTACGGTACACCAGGTCCTCGCCCTCATATTAATTACGAGAAAGATTTCCAAGGCACCCATTTAACAAAATAATAAAGGTAAAACAATTATATATATATTTGTACATTTCTGTAAATAAATTCTAACAAAATATTTCCACAAAACTCTATCTTTAGATGCTGTTGAAAACTCAACAATCACATTTACTAAGATTACGACCACGTAAAAAATTAACTATATAAATTTAAATAAATCAAAGACTTAAAAATCAAGATAACAATTTAACTAAACTAAAATAAATAAAACAACATAATGTCCATGTGTCCAGACGGCCCGCGGCCGGTGTGAGTCTGTGCTGACGAGTTAACTGATGAGCGCGAGTTTCTATTTTAGGTTCTTTTCTTTTTAAAACTGACGAAAACTTTCAGTATCAACCACTTTATTATAAGAGGTTAATTTATTAAAAATCTATCCAAATGTGTATTCACACAAACGAAATAAATTTTTAGTAATTTATTCAAAATCTCAAAAAACCTTTACGATATTACGAATCAAAACATTCTCCCTTCTAGACAATAACACAATAAAGGCTCACCTCCTAAAACTTTTCCAAATCATTTTATAGTCGAAGGAAGTTTTAACAGTCACGCAAAATGAACAAAGTTTTGTCTCTGGGAATTGAGTTTTGTATTTTACGTCGATCAAAGTTCCAGGAAAACCATCATCTGCAAGTTAGTTTGTGACCATGATGGCTGTATAGATCAGATTTCTTGTCAAGTTTGCAACATGCAAATGCTTGTTTGTACTCTTCTTCTTTATCCGCGACTTGGCTCGTGAATCCTTCAAGAAAAGGACTTTTTTATGAAGGATTTACCCTGCGTATTTTTGTTTTAATATACTACCAAGGTCTCCGTCAATATGAACAGTTTAGTAATAAAAATAATGTTCTGATTGTCTTGATCTATAAACCGCCAATTAGGACAATATAAACATTTCTACTTTAATCCTACTAAATATTCTAAACCAAATATGTCATATCTACTTTAATGCAGTTAAGTGCAAAATTTATTTTCTTTATTTTTGTGCTTTTTTGTAAAAAAAAAAGCTGTGGTTTGAGCAGATAATCACCCTGGACGCAAAAGCTTCTGCACGAGCAACTACCCTAAACTAATCTTCTTGCCGATTTGAATAACCCTTTAGAAATATCACAGATAATCTTTCACAAAAAATCTTCCCAAGTTTTTGTGAAAAATCCTCTTAAATTTCCAGGTGTGCGAAGGCCTGTCGATGACCCTAGCGTCAGTCCACTCGACGGACGAAGAACGGTTCATAGTCAGCGGTATCCGGCAGTCGAGCGATTACAGCGCTAACTTGATCTACTGGCTCGGCGCGCGCTGGCTCAAGGACAACGCTGACGGCTTCAGCTGGATTGATGGCAGCGCTGTCGGGTACCAGGGGTGGGTTGTCCACAACGAGACCGAGTTGGATGAAGCTTGTTTGGGCGTTCAGGTAGGATATATGAAGAGAGGTGTTTAATACTTTTTAATGTTTACTGGGAATTAGTTTTTATGACCTTAAACTTTACCTATCTTTGTGTAAGTGTACAGATTGAACTCTCACATGTAGGATGAGCACAAAACGCTTTTAAGACACTTTGCGTTTTAAAATTTTTTACATATATAATCTACAAATTAAATACATATCTCGCTTACTATGCTATTTCGTGCCATCTAGGCAACTCGTCTGTTGCAATCGTTACAATTCAATTTAATACTCGCTATCTCCAGTATTGAGTATTTTCCTTTCAAGTAGCGTTACAAAATTCCACCCTGTATTAATGTTTATGTTTGTGTGATTGAAACTAGTTTTTGCTCCCAACTTTTGATGTGTAATTTCCCGCTTGCGTCAACATTTCTGGATAATTTTAATCTTGTTGTTACTCCAGTAATATGTAGTTACAACCAGCCATGAAAAACCACTTAGTATTATTTGGACGCCATAAATAAATGAACAAATATCGTTTGAAATAAAAAAACTCTAAGCCTCATTGATCCGCAGTGGAAGTCGTCCCCTGCGCCGGCGCAAGCGGGCGGGCTGCAGTGGGCGCGGCACCGCTGCGCCACCACGGGCGGCTACGTGTGCAAGCGCCGCCTCACCCCTGAGCATGTCTTCAGTAACGTCACCGTTGAAGGCAGCGAGGGTAAGTGCAGCGGACGCTAGACCATTTGATTATTAGTCCTTTCTTTTGCACAGTCTTTCCGCCATAATAATCACGTTTACTTATCTGTGTTCCGGTTGAAGGAAACGAACAGCCAGTGGTGGATGGCAACGCATCACTAGTCGATATAATATTTACAATCAATGTTCAATAATAAAACACATTCAATGAATTATGCCCACGGGTGATCGTTTGCCGGCTATGAAAATAGTAAAAAATACGTGTTGCAGAATCGACTTGTCAGTTAACATTGTCGTTACATTTGAATATCGATTTGCTCGGCCAGGCGTCTCCACTCCGGCGCTAAGCTTTAACTAGTAACCACCAATAAGAAATTATAATGATTATCTGGCCAGAACTTCCCGAAGTCTAATGTACCTTTCGTGGTCCGAAGGCCCTGAACACTGAATATCTCCTACCATAAGTTCACAATGTTAGTGTTTAGTTGGGTGTAATGTTTATTTGGAACAGTGTACAATCTACAACAGCATGAGTACTGGGCCAGTGCGAGTCGTGGTGCGGGGTATGACGTACCTCCCGCTGACAGGCAGATAGGGAGGGAAGGACAGCGGAGTTATGACACTACAAGAGGAAATAGAATTGCTATCAATATGAAGCAACGCGTTTATCATCTTGCATAGGGCAGAACGGCCAAGAGGCCACAACAATCTCTCTGACTAGGTTTGGTGCAGAAGTTTGGATGTATGGATTTTTCTGAATTGAATCATAATAAAGAACAGGGGGGATCCTATACTAAACATACAAATATAAATATAAACAACCATGACCCGAGTACAAATGTCTGTATTCATCACACAATGCTCCGACCAGGACTCGAACTTGCTACTTGCTACTTGGCCGTGTCGTGGATATTTTATATTTACACTTAAGCAAGAACGTTTGTTCTTAGTGGAAATCCAGTTCTTTGTACCGTAATACTGTGAATAACGATCGATTTAGTTAACGGAACAGTGATATTATAATTCTCACCAAAACCAAAAAAAAAATTAGTAATTTAAACAAAACGTGATGCTGAAATTGATAAAAATGTATATCTTTTTAACGCTATCACGCTTCAGTGAAACCTCCATCTTAATACAAAATCTAAACTTCAAAAGTTATCTTTACAAAGTTACCGCAGCGTGTACAATAATTAACTGTACCAACTATTAGAAACTTCTGAAATAAAACTTGAAACTTCATCAAGCTTATATTTCGTGGCGTGTGTTGCAATAGCAGAACAATTGTGTAAGTTGTAACGCGCAGCCAGGGGCGATGAGACAAATCGAGCGACTTTCATTTTGTCAAACAGTAACCCTTTGTCGGACATTGCGTTTCATAGTTTTTTTTTTTTTTTTGTTCCCCTCCGCGGGAAGGGCAGGAGGATAAAAATGCCCTGACGCATACTCTGGCGCGATTCCAAAGTTATGTGGGACACGTCCCGACGCCTACCAGGACCATACCCACTAAAAACCCCCTGTCGGCTCGTGCATTTTTGCCACTCAGCCTTCATCTGCGCGACGGCCAATTGGAGAAAGAGGCCGCGCTAGCGGGGCCCAGAAGGGGTCACCCGCTGGGATTACATAGCACTAAAGGTGCTCAAAGCACTGAAGGTGAATACATAGCACTGAAGGTGCTCAAAATGAAAATCAATAATTAAAACAAAAATTAAAAACTTGCAAAATAAAATTGAATTAATTCGCATTTACGTTAGAATTAGGATTTACGTTAGAGTTAGAATTTACGTTAGAATTAGAATTTGCGGCCAGAAGGGCTTCGAGATCGCGTGACAGTCTGGTGGATGAGTACGCTTGCGCATTCCTAGGCCTAGCGACTTTGAACTTCGAGTCTAACACAGGAGTAGTATATGAGACTGAATCACGAACTAGAGGATTGGGATGGGTTTCGGAGCGTTTGAAGAACGCTTCAGATAGTGATTTGAGATGTTGTTGTACTGTAGGCAGTTCAAGATCTCTATGCAAGTCCGCGTTACGCACGTACCACGGTGCGTTTGTGGCCCGGCGGCAAAAGAGGTTTTGAACTACCTGCAGTTTGTGCAGGAGGGAGGGTTTGGCGTGGGCAAAGATTGGCGAGGCATACGTCATGACGGGTCTAACGCAGACCTTGTAAAGTGTACGTTTGTTTCTGAAGGACATTTTACTTTTTCTACCTAACATGCTATTTAGGCGGACTAAATAGTGACGAGCGAGTTTCGAAACTCTTTCGACGTGTGGCTTGAAAGAAAGCGTCGGATCTAATGTGACGCCTAAGTATTTAGTACTGCGCTTCCAGGGGATGGGAATGCCTAACATTCGAACGTGGGGATCGCCATCGGGACGACGGCGTTTGTGGTCGAAGCGCATCGCAGAACTCTTTTCAGGGTTTACATCGATGCGCCATTTTTGAAACCATACACCAAGGGCGTTTACGGCCTTTTGGAGTCTGGTTACAAGGTGCCGAACACTGTGGCCTTTGGTATAGAGTGCGGTGTCGTCAGCAAAGAGGGCGAGTTCGACGCCTTTCGGCGGGATGGGAATGTCGTTGGTGTACACGGTGTACAGCAGAGGGGCGAGGACTGAGCCTTGAGGGACTCCAGCCTTTATGGGACGAGGTGCAGAAAGCGTGCCTTCGTGTTTAAATCGAAACGTACGGTCTTTGAGAAACGACGCTATTAACCTGACTAGGCGATCCGGTAAGCCTATCTTGTAGAGTTTATAAACGAGACCGCTGTGCCAGACTTTATCGAAAGCCTTGGCTACGTCAAAGAAAACCGCGACTGTTTTATAACGACGCGGATAGAAACCGTCAAGTATATACTCGACGATTCGGTGGACTTGCTGAGGGCAGGAGTGTTTAGCGCGAAAGCCGAACTGATGGGGAATAATGAGAGGATCGCCATCCGATGGAAACAGATGGTTCTGCATTCGAGAGAGTATGACTCTCTCGAGAAGTTTAGACATTGCCTTGAGGAGGCTGATGGGTCTGTGATTAGCCGGGACGTTCAGAGGTTTGCCCGGCTTGGGAATGCCTATGACTGTCGCTTCTTTCCAAGCTTTTGGAAAGTAGCTATGGTCGAAGCAGGCATTGAAAATGATAGCTAACAAGGTAAGCATCTGTTGAGGTAGGTGCTTAAGTTCGTGGTTGGAAATTCCATCCGCACCCGGAGCCTTTTTGGACTTTTGATTTCTAATGAGAAGCAAGATTTCGTCATTAGAGACTGTGACAGGGTCGGCGGTGATGGGGAGAGAATCTCTGCGAAGGACTTCGTCCTCCACCGCCTGGATGTGTGAGGGATCAGCAGGTGCGTGCTGGGCGAGCATTGTGCGGCAATGCTGTCGGCGAAGCATTCGGCTTTCTCTTCGACTTCAAAGGCAGTAGTGCCATCGGGACGAGTGAGAGGAGGAACGTGAGAGACGGTGTCTACGCGTAAGGCTCGGGCCATGCTATAGTACGCTTGGTGGGACGGAGAGATATTCGCCATGAGATCGTTCATCTGAGCGTCTCGGAGTTCCGCAAGGCAAGACCTAACTTTACGTTGAAGCTGATTCGCAGCTGTTCTATAGGCGGGCGTGGGATATTTCTTGGCTCTCCGGAGAGCCGCGTTTTTAGCTTTAATAAGATTGCTAACGGCTAAGGGAAGCTTGGGTTTGCCTTGCTTAGCAACCTTTTCGTTGTCACTGATGGCTGAGTTGATAGCATCAGTGAGAGAATTTACTAATGAATCGATTTTATCCGGGCTATCTAATTGTTCGGGAGAGATCGCGAGTGGAGAGTTCGGAGCCTCTAAGGCTGAAACTAACGTATTTTTAAAACCTTTCCAGTTGGTAAAGGTCTTAGGAGATGAGACGTTATCGTTCGGCGGTCCTAGCACGAGGGAAACGGGGCAATGGTCGGAGCCTAGGTCATCGAGCGGTTCGATAGACCTTAGATCAAGATTGATTCGCTTGATAATTGCAAAGTCGAGGATGTCAGGAGAGTAGGACGGGTTGTTGGGATAGTGAGTGGGAGTGATGGGGGATATGACGTCTAGGTCAAGGGAGTTAGTGATGTCGAGGAGAGCGATACCGCTGGTGTTAGTCGATAGGCACGTCCAGTCAGTATGTTTGGAGTTAAAGTCTCCGAACATAATGACTGAATGGCCGAGGGCGAGAATGGCCTCAAAGTCGCTGCGGATTGGTCTGGTACCACTAGGTATGTAGATTGAAGCTATGATGATGGTCGGATGACCAGTCATAGCCAATCTACACACAGTGGCTTCCATGTTGAGGAGAGGAGGGGTAGGGAGAGGACAGCAGTGGAAGCCTCTTTTGTAATATATAGCGGTGCCGCCGAAACCGTCAGAGTTGGGCCTATCGTTACGAATAAACGCGTACTTAGGTATAGCGAATCCCCTGGAGCGGTTTGGACTAAGCCATGTCTCCTGGAGAAGGAATAAGTCAGGTTCTTTGTTCTAAAGGAACAGTTTAATCTCGGGAAGGTTGGTGTTAAGGCTACGAGCGTTAAAAGATACTAGGGATAAGCCCTTGGGTTTAATACGACTGGACGCGGGATTCGCGGGTCTAGACATTATAATTTATTATTTACGAATTCATACAAATATAAAAGAATTTACAACGAACTTAGGAGCGAGTGATGCTCGGCTAAAGCAAATAAACGCTCTTGAGGAGAGCGGGCGGCTCGCAGTTTGCGTGCGAGCACGGAAATTTCGTTAATATCGACGTTTTGGATGACGTCGAACACGGTCTTCATGTCCTCAGCCAACGACGACTGAGGTGAAGATGACAAAGTGGGACGCGGCCCTACGGAAGCTACGGGAGCTGGGGTAGGTCGGGAAGGTGCAGGCGGAACGGCCGGACGCTGCCTCCAAGACAGAGCCGGAGTAGGCGTCGGCTGAACGGGCTTTGCTTCCGGGGGACCCCGGTTGCGCAGCGGCGGGAAGTTAGCGGGAGTGAGCGGCGGCGCCGGTTTAGGCGCGACCCTCTTGGCGGTGGAGCGCGGAGCACGCGGGCAGCCCCTGTAGTTAGCTGTGTGACCAGACTGGCCGCACAGCACACAGGCAGGGGGGGAAGTGGATTCGGGAGTGCGAGTGCACTCCTTCGTAAAATGTGGATCCAGGCACTTAACGCACCTGGGGGGAGCTGAGCAGTTAGCCGCTGCATGGCCGTAGAGCTGGCAGCGGTGGCACTGCCCAGGGTGACCGCGGGGGTTGGGACGCTCAACAGAGATATTTGAGAGTCCGCAAATTGTGCGAGCCTCTCTAAAGATCTCCCTCGAGTTGGGAGTATTCGACAAGATAACTAAAGCTAACGGAAAGCGCCTACCGCGGTTAGAGTGCATCTTGTGCACTGCTTCGGCCGGGAAACCCTGGGACTTAAGGTCCTCGAGGATTTTATTCATTCGCGAGCTCGAACGGGACGCCCCGTAGTACTGCGCGGATCTTACGCTCCTCCGGGAGGGCGTAGGTGTGGTACGCGATTTGATTTAACCCGAGCAACCTGGTAAACGCGCGGAAGTCGTCGACGGTCGCTACTTGAATTTTGATTGTATCGCCAGCGTTGGCGGCTTTTAAGTAATTAATTTTGTGCTCTTTGCACAAGTTAGAAACCGCGGTCCAGCGCGTTTTTTCACGCAGGAAGACGGGCGGAGGGAGCTGAGGTTTCGGCGGGACGGGAGCGCAGCGCGTCGCTGGCTTCGATGGGACCGACGGAGACGCGGTCACTTCGAGTGACATGAGCGGCGCGGGGGCGGGTGTAGAAGACACCGGGGTTGGCTCGGGTGTTGAAGACACCGCGGCTTTTTTCGAACGCTTCTTGGAGCGTTTGGTAACTAATTGGAAGGCGGGCTCAGGAGAGCCGGTTAAGGTGGCGGCGACCGACGAAGCTTCGGACGCGGCGGAGTCTGAATCGCTCCCGGGAGCGGTACGCTTCCTACGAGATGATCGCGAGGATGAGACGACGCGCAGTCCATATCGGATGGAACGGGAGACGCGGGAGAGCTATAGACCTGAGGGGTCTGGGTGTTGGAGGCCTGAGGGGCTGGGGTTGGGGCCTGAGGGGCCAGGGACGCGATTGATGCCTGCAAGGCCTGCGTTAGGATGTCTTTTGGGATGGAGACGCCTGCCGCAGCAAGCGCCTGGGTGAACGCGTTCGCGAAGTTAATAACGCTTAGCGAATCCATTAGGGAGTGTTGGGACAGTAATATATATAAATATAAATATAATAAAAGATGCCTAGTTCCTAAAAACCTAGCAAAATCCTAGCGGCAAACCTCCCTACCAGCGGTCCCTACCGGGCTGGGGAGAATAACTTAAAACTAACCGTAGTACGCCGAAGGCCGCTACCTAGAAACCTAAAAAAGGGTACGCAGGTAAAGAGTTGACCGCGTTAGGGTCAACCTTTACCGACAGAAAGGACAAATACACACGAAAACACACAAATATGATAAAAATAAATATGAAAATAGGAGAAAAATAAATAAAATAGAGAAGAGAAATAAATAAAAATAAAAAGGACTGGTTCAGTACAAATTCGTTGTCACCGTTAAGTATCCTTTGCACTGAAACCAGACTACTTACGCTGGGCACAACACTGCACTCAGCACAAGCACAACACTACTTAGCACAGCACTTTGAAGACTAAGGGGCTTAGTCGCAAAGAAAAATACGCACTTCGATAGCACTCAGAGGGAGTAGAAAGAACCTTGAAAACCGTAGCACGGAACCAACACGCTAAACCGTGACGTCAGTAGACTGAGCGCCACGGAGTATCGGGAAGGGACCAAACAACGGAGAACGGGGTCTTGCACGTCCGCACTGGGCGGCGGTCGGAGCGAGAATAGCGTTTCATAGTAGCGTCCATTGAGCTTATACTCGTGCAGGTGCAGGGCGTGGGCGTGGGGGTAGGAATCGCGCCACTTGGTGAGAACTGCCAAGGCTTGTCGGTCATTTTCCGTAGCTCGTAGATCGTATTACGATACTCGGAAAGTGGCGGAGATTTATTATGAAGTAAGGAAATAGCGGAGACAAAGCACTTAAGGTTTCCAGCAGCCAGGAAATAAATATAAACCGAACTTGCAGGATTATTCGAGCAGAACTTCCCCTAACATAATGTGTATCAGAATGGCCCCGCTTCGTACACGCGGACATTTATAACCGGAAGTAAACTATGCAGAGATGCAGCCACATCGTAGACAATAATTTATAATATGAATACATACAAATATATAAATAAAAGAATAAGTTTATTAAACGATCGTAAATAATTCCTATTTATCAAACCTACAACAATAATAAATGATTTGTATTATTTGAAATTAGTATTGACATATTTAGGTACAAAGGTGGCTTGACCTTAGAAAACATATCCGGTACCAATTGCATGTTTTTATTTTTTAATAAACAACATATAAACATGGCGAAGTTTGCAATCTAGTCTTCTAAAAATTATAAAGGGAATTGGCTTATTTACTCGGGAGGAGGGCCGCTCGATATCATAGGTGTTCAGGAATTAAGTTTAATTATAAAAAATAAACGGTCTTTACAAGTGACAGTAAGAAACCAGTATTTAAGCATTTTCGCATGAAACTAGCGCATTGGTATATAGGAAATGTCATCGGTTTCCGAATTTCGTGAACACTATGCGGATTTGCCCCTTTGACTATATTACGTGTAGAGGCAAGTTTTACTTAAGTCGAACTAATTAAATTAATTTTCATTATTTGACTACGTGTGTTTAATCTAAGAGTTATCTTCACGCGCTTTGCTCGTGTAGTTGTACTTCTAAAGGTACAACGTTTCTTTTTATTTCCCATAAAGGGTCCATGAAAGGGATATGCGTTTTTCATATAGTTTACAAAAATCCTACAACCCTAAGCTCTGTTTAAATTCACCCGCATTCAACGATCACTAAGCGTTAAATGACAGCGTTTTACCGCCATTTTGCTTTCTCAAATAAACATAGGGATTAAGCTTTAAGATTAAGGGATTAATTCTAAAAAAAGGTTCAAATTTCACATATTTAAACAAACATAGTTAATATTAGTTCTGATTTACTCGTTTTAATATCATTTACTTGACTTTCGTATATTGTTTGGATTTGAACATTTGCAGGCACGCTGACAAGTCCGCACCACCCGGCGATCTACGACAATGACGTGGACTACTGGGTTCGAGTCTCGGCGCCGACACACTCGCGGCTCGTGTTCGTGTTCCATACCATCGACATGGAGTACCAGAAGAATTGCCTTTATGATTTTATAGAGGTTGGTGATGTACACAAAGTAAAATACGGATTCATTCGTTTTTTACTATCACATATAAAATAATACTCTTTTAAAGCTGTTAAGATTTCAAAAATTTTATAATTATGTATTTTTTTAACAATGGAATAATGAGTTAAAAGTTATATTTTCATTACGAGCGATAAGAAAAGAAAAGAAACCTCTCAGTAACTAGATACTACAAACAAATCTATATATATAAAAGAAAGTCGTGTTAGTTACTTCACTTATAACTCAAGAACGGCTGAACCGATTTAGCTGAAAATTGGCAGGGAGGTAGTTTAGAGCCAGGAGAAGGACATAGGATACTTTTTATCCCGTTCGACATCATTCCCGTGTGACTTGACATGTAACGTCAGTCACTATAAAACAAAAAAAAAAAAGAAAAAAAGAAAAAAAAAAAGAAAAAAAAAAAAGAATCAGACTTGGAATAACAAAATTGACGTATAATGACAGCTATGTAATGACGTATGGATGACTATTTGATATTTGTAAGAAATCAATAATATAACTATTTCTATTAAATAAATAATTAACATTATTGCCCAATTGCCCATTCGTATAAACAGTGAAGTGAACTATAAAACTCGGTATGGTTAAAAATTTAAGTTTTTAGGTGAAGTGAAGTTTAATTAATAATGCCGCGACCAAGACGATCGAATCTTTCCCGACAAAGCCGTGATGCAAGAAGAATACGAAATACTGCAAATGAAAGGACTGAAGAAGAACAAGAAATTGCACGTGAACAGCGCCGCGATAGTATGGCTCGACTTCGTGCTTCTCAATCACGAGAGCAAAGTGAAGCAGCCCGTGAAACAGCTCGGTTGGCAATGCAGAATCGTCGAGCGAACAACAGAGGTCAACAAATAGATAATTTGCGACGCAGAACAAGATATTTATCAAGTGCTGATTTGAATCGAGCAGCGTTTCAATACGATTGCAGCAATGATTACAGCTTGCATCCTAGTAAATTAATAAAAAATATCAATTTTGAAACTTATAACTGTATTTTCATAATTGTATGTGTGTTTAAATATATAATAACGCAAAACAATAGATGTATGTAATAATACAATACGAAATCTTAGCGCGACAATATTATCAAGTATTTGAATGACTTTTTCTGCGAATTAATGTTTACTTAAATACATCATCCCTGATTTGTAACGAGGGCTTATTATTTATAATATAGAGTTTCATTATTAAGGTTATATATAATTAAAGAATATTGGCAAGCTCACATACATTGTCAGTACCGCTGTTATTTTCGCAGAGCATTCACGTATCTCAAATTGAATATTTGAATGTTTGACTGTTTGAATGATGGATAATCGATGCAATCATAAGATTTATACAGAAGTTGGGAATAAAAAATCGAAACTATAATCTAACCTCAAAAAAAGAAAAAGACGTGAAAACGTTGTTTACTTAATAGGACGTCCGCAAGGTTTAGCCCTCGATGCCTTGTACGTGGTCTCTGGGTGGTGCTAAACGAGCAGTATCTTCAGGTGGTAGGCTTCGGCCGTGGCTTGTCACCACCCACTAAACAAAGCCATGCCGGCAAGTGATATGGTCACGTTCCGGCATGATGTTTAGTCTAGCCATCGAGGAGGGTAGGTCTGAGTAATCGTGCTGCATCAGAGAACGTCTTCACCTCGTAATTTATTGACTCGCCGGGGTTTTGGAGGGTAGCGGGATCCGAAGAAACGGTGCACCGCTGGCCGACCGTAGGTAGTAGGGGGCCCAAGTAGTGTGCTAGCCACATGCGAAAGGCTGCCACGCCACCTAGCGAAAAATCTCGCGAGGCTCCATCGTGCCAGCTGGCGACTGGTTAGAGAGGACCCGATGACAATCCCCGGGGGGGTCGTGCGTCCCCGCAGTCTCCAAGCCAGTTCCCCATCAGTGCGTTGTTTGTTGCGAGCTGCTTGGTTCCATTTGCAGCGCTTCACTCAACTTCTGTCCTCCTCCCTATTCACTCACACAACTAATATGAAAAGTCACAAGAAGATTAAGGTTCTACAGCGGTTGCACTTCCTCTCTCTTAAAGTGCACTTCTGCAACATTAGAGGAATGCACTCAAATATCAACGATGTCCACCACCATCTTGAGACAGAGAGGCCTCACCTACTCTTCTCAACGGAGACGCAGATCTGTAATCCATCAGACTCGAAATACCTTTGCTACCCAGGGTACATCCTGGAGTCCAATTTCCGCCTGAACGCCGGGGTGTGCATGTATGCCAGTGACGAGATCTGCTGTCAGCGGCTCCGTTACTTGGAAGATCTGGACTTTTCCGTTATGTGGGTTCACATTGGTACTGGCCTTGGCCAATTGGTCTACGCCAGTATATACCGGTCACATAGCGGAGATCGGGAGACAACGAGGCTCATGGAGTATCTCAGCGATGCAGCAGATAAGGTTCGGCAACGTTTTCCCTCAGTGCAGTTGGTGTTCCTGGGGGATTTTAACGCTCATCACGGGCAATGGCTATACCCGTATCAGGACACTGACCACGCTGGAAGAGAGGCTTTTAAGTTTTCCGTGACTCAAGGCCTCTGACAGCTTGTGCACGAGCCCACGCGCATCCCCGACGTTGCCGGCCACACTGCATATTACTTAGACCTTCTGCTGACTACTGATGCTGACAGGCGCTCGGTGTCCGTAACTGCACCTAAAGGGGCATCCGACCACTGCGTGGTGAAATCTGTGTCACAGTACTCGCCACCTCACACCAGCCCAAAAGGCGCTAGGCGAGTATTGCGATACAAGTCAGCAGATTGGGATGAGATGTGGCACTTTTTTGCGTCTTATCCTTGGCGGCAGACTTGTTTTACATCAATCGATCCATCGAGCTGCGCTGATGCTGTATCAAGTGTGATAGGCCTAGCAATGGAGTATTTCATCCCTTACGCTGACCTATCCCGGGTGCCGTTTGAGGGTGTTCGTCGTTTGGATACTTGGGGGGAGGGAGACTTGCCGAGCTAACAGATGCAGAAAAGAATAATTTTGTATAGACATAAAGAGACTCTGTAAATTTATTTTGAAAAAAAAAAAATATACCCGTGATGTTTCTTGCCAGTTCTTCTTCACGAAGGTTTTTTTTCGAACTGGTGGTAGAATCATGTTTTATTTGACGTCAATAAGAACAAGTAATTGTCAATGTTGAGAAATAAATATTTGAATTTGAATTTTGAAAAACCAAAGGTCACCCACGGATTAATGCTGCTTGCCTCACAGCTGAAAAGCTTCAGCAAGAAGCGTACAAAGCCTGGGCTGACGCTCGCAGAAGCAAAGCCGTGAATTCACATGAACTGAATAAAAAATACAATGCTGCCGTAAAGTCTTGCAAAAAGGTGATCAGAAAGGCTCGCTTTGACCACATTGGCCACATCGGAGACAAGATAGCGTCATATCCTTCAGGAAGCAAAGCTTTCTGGTCTTTGGCCAAATCGGTTGAGTCGAACTTCTGTCGCCCATCGCTACCACCTCTGAGGAAGCCTGACGGTTCACTGGCCCACACTGCAAAAGAGAAAGCAGACTATATTTTACAGACTATGCACGTCTAAATAGTCAAGGTAAAGTCCCACCCCAGTTACCTCAGTTCGGACCCAAAATGGGTACCGTTCATATTCGCCAAAAGGAGGTTCTTAAATGCTTGCAAAATTTAGACGTGAACAAGGCCAGCGGCCCCGATGGTATACCTGCAGTTGTGTTAAAACACTGCGCAGCCGAGTTGTCTCCCATACTAACGCGCCTGTATCGACTCTCTTTGGAATCTGGAAAGGTCCCTAAATCCTGGAAGCTGGCTAACGTGCAACCAGTACCAAAGAAGGGAAGCCGCGCAGATCCCATCAACTATCGACCTATTGCAATCACCTCCATACTTTGCAAAGTTATGGAGCGTGTATTGAACAATCGTCTCCCAACGTCCAACGAGCCCCTTAGTGATAACCAATATGGTTTTCGCAGTGGACGCTCGACTGGAGATCTTCTTGTGTATGCCACTCACTTATGGAGCGAAGCCTTGGAAGGTCACGGTGAAGCTATAGCTGTATCCTTAGACATTTCCAAGGCTTTTGATAGGGTCTGGCATGTTGGTCTTTTGAGTAAGCTTCCAGCATACGAAATACCTAAAGGGCTCTGCGACTGGATATCTGATTTTCTGAGGGAACGGTCAATTCGAGTAGTCTTAGACGGCTGCTCTTCTGACCTAATGGCAATTAATGCCGGGGTACCTCAGGGGTCTATTCTCTCTGCAACGTTATTCTTGCTGCACATTAACGACCTGCTAACCCCAGGCATTATTGGTTACGCTGATGACAGCACCATTGTAGAGAAATACATGTCCAATGCGCGAGCGAGTCCTCAAGAAATCCGGGCTTTGAGAGAGTCCATGATTGAGCGGGTGGATTTGGCCTTAAAGAAAGTGTCCGATTGGGGCGAGTCCAACTTGGTCAAATTTAACCCGTCGAAAACACAGGCGTGTTTATTCTCCGCGAAAAAGAGCAGTTTCGGCCTAACGCCTACTTTCCAAAATGTTTCTGTACCCTTAACCGACCTAGGTCTTCTAACTATATCGTCCCAACTAAACTTCGGGCAAAAATTGTGTCCATGGCTCAAACTGCTTCAAAGAAGTTGGGAATCATCTCGAAGGTCCGACGGTACTTCAGCCCTGAACAGCTACTTAATTTGTATACAGCTCAAGTTCGAAGCGATGGACGCAGTTGACCGAAGAGCCCGAAAAATTATTAACAACTTTGACTTCACCACCAAAAAACTGCAAAGCCTCGACCATCGTCGGAAAGGTGCCAGTTTATCAGTCTTCTACAGATTACATTTTGGAGAGTGTGCGAACGCTCTTTTTGATCAGGTTGAACCAACACCCTTCTTGCATCGGACTACTAGACGCAGACAGACCTTCCATTCCTTCATGGTAGATATCCCAAAAAGTCTAACCAAACGCTTCGATAGTTCCTTTTTGGTGCGGGTCGCCAAGGTGTGGAATGAACTGCCTACGTCTGTTTTTCCAGAAAACTATAGTCCTAGTTCTTTCAAGCGTCGAGTGAATAGGTATCTCGTGGATAGGCGTGTAATACCTTCGTCTTCATTGTCACTTTTCATCAGGTGAGATAGAAGACAAAGGTAGATATATATAGATAGATTGCACTTTAGAGAGTGTGCAAATGCTCTTTTTCAGCTGATCGAACCTTCCCCCTTTCTCCACCGATCAACCAGATGCAGACAGAAGTTTCACCCGTTTGTAGTTAGCGTGCCGAAGAGCCGAACTAAACGGTTCGATAGCTCATTTTTGGTTCGTGTTGCCAAAGAGTGGAACCATTTGCCTGCGTCTGTTTTTCCAGACAAATATAACCCTGGAGCTTTCAAGTGTAGAGTGAATAGGTACCTCTTGGACAGGCGTGTATGATCCTCGTCTTCATCGTCACTTTCCATCAGGTGAGATGGAAGACAAACGCCTGCTAATTATTAATAAAAAAGAATCCTTTTTCAATAAAAAAAAAATACGTTCTTAGGATGATCTACTGAAATTCAAAAACACCCTAATTTCAATTTTTGTACATACAACAGCGAACCGTGACAAGACAATTGACATAAGGGCTCATTGAAATGGCGGCTCAATATCTTTGAAGCTTGACAGATTGACAGTATAAAACTTTTCTAGATGTCGATGAAAAAATAAATGGCGTTGTTAAGGGAATAATTGGATTTTATTATATTTCTAAGTATCCCCAACAACTATCTCAATATTTGAGCTTGGTAAATACGCGTCTAATATTGGCCTATAAACTAAATATAGCCCGGTTTTGATATGGTTACCTACAATTTATAAATATTACAGGGTACCCAGTCTACCATTCTCTTTTCTTCAAACATCTTCACAGCCCTGCTGACAAAAAAAAGAAGATATTTGTGGACTTTTTTTTTTTTTTTTGCTGCCGAGGCACCCTCGCGGGAGGGAGGTGGAAGATGCGTCATGCATACCCGCCCGCAGGTAAATTCCTCTGCGGGGGGGTTATGTGGGACTCACCAGAATGGCACCTACCCACTAAAAACCACCTGTTGGCTGTAGTTATTACCGTTAGCCTTCATCGGAAGCGACACCCGTCGGGAAGTTGGGCGCGCTGGCAGAGACCCGCTAGCGGGTCTTCCGCCTGTAGTGAAAGTTGCACTGAAGGTGCTCAAAGGGACATGAGTTGGTGGCCGTTCTGGGCAGCCTCCGGTGAAGCCGGGGCTGGGCAGAGGTCGGCCGAAGCATGATTTAGGGATCAATTCATTTAAATGAACCTACAATGAATTGAGAAGGGAACTATGCTCCGCCAGAGCTAGCAAACGCTCTGTCGGAGTACGTGAAGCCCTAAGTTTACGGGCTAAGACTGCGATTTCACTAACATCGACATTTTTTATAGCGTCGCAGACGATACGCATATCGTCTGCTACGGAGGATTGAGGAGTGGGTTTGTATGGGCGAGGAGCCGGGATGGGATTCGATGCGGGGCGCTGCCTCCAGTTTTCTGGGGCAGGCCTAGACTGTGTAGGCTTTGCAGCCGGAGGAACCCGGCTACGCAGCGGCGGAAAGTTTTCTTGAGAAAGGCGCGGGGCCTGTTTGGGTGCCGACCTCTTGGGATTGGAACGCATACAACGGGGTGCACGAGGGCAGCCCCTGTAGTTTGCGGTGTGGCCGGACTGGCCACAAAGCACGCAATCGGGAGGAGAGGGAGTTTCAGGAGTGCGATTGCACTCCTTAGTGAAGTGCGGGACCAGGCACTTGACGCACCTGGGCGGTGCGCGGCAGTTGGCCGCCGCGTGCCCGTACAACTGGCACCGATGGCACTGGCCAGGATGACCGCGGCGATGAGGCGCCTCGATCGAGATCCCAGAGAGGCCGCAAATAGAGCTAACCCCTTTCAGGATCTCTCTGGACTTGGGGACGTTGGCGAGAATCACCAAAGCGAGAGGGTGTTGCCTCCCGTACTTGCTGTGCATTTTATGCACCGCGAGTGCCGGGAAGCCTTGGGACTGCAGATCCTCAAGGATAGCCTCGTTCGATAATTTGAACGGGACTCCCCTGAGTACCGCTCTAATCTTACGCTCTTCTGACAGAGCATAAGTGTGATAAGCATATTGCTTATTGAGGAGCTTAGTCAAAGCTCGGAAATCGTCTATCGACGAGACAGTGATTTTAATAGATTCACCCGAGTTTACCGCTCGGGTGTAATGGATCTTGTGCTCATTGCACAGTGTCGAGACCTCAGTCCATTTACCCTTTTCCCGAAGGAAAACGGGTGGTGGGACCTTGGCCTTGACAGAAGTTGGGGCCGGAGCGGGTGTTGAAGACACCGGGGCAGCTGGCGTTGAAGACGCCGCAGGGGGTGTAGGGACGGGCGTGGAGGGCGCTGGGTCTTGTTTCGAGCGCTTCTTAGAGCGCTTCTTAACAAGGGTGAAAGAGGGAGGCTCAGGGCCAGTTGGGGTGGCGTCCGAGGAAGACTCAGTCGCGGGTGCGCGCTTGCGGCTCAGAGGGGCGTCTACTTCGCACTCCATGTCACTGGAGGAAGGGGACGCGGGAGGGCCTAAGACCTGAGGGGTCTGGGGAACTGGGGTGGCCTGAGGGGCCATTGTGGACATTATCGTCATGAAATGAGGGATGAGAGAATCTAAGAAACGGTACTTGTCAGCATTTATATACATGCCTTCAGCACCGGTACTATCAAGTAACTTCTTCCTAATCTCATCAGAGCTTAGGGAAGCCATTGCGGAGGGGTTGGGGAGGGACAATATATGAACCTAACAACGTGAAGCTCACGTTCCACGAAGTACGGTTAACAAGCCACTGTTCGCCGTGAAAACGGCGTTAGAAACTTATTAGAAGTACGGTTAACGAGCCACTGTCCGCCGTGAAAACGGCGTTAGAAACTTATTACGGTATACAACTATGAAATTATATATTACGACAACAACCAGTGAAATTTGGGTGCTCAATTAGCGCGGGGGCTAAAAGAGCGGGAAGGCGTCTGCGATCGACGTGCGCTCGAGAACGCACGCAGACCGAGACTGAGTTTTTTTTTGTGGACCAAAACAACTTACTTACAACTATTTTTTCCAGATACTGGACGAACAGAACGAAAAGTCGTCAAGATACTGTGGAACTTCTGAAGACACCCGATGGGTGGCGTCCAGTAATACAGCTGTGCTGCACTTTCATTCTGACTACAAGTGAGTTATTAATAAACTTGTAATAGACAGCCAATGAATCAAACTATTTGTCATTTATATCTAGTTAGATTCAAAACCTCAAAAATAAATGTAGTTATGTGTTTTTTTTTTTTGTATTTCGGGATCAAACGAAATCCTACTATTCTTCTTATATTATAAATGTGACAGTTTGTATGATTGTGAGTTTGGACAATGACATATTACATATAGACAGGTTATCCGCTCTCAATAATAGCAATGCAAATGCAAGGCATTTGCCCACTATTTTAATTAGGTCCCAGGGTCACGGCTAAACGTGTAACAAACTTATTCCCTATTCTGTGTTTTAACACCGTACAATGCCTTATTTTGACAGGCAGTACTAATTACACTCTTAGTGTCAAAGAAAGAATAAACGTTTCTTTTGATGCGTAGATACTATTTTTTTATAACTATCTTATTTATTATTTTATTTTGCTATAAACGTTTTAAAATTGACATGGCTATTCATTTCAACAAACTCTAAGAGCGAGATGTTATATGATTTTGTATGTGGGAGTAAAAGAGACAACGCTATAAAGTTGCGACATTTTACGTACGTCACGTACGCTCGCGACCAATTATTGCGAAGCAACGTCACCAAGTACATAGATATCTCTTTCTCACAACATGTGAACCGTATTATTATTTCCTTTTCGCACAAATTATATTACTCTATACAGGGTGAATCTTTATAATGTGCACATATTAACATGGGGGAAACTAGACCAAATTTTATCGACAGAAAAGAATTTAAAAAAAATACAAAAAAAAATTTTGTAGGAGTTATGATGTTTTGAATTTTTCATTCGGGAATTAGAAGCTATGTAAATAAATTGCTATAACTTTTGAACTAAATGGCCTATCGTGTTCAAATAAAAACTAAAATGACAGGAAAGCAATGGCTATACTGATTTATAAACAAAACGTACCTATAAAATTTATCTTTACGTGAAAAATAAAAATTTTTTTGGAAAAAAAAGAATTTCTTAGTGTTAATTTTCAGGAAATTGACGATTTTCGCAAATAGATCTCATATATTTATTATTTTATTATTATTTTCATCTAATTCTACATCGTATTAACTTTCGAATACTAAAAAAGCATTGACATATTATGTCATTGGGTTTGGATTTTTATTATTTAATGGCACAAAAACGACTGAAGAGAATGGAATTTTTTTTGGGCATAACATATAGGCTTACTTTATCCCAAAACTTTAACAGGATCGGGAATATATGCATGATCAAATAGAAACTAACAAAGGATCATAGCAATTAATTATTCATACTTTTTGTTGTTTATTGTTAAATGATTCATAACACATTGCCTTTTGTTCAAATATCGTTATGTTAGTGGATTGAGGTTTGCTGTGCTTCTGTATGTTGCTTTCTATTCATTTCTATGGTTCACTGTTCGACTACACGACGACAGTGTTTGATGTTGTTGATTTGATTTGTTAAATTCTTTTGGTTTTTCTTTTCAATATCCGAGTTAGAATTGAGAACTTTAGTCAAAACGAGCAGGTTAAGTTCCTGATGTACATACCTGATGTTCGCTTTTCTATTGGCATTGAGTTCGCTTTTCATTTTATTATTTTATTTACAGTATTAACTTGGTTTATAAGAATTTAGGAACTAACCTAAATCTATTTCAGATTTGAAAATATGCGTTTCTTTAAGTTTATTTCTAGTTTACATTATAAGAAACACGGTTAGTTTGTTTTCGTTAATTTACTTATTGTGTCAACTTTTATGACTGTGTTGTAAACCTCAAATTTCCGTTCAAGTTTGAGGTAATATTCGTTTACTAATGTGAGTATTTTTATTTACGGTGTTTTGCTGGGTGAACTGGAATCGCGTGCTGGCTGACTCTGCAATTGGTTTCATTTTTCTTTGCTCTCTTAACGATTACGAAAATTATGAACCGCTTTAAGAAGTTTATGATATTTTTATATACCTACACATTTTTATATACCTACACAATTTTTATATACCTACATATTTTTTATATACCTACACACTTTTTTTAATTTTTATTGGTCGAGTTTGTTTTTTAACCATAGAATTTCGGAGAATACGTTTTAATTGTGTTCGTTACATTTATTTATTGTATTTAGACATAATTTTCTTTGGCTGATTTCAGTCAAATATCTGCTACTGAGCTAGGGAGGCATAGATAATAATATGGAAAAATTGCGTTTTTATTCAACAAATACCAAGTGATCCAAACAAGATGCAGTTCCAATCTCAGAGATAACAAATATCCCCTCTATTTGGCATGACAATGGCCGTCAATAAGTGTTGAGGCCAACCGCTGAGCGCAGCAGGAGTTCACCTGCACACTGCCTGCGCCATGCGGTCAGCTTTATGTCGGCTTGTTCACCTGCACACTGCCTGCGCCATGCGATCAGCTTTATGTCGGCTTGTTTACCTGCACACTGCCTGCGCCATGCGGTCAGCTTTATGTCGGCTTGTTCACCTGCACACTGCCTGCGCCATGCGATCAGCTTTATGTCGGCTTGTTCACCTGCACACTGCCTGCGCCATGCGATCAGCTTTATGTCGGCTTGTTCATCTGCACACTGCCTGCGCCATGATATCAGCTTTATGTCGGCTTATTCACCTGCACACTGCCTGCGCCATGCGATCAGCTTTATGCCTGCTTCTCGAGAGATCGAGGGCCCAAAACTTATTAGTAGTACCACTCGTAGCAAGAAAGAATTAATTCTTAAATGTCTTCTAAAGAAGTATATCAACTTCAAATATTCGCGTAAGTGATGGCATCTAATTAATTTGTCGATATTAATTTTATCGAGCTCGATTAAAAAAAGCCATTACGTAATAATATTATAGTTTGATTGCTGATGATACTTAACTGTTATTGGAAATAATATTGTTGTTAATGATTTTTAAGATTTTCTTCATAGGTTATCTTACAACCAGAAAATGAACTGTCCTCCTTTGTGAATGGAATACGCGGGCAAAGCCTCGGGCAAAACCTAGTAATTTATATGTAAAATTTAAACAATAGCTTTTTGTCTGGTGGAATGACAAAATTGAGGTGGTTCGGTGATTTTAAAGAAAAAGGTTATGACGACCAAGTCGAACCAACATTCGCTCATATTTTTTAGTCTTCATCTCTTAGACATTTTTCATTGTACTATTTATATGTACTAACTAGTTTTCAACAAAACATTTCTTACCATGACAGCATACTTTCTTATTTAAGTCCCCAATTCCTCATTTAGCGTTTTTTCAACATCCCTCCGTCTTAATGAATATGAAACCCATAGAAAATTTCAGGCTCATTAGTTTAATTTAATAACAGTTTCTCTTCTAACATACTTACAATAATATGAATTTCTCAGCACCCAAGGCACGGGCTTCAAGCTAACTTGGCGAGCGGTGCAACTTACCGGATGCCCATCACAAACGTTCACTTCAAAAGAAGGAGTCATTGCGAGTCCAAACTACCCACATTTTCTATTGCCTGGTTTGGATTGCACTATTGATATATTAGCGCCGACAGGTGAGTTCGAAAACTTATCAAATAGATTTGTAATCCTGTACCAGATAATAACAATAACTGCTTACTGCCTAGATCAAGCGTTTCTTAGATTATAATCGAATATGATTTTTTTTACTATTTCCATAGCCAGCAAACGAACACGCGATATTTTATCTGTTAGTAATGATTGTGATTATATCTCGACTAATAATGACGTGTTTAAACGTAGACTTCAGTTGAAACCGCCTTTGTTCCGATGTTCCGATAATTGCACCGGCTGTCCCTTCCCTTTCACCGGAACACGACCACGTGAACGTGATTGTTAGGGCGGCCGACATAGGCAGGACCGCCCCAGACGAGGTCTCGACAAAGAAACTGTACCACCACTAGAAAGGTATACTTATAAACCGGCTGGTTAACACCACATTACTACACCTGGTGGCAAGAGGCATCCTCGTCCATGGACTCGTTAGTATCATATACCTTTTCCTCTTTACAAGGTGAGGCATTAGTAAAGCTTTTAACGGAATCGGCATCAGCTTTGATGCTTAAAAGTTATCATGTCATTTTACTCCAAAGTATTTATGCAATACAAATTTCTATAAATACCTATACCACCCAATACCATACGAAAAACTTAGAATATATAAACATAATAATATTAACATCTGCTAACAACTTTACTACGAGTATAACTTCAATGCTTATTATGACATAATGAACTCTATCTTCAGTTGAGTAATCGTAATCACCGTTTCCATTCCAGGCAAACAAGTATTCCTCAACATCAGTCATTTTGACTTCGGCTACGGAACTTTCGAGAACGGGGTCCCTTTGAATTTCTCGCAAAATATACCAGAAGATGCGTTTCTAGAAGTCCAAATTGATTTAGATAGTTCTCCAATAAGGCCTTTTCGAAGTCAAAATGTTTTATCGAATGGACTTTATGTTTCGAGAGCCGAAATTATGAGGATACGGTTTAGAACTGGTGCGAATGTGAAAGGAGTGGGGTTCCAAGCGCAGTTTAAGACTAGTAAGTTTTTGAATATTTGAATTTGGTTTAAATACCTATTACCGTTGATGTGAAGAATGAGTGGTGGGAGTGGTAAAATAAATATTTAGCTATATCTTTCAGCATTAGAATTGTCGAGGTCGAATCCCGATAGTCGTTTGCATAGCGACGGTATATTTCTCTCTGTTGTACTGTTGATGAGTCATTGATTTGTTTTTTTTTTTTTTAGCCTGGAAATGTTTGCCTGGCAATTGATAGCGACTTTTTATAAATTTAGATATACGAAGGTTTCTTAGGATTTGAACCAATGACTACGACGTATGTCCAATGACGTTCTTTTAATTTCGAAATCTAATAAAGGGAATAAATAAATTCTCCAATTCAACATCTTGTTATCTCACCGTTGACATCACTTTCAGTAACCTACCTTAACACAACGCACGTGATCGACCTACACAACGTCCGCTCCGGACGACTGTCATCTCTCAACTGGCCATTACCGGCTCCTGCTAAATTTGAACTTCGAACGCGTATCCTAGCGCCACACTATCACACGTTGAGTGCGGCGTTCGCGGGAACTAAACTTGCTGAACCGAAGGTTTCGCCTTGTGGAGAGGGCAATGGATGGATTGATGTAAGTTGATAGTAATAAATATACAAGTATTCATAATGTTTATGTCAAAAGTACTACTAAAACATTTTTATCAAAGTTATGAGTTATAATTATCAGAAATCTAATAAACATAGTCACATAAAAAAATCCGTGACAGTTTTATGGCTAAAAAGTAGTTACCAGAAGTAGCTCATACACTCATACATTAGATATTCTGGATGTTCCTTGTTAATTTTATTATTTGTATCCTAAATTATTTCCCCTTCTGTTGTGTAATAATCGATATCACATCTGCAACAAACATCAGGAATATTACAGGTTTATCTTCCCACATGCACTTGCCAATTATCTTTATAATCATCTTCGCACGCCAGGTAGTCGACAGCTACTCGGACCGCGGCACGCGCTGGGCGCTGTGTGCGGCGCGCGGTCCGCAGGCCAGCACGCCGCTCGTCGTGCACTCCCACCTGCACGCGCTGCTCGTCGTCCAGCACGGACGCGAGTTTGCCACCGACTTGGACGTCGCGCTCGTTGTCAACAAAGGTGAGATAGTCATTGTTAAAGATTCATTTATTTGCTTCAATGAAATTTACACTGTCACAAAAGAAATTAAGGAAATATTAAAGCAATACGAGTGAAACGGCAATCAAAGCGCAAACTACATGATAGTAATAAATCTATTAAAACAAAATTAATATCAAAATTCAAATATTGGACTGAATAAAATTTAGCAAATACAGTTTTACAATCCAGTTGATACTAAATGCTCAAAAAATAATAATTTGCTTTAGTTTCATAAGAAAATTACAATGGCGATAGAATAATTGCATTTCAGCAAATACAATTCAGTTCATTATTATACAGTTTGGATTAAAAATAAATTACTTATGTTTTAAAATTATTGAAACAATAACTCAAACTAAATTTAACAAACTTCACTCCAGATCGTAAGTTAGTTAGCAATTGTCACTCTGTATGGTAAGGAGACAAGCAAACGTTCCCTACCGTTCTCTAAACGTCTAATCCTTTTTCAATAAAAAAATGCATCCGTAAATACCACAAGAATGCAATACCCTTTGCACAAAACTCAGGTAAAAGAATAAATAAATGTCCAGTTCCCAGAGTTCATAGTAAAATAGCCCAACAACACTATAGTAATGTAGCACCTAGATTTACAACAAACTAAGCACTACGTATAAAACTAGAAATTTAACAAATTTTGAAATCAAGCATACAATCAAACTTTGGTTAAAGAACCAAAAATATGAAGATACAGAACACCTGTTGCTAATTCTGAAATGAAAACATCCAACATCCAATGTTTTTACAATTCAAACATTAGAAACACACACGCACATTACACACATACACACTATACATACGCCACACATACCCTTTTATGTTCTTTTTACAAATACACACGCATTCTTACATACAAGTGCGCATATTGTTGAATCATATTTAATTGTAAAATAATGTATTAGTGATAAGTTATAAGTTTCTCTTGTTTTGTGAAGTAACTGACTGCCGACAAACAGCTTACGCTAGTTCAGTAGTCAGGGCTTGTACTCTCATTGTATTATGTTTTTTTGTTGCAATAAAAATTACAAAAACAAATAACAACAAAAATAAATAATCTGCGGAAAGAAAACTGGATTATTTATATAAAATACACAAGAAATACTGAATTATGAATTAGTAAATAAATATCCAAGTTTTCTCTATTGTTATATCTTTCAGATCCCGAATACCACAACAAGCTGCTTCTTCTACCAGAAGAGTCCACCGTCGAGTCCTGCAGCCCCAACCCCTGCTTGCACCACGGAAGATGCCTCAACGATGAAACCAGAAGTTATTGCCAATGTGCTGGACCCTACACAGGTGACGACGCTCGTGTTGAGATCTTGTTTTTGCGGGCTCTTCTGATTTGATGGCCAGTGGCGTAAGTGGGAGTGGTAGTGGTGTCTCATGGCCGGAGGTCCCAGGTTCGAGTCCTCGTCGGGGCATTCATTTGTGTGATGAATAGAGATGTTTGTTAACTCTTATATGTATGTTTATTCAAACCCCCCCCCCCCATTTTGCTGTATGGTCTATAACAAAAGCTCTGCTTACTTTGTGGCCATACAGTTGGTGTGTTTGTCTGGGGATATATTATTATTATTATATACAAAATCACAAAACAACATCATTTTCAGCTCATAGCTTGTAATTTAAATTATAAAAAAATATTAGGATGACAATCCAGCAGAGGCTAAAAATGTTACTACAAAATTTCGATTCAATGAAGATTACAGACTAGAGTAGTACCTAATTATATCAATTACAAAGAAAGAGACAATCATGTGCCTTAATCACATATTGACTGGTTGTCCAGGAGCCTTCTGCCTGCTGACGGCCTGCGAGCGATCCCCGTGCGCGTTCGGCAACTGCTCGCTCTCCGAGGACTCCTTCAGCTGCACCTGCAACAAGGGCTACAAGGGACCGCGGTGCAGCGAGAAGATCAAACCTTGCGCTTCCAAACCGTGCAACAATAGAGGCGCTTGTATTGAAAAGGATGCAGGGTTTTTGTGCCAGTGTAATCCGTCGTGGAAGGGGAAAAGGTAAGTGGAATCTCTCTAATTTTTGGGTGCATATTTATAGATATATAGGGATATATATGTATAGATATATAGGGATATATATGCATAGATATATAGGGATATATATGTATATATCATATTATTAGGTCCATATTACCATATGGGCTATATTAAATCTGATATTTTAGAGTATTATTAGGTACTAGCTGTGCCCGCGACTTCGTTCGCGTGGAATAGTGACTGTGGGCAGCATTTTTTGGATATAGCTTTTGGTTAATATGGGATCGTAAAGTATTAGTAGTAAAAGAAATGGTAGATAGCTTAGATATGTAGATAGGTAATCTGTATTAAAACATTGAAATAATTGCCACATACAATGTAATGTAAAATAAAATAAAATAAATTACAAATTGGGATTACATTAATAACTAACTATTTATATGGATCAAGTGTCCGAAATAAATTATAATTATTATTATAAACACCGTCATGCTTTACAATCTGCTTTACAGTAATGCTTCTCTTTATACGATATTAGACGTATGGCCATCGGGGATGAAAGCATACTGGCTGCTAGGATTGCTAACACGTGACAGAGCCACATATAACTGACCGTGCGAAAAACAGCTAATGCTTAGATTCACACCCACAACTTTTAGCGTCTGACCTTGGGCTTTATTAATTGCAAAACATAGGCTCACTGGAAACTGGACTCGTTTAAAACTAAATGGAAAATTGTTTGGAATGAGAGGAATCCGAGGAATAAAAACACTTTCGTCTATTCCGCACCCTGTTAAAATCTTTGCTTCTATCAGATTTCGTTGTAAATTGGTCACTTTTAATCTGGTATCGTTGCAAAGTTTTGGCGGGCTTAAATTTCTAAGCAGCATTATGGGTACGCCGACTTTAATTTTATTTTGTGAGCTGGTAGTCCAGTTGCACTGAGGGATTCTAAAAATTCTACTGGGTAGCTGGTAGATTCTTCTTCTTCCATAACTCTGTTAATGGAGATATACTCTACATTATCCCCTGGAACAAACCTCAAAATTTCAGCGTTTATTACTGCTTGGTCGTTTCGTGGAGTCAAAATAGCTCTTTCACAAAGCCTGGAATTTTCGCAAGTTGGTATTTGCGTTGCGTTTCTATACACAGATGATATGAGGTCTCGCATTAATGAAACTTTGCAGCATAGGTTTTCATTAAGAACAACTTTTCCTTGTTCCTGTGGATACACACCGTTATCGATCTGGAGAAGCAAATCTGAAAACTCTTCAGCATTTTCGTTGCGTCTGATTTGAGCTCGCATATTTAATGCCAAATGCAAAGGGATAATGTAATGCCACAGTTGAGAACTCTTTAAACAGGCTCTAACTTCATCAGCCCTTGTTCCACGTGGTATTACAGGGAGAATCTGACGAAAATCGCCACAAAAAAGCATAGTAATGCCACCCATAGGTTGGATATTTTGCTTGACATCACGCAACGCTCTGTCTACTGCTTCAACTGCTTTTCGGTTTGCCATTGTGCACTCATCCCATATAATAAGGCTACAATCACGAAGAACCTTAGCCTTATCGCTGTTTCTATAAATATTACATACAGGGATTGCTGTGCGGTCTAAATCGATCAGGATTTTAAACATTGTATGAGCAGTTTTCCCTCCTGGGAACAAAGTGGCTGCTATGCCCGATGAAGCGACAACAAGCGCAATTTTACCTTGGCTTCGTACCTTCGTCAAAATCACTATGGTAAGAAATGTCTTACCCGTTCCACCGGGAGCATCTACAAATAGCATTTCTCCCAAAGCACTGTCAACGCTGCGACACACCCGATCAAATATTAAACGCTGTTCTTCAGTTAGTCTCGAGACATCAGTTTGTAAAATTTCGGCCAGATCTACTGCATCATAATTGATTTCCATCGCATAATCTCTATTAATACGTTCACCGCCAAAGGCTGGCTCGGGCATGCCATATTGAGAAATAGGATTACCCCCAATAGATGTAACTATATCTTGAATAGCCAACAAACAATGATTCAAATGACTTTCACGTAATCTCTCACTAATTGGGTTGTCATCATATAATTGTGCGTGCATGAAAAACTCCTCAGCTAATTTGTTCTGATACTTATGCCATAACTGTGAAGCATCAGAAAGTGCACAGAACACCAGCATGACTGCAAATAAATGGCGCAATCGCTGAGGACTGTCGCTAATAATTGCTTCGGACAAAGCATCATCCCAGTGCTGATCCCCATCCAGTAAGTGACGTGCCCGGCAAGCCGCTAGGTATGTAGGGTGTACGAAGCTCGGCAAAAGAAGTAGGCCCTCGAACGTGTAGAAGTAGGCGCAGGTAAAAGCATTATTCGGATGCACCGTATAAACCCTTCCAATGACGTGATCTTTAAAAATACCTGGTTCACCTACTACAGCTGTTCCACGTCTTCTACGGTTAAAATACCCTGTTGTTTATTATAGGTATAATACGATGGAACTTCGTTGTATAAGAGTGACTTAGCGAATGCGTCTGTTTCATATAGATTAAAGAAAGCGAGCAGTGTGGTTCGTCTTGGGTTTTGTAAACGCTCCGTTACATTGTCAGGGTTGAAGTATATCCTTTGATAAAGGGTGGATATCGTTCATGATTTGAAAAACTTAAAATACGCCCAACTGCCTCAGAAGAGCTAATATACCGGCCCGACTGAAACCTCGTAACTTCATCGTTATCATTTTTAGTGAATCCCACAGTTGCTTGGTCAGAGCCCTTGTTCACATATTTGCAAATATATTTTATGGATTCGACACTGTTACATGCTTCAACATTGATGTGAGCTTAAAAGGTTCTTGATAATACCGGTGAATAAGGTACCACCCATCTATTATCTACATCTATTTCCTGACCATGTAACCTTATTTTAGCTGTGAAGCCACCTTGTTGATGTGTTTTTTGACGATATAGTGGATATCCGTTTTCTCCTGATATTGTTTGCTCTGGAAGTGCCCGAGGGTATCTTTTACAGCAATAACCTTCTTGCATACAGGGAGAATTCCTGTTTATTATGCCGCATGGTCCGTGTATCATGTGAGTCTTTACAATATCGAATAATATGGGATCTTCGTTCTTGTCAGGAAATTCAGCACTTATAACAGCATCGATAGCATCAAGCCTAAGTTTTTCTTCTAACCACAGTAGTATGTGGGCATGAGGCAAGCCCCTTTTTTGCCACTCAACGCTGTACATATAACACAGAGATGGTCCGAAAACCTTTTTTTTTTTGTAATTAGGTTGACCATCAGCTTGAGTTTAAGGTGAAACACTCGGGCTATTATCTCATGTCTATCGTGAGGCGCCTGACCGGCAAAAAGCCCTTGTGAAATGTCATTCCACTTCGGGTTTGTGGTGAAAGTGCTGAATAGATCAGGTCGACCGTACTTACGGACATAGCAAAAGGCGTCTTGCGTACGCTCGTGCATATAACGTGGACCTCCTATAAAGCTTGACGGTAAGATAACTAATTGTCCCATGTTCTCCACGTTGTTATCTTGCTGCATTGCGTCTCGCAGATGCACATAATCCTCAGCACGTAAACGTCTTTGGTTAGTGCTTATATAAATTAACCTCTCTGCCTCTATTTTTGCATGTATACATGTCTACGATGAATTGGCTGAACAATCCTCGAAATCGTTTCAAATAATCAAAACAATTTCGTCCAATTTGTATTTGGTATGAAAAAAACTGTAGGAATGATATTTTTTTATTATAATTTGTTATTCTAGTACCTGGATTAACTTGGTAGGGTGCGAAACTGTACCCATCTTCACCATGGAAATATATCAAAGGATACTGCAGGGCATCATAAGCTCGATGTGTTTCGTAAATGCCTTGTAAGCAATCATCATGAGTACGCAGCACGATGTCACGTCTATCACATTCCTGATCGACTAAATTTATTGCAACTTTGTCTGCAACGGGAGCATTGTACCTTCCACGATGTTCTTCCGCAGGACGTCTATTTGCCTTAATTATAACTTTATAGTTGTTATTTTGGCCTTGTGGGATGGAATCTATTGTGGCTTTGAAACTTCTGACATACGGATTTACTTGATGTAACATATTCTGAAGCTGAGATATAAGGTTGATGTTCAGTCGAGGAAAGTTATCATGTCGTATATGGGCCTGTTCATTGTAATTTGACACAAAATAAATTTGAAGAAATTTTGACTCATTTTGTGGAAGCAAAGATCCAATAAGGTGATTAACTTGGCCCTGAACCTTAAAAGTTGGCATGAATGGGCCCTCTGTGATTTGTTTGGCCCCAAAAGATGTCATTTAGAATGCACTATAATATAAACGGCTATTGTCTAAAAAATGTTTCGACTCAGGATGCTCACCATTTAGTAAAGCTTTTATAATGTCTGGGGGCTCATGGGAATGTTCAATGAGTACTTTGCCACCTGAACAGCATATGCCATTTGGTTCTTTTTGCCATTTTAAAGCATTACAAAACTGACAACATACCACCATACCTCCTATGACGGCGAAGTCAGAGTAATCATTTCTAGGCGAATACCAATAACCTGATTTCTCTTTGTTCGTCCATGGAAGGACTTCAATCTCCGCTCCACTTTCTGAGTATTCCATCGAACTTGACACCATTCTATTGAGTGTATGCGCAAGTCGATCGGCATTTAGCCGTAACTAGCGTTGGTCTACAGTTTCTTCACGCCGTATTTCCCTTACTCGTTCTCTCTCAGCTAATAAATAATTTTCCTCACTCTGACGGGTTAGCTCATAGTTTTCTCTAGCTGTTTGTAATCTTTGATGATATTCATCTTCATTTTCAAGAAGTCTAGCATTGTTGTGTCGCTCTCGATCAGCTGTAAATCGAGAATCACGATCGAAACTACTTTCCAGCTCTCTAGACTGCAAAGTTCGTGCTCTTTGAGAGTTCAGGCGAGCTTCCCTGTCAGTAAAGGTCTCAGACTCACGCGATAGTGCTTGAGCTTCACGATCGGCAGTGAGACGTGTTTCTCGTTCTTCCTGTGTCTCCTGAGATCGGGCATTTGCTGTCCGGACCCTCTGAGAGCTCAAGCGGGTTTCCCTGTCAGCAAAGGTCTCAGACTCACGCGATAGTGCATGAGCCTCGCGATCGGTAGATAGACGTGCCTCTTGCTGTTCCCTGTTCTCCCTAATTCGAGTGGTCATCATTCGAAAACGATTTGAACTCAATCGAGATTCTCGCTGAGCCGAAGTTTCTGCAGCACGAAACCTGGCCTGATGTTCCTGAGATGCAGTAAGTCTTGCCTCACGATGTTCTTCACATTCCGGTGATCGAACTAATCTCATCCTTTTAGCATTTCTGCTGTACTGAGAGAGGGTGGATCTTTTTCGTTTTACAACAACGTTATTTTGTATTAAACACGTACTAATTCAGAAAAAACTTTGTAAACAATGAAACGTCAATGACCCTTTGGCATTTTAGTGATGTTACCCATACTGATTATGGAAATATTAAACCTATTTAAATAAAAGTTTCTGCAATTTTATTATATGTATAGATTTACGTATAAAATTGCCGTTTTGAACGGAATAAATGAAAGTCTTCTTTTCTATGTTTTCATTTCTATTCGTCGTTGAATCAATGCGTCTTTGCCGGCGCAGTGGCTGCTTATCGACGCCTTTTTTGAAGACATCGGCTGGATGCAAGGCAATAGATTCTTCAGAAGCATTTGTTACTGCAGTTATTCTATTTTTAGCCCGCCAAAAAGTTGTCCAGTGCGCAAGGTCTGGTGAGTACGGTGACGGAGAGCTTCCAAAGCCAGCTCATGTGGCCGCAGACCGTACGTTGTAGTATGGGGTCGCGCCGCAGCAGCGGGGATGAGCAATTGGCCAAAGCTGGTTGCAGATCTGTTTAGTTTCTCCATCATTGTATTCAGTTCTTCACAGTATTATATATATTGTTTATCAATTGATAAGAAGCTGTGATAAATCACGCCCCTAGCACAGGAGCGCTTTAATTAATATTAGATGCTGAACTAGGATCTAAACAACTTGCTGAGCGATTGTGGTTGTCAACATTTGTATCAAGCCAATTTGACGCAAATGGAACTATACTGTTTTGATGCTAACATCGAAAGCTGCTGCTAACTCAGTGTACGCATACGTCGCCATCTTGCGTGCCGTTTGTGCCGCGTTGCTGCCACACCGGTACTATAATAATCTGAAATTTTAACGTGATGACGAAAAAAATTCCGATGCGATGAAAATATAACGTTTATCAATAACAGAATAGAAGACTGGCCTTGAAAAAAGAATTCCATGTTTTTAAAATAAAATCAATCTAAAATTAGAGCTCATAGCTAAACAAATATATTTTTATTTGAAATAGCCAGAACTGCCGAGTAGCAATTTTATAGAGAAAGACCTTTTATTAATCACTGTAATGTAAAAGTAGATTGCTACTTTTTAAACCTTTACATATAAGCAATAGCTTCAACATAGATCAAAGTTGTACCTATAGACCAGGCACTCGCTGGTAGGTTGGCATGCCTTAAAGCTAACCTGGTTCTATGGACAGTTGTGAAACACCACAAGTTTTGTTACCAGATGCCTCGGTAACAATACCTCGCTCGTTCTCCCCGTTGTCTTCAGTCGGTCACCGTCTTCCTTGATAAATCATTTGAATCACTCCTTTTTTTGTATCCACAATAGATATTCATCACTCCTTTCATCAAGTGGTAAATTATTAGATATTGTTATGTTGGCAGCTGATAAGTTAAGAAGCGTAGCACCCATCGCCTTGAGAAATTAAAAAGAGGATATCAAATAACTTTACCCTGCCAGAGTGTACGGTAGGGAAACATCAAAACATATTTGAAAATAATGGGATGTATTAATACGATGGATATTCGACATTTTAATATACAAATTAGTTAGAAGAAAGAGATTTCAATTGGTCATTATCATTAATCTACCATCATTCACTTTAATACCCATTTGCATTCTCAGATGCGACATCCCCAACGCCACCCCGAACGTCGTAGGTCTAGGAACGCGTATGATCCAGGAGCCCTTCTGGCTGGGTCTCTTCGCAGTCTTCCTGGTGCTGGGCATCATCGGCCTGGTGTGGTGCGCCAAGAGACACTTCCCGGAAAAGATAGAGAAGCTGCTTGCGGAAGAAGCCGACAGGTGCCCGAGACGTAAGAGATTTGGGTTTTCTATTTTTGGGATGAATTATCTAAGTTTAGTGTTTTCTGTTGTTGAAAATTCAAAATTTTATGAAATTGATTCTAAATTGGGTGATTCATATGGGATTTTTTAAATGGAGAAAGTTAACAGAATCAGGATGTTGTGTAATCGGATTTTCAGTTAGACTTAGTTTTCGTTTTAGATATTGAACCAGAAGTCTTAATAGAAACCATGACAACTGAGACAACAACACGTTTGACCTTTTAAAAGCTTTTAAAGCACATTCGAAGCCGCTTCCACAGATTAGAAAACACAGTATTTCTTTTCAGTATTAAAGAATATAGTTTTAATTTTAAAACACAGTAATTTGAGGCTTCTTTGATTGTTTGATATACTTTATATTAGCTACAATTTATGTGTTTTCTTAATTACTAACCGCACGAACATTGTGGGATGGTAAGGACTCGTTTTGCGTAAATACATTCCTTCTTTCTATCTTCCTAATCATTTCTCTTCTATTTGTAATTTGAATCTCTACGAATTTAGATACTTCAACGAAAAATATCTATAACTGTTCTCAAAAGTTTGATAAAACTTTTATTAATCCATGTTTGAAGTTTCTGAAATCGTACTTATAAATAACGGCACAAATTATTAAGCTACGTTCTTTATGTTAACAAAATATGTTAACATTTGTTCCTATTTCTGTTACGGTTTATTTTACACTGTAGATTTAACTGTTTATGTAAGCTTTTATGGATACATTGAATAAATAAATAAATAATAAATAAAGAAATACCTAATATTGATAAATTGATAAATTGTGCTCAATAATTGTTAAAATAGGTCTGCTGGATATTCCATACCCGGACCCATCTTACTTTCATAATTAAAACCAAAAGCATTCCAAATTTTTAAAAGTTTACTTCCTATGTACACACTGAAAACCAAACACAACAAGACACTCCTTTGATTCACAAAAAAAGCGTATCAATATCAGATTTAAAATGAACGCAATTCGAAAAAAGAAATAATTTTTTTGGGCGGCGTATGCAAATTCTGGCAAACGTATATGTGCATAGAACCGCGCGGGCAGAAGTACGCGGCGGTGCCGCAGGCAGACAGCTGAGGTTCGGCGGCGGCGCGCGAGCCGCTTCGACCCCCGCGTGAGTGTAGGCCCTTGCCACTCACACATGATTACTTACCACGCGGTTTCTCTTAGGCTATTTTTCAATTACTTTTTGATGGATATGTTGCAGATCGACTTAGAGAATTCGCTGTTTTATTTAAATGCACGCTGTATAACGCGAAAAAAAAATTACGCTAGTTGTCTGTGACGAATAGTTTGACTCTGGCTACAAAGAATCACGAGATTTGCGCGAGATGCGAACTGTGTGAGTGTGAATCGCAAATACGATTTGACAAAACAGCAGGCTGCTAAGTAAAACAAGTAATCCATGGATCTGCGCCATATACGAGACTTACATGAACAGAGCCGTGAAGCGTGCGCAACTGTAGTAACTTTAGAACACATCTCCGATAATGTCATCGATAGTTGTTAATTGTTCACATAGAATATGCATTAACGTCAGATTACTTACAAACATAAAAAACACTTTCACAGTAACGAAGGTTGAATTGAGAAATAGCCAACGCATTGTATTCAGCTTGAACCGCATGGTAACCTCGAATCATTCATTGTCTGACGTCCTAGCAGTAGTGAGAATTTATTAGTTCATAGTGTCCCTATCGTGATATCCTGACATGTTAGTTACTTGTAGAACATTTGTAGCTTCGTCGCCTCTATTCAAGTTCAATCTTAACTGAAGTTCTATTAGAGGAGTTGTCGTTGTAATTTCATGTTAAAATTACCGTAAACCAATCTGCAAACTACGCCCAAATATCTGTACACGATAAAGTAAAATTTATATATTGGCGTTTGTTTCTGAATATAATTTAAAGAAAAACGCACGTCAATCTGTAAAGACTTTATTGTTTTTTGAGCGGAATTTCAAACCTCGCATCGGTCTACAGTATACATGTAAATTTGAAAGCCTCAATAGAATGTTTTCTGTGTACATGTAAATACTATAGAAAGCGCGCGTCAGTCTGCAGTCTATAGGTGAGCCGGCTTTGTCCACAGCGGGGGCGGAGGTGGGCGCGCGCACGATTCTGTCGCGGCTCGGCATCCGCAAGCCATCGCTGTCGTCGCCGCGGCCGCGCGCCGCGCGCACCTTTAGCTTGGACGATCTCTTAAAGCCGCCGCCCCGACGTAAGGACTGGAGCGGAATACCCGCGCGCTCCGCAAACACATCCCATTCATGAGCGAGGTGCGGTTTCAAATTTCGAAGATCGAATTTACGAATGAGCATGGAGTTCCAATAGAATAGATAAATTAGACGATCTTCCAAACCTAAACCTCACATCGCTTCCCCGTAGATCGACTAGTTTAGAAGTGAGGTTGTCACTAAGTCATCAATACATCTTTCTCAAAGTAGCTTCTCTATGGTTACTTTTGTTGAGTTTATTTGCTGATTAGTTCGTTCTTGCGGAGCGCGCGTCGATTAAGGCCAGACCCTGTTGTTTCCCGCCTGGATTTAATGTGGAATGCTACCTAGACCAATGTACTCCGGTCTATCGCTAAAACTCTCCTGTGTGCACCTGTACCTTTGCATAAACACTAAAGCATATTAGACGCTCCTTCCTTCGTTAGCACCTTTTTGGATCGTCCAATCTTTGTTCCAGTTTTTGCACAATTTTGACGTCTGTATTTGATCACCTTTGCTACAATACTTTCCTGCGTCAACTGTGCAAAATCTGGGTAATGAAATTTATGTATAATCATGTTAGAATATATGTATAGCTATTGATATTTTGTAAATATAGTGATAGCATGCCAAGCGCTGATTTGCAACACAACATGTAAGTAATAATTTGTTTCAATTACTAAAAATTACAAATACAAATACTAGAAATCTTTATTAACATAAAACTGATATGACAAACCGTAAATAAACATTTCACATGTTTGTACATAAAATTAGGAAACATATATTTTATTGGTATATTTTAAATTACCTGCGTTGTTTAAAAATACACATTAGTTTAACAATTAGTCTGAAATTTCTATATCAGAGCACGTTTAGTCTAAATAATTGGCTTCTCTTAGATGCACTTTACTCTTTTAGGATTTCAAAGGCACGAATATCTGAATCAATTTTCTAAATATTGTCATGTATTCGGTGTTGTGTTTAGCTGTAATTTTTATTAAATTATACGATAATCTATAGCAGAATGTTATATACAGGAACGCCTTCACCAAGAAAGAAACGCAACAATTCTACACCAACAAAGAAAAACGCTGCCGAAAAGAAACAAATATTACAACAACTAATCAGTCCTGCGTCAGCCAATGATCATTCCAAAAAAATCACGATGGGGGAACTCATACAAATGACGGAGAAAAGGACTCTAAGCACAGTGGAAAGTGCGCCAGCATTTGTGAACTACGGGGTCGAAAACAAAGAAACTTCGTTTGCAAGTGAAGCTTCATCACCGTCCACTTCACCATCTATGAGGCACATATCAGATCCAAAATTAGAGAAAAAAGTGACCTTCGCTAGATTACTGAACAAAGTTTCTGCAGAAATGAGCTCTAGCTCAGAAGTGGACATGGTGCACACGATTACGATACCAATGGCTGTAATAGCAGACAGAGGCTTGAGAACTAAAGCGTCAAGTACTCCACCCTCGCCCGGTGTGGAAGTGAGGTCCCCACACAGCACTTCGAGTAACCAAGGAAGCGATTCAATGTCTAGTTTGGATTTAACACTAGCTCATGCTGCTTTGAAAAAGTATTCAAGGTAATTTCGTTCATAGTGCATTCTCTCGAACGTACCCTTATAGGAAACTTTATATTCATAGAATAAGTCCAAGTAAAACTTGTTGCATGAACCGATACCATGTGTATGTCATTTTGTGTATGTAGTATCTATTTAAATGAAATACGAAATGTTTGGGTACAATGCAACATATTTGTTGTGACAACATTTGTAACTTACCTCTTAAAAATACCCTTAAGTCATGAGACTATTACATGACATTTTACTCAATATTACTTTCAATGTTTTTTCAATTTCTTCCAGATCTCCAAAAATCTCAAGTGCAGATTCAATATTGGCAATGTTCCGTAACTTCTCCTCTTCTTCTGCCGCTATTGTTTCAAGAGCATCATCAGGCGGGGTGTCTATGTCCAGTACTCCGAGCGCGTCATCTCCACAAGATGACACTGTTGACGCTGATGACTTGTCACTGGCGTCTTCGTATATTCCATCTTTGGCACCGGATTCCCCTATTTCGAGGCCGCACAATACGATTGAAATACAAGTAAGGATTTTTTAAATATCATATTCGAAAGACGAAATTTCGTAAATAGTCATTAAAAAACATACCCTTTTTCCTTATTATTAATTCCTTACTTATTATTTAATTAAAATAAAGGTTTGCAAATGTATTTAATTTATATTTCTTCAATGCAATTTTTTCTAGGTACTAGATCCGCTAAGCGCTCACAAGTCGTCCTCCTCAATAAGCAGCTTACTACACCCACCCTCAATATTACTTGAAGTTCCCAGTTCAATAAACAAGTGCCTGTCACCTATACGCGAGTTACCCACACCTCTTCCCACCCCTTTGCCTACACCCCTGCCCACACCACTTCCCTCTCCAAGAATGCCCCGAGCTAAAATGGAAACGGACAGTAAGAGCGAATCAACAATCACTTGTGTATCTCCAAGTGAAGATGAACTTGAGGACTGCAACAAAATTGAGATCAAGGGAGAGCGACCAACGGTATTGAAATTAAAGGTAAATATCAGATTCAATTAAAATTACACGTTGAATAAAAATATGTCAAATACTAACTTATTTTTTATTTTCAGTTACGACAACAAGCTTACAGTTCGGATACGCCGACTCCGGCCACACACATCACTGACTCACCGAGCCCAAGTTTCACACACAGTCAAGACTCGGAAAGGGAAATGTCCTCGCCGTCACCCAACCCTGCTTTAAGAGTCCCGATGCTCACAATAGAAAGGCCCTCTCCAGGATCTCCACCACCAAAACGGACACCTCCACATTTAGAATTCCAACCGCCTCCATTAATAACTGTAACATACAACGCGAGTGAAGAGAGCGATGAACCTTTTTCACCGCGACCTCCACCTCCATCAGGAAACATGTGTTATTTAAGTCCATTCTCTATGTCAGCAAGAGGCGAACGAGCACCTTCCGAGTCAAACTTATCATCATCTGGATACAGTTCTATGGCTAGCCCCGGACCCTCGAGATGTGGTTCAAGCAATCCTCTCTGCCCTTCAGAAATGGAAGATCCCGGATCCGGTGGTGGACCATCTTGTTTTCAATCAAGAAGAAGACCGCTTATGAAAACAAATTCAAGTCCAGCTTCTTCGAATGACAACGCAAATGAAAGAAGACGGGGCAGATCAGATTCTGAAACTTTATCTGATGATCCATTATTAGAATCAAACGATGAAGGTATTGGAACAGATGAACGAGTTGACGATGTACCATTGAGTGCAAAAGAAATGGAAAATCTAGTTTTTAAGGAAACCCTAGAAATTCCACAAGTAACCACTTTATGTTCTCCAAGCGGAGTCACAAAGTGCTCTATAGTAAAGTGCCTAAGTGTAGAAAGAGGTCTTGATGAAAAAGCGAGTTTAAGGCCACCGATATTATTCTCAGACTGCAGTAGACCTCTTAGTCCCGTCAGCTCAAGAAGCGAAAGTCCCCTGAGCGATAAAACTGGTTTGGGAAGGTTTTCTCCTCAGTTTTATGGCCGTCAGTTGCCATTCACGGATTCTGATGGACTTTATGACTTTCCAAATTCCGACTTTCTTAAGGGTGGTAGCTGTAAATCTGGAAATAATGCTCAAAGAAAAGCTGGACGGAGAAAAGACCGGAAAACGACAAGAACAGTTTCGCATGAAGTGTCTGGAAATGCCAAGTCAATACTGCCGCATATGCCGCACTCGATGCATAATCTTTTGGAGGTTAGTAGTTGGGGGCTATTTTATGAAGTTTATTTCATTCAAGTTGCATCTGTGTGTCAGGCAAATTTTTTGCAAAAATTCTACTCTCGTATCTAATGATTTTCAGACAGTTTAATGTGTTTTTATTCTGAATACCATTTGAATTTCAAAATTACTTTAGATGTGCGAAATCATCATTACAATATAAATGCTTTACTCGGTTGCAGATTATAAACGCCAGATTTTTTATAGTTACACATTACCTTCTGGTATTCATGGAAATTAAAATATTCCATAAAATATTTTTGTAAATTAAAATAATATATTCTCAAATACAATGACAAACTCTTCCTCACAACAGGTACCAGGTTCTCGAGAAGGCAGTGCCCGAGGTCGGAAGTCTGGTAGAAAGCGCTCTCGCTCCCAAGCCCCGGTTCTTCCGCCATCCTCCTCTTCGTCAGAAGATTCCGTCTCGAACGCGTCAGTCGCCTCCGTTGCGTCAGCCCGGGAGTTCAGACTGATTCCGGATTTGGAGATGCAGGTCAGAATTTCGTGAAGCGGAGTAATCATTTTATAACGTCTACGGGCACAATGCTGCATGTCCGCCGCGGTGGCGCGCAGGACAACAATTGCCCATGGGATTTCTTCGTATATTTTTGTCTACATGTATATACAGGGTGTAAAATAAAGGAAGCATAATACTTAAGGGTCAGTAAGTACACCATTGCTAGAATATACTGTAAAAGAATTAGAGTTATAGGGGCTGGTTGAGACTTGAAATAATCAAGTTTTTTACTCAACATCTTTGACAGCTTTTGTCATATCTTACTATGCATGTGGCGAGTGCAGCCGTCACTTACCTACCTATCGAGTAGCACGTAATGCGATGCGACTGGACACGATTTTAGTTACTTTAATGATTTCAAATAAATAAAAATACTCGTATTTTTTTATGTATTTGCGCCTCGCGCGCCTCATGCGTTGGTAGGTATGAAAGGGCTCTCAAAGATGTTGAAGTTAAAAGATTTTAATGTGTGAAAGTCTTTACCAACCCCTATAACTCCAATTATTTTACAGTGTATAGTAAGAATTGTATATTTACTGACCCTCAAGTATTATGCTTCCTTTATGTTACACCCTGTATATATATTTGTTTTATTAGCGCACCGCCGAGCATCTTTGCTCAGATTCGCTGCACACGAAGCCTAGGAGTTTCTGTTTATTAATAAAGGCGGTAAGCAAGGTCTTCCTCTTGTTACCCTGCGCGGGAGGGGCAACTTCTAGTTTCGGAGTTGGAAATCAAAGTTTATGATTAAAACGTTGATAAAACACACTTCGTGAAACTGTAGGTACGCAGTTGGTGAAGTTTGACCTACATGACGTTTGACTCTCTTAACTCATAGAGCAATTAATCATTAAAAGCACGTTTGAAATACCTTTATATTTTGTTATGTGATACTTCAAATTGTTGCATTGTGTGGAGGTTGAAATGTTAAAAACAATATTATAGGTATTATACGGCTTTCGCTGGACCTCTTGTCGTATTAAATTGACTGTTAAACAGCAAACGCGATGAAAATATCCGTTCTACTTCGGAGTTTATGTAAGAATAAGGTTTCTTTTTATTTAACGACGTTTAATATTTAAAATGGTAAGTTAACAGTCAGTGGTATTTTGACGGGAAGCTTAGCTACCAGTCGCTATGTGTGAATATTAAAACTTAGATATGAATTAAAACGTTTGCACTTGTCCTATCTAATAAATACTTTTTATTTCATTTATTTCTTTGATCAACTATTTCAAATATTAGTTGCACACTTAATATTTCAAATGCACAAGTTATGTTTTGATGTAATTACCCTGTATCACAAATAAGTACTTAACATAGTGATTTGTTTCCAACTAATGCACTTCTTACAAAGGAACACTTTACACGTCTAGACACGTGATGATCTCTATACTGTACACATTATGTTAATAATTTTACAAGGAACTACATAATTGTAACTCTAAGCTTTTTAGTCTAATTCGTCGTGAAGCGTCGACTACTTACGATAACCTTTTAACTATATGCAAGTGTAATCTCGGCATATTTTGTATAGCTATGTTTTGAATCTGAGTATGTTATGAAAAAATTTTGTTTCTTAGATTGGCAACATTAATTCGATTAGGTATACCTAGGCTATGAATCTTTTCAGACGTGCGAAGGTCGCCTGCGCAAGCCGCTGCGGCGACAGTTGTGCCGAAGTTCTGAGGTGACACCGATCTATGACCTGCCTGATAAATAATTAATACATTATGTTGGGTATTATATTCCAATCAAATATCTTTAAAATATATCTCCCTTTATTTTAAATCTGCATTGCTGTGCTACGTACAATATTCAAAAACATTCTGAGAAAGTGTCTCGTATTGGAATATTCTATCCCAAATGTTACGATCATTCATTTACTTATCATCGTATCTAGATTTGGATTCCTCGGACTGATTCCTGAAATTGGATACTTCTCTTCAGCTTCCAACGTAGTAGCAGAACATCATTTATCCATCACAGTTATAGACTTGTATCCTATGCTTCGCATGTGTTCAGGTGCATGTTGTTCCACGTAGGTTTTGGTATCGAAACCTCGGACTGCGGCTAGTTGGATACTGGAATATAAAACAATAGTCCTTGGTAAAGTCTAGGAAGTCGGCGACCTCCTTTCTGGAAATTTTTGACATTCTGCAATTTTATTGATAGTTTTCCGAATCGATTGGGCAAAGAGCAAGCCAATGCAGCCTACTTTTTAGACTTTACTTATTGTACTTTGCATCAACAAATATTAAAGGTCCATTATGCATGTTTTCAGGATACGTCGTCGAAAGTATCGTCAAGCCTCGATTTAACGGAGGATTCAAGAAAACCAGGCAAAGTAAACAAATTGAAAACAATAAGCAATCAAATAAGGTACGCAGTTTCTGCTCTTGACATAAACACTCGGGGATAATATTAATAACTTCATACACCTTTCACTTTTATAAAGGCGCATTTAAAAATCAGGCAGATATTTGTATGTGTCCTTTGAACTATATGCATTCAATACAACCCCACGTTTTACAGATTCCTAAGGCGCCTTGAACGAAGTCTTCGTATGAAAGAGAGCTACCCACAAATATCAGACGACGAAGGCGACGAGTCGTCCAGTGTAACATCACCCCTTCTCCAGGGTCGAAAAGAGTTAAACATCGTCCCTGGCCACGCAATATCAGCTCCTTTGCTCGGAGGCGCAAGGCCTAAAATCACTAGACAGAGACGTTACGATAGGGCCTTAGTTAGTGAAGACACAAGAACTTTAAATGCTTCTGGTGGACAGGACAACTCAGATTAGAATGTAACAATACCTGTCACTCTTGTCCTCAGTCTTCCCAACGCAACGAATGAGTACGCCATGACAACCTCCCCTTAGCGATATTTGTGAAAAATATTCATAATCATTCTATTAATCCTCCACTGCCGAATAATTAAATGCTTTGTCGAATATCTGTGAACATCAGACTTTACTCACACTTTGTCTTAGAAAGAATTTAAAATGTAGGTATGTTGCAGTCAGATTGGCAATATAGGACTTTGAGGAAATGTCTAGGCTTTTTACAAAGCGTGAATACAATCATGATTCTAATCTTATGTGATATACTTTAGAATAAGTAACACGAAACTATAGATGTTATTTATTAGTTTATTTTAGAATATAGATATCTTACTAATACAACGCATAAATTTTAATTTCTTTAAGTTCCCGTTTGATGTCTCTACTATCGTATAGTTATATAATGTATTGTTATAATTGCAACTGTAAATAATTTCTAATAGCAATAATTATTTGATAGAATATTTATAATTATATTTCCTAGATATTGTGTCAATAATTGTTAAGAGCAATTTAGCACGATTAGTTGTACATTTGATATAATACGTTAGCATTCCTATTTTGAATATTGTTTTAGCTAGTTACTTCAGTTCCTCGATCTATCATAATATTTTTTTTTTTGGTAAATAAATATATAAAGGTATTGCTCAAATGCATATTTTGTGAAATCGTTTTTCGCGCACTTATTGCTGTTTTGTAAAAAGTTAATTCAATTAACGTATAAAATAATATTCGAGAGAATGTTTGTTTTATTGTCATTAATGTATAAAAACTTTAAAGATAAGATATAAAAATTAATGGCCCAAAAATTGGTATACCAAATGCACAATTACTAAATATACACTGTGTGTACGGATACGAGCACCTCCTTAGTGTTAAGGTGTCCTAAGTTATTACAATACTTATCTATTATACATTTCTAACGCACCAATAGAATATTTAAAGTCATTTACCTTTAATGTATATTAGTGTTCAATCCACATAATTACGTATTCTTATTAGCTGATCATGTTGATTATATTAATATCTATTATAATTTAAGGAACATTGTAGAAGTGGATAATCAAATTTATATTTACTCCTCTCTCAATTCATTATTTTACGTCATACTATGACTAAGCCACCATAACTAAATCGTGCGACGATCTAAGTAGAAAATTAAAATATTGTACCTATCTAGAATCATCCTTATGACGTAGTAGTAGAAATGAAAATAGATGTTCCAAAATAATTAAAAATAGTTTAACCTTAGAAGTGCCATTACTAACTATTGTTTAAGTAGTTACCGCCTCTAGTTGTATTTACTTTAAAATACTTGTAGCGTACAGCATGGGTCTTTATGGTTTTTATCACATTTTACATCATTTTACTATTATACAATTGTTTAAAAGAGGTGATATTAAAAGCAAAACTGCTGGTTATTTCATATAACAGTCATTTATCCGAATACCTTAATTTAAACTTTATAAATCATAAAGGTCTGATGCTAACCTTTTAACTAGACGCTTACTAGCGAGGCACCAGCTCCAGCAATAATTTTATGTGATTTGACTGTTTAAAGACTGATAATTGTGTGCGAGAACCAATGAGCGCGTCGCCTTCGTGTTAATTTGGTCGTTGAATTCTGTTCAAAGTTTTCTTTTATTCGATCACATTCAAATACATTTAGATAACTGTGTTCTAAGTATTGTCAAAAAAAACCCTCACATAAAATTTTTATCTAATTATTACCTATAAAATAACTTATTTAGTACATAAATATATATCAGAACATTTTCAATCTTTTCAAGCACCGTATATTAAAACTCTATATAAAGTGGCTTTACTTAATATTTTGTTAAATGCTATTTCCAACTAAAAGTTGAATGTTTTAAAAATTTATTTTCAGTTTAACTTTTAATAAATGCTCTTAAGTTTCCCTAGCCATAATACTTTAGCATTTTACCAAATATCGTGAATTAGTTGCTTGTGACGTCACTAGACGTACTTAAATACTTTATGAATATTATATTGATAAACGTGGATGGCCTGTTTGTTCATGGAGACTGATTTTTCAATCTATGCTTATTTATTACTCGCTTATGTGTTAATTGCTTCACCTTAGCAGTTAAGAATTCATTACAATTGTTCAGTACCAAAACATTTAACACTTGGCTACCTAAAATATACTCGTCAATAAATACTTAAAACTACTAAACTTATAAATATTTTAATACGTACTATTTATCTATATTAAAATTATACAATGAGTGTAAGTAAAATTAAGAATCAACTGTGATTTGAAACATTGTTCAGGTGGCTCAAGTGAAAGAAATTTTCAACTTTTGAAGAATTCGTATATTTATTGACTTGTCGAACAACTTCTATAAATATAATTTTTTATTAATAAAAACTTTACGCGGTTTACTTTCTTCTAGAAATTATCTTTGTAGGACCACCATATTTGTATTAAAAATCATATGCTAATTGTATGAAGATTTAGACCACATACATGAACTCACATACCAATTCGTATTACCAAGTGCACCTATGAATTATAAAAGTAGAAAGAAAAATCTTACGATGATGGAGTTAATTCAATAGTTACATATTGTAAGAAACGTTTAAAGCTATGAATATTCGAATTTGAGAATTAGGATTACTTGTGATTTCTATGCAATTCTAGTCATTTTCAACTTTGTCGTTTTGTTCATGCTCACTGCGACGTTTTTTAAATATTTTTATAATGTTTAAGATTTGCATTCAAGATGTATCTTATGTAAATATGTTCACAATGAAATGATTCTGTTATATTTATCTATTGAATAGATTACGTCGTTTTATTCACCAGAAATGTAAAAATCATTATAATAAAATTTTGCTTGTTATACATTTTGTTTTGTATTTCACCCCCCACTCTCCCATTGTTTTATTCGCCACTTTGTACATACCGCCGACTGCACATCTACTGAAGCTGTACGAGATACATTACATACGAATATGCAGGTTGAATTTTTTATCGTTTCGAAAATTGGCACTGTGCGCTCAGACCTCGGTTCTGAACAACTTTCCCAAAGAAACCACACAGCGACAGTGGAAAAACGTCGAATGAGTACCGTGATGATCGGACAGGCTTCTACACCGTTGCGATTCCGAATAAGTTTTAAAATATATTTTTTTAATTTAAACACGATCCAAACCAGAACCTGGTAGCTAAAAACAAAACGATCGGCTCGATGGTCATTATCTACTACGCCACCCGAGCGGAAGTCTGGGGGTCTAGCCATATTACAATCTACAATCGCTAACGCTATTGTAAACACGTAACCTGTAGGGAGCAACCCGTGCTATGCCACGCATCATGCTCTAAGTAAAGCTCTTCTTTTCAATATACGAAACAGTAAACCCAAAACGTATGGCTTTTATTCAAAGTAGCTATCGCAGCTAGGCCGTTCGCCAGAGTACCTTTTTTTTCATTTCGTAACATTGACAATTACTTATTCTTACTGAGGTCAAATAAAACATAACTCTACTACCAGTTCGGAAACCTTCCTGAAGAAGAACTTCAACAAATCAATTTACAGTGTCTCTTTGTCTATTCAAAATCATTCTTATCTGCATCTGTAAGCTCGGCAAGTCTCCCCCCGAGTATCCAAACGACGAACTCCCTCAAACGGCACCCGTTCACGAGTTACCGCGGGATCCAGCCATCCTATCGAGCACGTCTGGATAGGCTCTCTGGGAACGGCACTATGGTTTTTTTGCGACTCTATCTCCGACGGCGTAACCCTTATCAGCAAATATCGCTCTTGCCAGTTCTCGCTTTAATGCTTCTCGTACTTTCTTGGCGCATATACCTTTCATGCGTTCGTCTCTTGCATGCTTTCGGTCGGGACAAACCGAGTCCCTATATTGCTGCTCTACTTTTGCGTCTTTCTCTATTTAGGTAATATTTATAATCTGGGGTTTTAAATGATGGGACACATTAATTTTGTGCTCGGAATAACTTTGTTCACATTTTCTTTTCATCTTATCCTTATATAAATATGGCTTTTGTTTCTACATTTGGCTACATTTTCTTAGCTTATTTTAATCTTCTTCTTCTAATGGGAACATA